>JAOPFQ010000006.1:1227000-2454000 GCA_030064505.1 Chouioia cunea | reverse complement strand
TCCGTTGACGTTTACTTTAATCTGTCGATATTCAAGCTACGTCTACGCAAAAAAAAGAAAAAAACACGAGAATTATTGTTGCTTAACGCGATAATCGCTAGCTAGCCGAGCCTGAACTTGAAGATTAAAAATAATCCGAGTACACTTTTCGAACGTACGACCCTTTGACAGGTCGCTTTCAAAGCTCTATTCGTCTTTAAAAGCATCTCAAACAGTCGAGTCTGTCAGGTTTCGTAACAATCGCCACAAATATATTTTCGGTAGCTAATACCACGTGAGGCGACTGGCTGAACTCTATCGAGTTGGAAAAACAATTCTTTCCGCAAACGAACGGAAAAATTACCATTCACTGTAAAAAGTATTCATTTCTCGTTGCCACGGAGTCGCGAAAAAATGCACGTTTTTGTTTGAATTCAAGCTTCCGTATTCATCTTGAGGTTTAAAATATCGGCTTGTATAATGTACCAGGCCAAAGGAAACGAACTATGTTGCTGAAACATTCGTCATTTGAATAGCTTAAAACTCAATTCGACACTCGAATATTTCGGTTGACGTAACTTTGTCGGTTCCGCTTGTATCACCAGCGGCATACCGAATATTAAACGTCGATTGGATTGGTAAGAATGTTAACGTATTATTTTGACGGAATCGCCAAACGACTTTGGCCACGACGTTCGCTCTCCACTCTGAAGTATGTTAAACACGGAATATTTCGAGAAGTTGCAAAGATGCTTGTCCCATTAAACGAGACAAAGGAACACAGGATATGGTGTTGTCTGTTACATTGGTATTTTCAACGCATGTATATCACTGTAGATTTAGCTCGATAAGTTTAAGAAAAGATAAAAGAGGAAAAAGTAAGAAACGTTACGATTGTGTTACAGGTGGAAGGGGAACAAAGGGTAGGAGCAGTTGCAGAGGAGAGGTGGCTCTGATCGAGGAAGGGTAGTTGGCCACGCGCAAGCGTGAGGGAGCGAGAGAGAGACGGACAGAGAGCAGAAGAGAAGCAGAGTAAAGGTCGTAGAGAGGAGGCATAGTAGTGCGGGTGGCAGTGAGTCGCGAGAGCTTCGGACAACACGGGGCGCTGTTGTTGTTGTTGTTGCTGGCGGCGGCGGTGGTGCTTGTGGTGGTGGTGGTGGTAGTGGTAGTGGTGGTGGTGCTGGTGCTGGTGGTGCAAGGGAGACGGGCGATAGTGCAAGGTTGCCCACGAGCTGTTGCAGCTAGTGCGCGCACGTCAGACATGCCGGCTGACGGCCGCCGGCTCTCAGGCCCTCAGTGCTGATTCTAACCGAGATTCGCCTCGCCTCTCTCTCTCTCTCTCTATTTCTCTCTCTCTCTCTCTCTCTCTTTACGGATTAACTTGTCCTAGTTGTGCAGCAGCCACTTCAACATGGCAGACAGCGAGGGAGGCTCCGAGCAAGATGATGTCTCGTTCCTTCGCACGGTCAGTTACTCAGTCTACTACCACAATTTTAATTTTACATTCCATGTTCGTACTTCAAAAAATAGACAAACAAATAAACCGAAAACAAAATATCCGTTCCCCGGTAACTGTGCACGTAGGTTGTGGCCAGTAAAATGTCCCGGTTGCGTGAATCATTTTCGAGATATGCGTTTGTCTGGCAAAAGATCAGATGCGGAGCAAGCAAGGTTGTGTAAATGAATAATAGTTTAAAATTGTTCGATGTCACTCGATCGACACGCGACGACAAAACTCGTAACGCTAAACATTACACTGGCAAATCGACTACATTCCGGATTTTTGCTCTGCAACGTCCACTTTTAAGATTTTTAATCGCTCCGTCGACTCGAGAAACAAGTAAATGGAGCGCTGCTTGAATAGTAGTTGAGGCTTCTTAATTCGTGCCAATCGGTCGAAATACGAACAGTGCGCTACACTTGTTGAGGAGCACAGCTGAGATAACTGTCGAGTGTACAGCTATACGCGATGCAGCACGTGTTACGTACGGAATCGAGTTCGATGCTACCTTTGGCGAAGCATTAAAAGTGCCTTGTCTCGGGGCAAAAGTTCAACCTCGACCCTGTCCACGTCTTATCGCTTGTCTTTTTGTTCGGATCGACGATAGGGATTTCGTTGAAATTCCAATAGGTTCACTTGAATGTTGCCTTATTTAAACGTCATTTGGCAACTCTAGTCTCATCAATTTCATTCGAACAATCCGCTTTCGATATTTTTATAGATTATTAACGTCGACCAACGACAGCGTCAACGTTTAGGTTGCTATTGGAGAGCTATTCATATACAGTTATAATTACATCGGGGCTGCAGTTTCAGAATACTCAAAGCTCTTTTTTCAGACAAATTCTATTTCGATCATTTTTCTAGTCGTTCCATTGAATCCTGCCGTATCCGTTAGCGAAACAAGACTTTAACGTGTTTTGTTTGCAGTTAAAGCACCGTTTTGCGACGTATAAACGTCTACAGCAAAGTAACCATTACGACCACTAGAATGCTCACTTTCACGCACGTTTTAAGCGAACCGTCCAATTGAGATCGAAGCTGGTCATCAATTAAATTTGGTTAACGTGAAAGAGCGGAATAAATCTAACGAGGTATCTACGAGCACAGGCGGCTTGGAAGAACGGTGGGAAGAGAGCTATAATTCAAAATTTCCGACAGTTTTACATCGGAAGCGCGGCGTGCACGAGAGCGCACACACGGTGCAGCCTCGTTTTCGAGTTTATTTATAAAAGCGGCGACTTTCGCTTCGGCGTCAGCTTTGTTTTACGTAAGACTCCCTCGAGCGAGTCGGCTTTACGGAAAAATTTCGAGCTTTTGGATTCTGCAATCTTTTTCAAAAGCTGCTCTCGTAATCCGTGTTTTGTTCGTTGATTCGACTACTCGTCAGTCTGTGGGCCATGTAGTAGGGGCACAGATCTATCAAGCATTTGCTTTTTATTAACAAATCCAAATCGCCGAGATCGAAGAGAATCCTTAGACGAGCGCACTGTTCAGTATTTGTTTGTGGTGGCGTAACATCAGTCGTCGGGATGCCGTTGTAATCGCCGAGCGACTCTTTGTAAATGGAAGTTAAAGAGAGAGATACGAAAAATTGAACGTTCTTTTGCATAGAGCGAGGATGAAGTGGCATTATTTTAGATCGAGCGAGAATGATGGGTGCCGTGGAGGTCGGCGTAAAACGTGCGCCGGCTGTCGGACATGCGGCTCCGCTGGCGGCCAGTTTGAGGCGCCACTTTCGTGACGCACTGCCACGGTCTTTACGAGAACGTGCTTTTGAAGAAATTGACGAATGGGTTGTTCCGCTTGCGCTTGTGCCACTCTCCGCCTCCTTTGCCCCGACTGTCAACGATTCAATTCGCTTTACATCTCGCGCGTTGCCACCCCAATGATTCAGACTTTTGAGAACAGCGTAACTGGCCATTGGAGCAAGGTCGACCCGCTCGATCGAGTCCGAACATCCATCGCTCACTTTTCATCTCGTCGGCGTCCTCGTCGGCGTCCTCGTCACTTCCGCAGAGCGGCTCGACCTCGAAAACCAATAGTTTGTCGCTGTCGTTTCGGGTTTTTCGCTTGCGCGCAACTGCTCGTAAGCCCATCCCAACCGACGATCGTTTTAGTCGCTTCCGTCAGCTCTGCACGGGGATTCCCATCCAATTCTCTACACGTATTTGCTAATGACCATCTTTTATTTCCTACTCGATCGACTTTTCGCCTTACAATACGAGCATGTCTTGCTCTATCGTGACATATCTGTGTTGCGCAGTGTAACCTTCGGAGATCCGATTGTTATTCGACTAAAAATTCGACCGATGCAACCCCTTTCCAAGTGTCCCCCAAGTATAACTAATGAAAACAAGACACGAGTATCTAAATAATCGATAGGACAAAAGCAAACTACCGCCTCGAAATCTGGCCCAAGCAGACGTACGCCAAGTCTATGCTCGAAATCCAGAGAGCTATAGCGTACGGCGACCGAACGCGAAACTCGAGTCTCTTTGTCGATTTACTCGTTATTGATGAAACGGTAATTCCAAGGAAACCGAAACGTCCAATCCACGTTTTACCAACCTCCACTTCACACACGCTCGGTAGATTTGACGCTTTAAATTCGCTACAATAAACTGTAAATCGCGTTTTGTTTGGAGTTTACCCGAACTCAACCTCGTGCTCTGGCATTTCATCGTCACTCGCTTCCATTCTGTCCGATTTATCTCGTAAGCTTGACAGTGATCGACGTGGAATTCAGCTCCGAAACACCAAGTGGTTTATTCAAAAGCGAATTCTGCAAAAGATCGATGCAATCGTGCGAGAAACAAAAAATGAACGAGCTCGACGCGTTAGGCTTTGGCGTTTTTCTACAGTCGTACAGCCTCGTTTTTCGAGTTGTTCCCAGATTGCGAACAGAGGTGGTGATGGTGTCAGCGAAATAGAGGATAGCATAGAACAACACGAACGGCAAGCTAAAGAGCGATAAGGGGCTGCGCTGCGAGCGAGTGTCGATCATACGTGCTCATCGATAGCGCGTGTCACGGCTCGGCGACGACGCGACCTCGTCGGCCACGCCAACTCTTCTTTATCACGCTCGTGTAGCGCTTTGTACGTGCATTGTGGCAAGAACTCGCGCTCTTCCCCCCCCCCCCCCTCTCCTCTGTCCGTGCATTTCTCTGAAGAGATATTAAACGATATTCTGCCCGTTGTTCTGCGATTTGCCAGCTTGCTCTCGACTTACCGTTAATCTATATTCGGTGCAATCTTATGTATTTTTTTAAACATCTATTCGTCGTTTCAACCGTGCAAACATCATTCAAATCCGTGACTCGTCAAGTCTTCACTTTGTTTTCCAACATTCTTGGTAATGGCCCATTTTTGTAGGAAGCACCGATTCGACAATAGCTACAATAAGTCGTCGATACGCTTAATTTGCTTCGAGTCGCACTGCCTACCTCCGTAGTAATACTCCGCGTTAACGGGCCTTTTGTCTTTCTTTGAGAAATGCTCTTGATTTATCCGTCGGTGTCCGTTACGCGCGCGAATCGGTGCTAAACCACTTGGTAAGGGCCAAAGAACGAACTTGACCCAAGAGACGAAACACCTGTCGTCGGATCGGTGCGAGCTGCGAGTACACCGTGCTCGTGGCGTTTACAAAATACGCGATCTTCGTTCAAAGTGTATCATCGCACTTGGCAGGTGCGCCGATGCTCGTCCACCTTGTCGGTATAATTAGTCTGCGCCGAGCGAGTCGATTTTTCCTTTGTCAATAAATGTCAATAATGCAGCGAGCGAGTGCACAGCTGATAACGCTGACAACGAGTACAAGTGTGGCGCGACGAATGAATTGCGGTAAATATGGATGAGCCCTCGGGATCGATCGATTTCGTCAATGTAGAAGGCACACGCCGTGCAAGCGCGGACTCGCCACTCGAACAAGCGTGCAGCACGCTCAAGTACGACGATGCGCCTGCGTAGTGTGCGTTCATTGATGCGGCAGGTTAACCAGTGCCAAGGTCGAGCATAACCGCCAATGCAATTGGGTCATCCGTATTCGCCGTATGCTTACCACTTACCAACTGTTACCGCGAACGACTCCTTCGCTTTGAACTCAACGTTGCTTGGACGATAATTGGCGATCGACGGATCTGATCGAGCGGATAACAAAGCTCGGATGAGCGTTATTCTACAATCTGTACTCGTCCCAATCGTTGTTCAATACTTCAGCAACTCGGAACTCGTACGAGCGCGATCAACGGTGGATTATGGATTGATGGCCAGTTCGCGGGCATCGTTCCGTGTCGCAGGTCGCTCGGCTTTTATGCGGAATACGCTAATGCGCCCTTGGGGCTGCGCTGTACGCAATCCACGTGGACTCTTGAAATTGTCCGGAACAAAATATCTACTCGACTGTGCGGAAGAACGTTTAGGTGCGCTTTAGCGGACTTTGAAACGTGATTTGTCCGTCGGACGTAACATTGGAACAGAGCAACGAGGCCGATCGAGATGGTCGTCGTCGAAAGTTTGTCGAAGCTGATCGAAGCTACCTTTCTGCGGGGGTTGGGGAATAGCTCGCTAGGTATAAAACAATGCTCGCGCAGCTCCCCCGCAACGAGGCATTGGCGAGCTGACAGGGCCAGCGCACAGCGCGTTCTTTGTTCTGGCACGCGCGCGACTCTGGCTTGGCCCAAATCTGACGATGCGAATTTCGCAAATGCCATTGCATTGTGGAGCTTTTGAAATTGTTGTTTATAATCGTGGTTCCGTGTGTGCGGACTCTGCACGTAAATCACGCGGGAGGCAGCATTGTTCGTTCGCCCGAATTACCACTTGCTTCTCTACCCGCGTGCTTGTCTCGCTCGCTTTCAAAGACACGGACACTCGTTGGATACGTCGATCTCCTCTCGTCAACCTCGTCTATTTACAACGCTACTGATTATGCCCACGTAGACGTGCCCAATGCGAAGCTCAACCGACTGTCTAAACTTCGTTATTGCCAACTATTTTTCAATGATTTACGGGCACTCGTTTGTTTACAACGTGGATTAAAAAATACTGCCAACTGCTTTGGCAAGCTGCTCCCTTGACCGGACAACCCAGAGCACGCAATTATTTAATCGAATCGTATTCAACGCTTGTAGTCTGCTTACGGAAACAGCTGGGAAACTCGTCTCGTCTCGATTGATTGACCGATTAATCAATGAATCGCGTACAAGCGTCAAATTCAAGGGAGTCAACAAGACTTTTCGTCGATGATATTATCCGCGATATTCCGTTCCACTATCCGAAACAGGTTCTCCGCGTTAATCGACCAAATAAAAGCGTAATACAAGTGTGACAAATATATGTGATTGCTCGTCAAAAATCGTCGGAAAAAGACGAGTACTTTCCTTCGAGGCAAGTACTCGTGTTATTGGATGCAGAAAGTCAATTCTTCGTTGATTGCAAATAACAGCGGCCTTGATGAATTACAGGAAGATATGGTGTGTCTTTCGTGCACAGCGACGGGGGAACGAGTCTGTCTGGCTGCCGAGGGTTTCGGCAACCGCCACTGCTTCCTCGAAAACATCGCCGACAAGGTGAGTCGACGATTGTCCCGTGGCAATTTAACAATTCGACACGTCACGAGCAGGCTATTACGAAGGTTGTTTGTTGCAGAACGTACCGCCAGATTTATCGCAATGCGTCTTCGTGATCGAGCAAGCGTTGTCCGTGAGGGCGTTGCAGGAACTGGTGACCGCTGCCGGCTCCGAGACGGTAACTACCAACTATCTTACCTAACGCCTCTACCACTGTTAAGCATTTAAGCGCGCAACTTGTCGGCCACGCGTGACACTGACAATGACCAATCGACCAATCGACCAATAATCATCTATTCGAGTCACGCTTTACACGCCGCTAGTTGGGTCGCAAAACCTACCTATTACCTAATAGGTATTCTCAAACTAACTCTAAATAACCCAACTCCACTGCTTGTGAAAAAGGTGTTTGCGCGCGCGCGAATAATTTGTTATCGCGATCGTGGGGGCTCGCTCGTCAGACCTCTAGACAAGCCCAATATAGGTCTGATAACTAGACGAACTAGACGAATCCTCGGTGAGCGACGAGTTATGCCAGTCTACCACGGCTTCGTTTGCTGATCAACCGTCCAACAGCTGGTCAAATACGATCCGCGACTTACTTTTGCACTTTTTTAAAGTTTCGCCTTCGATTAGGATTCGCGCTTTGAGGGACGATACAAATTCTCACGCCTCGGATATAGACGACGGTATAGACGACGACGAACGTTCGTGTTTCGTGCTTAACTTTGCTTTCACGAGGGATCGTTTTACTAGGCGAGAACGTTCCATCGATATCTCGGGCGCTATTCGTTTCAACGATACGTCGGAAGAGCATTAGTTGCAGGCATAGATTGCAATCAAGGTCAATTCTGTGGTACTTGCTGAAAATCTGTAATTAGCGTCTGTAGGCAGCTGAGCCGCATACTTCTGTTGTCCGATTTTGTAAAGTCCGTGCTAATTATCGACCAATCACTCGTTCGATCCAGTCGAACGTGGACCTCTCCTTGCGAAAACGTTCGCTGGAAGATCACGTTGATCGTTCTATCCAATGTTCCACCTTTTAAAAATGTAAGTTTGTTGTTGAAAAGAACCACTGAAATGTTAGTCGATCATTCGTTTGAAGAACCCGATAACGGAGCGCGTCGGTCCAAAAGTCGTTTTTATACCAGCAACAACCTATTGTTTTCTCGAGTCTCAATTGCAGCTAGTTACAACGAATTTTGTGTATGTACCCTAAAACCAATGTTTATCCAGTTGTGTTTTTGTTTGCAGCAGCAAGAAAACTTAGTAAGTATTTTTCTCCGTTTACGAAACAAGGACTCATTGGCTTCGCAGTCGTCAAAATTTTCTAGACGTTTCCACAAAGTATCTTTGTTTATTTGTTTATTTATCTATTTATTTACTTATTTAATCATTCGATTCGTACGCTTTTTCGACTCATGTATGTGTATCGTGGCTTTATCAAGCGTTTGTTTATACTTATGGTATTCTGGTCTGAATAACCTATTGGTGTTTCGTGCAATATTGTGGCTGATTTTCGTTTGATTGACTCTTTACGCTACTTCAGAAAGGATGCTTGTATGTTATTAATGTTTTACACGACAATTGCGACGATTCGTCGAGCATATTCCAGTTTGTCCGCCGCATATGTATACATATATATATATATATATATATGTATATGTATACATGTATATCGCGTTCGATGCATTTGCTATGTAAGTATTGCATAGCGATGGCGACGAGGCTCTACGAATAGTGATACGTTTCAACGTTTCAGCGGATTTCCAACACAAAGTAGTTTGCGAATGTTTGCCTTTCATTGATCGATTTTGAGGATTTTGACAAGCGTGACAGCTGCTGCAACATTCCAATTGATTACGTTTTTATCGACAAACCAAGAATTACACGGAGAAGCACTTTGCGGTCAAATCGATGGCTTCACTCTTGATTCGTTGATAAAGATTGTTTGACCTAGGTTGTACCAGTAGACTAATAAAGTTGTATATCGGTTGGCAAGCTTCTACATGTAATATTAAAAACAGAAACTCTGTATTCGCAAGTTTGTACTGTACACGAGTAATACACGAGTCTGCTCAAGTATTTGTTATTCTGGAGATGGCGAGATGTTTGCGTAATATTTACTACGCTAACAACTTGCCCAACACCTTTCAGCAATGAACACGCAACAATATACTATTGTTTGTTTGTACAAGTTTGACGTTAATGAGCGGACGTTTCTTAGGGAAAGGGCACTGGTTCTGGACACCGAACCTTGCTTTACGGCAACGCCATTCTGCTGAGGCACCTCAACAGCGATATGGTAAGACGATGCAACGATGACCTTGAAAGATAGGAAACTAATGGCTCAAATGTGATTGCAGTATCTGGCTTGTCTTTCCACGAGTTCATCAAACGACAAATTGGCGTTCGATGTCGGTCTACAGGAGCATTCCCAAGGTTAGTACTGGTAGTAGTACGGATTAGTTAGTTGGTGGAGCGGAGGTCGGAACGTATGTACTCGCGTGACTGCTCGCGACTGATCTTGAACGATTCGATTGGCCCTCAGGAGAGGCTTGTTGGTGGACAGTGCATCCGGCCTCGAAGCAAAGGTCCGAGGGTGAAAAAGTTCGCGTGGGAGACGACCTCATTTTAGTGTCGGTGGCCACCGAAAGATATCTCGTGAGTATTGCAATGAGACTTTGGATGGGAATTAATCTAATGGCGATATCGATCGATGCTCAGCACACGACGAAGGAGAACGACTTGTCAGTGGTGAACGCCTCGTTTCACGTGACGCACTGGTCGGTGCAGCCCTACGGCACTGGCATCAGCCGTATGAAGTACGTCGGCTACGTGTTTGGCGGTGACGTGCTTCGGTTTTTTCACGGAGGCGACGAGTGCCTGACCATACCGTCTACCTGGAGCACAGCATCCGCACAAAAGTCAGTTGTTCGGAAAACACCACGCGAGTCTCGCTCGCTGCTCGTAGATCCGGATTTTAAGACTAATACGATTGTCTGATCGACAGTTTGGTCATCTACGAGGGCGGTAGCGTGATGAGTCAGGCTCGATCGCTCTGGCGACTCGAGCTCGCGAGGACCAAGTGGGCCGGTGGCTTTATCAACTGGCTGCATCCTATGAGAATCAGACATCTCACCACTGGCCGCTATCTCGCGGTCAAGGACAACAACGAGCTTCATCTGGTCGACCGGTACGTGTCGCTTGATAGCTTCCTGGCTAGCTCGTTCGTTACGATCGTACCGCCGTCAAGGGATATCCCTCGCTAATGTTTCATTTTCCATTGAACGCAGGAAGGAAGCCAACATTGACACGTCGACCTTCTGGTTCCGACAAGAGAAGGACGATCAAAAAATAGTGCTCGAAGATAAAGATTTGGAGGTGATTGGAACACCAATCATCAAATATGGCGACTCGACAGTCATTATGCAGCACGCCAATTTGTGCCTCTGGGTCTCTTACAAGGTATTTTAATTGCATACTATTCATCTCGACGATCAATCTTGAAACACTATACGATTAATCTGTTTGTACGATTGCATTCAAACGTTTACTTGCGACTGATTGATCCGAATCAGAAGCCGACGCGTAAAAAGTTCGAAGTTACCACGCAGGTACCATTTTCTCAAACAACACTGTTGCATCGTGTCTAGCATGCCAAGTATATTTGAACGATAAGCTAGTTTAAACGTAGACATTCACTTGCACCACAGTATCACGAGTAAGTTTACGCAAGACTTCTTTCACACCGATGCTTCCTACGATCGACGCATACAAAATAAATAGTTTACGATTGTTCGCGCGTTTCAACCAGTTCCACGAAGCAACAAGGGAGTACGGACAAGCGTTTCTCTCCTGATGCTTGTCCGTACTTAGGCTAGCTTATGCACGATCGATTTCACTGCCGACTTGCGTGCAGTTGCAACGTAGACGTCTACTTGTTATACGAGCGTATTTCGTACGGATACATCATTCGGAACTTTACTTAGCTCCTCTACCACGTGTGTCCCTGTGACGTTACCGATCCACCTCAGCACCGATTCTAATCGCGAGAATACGTCAAGACTTTGCAGCTCGAATTAAGTCGTGTGCAAACTTGCCCAATTTTCGCACTCGAAACCTCCCCGATCATTTGACGAATCGTCTGCGAACGCATCTTTAGAAGGGGGTGCTGGCGGGGTGGAGGGGGGAGAAGCATTTACCAAAAAACTTGGCAACGCACAAGCGAGCAATGAAATATAGTAAAATTAGTTTTTAACGAGTTTTGTGCGCATTTGAAAGGCTGCTATTAAGATAAGATATACGTAATACAGCGACAAGTTGCCGAAGAACGTCAGTGTAGTTAGATTCGAGTTGAAGCGATGTGGATATTTGAAGAATAACATAATACAAGTGAGACTTGAAGCGAGCGAAGATTGTTTGAAAGATTGACCAACGTGGCTGGGGACGTCGAACGATGCGGATATTTGGTATCGAATTTGCGCCTTTGATCGTACCGATAGAGCGTAGATTGCAGACGGCTGCAGTGGCCGTTGCAGTTTTTATATTCGTCTTTGGAGTTGTGTTCAGCGTTTACCTGGTGCTGCACATGTCGATCGTTGGGCAACAATGGGCGAAATGCTTGCTGTTGACTTACTTGGTGTTTGTGTATTTCGACAGCAAATACCATTTTTGCATAAACCGGCCGTAAGTTGTCAATGGGACGATAGTTAGTAAGGAATAAGAATGCAAACGCCAAAATGAGATGGTTGTAACTTGATTGTTTCGTTAGCGAATGGCTTTATGAACTTTATGGGCATCGTCTGTTTTGGGATTACTATACGAATTACTTCCCCATGAAATTGATCAAAACGGCCGAGCTTGATCCGTCGAGGAACTACATTTTGTGCGCCATGCCTCATGGAATCATTCCTCTGGGCCTGAGCATAGCTTTCGTGAACAAAAGCCTGAATAGCAAGGGCTTATTTCCTGGACTAGAGTTCAGGCCTCTTTCTCTTCACTTGAATTTCTACGTGCCGTTTTTAAGGGAGCATCTTCTCAACATGGGTATGCTTTTGCTAATGGGTGCTGACTAACAGCAACACCAACGATAAGCTGCTGTAATAATACCAATTGCCAGGTGTTTGCAGCTGCGGCAAAGATAGCATGGAGCACCTGCTATCGAACAAGCCGAGGCATAAGTCGTACGAAGGTCGCGCGCTTGTTCTCTTGGTTGGCGGAGGCGGCGAAGCTCGTAAGAGTAAGCCCGGCACGTATAACCTCGAGCTCAAGAGGAAGAAAGGCTTCGTTAAGATGGCTCTGCAGTACGGGTTAGTTTGCAACAGGGGCTTGTACACAAGCACGCCATTTGTTGTCGTTGTTGCTGTTGTTGTGTTTTGTTTTAAAAATCAACGCTCTTTAGAACAGCTCTCGTGCCCGTCATTTCCTTTGGCGAAACTGATATTTACGACCAAATCGTTTTTCCGGAAGGCTCATTTTTCGAACGAATTCAGTACTTTATCAAAGAGTACATAGGATTCACCTGCATGTGGATCAATGGCCGTGGCTTCTTTCAATATTCATTTGGCTTTATGCCCAAGAGATCACCAATAAATATCGTCGGTAGGTAACGTAGTTGAGCCACAGGGCAACACGCTCCAGTAAACACGCTCCATTTTTGTATTCCCTCAACAAATCATTCACTATTTCGTTTGCAGTAGGCTCTCCGATGTATATTCCAAAGATCGACAACCCGACGGTCGAAGAAATAGACAACTACCATACAATGTTCATTCAACGAGTTGTCCAGCTATTTGAGACTCACAAAAGCAATTACATTGCGAATCACCAAAATGTTTCTTTGAAATTCGAGTGATCAATTTGAACGGGTAGCCTCTTAAATCGGTAGTGCACGCAATCACGTTACGTCGTCAGACACGAGCAACACACGGAAAGACGAAAGCGACTTTACGCGCCTCATTATGCACCCGATGTATTATATAGCTCGAATCTCGCCGTATGACCGGCTGGTTATACTTGTCAAATTGTCTCTTTAATCGATACTTAGCACGGTTCCCTTTGAGAGATGCTGTTTTCTACGCTAAGCAAGTTCATCACTGCCTCTTGCGTTACAATTCAAATGTAATAATGTTCAAATCAACGACCATTTCTCGTCAAATAAACAATCAATCCGAACTGTCAATATAAATAACTCATTTCTTATTTCGTTTAACACACGTGAAATCTAGTCCTTCAAGTATTCCATGCGTGCCACTTCACGCTGACTGGACGCTGTAAGAGAAGGATACTCGGTAATCGCACGACCAAGACTGGTTGAACTGTGTCGTTGAAATAGATAATTGATATGCTTCGCGACGAAGGAAGCCAAGTGTCAAAGAATCTCTTGTTTTCAAGCAATTAGCGATATTATGTGCTAATTGTTTCAGTCACAATACACGTAACGTATAATGTATGTTGGTATAAATGACGAAAATGTAGAAAATAGCGAGGAAATGTCCATAAAACCGATCTTTCCAATGGTTCTTGTTGAACGAATTGGTTGTTGTGCGTATGTTTGGTAGTAATAAAGTTGGTAGCAATGGGACGTATTGTCGAATGGCTGGTAAACATATTTTCTACAAATTCCAGTCATACGAAACAAAGAAAAAGGGCGTTGGCAAAGTGGAGGAGAAGCAAGCAGTGTTGCACGAGGAGGGAAAAATGGACGATGGCCTGGATTTTTCGCGATCGCAAGAAGAAGAATCGCGCACTGCCCGAGTCATACGCAAGTGCAGCAGCCTCTTTTCTCAGTTTATCTCGTGAGTATCGCGTCGACAATATGGCAAATATTGTCCACCTACCTGCTGTTCATTTATAGATACAAAGAAATACGATAAAGTTTGCCATGCGTACAAAGCGAGGCGTGAACGAAAACTGGGTAGAATCGGTAAAAGCGAGTACCGGATGTTTTGGGAATTGAGACCGGGACCATCCTGTCTGTTTCAGAGGCTTAGAGACACTTCAAGAGGACAGGAGGGCCTCCATGTTCTTTCAGAACGTGAATCTCAACGAGATGGTGATGTGCCTGGAAGACTTGATCAATTACTTTGCTCAGCCCGAGGACGACATGGGTAGGAGTAGTTTGCGTAACTGTTCGTTGGTTAAAGATACGGTGCGATGATGTAATGTACGTTCGCAGAGCACGAGGAGAAGCAAAATCGATTTCGCGCTCTGCGCAATCGGCAAGATCTGTTCCAAGAAGAGGGCATCCTCAACTTGATCCTCGAAGCCATCGACAAGATCAACGTGATAACGTCTCAGGGCTTTCTGGTGGCGTTATCCGGCGACGAGAGCGGCCAAGCGTGGGACCAGATATCCGGATACCTGTACCAGCTGCTCGCAGCCATCATCAAGGGCAACCACACCAACTGCGCCCAGTTCGCCAATAGCAACCGACTCAATTGGCTGTTCAGCCGGCTGGGCTCACAGGCCTCGGGCGAGGGTACCGGCATGCTCGACGTGCTGCACTGTGTACTCATCGACTCGCCAGAGGCCTTGAACATGATGCGGGTGAGTGCGCGCGAATGGCCAACGCCACCCCGAGTGGCACTATGAAATGTTTGTTCAAGGACGAGCGTGTCTGTGAAATGTTTGTTCAAGGACGAGCACATCAAGGTGATCATATCGCTGCTGGAGAAGCACGGTCGAGATCCCAAGGTACTGGACGTGCTGTGCTCGCTGTGCGTGGGCAACGGGGTTGCGGTGAGGTCCTCGCAGAACAACATCTGCGACTTCCTGCTGCCGGGCAAGAACCTGTTGCTGCAGACGCAGCTGGTGGACCACGTGGCGAGCGTACGGCCCAACATCTTTGTGGGTCGCGTGGAGGGTTCGTCGCTCTACCAGAAGTGGTACTTCGAGGTGACGGTCGACCACATCGAGCAGACGACCCACATGGCACCGCACTTGCGCATCGGCTGGGCCAACACGGCCGGATACATGCCGTACCCGGGAGGCGGTGAAAAGTGGGGTGGCAACGGGGTGGGCGACGACCTATATTCGTACGGCTACGACGGCGCCTACTTGTGGACAGGCGGGCGGCGCAGTCGAATGGTAGGCCCGGGCGCCGCCGAGGAGCCCTACATCCGCAAGGGCGACGTGATCGGCTGCTCGCTCGATCTCGGCGTGCCCGTGATCCGGTTCGCCTTCAACGGGGCCCCGGTGGCCGGTTCGTTCCGCGACTTCAACCTTGACGGTATGTTCTTCCCGGTGATCAGCTGCTCGAGCAAGCTCAGCTGCCGCTTCCTGCTCGGCGGCGACCACGGTCGACTCAAGTACCAGCCGCTCGAGGAGTTTTCGCCTCTGGTCGAGTCACTGCTGCCCCAGCAGATACTCTCGCTCGACCCCTGCTTCTACTTCGGCAATATGGCCAAGGTGGTGCTCGCCGGCCCATGGCTCATGGAGGACGACACGGCCTTCGTGCCCTGTCCCGTGGACACGTCGATGATCAATCTGGCGCCCTACGTCGAGCAGATCCGCGACAAGCTGGCCGAGAACATCCACGAGATGTGGGCGATGAACAAGATCGAGGCTGGCTGGACGTACGGTGAGGTGCGCGACGATCTGCGTAAGATCCACCCGTGCATCGTGCCCTTCGACCAGCTGCCTCCGGCGGAGAAGCGCTACGATACCCAGCTCGCCGTGCAGACCCTCAAGACCGTGCTCGCCCTCGGCTACTACATCTCCATGGACAAGCCGCCGGCGCGCATCAAGACCCTGCGGCTACCCCAGGACCGGTTCACCCAGAGCACTGGCTATCGGCCGGCGCCCCTCGACCTCGGCGCCGTCAGCCTTACGCCCAAGATGGAGGAGCTCGTCGACCAGCTCGCCGAGAACACTCATAACCTCTGGGCCAAGGAGCGCATTAGCCAGGGCTGGACTTACGGCCTCAACGAGGACTCGGAGATGAGGCGCAGCCCCCACCTCGTGCCCTATCCCAAGGTCGACGAGGCCATCAAGAAGGCCAACCGCGACACCGCCAGCGAGACCGTAAGGACCCTCCTGGTCTACGGCTACATGCTCGACCCGCCAACCGGCGAGCAGCACGAAGGTAACGCACGCGCCCGACCACCCGACCGCTCGCTCGACCACTGCTTCTGCTTTTTTTCTTCTTCGTCTTCGTCTTTTTGTTGCCTTTTTTTCTTCGACTCGCAGGAAATGTTCGCTTGCTTGCGCCTGGCTGATTATCGCTTTTTCCTTTTTTTAGAAATATTGATGCTCTTAAATAAGCGCTTCGAAAGTTCTGCTTCCGAAAGTAATTGCCTCACTTTAGGTACTATATTCACAGGTATTTTTCCACTAATAATCACCAAAGACGCCTTTAATTAACGCGGCGCTTAACCAAATCACTCGATTTTTTTCGTTCTCATTCATCTACTCCAATGACTGACCAACGACACTTCAGTCAGTCCTTTGTTTTTCGAGTACCTTTCTTTATTGCGATATGATTGTCTTGTGAAAGCGTGTGATAATAATACCATTTCATCAATCGCCAATATAACGACACGCATTCTGCCAATTTCTTACGACGTGTTCATTCGATGTAACGCAATATGACGATTAGATCAAGCAAACGTAACACGAACGATATCATTTGCAAACAGCTATGCTGATGGAGGCGAACCGCCAGCGACAACAGCAGTTCCGTACCTACAGGGTGGAAAAGCACTACGCGGTGAGTAGTGGCAAGTGGTACTTTGAGTTCGAAGTGATGACCGCGGGTCCGATGCGGGTCGGCTGGGCTAAGGCCGACTGTGCGCCTGGTAGCATGCTGGGCAGCGACGAAAACACCTGGGCCTTCGATGGTTACAACGTAAGTATCATCAACGATCGACGCATCGAATACCTGCTACGTAACGGACGTACGACGTAGTCTCGCGTAATATCCAGCGCTAATTGCGATTGACCGGTTGACAAAGCCAAGCGATTGCTCTACATAATCGAACGTTTTGTGCCACGCGAATTAGGTAACCAAAGTACATTGTGGTTCCAACGAGTCGTTCGGTCAGAAATTACAAGTGGGCGATGTTGTCGGATGTTTTTTTGATGCCAACGACAGAACTATCAGTAAGGATAAAATCTCTTCGATTGTAATAATAGTTCACTTCATTACATCAATAACTATCGTATTTTCTATTCCCGTTATTTCTGTTGAAAGTTTGCCTTGCGTCTTATTTTCCACATTCCGAAACCTTGACAATGTTATCGTAATTCATAACGACCTCTGCGTGAATGCCGCTGTTATTAAAATTGTTTCGATTTGTAACTGACACGTGTATTAGTTCCGTTTCTGCTGTCTGGATGTACAATTAGCAAGGCAACGTTGCCTACGTATTACTTATATCTTCAACAGGATTTATCGGAAAATGCTATTAGACGGAGAGACCGTCTGGTCGAAGAGAAAAATGCCAAAATTACGTTTGATAAGTTATAAACCGATCGACTGGATGTGATGGGCTTCAATGTATATAAACACCTTTTGATTTAAGGAGGAAAAAGTGTATTCAGGCACTGCCGAGACGTTCGGCAAGCAATGGCAGGTCGGAGATGTTGTCGGCGTTTTCTTGGATCTGATTGACCGAACGATCAGTAAGAGGCTATCTTTCACGCAATAGCTTCCGCTATCTTGTTGTGCTCTAGATTTTGTCGTGCACTGCAAGCTCACTGGATATTCAATGCAATTTCTTACAAAGTCCTGCAGCGGGAACGCACTTATGCTTAATGTTTAGCATCTTTCGCGGACTAACGTCAGTGTACAAACTATAACATTTGTGTAGATCACAACATCCAGTTTTTTTCGATGTGATCTCTCAACTGCGATACATTTGTCATAATTAAGCTAATCACCATTGTTACAAAATTAAGCGACACTTACCATCAACATAAGTTACTATCTCACTCAAATCACAATATCATCGTGTCCTTCACTATTCAATTCACGATTCGTATAACACTGCTATACAGTTGACTAACCGATATCGCACTAATAATCCATCATCTCAAGAGCATGTTCGACATTGTCATAACCATCGTATCCTCGCACCATCGTATAAGACTTTGTAATCCAAGTGATGGTTGGTTTGCACTTTTCAAAGTTTATTTAATCATTAACACTTTATCATTTTTAAACACGAATTGTCGAATAGATATAGTTCTTTTGGGAATTCAATAAGCAATCAAGCCTCTGCAATAGATTTTGTTTTTTTACGTTTTACACGAGTCAGCGAAGAACGTTCGATTTCGGTTTGAAACCCCAAGTCGGACTTTCCGTACGACTGACCGAAAGCTTGAGGTTGAATAAAAGCTTAATCGGGGATTTTCATGGGGGCCGTAACGTGCAGGTTTCTCGCTGAATGGAGAGCTACTGATGGATGCATTAGGAGGTGAAACGTCGTTTGCCGACGTGCAAGGCGATTGCTTTGTGCCGGCTTTCACTCTAGGCGTTGGTCAGCGGGCCAAACTGACCTTCGGGCAAGATGTGAACACGCTCAAGTACTTTACGACCTGCGGTTTGCAAGAGGGCTACGAGCCGTTCTGTGTGTAAGTACGAGAAAATGAGGGATACGACGAAGCACACGGACGTAAAGTGACGTAAGATGTTCATTGTCAGGAACATGAACCGGCCGGTGACCTACTGGTACACGAAGGACCAGCCAATCTTCGAGAACACCGATGACATGGCAGATACGCGGATCGATGTGGCGCGAATTCCCGCAGGTTCGGATACGCCGCCCTGTCTCAAGATCTCGCACAACACCTTTGAGACGATGGAGAAGGCCAACTGGGAGTTCCTGCGTCTCTCGCTCCCGATTATTTGCCAGTCGAGCTTCATTAGCGAAGCTGAGAAGCAGCATCGGTGGCAGGAGATCAAGATACGCCAGAACCGACTTCTTCAAGACCAGGTCATTCAGGACCAGCATACCCAGACTTCGGCCCATATCGAGCAGATCATGAGGTCTGGTTTTAGTATGAGCGACATCAAAGGTATGACCGGTGAGTTTGTCGCTGCTTTCTCTCTTCTTTCTCTCTTGTTCGCAACTACTTATCAATCTTCTCTGGTCTCTGGTCGCCTCAAGCCCCCTCTTCCTTTTTGCACTTTGCTCTTCTCTCGCTTTGAGTCCAACCTCTGCTACAATTAATCGTTTCCACTCTGTAGTTTGACGCTGACATCACGAACTTTTTCAGCCACAGGAGCCAACATTTTGGCTACCTGATTCGTTTTATTTTTGTCGTAATCTTTTAAGTTTCGTTCAAAATTCCGAAACATATTGCATATACAGAGCACAAAAGACTTACTTTTTAATCGCTTACGGTTACTTGTTAATTTATAATTATTTATCATTGTTATGAACGTATTTTTTCAGAAAAAATCAGCTTTTAGAAGTTACATTTATTAGTGGTAAAATTTAATTGTAAAAGTCTTCGAGAAGACCGACGACTTGGTAGATACGCGGGTCTTTTAAAAATGATTGAAATTTACGTATCGACGACGAAACACTTTGTAATTACCATCGGATCTGTAAAAATTCAATTTGGCGGCTATAAGAATATAAAAATGAATTGTAGTTATAACAAAAGTGGTAGTTTTTATCTCATTGTTGAGCTTGTTTTCAAATTTATTATATTTTCAGTATCGAATTTGGATTCAGTATCAGGTGTTTGTTTTGCACTTCCAAACCAAGAAAAATCGAATTGCGTGAC
Organism: Chouioia cunea; assembly: GCA_030064505.1. Classification (NCBI taxonomy): domain Eukaryota; kingdom Metazoa; phylum Arthropoda; class Insecta; order Hymenoptera; family Eulophidae; genus Chouioia; species Chouioia cunea. Next base: position 2,434,212 of record JAOPFQ010000006.1, on the reverse strand, counting down.
TGAAATTCTTAATTTTCCATCGCCAGCCCTAATCACCAGCACTAATCTTTGATTCCCTTTTTCATAAGCAGTTTTTTAATTCAAATTTCGATGACTGAAAACACAAGATCGAGCTGCCACGAATGAACTTAATGACAATCACAAGCAAATAGGTGTCGCGCTAATACGTCTCTTATTCTTGTGGATAGATCTTCAGCGTAATTACGCAGAGGAAGCCCAGGAACTAGACGAAATGATGCGGGAGTCGCCGCTACCTATGCAGCGTAGACCAGCAAGGCCACCTCGTCGTGGATCCCTCTCTGGTTCGCGCAATCTCGCTGGCAGTGATGCCGAAGTCAATGGTTTTGGCGACATGAACGGAGACGCTAAAGATGACAAAAAAAAACGGGGACGCTCACCTTTTCGGTTTGTTGCCTCCTTTGTTTAGCCCACGTTACTCTATTCCATGCGGGATTTTCTCAAATCATTTCCAGTGCTTGAACATTATGTCCGATGATATTTGTAGAAAAGCTTGTATTTCTTCCGCAGTTTTTTCAATGTTCATATCTGTTAAAAGTCATCGACGTAGTGTGAGAAATTCTGCAGGGTGTAACTTCAAAAATATTTAGCAACTGTCGTAGTCGTAGAGCTTTGTAATTTGTTTTTCGCTTATTATTAATGCTTTGATAACCGCAACAATTTTTGATTCCTCTCAGCCGTCCTAGCCAAGAAATGGAAGACATCATTACCGAGTAAGTGATAGCGACGAGCCCCCCTGTTTCATGTTTCGTATATTTTGTCTACGTTTCCATTCGTTTGAGCGTATCTACTCACACGTTTTTGACGAAGTGTACTTTTCTTGCCTATACGTTTTGTATTTCGATCACTAGAATCACCAGTAGAGACACATTTATTAAGTGTTTATAATGTAATGTGCGCACTAAGATACGTCAGACATTGCGTGCTCGTAACAGATGTCAAAGTACGTGCACAATGAAGTGAAGCAATTGTCCTTCTATACTTCATATTACTTTATCACTTTAATTCAATGGATCTTGTCCATAATATAATTTATCGTCCACTGTATTTTACTTTCACGCAATCATTGTTATGTTTTAGAAAAAGGTAAGACGTTAGAACATTGTTATTTAAAATAAGAAATTTACTTGACACTTCATACGTCGACAACAACGTTTCAGATTCTTCTCTCGGAAAGTGAAGTCTCCGGAGGCAAAGTCAAAAACACCAGAGCCAGTGGGTCATGCAGAAGCCGAAAGAGTAGCTAAGCCGGCGCCTATTGGAAAAACGGGAGTTGCACGCACGGCCACCATCCGAGTATCCACCGTGAGTAAGAGTATACAAGGCAGTGGAGAAAACGTTGTTAAAGCGTGGAAGGTAAAACGCACCGAGATCACGGCAATGTGTTCCATATGTTTGTAGACCGATCTGAAAGTGGTGCCACCGCAAATCCCCGAGAGAAGTGGACCAAAAGCCATGTCTGTACTGTCGGGTAGCGGCGTAGAGGCGATCGGAAACGAGATCTTCGACGCCGAGTGCCTGAAATTAATGAACGAGTACTTTTACGGAGTACGCATTTTCCCGGGACAGGACCCGACGCACGTGTACATCGGTTGGGTGACCTCGCAGTACCATTTGCACACGAAAGATTTCAACTTGTCGAAAGTACGCAAGTCGTCGGTGATAATCTGTGACGAGTACGAGAGACCGATCGAGCAGTAAGTCGAGCAAGTCCGAACCGAGATACGTTCGGAGTACGAGTGATGAAAGCGACGTTTGAACGGTTTATCGAATGTCGAATGAAGGGTCGACCGGCAGAGCTGCTACATGGTGCGCGCGGATGAGCTGTACAACGAGGTCACGCAGGACGCATCGGGCAAGGGCGCCTCACAGGGCATGTTCGTGGGCTGCTTTGTGGACACGGCCACGGGCTGGGTGTCGTTCACGTGCGAAGGCAAGGAGACCAGCCACAAGTACAAGATGGAGCCCGATACCAAGCTCTTCCCGGCCATTTTCGTGGAGGCCACCAGCAAGGAGATTCTGCAGATCGAGCTCGGCAGGACCTCCACCACCTTGCCGCTCTCGGCCGCGGTACTCCAAAGTTCGGAGCGCCACGTCATACCGCAGTTCCCACCCCGCCTCAAGGTTCAGTGCCTTAAGCCCCACCAGTGGGCTCGCGTGCCCAATCAATCCCTGCAGGTGCACGCCCTCAAGCTCTCGGACATCAGGGGCTGGTCGATGCTCTGCGAGGACGCCGTCTCAATGCTCGCCCTCCATATCCCCGAGGAGGACAGGTGCATAGACATTCTCGAACTCATCGAGATGGATAAACTTCTGAGGTATCCCCTTTGAATATTCCAATCTTCTCTCGTCTGTACGCTATTGTACTCGACACCTGTATCGATTTCAATGACTCGCAGTTTCCATTCGCACACTCTGACGCTCTACGCGGCTCTCTGCTACCAGTCCAACTTTAGGGCGGCTCACGCGCTTTGCCAGCACGTCGACCAGAAGCAACTGCTCTACGCGATACGGGCCGAGTATATGTCCGGACCACTGCGACAAGGGTTTTATGATTTACTGATAGCTCTGCATCTCGAGTCTCACGCCACGACCATGGAAGTCTGCACAAACGAATACATTATTCCGCTAGGTCATTATTATTCTTTTCTATCAAGGCCATTATTGGCTCTCTTACACATTGTCAAGCCAGCTTCTTTAGGTCTATCTAACGCCATTTTATTTTCTACCGACAATTTATCGTACTAATTAATAGTTGTACTTTTACAGATAATCTATTCTACGCGTGGCAAACTGCTATCTTGGTCAATTACGATTAATATGCATGCGCCACGTCAGTCGCTATAATTATTATTTATACGATTATTTGAAATAACCAATAATTTTGCAGCATTTGCCGGCTAATGAAGACTAATTCTATTAATATCCCCGATCGCGCCTATTCAGTGAATGACCGTTGGCTACTGTATTATCGTATGGTACTAGGTGGTCGCGTTACATTACCCATTGAATATGTTTTTGTACGACAGGTCAAGAGCTGAAAGACTTGTACGAGAACGAAGAAATGAAACACAGTCTCAGGTATCTAGAAACAGAGTCAGTAAGACCCCAAATGAAAATGACGGACATCAGGTAAGCTAACATTTTATAAGTAGTTGAGAGCTCTTAAGACTAATAGGTCGCCATCAAGGCTCATTCCTTCCAGTGAGAGCCAGAGCATCGAGAACATACGCAGCCTCTACAGCCCGTATTTTCCGCTGAGTGTGGTCAGGGACTACGTTATGATGGCTCTCAACGAAGCCGTCGAAATCAATCAAGTTCACAACAGAGATCCCATTGGTGGCAGCAACGAAAACTTATTTTTGTACGTTCCACGGAGACTCTTATTCCCAATTCTTTTTATATTTATCCAACTCAACGGACAAATGTTCTTGCAGACCCCTCATCAAGCTTGTCGACAGGTTACTGCTCGTTGGAATGCTCCAAAACGAAGATATACAAAAGTTGCTGGTTATGATACACCCGGAGACATGGGACCCAACGTTCGACAAAGGTAATATTATAGTATCCAGATGTTTCAAAAGTTTTGCAACACATTGAGTAGTTGTTACACTGATTTTGTTTGTTTATTTTCGTAAAGAGGGTAAAGATGAGCATAGAAAAGGCTTGATGCACATGAAAATGGCCGAGGGAGCGAAACTTCAAATGTGTTACCTTCTACATCACTTGAACGACATTCAGCTACGCCATAGAGTAGAATCCATTGTATCTTTCAGCCACGACTTTGTTGGGGAGCTTCAAGCGGATCAATTGAGACGGTACATCGAGATCAAGCAATCCGACTTGCCATCGGCGGTTGCCGCAAAGAAAACTCGCGAATTCCGATGCCCACCGCGCGAGCAAATGAATGCCATACTCAGCTTCAAGAACATGGAGGAAGAGGATCCCGATAATTGTCCTTGCGGCGAGGAGTTAATCGTCAAGATGAACGATTTTCATGGCAATCTCATGTCTTACGTCAGTTTACACGCCCTCCAAGAGGCCGAAGGTGGTGGCGAAGGTGAAGGTGAAGAAGAGAAACCCGGGGCGATAAAGAAGCTGCTGAATTTTATTCACCATGTGAAAGAGTTGGAAGAAGATCCGAAGCCTGAACCTGAGCCCGTACGAAAGACGCCCGAGGGTAAAAAGAACGGAATATAAAAGAGCAAAGAACGCATAGGCGGATGTAATCAAACTGAAATGTATATACGTAATACTGTTCTACTTTCAGAAATATTCCGAAAGGTATTGATATCGACTATAGTAAGCTGGGCAGAAGAATCGCAAATTGAAACCCCGAAGCTCGTGCGTGAAATGTTTAGCCTGCTGGTGCGTCAATATGATACGGTCGGCGAGCTGATCAGAGCACTGGAAAAGACTTATGTGACGAATAACAAAACCAAAGAAGATGTTGCGGAGATGTGGATTGGACTAAGTCAAATTAGAGCTCTGTTGCCCGTGCAGATGTCCCAGGAGGAGGAGGAATTGGTTCGTGAGAGGTTGTGGAAGCTCGTCAACAATCACACCTTCTTTCAGCATCCGGATCTGATCCGTGTATTGCGCATCCACGAGAATGTAATGGCTATTATGATCAACACGCTGGGCAGGCGAGCCCAGGCTCAATCGGATGCTCAGGTGCAGGCCCAGACGGTTGAAGGTGGCGAGATTCCGGCCAAGGAGAAAGACACCTCCCATGAGATGGTGGTCGCCTGTTGCCGCTTTCTTTGCTACTTCTGCAGGACGTCTCGTCAGAATCAGAAAGCCATGTTCGATCATTTCGACTTTCTGCTGGAGAACAGTAACATTCTTCTGTCCAGACCATCTCTCCGAGGCTCCACACCTCTGGATGTAGCTTATTCGTCGCTTATGGAGAATACCGAGCTGGCGCTAGCGCTCAGGGAGCATTACCTTGAAAAAATCGCCGTGTATCTGTCCAGATGTGGCTTGCAATCCAACTCGGAGTTGGTTGAGAAAGGTTACCCCGATCTGGGATGGGATCCAGTCGAAGGAGAACGTTACTTGGACTTTTTGCGATTTTGCGTCTGGGTTAACGGTCGGTACAATTAAATCGTTGCTCGTTAGCCTTAATTATTTCGTATATCTATCGTATTGCAGCAATTTGAACCCATGTTCTCTTTGAAGGTGAGAGTGTCGAGGAAAATGCCAACTTGGTCATTAGGTTATTGATTCGACGCCCAGAATGCCTTGGCCCAGCTCTGCGAGGTGAAGGTGAAGGCTTGCTTAGAGCCATCATAGATGCCAACAAAATGTCGGAAATCATTGCTGACAGGAACAAAGTAAGTCGAATTGATACAATTCAAACTAAAAAATATTTCAGTACAAGCTGACGTTAAAATTCGAACAATAATTTTAAACCAAAATCGTAAGTAAGTGCATTCATACGGGTTACGGGTTATATTACCTGCATGTACGAATTCCCTACCTACGATCTACCGAATGTCCTGTTTTACGTTGTTTTTTTTCAATTTTGTGTGGGCACATTATTTACTTACTCATCATACATAGTTATTCGGATAACAGATTATTGTCATTTTCTTGATACATTGCTAATTCTGCTTATCTTTTACCGGTCTTACCAATCACCAAGACTAAATATTTTAAAACCTCGCACTACATATCACTCGTAACAATGTAAATACTCGAATTAAAAAAACTGTAAATATATCTACATAGTTTGTCAGAAAGAAAATGTTAGTGTTTTATTTGACGTAGCAATTGTCAATGTAACAATTAGTTCAATTTCGTATGCTTCCCCTAAAACGCACGCAATATCATCGCACTCACGATGAGATCAAACGCATGAGGTGTTTGATAGTTTACAATAATAAGTTATCAATACAGCACGTTCAACAGTTACATGACGAGGGTAATGGCAACAGTGTGTTACAATTTGAGCATCCTTTCCCGGAATCCGACGAAGACGAAGATTACATCGATACTGGCGCGGCCATTCTCAATTTCTACTGTACTCTGGTCGATTTGCTTGGGCGTTGTGCTCCCGATTCCTCGGTTATCGAGCAAGGTTCGTGCAATGCCTACAGTTGCTAGAAACGGTTCTTACGTGATCACCTACATTTCATTGAATTTGATCATTGGTAGGAAAGAACGAGTCTCTACGCGCTAGAGCTATTCTCAGATCTTTGGTACCGTTGGATGATCTTCAAGGAGTGTTGTCCCTTCGGTTTACCATACTGAATCCAGCTGCTGGTGAGCCTAGACCGAAAAGCGACACACCCTCTGGTTTAATTCCAGCTCACAAGCAAAGTATCGTGTTGTTTTTGGAACGAGTATACGGCATAGAGACACAAGAGTTGTTCTTCAAAATTTTGGAAGAAGCTTTTTTGCCGGATCTCAGGGCAGCTACGATGCTCGACAGGGTATTATCGTTTTAGATGTATAACAAAGTTATCAACTTTCTACTTAAAGACCGATTGTCCTAAATATGCAATACTGTTCTAGAATGATGGCTACGAATCGGACATGGCATTGGCTATGAATCGATACATCGGCGTGAGCATTCTACCACTGCTCATCAAACATTCAAAGTTTTATAGCGAGGCTGATAATTACGCGAGTTTGCTGGACGCTACATTGCACACCGTTTATCGTCTCAGTAAAAATCGAATGCTTACTAAAGGTCAGCGTGAAGCTGTGTCTGATTTCCTCGTAGCTCTAACAAGGTTAGTTAAAATTTGCTAATCAATTTCACCATCCAAGTACTTTCTTTCACCTTACTTGATCGCTAAATTGTTATTACTTCAGTCAAATGCAGCCAGGCATGTTGCTGAAGCTTCTTCGTAAGCTAACCGTTGATGTTTCCAATTTGTCAGAGTACACGACTGTTGCTTTGCGGGTAAGTATAGCGTGCTGAGATTGCGAAACGAACTCTAATTCGACGAACGTTTTTAGTTGTTGACCATGCATTACGAACGATGCGGTAAATATTACGGTTCGACCAGCAGCCAGAGCCTGTACGGTGCATCAAGCGATGAAGAAAAACGTTTGACAATGGTCCTATTCAGTAATATATTTGACTCTCTGTCAAAAATGGATTATGATCCAGAACTATTTGGCAAGGCTTTGCCGTGTCTGACTGCCATTGGCTGTGCCTTACCTCCTGACTATACGCTCTCTAAAAATTACGATGACGAGTGGTACGGCAGTAAATCAGCTTCTACTCAGTCACCGGATGGCCCTTATAATCCGCAGCCGATAAATACTTCCAAGTACGTTAAGTTGTCGTCAGTCGCGCGAAGTTATTCTTTTGATGGATGCCAATCCACCAAGTAGTATGAGTATATGCATCTTCTTGTAAAATTGTTGTATATTATTTGAACTTGCAGCGTTGTTCTTGACAACGATTTCAACCAAATAGTTCACAAGTTTTCGGAACACTATCACGATGCTTGGGCCAGTCGGAAATTGGAAAACGGCTGGACTTACGGTGACCAGTGGTCAGACGCGAACAAAACCCATCCGCGATTGAAGCCATATACAATGCTCAACGACTATGAGAAAGAACGTTACAAAGAACCCGTCCGAGAAAGTCTGAAAGCTCTACTTGCCATTGGATGGACGGTCGAGCACGCGGAACTCGACGTTGCTTCGACAAGTCGCAATTCACTCAGGAGAGCCTCTAAAAGCCAAGTAAGTAATGCTCATTCGATTATAATTTTTCTGTTTATACGCTCCTTGGCCTAGACGCAGTCGTTCATCAAAGTTTCATTTTAAGCAACAAGATACGTCGAATCCATTCAATTACAATCCACATCCGGTGGACATGACAAATCTGACGCTGAGTAGAGAAATGCAAAATATGGCAGAACGATTGGCCGACAATGCTCATGATATCTGGGCGAAGAAGAAAAAAGAAGAACTACTGAAAGATGGTTAGTGTACGAAAACGCATGTACTTTGTCTTTTTCTAGTATACAAAAATGTAATAGCAATTGTCAAATAAAATAGGAGGAGAAGTTCACCCACAACTAGTTCCGTACGACCTTCTGACAGACAAAGAAAAGAAGAAAGACCGCGAACGCTCTCAAGAGTTCTTGAAGTACTTGCAATACCAAGGATATAAACTTCACAAGCCCAACCGTGGAGGCACCGAAACTGAAGTAGCCGGCGCTGGAGCCGCTGTAGAGCTTCGATTCGCTTATTCTCTATTAGAGAAACTCATAGCATATTTGGACAAGGCAACGATCAACATGAAACTTTTGAAACCATCAGACACGTTCAGTCGAAGGGTCAGCTTCAAAACGTCCACTCGAGATATCAAATTCTTCAGTAAGGTGGTGTTACCGTTAATGGAAAAATACTTTAGCACGCACAGGAATTACTTTATTGCTGTGGCAACGGCGACCAATAATGTAGGAGCAGCTTCTTTGAAAGAGAAAGAGATGGTTGCCGCACTGTTCTGTAAACTTGCTAGCCTGTTGCGATCGAGAATGACTGCATTTGGTGCCGACGTTCGAATAACTGTGAGATGTCTTCAGGTCCTGGTAAAGGGAATCGATGCTAAGTCCTTAGTAAAAAACTGTCCCGAATTCATTAGAACGTCAATGTTGACCTTCTTCAATAACACCGCGGACGATCTTGGTCATACAATTCTTAATCTTCAAGAGGGAAAATACAGTCATCTTCGTGGTACTCATCTGAAAACATCAACATCCTTATCCTATATCAATAGCGTGATACTACCTGTGTTAACGGCAATGTTCGATCATTTGGCTGCTTGCGAATACGGGAGCGACCTTTTGCGTAAGTTAAACGTTGACTCGCAGTAATTGCGCTCGAGTTTCGATACATAGTTATGACCTTTTGATTTTCAGTCGATGAAATTCAAGTAGCGGCGTACAAGATGTTGGCATCCTTGTACACCTTAGGTATCGATCCGACGTTGACTCACGATCGCAAGTACCTAAAGACTGAAATCGAGCGCAACAAGCCGAATCTCGGCTCATGCCTCGGTGCATTTTCCAGCTGTTTTCCCGTGGCTTTCCTCGAGCCCCACCTCAATAAGCACAATCCCTTTTCCCTGCTTAATCGCATTGCCGATCACTCGCTCGAAGCGCAAGACATAATGACGCGCATGGAGTCCAGTATGCCTACCCTTGAAAGCATTCTAGGCGAGGTCGACCAGTTTGTCGAGTCGGACAAAACTTACGTAGATGCGCCTCACATCGTCGATGTGATTCTACCTCTCCTTTGCGCTTATCTACCGTTTTGGTGGGCGCAAGGGCCGGACAACGTCAATCCAACCGAAGGTCAGTCGTCTTTATCTGTCTAATCAACTCTGTCTGAAAAAGTCACTTATTCACGAACTACAATAATGGGCTTTCGTATTGTTGCAGGCACGTACCTGAGTATGGTAACAAGCGACCACATGAATCAATTACTAAAGAACGTGCTCAAGTTAATCAAGAAAAATATCGGTAATGAGAATGCTCCTTGGATGACGAGGATAGCCGCATATACCCAACAGATCATCATAAACTCGTCGGAGGAACTGCTGAAGGATCCATTCTTGCCTCTGGCAGAGAGAGTGAGGAAGCGCACCGACAATATGTACCACAAGGAGGAATCAATGCGTGGTTTCATCAAGTCTTCGAGCGACGACACGTCGCAGGTCGAGGCTCAAATCCAAGAGGACTGGCAGCTGCTCGTTCGCGACATCTACTCGTTCTACCCGCTACTCATTAAATACGTCGATCTCCAGAGAAACCACTGGCTCCGGAACAACATTCCAGAGGCCGAGGACCTTTACAATCACGTTGCCGCTATTTTCAACACCTGGTCCAAGTCGCAATATTTCCTCAAGGAGGAGCAGAATTTCATTTCGGCTAACGAAATAGATAACATGGTGTTGATAATGCCCACGGCCACGCGAAGAACAACCACGATCAGTGACGGTTCCGCACCGTCCGGTGGGGGAAAGGTATGTTCACTCGTGGCTCGTTATCGTCGATTTATTATTTTTGCATACAATCACGGTAATGTTGATGGATCTCAAGCAGAAGAAGAAAAAGCACAGAGATAAAAAACGAGACAAGGACAAAGAGGTGCAGGCCTCACTGATGGTCGCCTGTTTGAAACGTCTGCTGCCAGTGGGACTAAATCTATTTGCCGGTCGCGAGCAGGAGCTCGTGCAACACTGCAAGGATCGCTTCCTCAAGAAGATGCCCGAGCAGGATATCGCCGAGTTCGCCAAGACCCAGCTGACGTTGCCCGACAAAATCGATCCCGCTGACGAGATGTCTTGGCAGCACTACCTCTACTCCAAGTTGGGCCAGCAAAAGGACGTCGTCGAGTTCTCAAAAACCCAACAAGTCGACGAGGTTGTTGCTAGAATTACGGATATGGCAAAAGTACTCTACGGCTTACACATGGTGAGCATCGAGTTAATCAATCTACGAATGATCTTACCGTTAAGCTGATATTCAAAACAGATGAGAAGCAACGCGCCGCCTTACCTTGAGAATCACCAAACTCGTTACGAGTTCTTTTATCAAGGATATACTTACATAATATACTCTCATTGTAATTAAAAGTAATCATTGAATAGTTAATCCGAGTCGTATATCATTATGCGATGCGGTACCATGTTGACGGTACATATGATGTGTCACGTAAAAAGACCATTTATTAATTTTCCAGCATTTCGTATTATTTTAATCATCAATTGTATTTTGCATACGCATACTTATGATTTTGTCATCTCTGAGTAGATAGATCATCCACAACAGCAAAGCAAGAGTAGCTATCGCTCGGTGGTATCCATACAGCGGAAGCGAGCTGTGATTGCTTGCTTCCGACAAACTTCCCTACATTCCTTGCCCAGGTATCTTCATTGTTCATTTGATTTGCATTGTGTCGTGTTACTATTTTCTTTTGTTTTTCGATAACATGCTCGCTTACTCATCTCTAACGTTTTTAACGACGATTAATTCTCTATTTTGTTGAGCACGTGTGTTGTGCATTTGTGTGCGCGATTCAAACATTGCTAGCTTCTTTCGAGACTCGCGAAACACTGATCGAAACCTTTGTCCAGGTGTTTGCTTGATTGTTCGGCCATAATGCGATTAGCTAAATCGGACAACCAACAATTTTCGTCTTATTCCGTTGCACAACTACTTTACACAACTAATCGATCGATCGCTTATGAAAAAAGTGTAAAAATGTATGCTTGGCAAACCTCGCTCAATATATTTATACATTGATTTTGAAAGAGTAATTAATGGCTTTTTTAACAATATTATTCGTGTGAATATGCTAAAAGGCAACGAAGCCACCTCCGTCTCACGGCGGTTGGAATCGCGTGCTCTGCGCCGCTAGAATACGAGCTGCCATTGCATGTCTTCGTAGTGAACCTCTATATAAACTCAGAAGGTAATTATATTAAACATTTTCTTCGTAATATTCGTAATTGATTTGTACGATCAGTTTCCCGTTTGAAGCTTATTTAATTTAATAACGTATGGTAGCCTTGTCATTTTCAACTCGTATAGCGATGAGGAATTAACCTGTACTTATTCATGCAAAAATACTTTCGTAACAGGCATCGGGCGATCAATATTTTTGTAAGGACCTATTACGAGTTGTGGCTGCAAGATGAAAATGTGGGGCAGGAAATAATGATCGAGGATTTGACGGTAAGTGATACGTTGTATATTTCTGGGAAATGATTACAATTCGGAAAAAGGGTAACGGCGTAATAAATTGCAGCAAACGTTCGAGGATGCCGAGGACGCGAAAAAAGCCGACAAGGAGGAAGAAGAGGGTAAGCCAGATCCGTTGACGCAGCTTGTCACGACTTTTTGTCGGGGTGCGATGACCGAGCGCTCGGGCGCTCTTCAGGAGGATCCACTGTACATGAGTTACGCCCAGATAATTTCCAAATCATGCGGCGAAGAGGAGGAGGAAGGCGATGAGGAAGGCGGTGGTGGCGAGGAAGATAGTACCGGTAGTATTCACGTAAGTGTTCACCAATCGTGAATTTCATTCCATTCCTTTACATATTTGCTAATTCTACAAGTATTCATTCGAGACTCGAACTTTCGTTACTTTTCTTTCACAATTGATGATATCTCACGAAAGGTCTCTCATTAGCACACGTAACTCTAGTTCTTATCGGTATTACGAAAATAATATTTTTCTGTGTTAATAGTTTCCTTTGAATCGATCGCATAAACTAGCAATGGTAAGGAACACAATGTGGTTGTGCGAACAAACAATGCTATGTAGGCTAGTATAATTGAGATATTAGTTTGGTATGGGCCTTCTGAGGGCTCTACTCGAGTATATAGTTTCTAAAGCGGGTTTGAAGCGTAGTATTGTTTATAATATGCAGATTCAACATCGATGTACGCTATAAGTAAATGTTTATAAGCAATTATGGAGTATCGTGATCAATTATAGGGTAGAAAACTATTAATGATATAAGTATTCAATAACAAACCTTTTCATTTAACGCCTACCGTCTGTACAGAAGCCAATGCAAAAACTTATGGTAAGCAAATAATAACGCTCAAAGATCCAAATAATTCACTTTTGATTTTTCGTTATTTTTTTGGTACTTGAGTCAACGTTAATTTTAACATCACTTTTACGTTTGATTCATCATCGTACACTTATACAAGTTTGTTGTTTATTATAGGCTCCATACAGCATCGCTTTAGTGTTGAAATATAAATCGCCAAACGTTATCACAGTTAAAGTTTACACCATCACGTTTTTTTCGATAAATTTCAATAAATTTCTCATAAAAAGGCGATTAAAAGAGAAAAGCGGAGCCGCGTGTGTCAGTAGGCGCGAGAGAAAAATCGACGTGGGGAAAAATGTTTGAAAATGTTTTTGATTGGTATTTCCAAACAGGAACAAGAGATCGAGAAACAAAGATTACTATTCAATCAAGCCCGACTAGCGGACCGTGGAGTGGCCGAAATGGTGCTGCTTCACATATCAGCGTGCAAAGGAATCCCCAGTGAGATGGTAATGAAGACCCTTCAACTGGGCATTTCGATCTTGCGTGGTGGTAACATCGACATCCAGAGAGGCATGCTCAATCACCTGAAGGAGAAAAAGGACGTGGGTTTCTTCACTTCGATCGCCGGCCTCATGAACAGCTGTAGCGTCCTCGATCTCGATGCCTTCGAGAGGAACACCAAGGCCGAGGGTTTGGGCGTTGGCTCGGAGGGCGCAGCCGGCGAGAAGAACATGCACGACGCCGAGTTCACCTGCGCACTCTTTCGCTTTATTCAGTTGACCTGCGAGGGTCATAATCTAGGTGAGTTCCGATCGCTCGTAAATGTTTCACCTTGTCCTATGACACTGATCATTCTGCTACGTTATATATACATGTGCACGTGTCTATGATTATTCAGACTGGCAGAACTACCTGAGAACGCAGGCAGGGAACACGACCACCGTCAACGTAGTCATCTGCACGGTAGACTACTTGTTGCGTCTTCAAGAATCGATAATGGACTTTTATTGGCATTACTCGAGCAAAGATCTGATTGATCCTGCCGGCAAGGCTAATTTCTTCAAAGCCATCGGAGTCGCCAGTCAGGTATTCAACACTCTGACGGAGGTGATACAGGGTCCTTGCACCCAGAATCAACAGGCGCTCGCTCACTCAAGACTGTGGGATGCCGTGGGCGGATTCCTCTTCCTTTTCTCGCATATGCAGGATAAACTGTCGAAGCATTCGAGCCAAGTGGACCTCCTCAAGGAGCTACTCAATCTTCAAAAAGACATGATCACCATGATGCTGTCTATGCTTGAAGGTTCGTCCACCGCACGCGCAAAATTAACTATCGAATATTTAATATTGAATTCGCTGATTTTCGTTCAATAGGAAACGTGGTCAACGGCACTATCGGTAAACAAATGGTAGACACGCTGGTTGAGTCAGCTGGCAACGTTGAGCTTATCCTCAAGTACTTCGACATGTTCTTGAAGCTCAAGAGCTTGGTGTCGTCGGCCTTTGCGGACGCCGACGACGGCTGGGTTTATCCAAAGGATTTCAAAGAAAAAATGGAGCAGACGAAGAATTATACCAAGTAAGTAGCCGTAAACCGTTACGTTTAGTTGTGATGATCAGAATATTATACGTTTGCCTTATCAATACACTTTGCACTCAGCGAGGAGATGGAGTTCCTACTAGCCTGTTGCGAGGTCAATCACGACGGTAAGATCAATTACATCACCTTCATGGAGCGCTTCCACGAGCCAGCCAAAGAAATCGGCTTCAACCTAGCAGTGCTGCTGACCAATTTGTCGGAGCACATGCCCAATGAGCCCCGTTTAGCTCGTTTCCTCGAGACTGCTCAGTCGGTGCTCAACTATTTCGAGCAGTTCCTCGGCAGGATCGAGATCTTGGGTAGCAACAAACGCATTGAGCGCGTCTACTTCGAGATCAAGGAGTCCAACATTGAACAGTGGGAGAAACCTCAGGTGAGCAGTGAACGCGTGATTCTGGTACTAATAGCCTGATTTCGCCAAGTTGAACAATTCTTTATTTGTTGGGCCACGATAGATCAAAGAGTCGAAACGAGCATACTTCTACAGCACAGTCGTGGACTCGGACGAGAAGGAGAAATTGGAAACCTTCATAAACTTTTGCGAGGATGCGATCTTTGAGATGCAACACGCGAGCGCGCTGATGGCCGTCGAGGAGAGCGGCGGTGGCAGTAAAGCCAAGGAGTCGTCGTACACTTACCTCAGCGACGAGGACGAGGAAAAGAAGGATCCATTGAGACGCAAGGTGCAGGCCTTCAAGGATGGTCTCTACTACTTCTTCTCGATGTTCTCGCCGAGCAGCATCAAGAACAAAATCAGCGAGATACAGGCCATGTCCATTCCTGAGATCGTCCTAGGCTTCTTCAAGCTCCTCTTCTACGCGTTCTACTACTCAGGCTTTGGCGCCGGCTCAATTGTGGCCTATTTCATGAAGATGCTGCTGAGTCTGATGAGGGGACCGAGCATCGAGGAGCCTGTGCTCGAGGTCAAGGAGGACGACGTTAGGACCTCGAGGCATTTGCCCGCTCTGCCGCCAACTCCCGACGAGTCCAATCTCCAGGTACAAGCCTTTGGTATGGACATCACGCGAGAAGAGGGCCAGATAAAGTTAGCCGCCCACGAGTCCATGACATCGACGCCGCAGTCGAGCATCGAGGAAACCGGTGAGAGTACTCCCGAGGAGGGGACCGCCGGTGAAGAAGGTCTCGTCAAGTCGACCACCTCGGCAGCCGCGGAAGCGTCTGGCGACTCGGAATTGCCTCTCACTCTGGCTGACCTTCTAGGGTGAGTAGCATAATACACGTCATAGTGTAACGCTGCTATGGTGGCATCGCTAAAATTGGTTGTTGGTCGTCCATTGAACGAGCAGCGGCGAGCAAGCAAGAGCGCAGGCAGCCGCGGCGGCTGAGGCAGTGGCAGCCCAGCAGGCGGCGATGGCAGCGGTCGAGGCAGAGGCAAAGCAAGAGGTGGCTGCCGAGCCGTCCGCCGCGTCTTCCATCAATTTCACCGAGTACGGCATGCGTATCATCTCTTTTCTTGCGCGCAACTTCTACACGCTGAAATACTGTGCCCTCATACTCGCTTTCTTTATCAACTTCATGCTCCTGTTCTACCAGGTGAGACGATCTCTTACGCGCGTTTCAGACAGTGATAATTGGCTCGCGTTTCTCCTGGCAAATCAGGTGACAGTTTTTGGCGAAGAGAACGGCGACGCCGACGAAGCCGAGGCCATGGTCGATCTACTCAGCGAGATGTCCGCAGATGGCTCTGGTTTTGACGGCGAGTCTGGCTCCGGCTTCCTTGGTGATTTTTCCAGCGGAGACACAGAGGACATGGACGAAGAAGAGGACCTCCTTGAGTTGGTTGAAGTGCCGACCGACTACTACTACATCGCCTACGCGATGAGGCTACTCGCCGCCACGCATTCTATTATATCCTTGGCGATGTTGGTGGCCTACTATCACCTTAAAGTATTTATCAATTAATCAACCAGTTGCCCGAGTCGTATTTCGACCAGCAAACTTCTATATCTTCATTCTTCCAATTTAAGGTACCTCTGGCGATTTTCAAGCGAGAAAAGGAGATTGCTCGAATGGTCGAATTTGAAGGACTGTACATCGAGAACCAACCGGAAGATTACGACATGAGTGCCATTTGGGATAGGTTGGTCATTTCTGCAAAGACCTTCCCGGTCAATTACTGGGATAAATTTATCAAGAAAAAGATTCGGCAGAAGTATAGCGAAACGTACGATTACGAACTAATCGACGCATTGGTTGGCTCGGAAAAGACAACCATGGTTCAAGAGGAAGGTTCTGGTATAATGCACTTGTACGTGTGGTACTCTGAAAAGAAAGAACAAATTATTGCGTTTGTTTCACAGTGGTAATAGTTTGAATTTATGTTGACAGTATTATGAATATTGACTGGAGATACCAGCTTTGGAAAGCAGGCGTAACGATAACCGACAAAGTAAGAGAGAAAGACCGTCATGTTTCATTGTTAAAATGCTCACGCACGAAAATGATCGTTAATTGATAATATTTTCACAGGCATTCCTATACAGTCTGTGGTACTTTGTAATGTCAGTCTTTGGAAACTACAACAACTTCTTTTTCGCCGCTCACTTGTTGGATGTGGCAGTGGGTTTCAAAACACTGCGTACCATTTTGCAGTCGGTTACACACAATGGAAAGCAGCTAGTGCTCACAGTTATGCTCTTGACTATCGTTGTTTATATATACACTGTGATCGCTTTCAATTTCTTCCGAAAATTTTACATTCAAGAGGAGGACGAGGACGTCGATAAAAAATGTCATAGCATGATGACGGTGAGGTTTCGTTTGGTTCAGCATATTCCATTCCGGAGTTGACTTTATTATTCTCAACATGTTGTTCACTCGAGTATCAACTGCCGGTTTTTTGTTTTCGTAGTGTTTTGTCTTCCACTTGTACAAAGGAGTCAGAGCTGGAGGAGGTATTGGTGATGAAATCGGAGAACCCGATGGCGACGAGTATGAAGTCTGGCGTATCTTGTTCGATATAACGTTCTTCTTTTTTGTCATCGTCATTCTATTGGCTATTATTCAAGGTAATCAAAGCTTACGAGAAATATTACCTGTGAATTGTCTTTAAAACGACCAACATTTCCTTTAAGGTTTGATTATCGACGCTTTTGGCGAGCTTCGTGATCAATTGGAGAGCGTTAAGACTAATATGGAAAGCATGTGCTTCATATGCGGACTCGGCAAGGAGTACTTCGACGCGGTGCCGCATGGTTTCGACACGCACGTTCAGAACGAGCACAACCTTGCCAATTACATGTAAATGCATATTAAACCTAGCAAACATACGTTGAATCTTGCCAATTGCAACCTTGTCAAGGTCTGCTCTCGTCTAAAACACGATTCGATTTGTAGGTTCTTCCTCATGCATCTTATCAATAAACCGGACACGGAGCATACTGGACAGGAGACCTACGTGTGGAAAATGTATCAACAAAGATGCTGGGACTTCTTCCCGGTGGGAGATTGCTTTAGGAAACAGTACGAAGCCGTCGAAGAGAAGTAACGACTGTTGGCAACTCCGTGGAGCGATCTTTTGTATTATATTTTTCAATTTACCTAGCAAACAAGACTTTTTCACGTGAGAATTGAAAAGAGGGAGCATTGTCGTTTGCCGAGCGAGATGCTTCATTTGAATGTTGCTTGGTGTAAATCTCTTAATAATATACTTCTAGTCTAATCAATTTTATATATCTTCAAATTTTAGATAAATGGTCGCGACCTGCAACTTTGCGTTGTTCGCGGACTTGGATCTATTTTTCCATCTCTTTGTAACAAATAATTGCGACTACGATCGAGAAAACCCAATTATGGCTATGCGTAATCGCACTCGGTATTCCCGTTCGACGGTGCGAATGATGAACGTTACTTTGAATGACGATCAAATGCACAAAGTTTCATACGTGAAAATACGTCGGTAACTCTGATATACATTTTGCGATTTCTTTCGTTTACTCTATTCCTTCTCTTGAATGCACTAACCGACCTTGTTATTTGTCGACTTTCGATTAATTTTTTTGTTCTCGTACTACCAATACCAGGAGGTAACAACGACGCATCGAAACGATCAACTTTAATTCGTCCAACTGATAATTATAACACAATACACCATCACATTGTAAATAAATATTTGCAGCAGGGCTACTGAGAAAAATCGAATTATTTTTTCATCAAAACCCCCTCAAAACGGATTATTATTATCGTCTATTGAAGTAAACGTTAATTTGATTACAAAAATATTTCAGTACGTGTGTTTTGGACTTCGTCAATAACGTTTATTGTACAAATATGCTACATTTGTGATGTACATAAAGTTAATAACGTTTCAAAACGATTTCACAGTCGCCAATATAACGAATAAAATAAATAGACATTCGGTTAGAGGTTCCAGAAATATAGTATATGTACGTATTATTGAACCGATAACGACTCCCTGACTAATTGTTTGAAACTTCACGAGTGGATATGTTGTTTGATGAAATTGGCGAAAGAATATACATTGGTGTAGACATCGGGGTGGCCTTTTCCGCATTCGACAACGTAAGAAGCAATCCCAACCAATTCGTTGTTGACAGCTAATGGGCCGCCGCTATCGCCCTGAAAGCAATGGAAGTAACGCAAAGTGCAAGCATTATGTGCGAATAGAGTATGGTGCTGTATCGAACTTACGGAGCATACTCCTACTCCTGGACCCAAAACGGCGCAAACTTGGGAGTTCTTGAGAGTATAAGGTAGCTGACGCTGGCACTGGCTGCTGGCGAGTAACATCATCGTGGCCTTCTTTAGGTTGACCGGTGTATCGCCATGTGGGTGTTTTGTGTATCCCCATCCCGTGACGACGCCTATAGCGCCGCTCTGCACATCCCTGCTAGGAATATTGATTGGTTGTTGGGTGGCACTGAATTCGATCGGTTCCTTCAACTGAAAGCCCCCACAAAGAGTACTTTAGTAAGCGTCGATGCGAATGGAACAAGGAGTACGTGAGGAAAGAGAGCAACCGTGACAACGGCGATGTCGTTGAGATAGGAATTGCTGACACCTTTGTATCCAGGGTGAACGGTGACGCTCTCAACGCGGTGTGCCCGGCCTCCGTCGAGCGAGTCCGATCTGCTGGTGCCCGTGTATATTTTGATGTTATTCAGCATGTGCGGTGCCTGCTTCTCGTAGACGCAATGGGCGGCAGTGACGATATGCTTCTCGCTTACGATAGAGCCCCCGCAAAAGTGCATAGGTCGCGGTAGTCCGTAGGTCCAGCGCATTGAAATTTGGTAAGGGTAGTCTTGAATTTTCGCATTTTGACCGCCGATTATTCTTCCTTCGATGAACGTACAGTTTCCTAAGATCAGGTATTTCGTTGTAATATCAGTACACTCGATATTTTATCGTTGTCGCTCGCTCCGGGCTATCGTTATTCTGTGCTAATTCTCGATTTAGTCAGAGAATTGAAATTATTCGATAAAAGACCTACAACGAGCTGCTCGCGAATACACAGCCAATGGGTGCACTTACCAACGGCGGATAAACTGAGACACACACAAATCGCAATCTTAATAGTCATACTGATGTCTAATCGCGGATTGTCGCCTATTGTGCGGCGTTCCAGGCGTTTTTATACTTTTATAACCGCATCAACGTTGCACTAAATCATTCAAATGAATAATTATCGAAGATAATGCGTGGAGGTGAGAGCTCTATTGACCCACTATTCATTCATATTTTCAACGCATCGTTCATTTGCTCTTTTGATTCTTTATCCGCTGCGTAATAATGAGCCGTGTGATTACAGACTTATCGTCGAGTTGCAACCCATTTCTAATGGAATAGGTCGAGACGGATGTACAATTCCTGATCAATGTGATAAAGACGCACATTTTTAATCCCCTGTCGAAAAAATGTATAAGTAATTCACGGAAAGGAAGTACGAACTTATCGTAAACGAGCAATCTCATGAAAAGAGTGAACCACATAAAACACGTGATCATTGACAGGAGTGTTATTTTCTTCTCAAACCATTATCTTTCTGGTTGGCCTTTGCCATTTGTTCGTGCATTGAAAGGTCAAACTACTACCTATAGCGCCTTTATTCAACTAGCAAAGTCCAACTACCCTACCGATACCTAATCTATAATTTAAATACAATAACGGAGTGATTTTTAATAGATATCGTTTAATAGAGTTTGCTCTATCAAATCTCACGATGAAAATGAAAAAAACAATTCCGTATTATGTGTTTTACCAAAGTTGGTAAATATCGATTTCTGACGTAGAAATAATAAAATTCAACGTCATTCGTCAAAATAGACAAAGTAACGAAAGAGGAAGAGGAGTTCGATATTTGCACGACAATTTTCATGGTTTGTAGCTAACGCTAAAAATGGTACATTTATACGAGGTCTGAGCAAAGAACAATAAAACATGCTATTTTGGATTATTTGATTCAGCCTTGAATCTCGCTATAGCTCGACGACTATCGGAATGTAGCAGTGCACCTGTTAACTTTACAAACGCAAATATACAAAATTAATAGAAATAAAAGTTTAACGAGTATTTTTGGCGCGTTCAAGTTTATTACCGAACTTAGCTTTCATCACGCTTTCAAGTCAATACGAAATAATTGTAATAGTGAAGGTTTTTGTCCGTATTTATTGAATGTATTTGTTGATATTAACAGTGGAATTCGCGAAAGATTAAAATAAATAAAAATAAAGCATTGGTACGATGTCCAACGAGAAGCGAAAATGGTAAAATGTAACGATAAATAAGGTATTGAGTCTACTTGTTAAGATGCTTTATTGGTTTAAAATATGAATATCTCATTACTTATTAATCTGGAAAAATTAATAAGGGATAGAAACAAAGTAGCTGAAATATCGAACTTATTTAACAATCCTTATTCGACCTTATTAATTCGCGAATTAATTCAACTGATAGATAATAAAGGATAGAATTGAACAAAATCTATACAGGGTCACCTATTTCCATTGACTCGTCAAATATTTTTGAAAACAATGAGGCTTAACGAACAATGTTTCAGACTGTGATCTTGGTCTGAAGTTAATTTTCAAGGTCATTTCACGGTTAATTTTATTCTTTAAAATGGGACTCAATGTCAGTCTGTGGTATCTTCTGGCAATTAATACGATGTCTTTTCTTTCTGTGACAATCGCTGTAATAAAATGTTTATTTTTTATAATTTTTCTTAAAATGTGAATTTTTGACTTTGGGTTCGGTAAGAGTAAACAATTCTCTGATCAGGTAAGGTATTATGGAGGGGGTGTGAGTGACTTTTTACGGTCATATCCAGATCAGTTTTATTTTTTTATTAATCTTACTTCTACTCACATCACTCGAGAAAGGTAAAGGTTAGAGATAAATTGTTCAAACCAACGTTACTAGTCTCTAAAGAGGACATGTTCTGATGGCGTTGCCCGTGACCCTGAAGGTCATTTTCAAGGTCATTTTCAAGGTTAACTTTGTTTTTTTTTATAGGAGATCTAGGATTAAAAAATAGCTAAAAATTCACGTTCAGGTAAGCTGTGATGTACGGGATCTACTTAATCCTCAAATGAAGGTCAATCTTCAAGGCCTCGTTTGAAAAATTTTTTTAGAATTTTTTATAACCATGATAATTGATTCACAGAGTTCACCTTGTCATTATCATTTCATTTATACCAATAATCACATAAATGTTTACTTTTACGGAATCGGGGATCAAAAAGAATTTTTCTATTATAAAGGAAGTTGACCTTGAATTGATGTTGCAAATGATTTCGAAGGTCATAGTAAAGATCATCGATCATTTTCCTTATAAAGTCAAATAATTATTGTTAAAATTTAATCTTCATGGGTCAGTTAAATAGAAAAATTGGAAAAAAACTATCGACTTCCATTTGACTTTGGAGGTCAGATGGACTCCATTTATGACACCTCGCTTGGGCGTAGAATTACCCGCTTTTGTCGAAGTTGGAGTAAAAAATAGGAGTTCCTGTGTATCAAAATAAAGTTGACCTTAAACGACCTTGAAGTATTAGCGTCCCGGAAAAATCACCAGAACATGTCTCCCTCAAAGTTCAGTAACTTACGTTTGAATCTTACGTTTGATCTGTGCACGGAGTAATTTAAGAAAGAAACATCAAATGCAGGTCTTGCTACGACGCAGACTCCTTTACTTTTGAGGGGGTAAAGCAACTTAGGTTGGGACTAACTACGTACTAACGAGCAGATTCATCGTAATATTCCGCAAATGGATGGGTATCTCAGCGTTCTTTCGCGAGGGCAGTCTCACTCGAACGCCAAAGCGTCGAGCGCGTAGTATTGTAAACAGTAGATTGTCGCCACAATAGTAATGTCATCGAGATAGTAAAGTTACTAGGTCCCACGTATCCAGGGTGCAGCTTAATGCTTTCGAAACCGCGAGTTATTCTCCCGCGGTTCCATCGGCTAGTAGCACTGTCAATTTTATTATTTCTCGCCATTTCTAGATTGACTTTTCCGTCAGCTAAATAGGCTGTCGTAACTATAGATCCTTCGCAAAAATACGTGCTCGATTGCGTCGTACATTTTCAACGCTGCCCGTTTCTCCGCCGATTATCCTATCCGAACGCTTCTCACTGTACATGGCTGAGTACGTATTTTCTCATTCCTATCGTCGCGTCTTTAATAATGATTGTTTGAAAGCACGCGACGGCGCTGTCCCGGAGTTCGATCTTTTAATACGCGTTGTCTTTGATTTTCATAGCTACCGCTTTTATATCCATCGTGTTTGGAGTGGTGATTTGACATAATTCGAACTTCAGGTCGATCGATTGTTCATCTTTTCCTTAGTAATCGACACTTTCGTTTTACAAATCGATTGCATTATTAGTTACGGGTATCTATACCTGTTTGGTGAAATCATTCGAAAATTAGTTGAAACTGTCTTGTTTATTTGTTTTTAACGTTAATTTTTTGTAGAGTTCGATCAAACAAATTAACTTTGCAACCGAAAGCGCACGCAATGAAGAAAAACGTGATTGTAAAATTACTCTTATTAGGTTCTGGTAGACAATCAATGATGAACGTACTGCCACACAGCGCTTTATACAATACGTATTGCCACGTTATTCTTGACGGTGCAATTTTTTTAGAAAGGATTCGCCACATATCGAAGTCCGCCAAAGCGATTAAGATGATTAAAATTTCAGTGATTTCAGTGAAATATCGAGAAATCATCGTTGCAACGAACAGCATACGTTTGCACCGAAGCTAAAATTTCGTTATGTGACAGTACTCAATATTATTTTAATAATAACAATAAAATATCGCGAAAAATATTCCTTCCTCGATGTATCCTCGTATATTTTATCGCAAGTTTTGAAAAGCGTATTGCTTGAAAATGCAAGGATGCAGTGAAATCAATTAAGTTTTTCTTGTCATTTTTATCGTGCGTAAGTGTACGAGATAATATTTGATGTCTAGGTCAAGGTTTTGACTAATCACACGTAGTTTTCCAACTAATGAAAACGGTTTATATCTTATCAGTAAAGGTCTTTTGCTAAAGTTGTGTTTACGTATTATATTCAATGTAAAGGCAACAAATTATTGTTAAGCCGCGCGTGATTGATAAATGAAACGGGAAAGCTGTTGTAGCGTAGCGAATAGTTTATTAAGTAACAGAGTACAGACTGCAAGGTGTGTTCGTCTCGGACGAACGACGGTTAAGAACTAACCAATCACCAGAGTCCGACAAACCTCGCGAGCCACGCTAAGACCAAAGAGCGCTAATGAATACGTGCGCATTTAGATGTCGCGTTTATCGACACGCTTATCCGCTGGCCTGGAATTTTGATATTCGTAGAGATACACATAAAGTTAATGGAATTTCGGTAGGTAAAAGGCGGGTATCGATTAATCATTATCGGATTTTCCTCTCGCTTTATTTGTTCATTTTTAATTTAACGCTATCTATTAGCTATCACCTGGGCGTCGCAATCGTATATTGTACAAACCTAGCGAGCAGGGATAGTGCAGCGATATTTGAACGACGATAGAACAAATTGAATTTAAACAGACTTTCAAATTACCGTAGTACGATTACAAATTAGCGCAATTACCGTTTCGTTCAAAGTGCCCTTATATCGTGAATTTACTGAAATTAAAGCTAAGATGCCTTTGCGACAAATTATTTTGTTTGTCACTGATGTACCTTTCAATGCTACCCTAGATTAGCGTCACTTTCCCTTCAAACCGAGAGTTTATCAACGTCGTGAAAGCGGTTGCCGTTCTCGCAGTATAGAAAAGAAAAATCATTCCGATGACGTTTCTATAATTTAAATCTATATCAATTATACAGACTCACTTAAATAAAAAATGAACTCTCATTGTTGCATACCCAACGTTCTTTCTTCGGTATCTGTATCTTTTATATCTATCACCGCTTGATCACTGTGACGCGTACCTGTTTTATTGGCAGGCTTTTTAGAAACATTTCCGTCGCTTCCTCGAATAAATTTCTCGATCACACGCATAAACGAGATAAAGATATCGTCGTTTGATCTTGTGTTCCTCTCCGTGATTCACTGCAATTATTTCACGATTGATCACGCCTACGTAGTTCCTGTGGCAGTTAATACGATTAAGTCGTCTTTTCTTTCGTTGACAATTGCTGTAACAAGATTTTTTAAGTTTTTTTGGCGTTTTTTTTCAATCTCGCGTCGATTTTCTTTACGACTGTGGTCTCGAGAGCCTCTTTATGTTGGGTCTACGATCTTATTTTTCTCAGAACGTGCGCTATAGTTGCGACGTTGTTTACCAACGAAAGAACGGACAACGATTATCTCTTGTAAAAATTATTGGTTGTCATTTGTATTATGTTAACAAGCGGTGTCATCAAATTATCTTACGATAAATAACAAGTCATTCAAAGAAATTCTTATGAAAAACAATCTAGTTTCCTAGTTAAATAAAGGATAAAGCGAATAGGTTTTTATCGTGCCAAGGACGCGTGCCTCTTCTGGACCGGACAAAATAGGTCTTTTTCTCAAGAGAACAAACAAAATTAAGGTTAGTCATACACAAAGCTATATTCTCGCGCTATAAGGAGCAGCGAGTGACGCTGCGTATTTCTAAAGCGACTATTCAATGGCAGTGCGAAGCAGGGTCAAACAGAGAGTTTTCACAACTTTTTTCCAAGGCTCTCCCCAAAGAGTTTTTGCAGAGACGTCCAACCGACCGACGATGCTTTTCTCTTTGATTAAAAAACTTTTTCTTCGATTGTTTTCGCAGACATCTATAACTGCTGCTCACAATACTACTCGTACGTACAACGGCAATTGATGCAATTACCTCGGTGTAATTCTTGTTGACAATCCATTGTTTTTGTTGCTACGTTTGGCTATGTAAACGTACTACAAGTGCACCAATTTTACATTTTTGCTCTGGAGAAATTGAAGCAGGCCTCGTGCAAGAAGACAAGACACGATGCTCAGAGAATCTAAGATTGCCAAGTCTTCGCCAAGACCAACATCTCGCTTGAACGTATGGAAACAGACCGTTCGGGCGGTTATTGTACGTTCCAACGACCATTTGATTGATCGCTGAAAAGGAAATGCATGCCATTGTTGAAGCGTTGATGGAAAAGTTATACGGGAGAGCCAAATGTGCGAGCGTACGATACAGAGTGCATTGGGTGTAGGTACGTTGAACGTAAGGCGATATAGCGAGGGGAGGCTGGGGAGGGCTGGCCGTGACGGTCAGAAGACGTAGGTGCGAGGGGATGGGCACCTCACAGCATCCCCCGGTCGAGGTGGGGAGGAGGCGCTGGCGCAGTGCTCAGTCGAGCTGAGCTCGTCGGGTCGGCCGGGCGGAGAGCAAAGCCGAACGGAGCCGAGCATAGAAGAGAGCAAGCTGCAGGGAGTGGCACTGGGATAAAGCCATGCACGGCATGGGAGTGCCCGCCGCCTCGTCGGCCGTTCGTTTCGGCCACTATCAGCAGCAGCAGCAGCAGCAGCAACAACAACACCATCACTACCAGCATCAGCACCATCCCCATCATCACCTGCATTCGCACCACCCGCAGCACAACGCCAACCAGGCTGCGCTAGCGCCCGGCCGGCCGCCGAAGAAAGGCCTCTGCAACAACATCGAGAACTACATCTCTGAACTTGGGCACTGGTGCGTGCACACCGACCTATACGCGAACCGTCTCTCGCCCCTCGCGTACGTAGCTCGACACGCGTCGCGTACACTCGAGCGTCACTAGACGCGCGATCAGCTTGTCGCGCTAATTGCCATTGTTTCTCGGGTCTCGCGCACCACCCACCGCGCCCACCAATTTACTCGTCCCACGAGCTAGCCGCCTTCGTTCGAATCGGCTTTCGCAGCGCGCGTATCCACGTCTCGTCACACCGCGCTTGTACTGATTTAATACGCCTGTCGCACTTGGTGACAGCGAATCGTCTGGGAGTTACAGCGATCCGGTGGCGCGTATTAGTAGAACGTGAAGCAACTTTCTATATTTCCAATCGATTTTCCTCGACAACAATCAAGCTCTCGATTGCAGCGTTTTCGTTCAATCGTCCAATCGTTTGAACCGTTGATGCGCTCTTCGCATCTGCAGACGTTTGCGTTTCTTTGCAGGACTGATCTCTGCAATTTGTCCCTTTATTCTTCATCGATGTCGAGCAAACGTAATACGGAACGTTGCGCAAGTAGTTGTGCGAACCGATCGGTTTGGTCGGGGGTCGGCAACTCGAGCAGTGATTATCACGCGAGACTTGCCATCGGACGCGTGATTTGTGACTCGCGATTCCGCGGTAAGGCTGTTGAAACGTCATAGCCGCAGACGACGTCTGATGGCATTTGAAATAGAATTGAGAGAAAATCCGATAAACTTTGCAGGGCGGTATGGAGAGCGATAATAATGGGCCAATTCTTGTCTCTGGTGCTTTGCTTTATGACGCTGCTCAATCACCACATCAATACCTCCTATCAGATAAATCTGCCGACGGGTGAGTTGATAATGTGAACAAGTGGTAATGCACTGCATGCTTATTCGATTAAGGTGGATCACTTGTATCGATGAGTAATAATCGGTGAGCATCAGTGAGCGCGCAAACGATTCGGCTAGACGAGACTAAGTGGAGGAGAGCACATTTGCAGGTCAAAATTTGCCGCACTACGTTATGATGCTGCTGGTTTACACGAGTTGGATGTCGTGCCGAGGCGCGGGTAACGGCCTGTTCTCCGTGATCCGAGCTCGAGGTTGGCGTTACCTCTTGCTTGCTCTGATCGACGTCGAGGCCAACACGCTCGTCACGGCTTCCCACCAGTTCACCAGTCTCGCCAGTATTCAGGTGTTGTATCGCAGCAAACGCCATCTCCCCCGGTACTGCCAACCAACGTACAACGTGCATTTCCTGCGTTTCAGTTACTCGACTGCGTAGCCATCCCGGTGGCGCTGGCGTTGTCTTGTCTGGTGCTCGGTGTCCGCTACCGCATGGTCCACATCGTCGGCGTGTCCGTCTGCCTGATGGGAGTGGGATGCCTCGTGTGGGCCGGCATCGAGGATAACAAGGATCCTGCCTCCAATGGTGAGCCCCTTGCTCTCCTTCCCGTTGCCGTTCGACGCCGATAACGCGCTTACCTGGCGCACCAGTGCCTAATAAGGTTCTTTTTTCACCTAGATATTGCACTCTCAATGACGCCTGCAATTGGCACTGTTTTAGGCAAAAATCAGCTCGTAGGAGACATGCTGTGTCTTGGTGGCGCTGTATTATTTTCCATTATCACCGTCTTGCAAGAACTAGCTGTCAAGTCGATCGACATTATCGAATATCTTGGAATGATGGGCTTTTTTGGAACGCTACTCTGCGGTTCGCAAATGTACGTTGACGCATTAATCACGTGGTCCCGAAATAGTAGACTGAACAATAGTCGCGCCACGCCTATTTGCGACTGATCAATCGTTTGACTTGCAGTGCCGTTCTGGAGAAGGTACAGATCGAGAGCTTCCCATTCGACAACGTTCTACTCGTGACGTTTTTGGTAGTCTACTGCATAACGCAGTTTGTGTTTTACTCGCTCGTTCCAGTTGTTTTGTACGAAACCGGAGCTACCGCGCTCCAGTTAACGTTGCTCACCGCCGATATCTTCAACATACTCTTCGGCATGTTGGTACACAAATACAAGGTATGACCGTATGACTGTAGTTTAACCGATCGCGTGTTGTTCGATTGTTTCGCGTTCTTTTTCTCTTCGCTGAACATATTTACGTTTACGAGATCTGGTTGACGTACCTCGTCCGGGGCTCAAGTTCTACGATCGACTTTAGACGAGCGACAAATGGCAAAAGGGGCAATCGACCACGAGCGAGGGCTATCGCGAGTGAAAAGGTCGTTTTCCGTGCAAGGTCGCGTAGCTATTGCGATTAGACGCAGCCGAGGATGGGTCATTACTCCGCGTCTCGCGTTAGCCTGAGCCTTGACACTCCTTTGAAATATGTACGTGCGCTTTACGAATGTTTCAGTTTCACACGCTCTATTTCCTTTCGTACATGCTGACGATGACCGGCATTTACGTCTACGCCATCAAGAGGACGCCAATGTCGTCTGGCTCGCGACGCCAGCTCGAGCCCACGGCACCCGATTACAGGTAGATTAGAGCGCAGCTTTAATGCATGCGTGGACGTTTGCGAGAGTGCGACTGCGACTGGAATAATAGAGTCTATATATAGTCGGGCCTAGCTAGAAGTTGGTTAATTAACTTGGCTACTTGCGCGTAACGCAAAGCGACGTTATTTTAAGACACATGCAGCAGCAGCAGCAGCAGCAGCAGCAGCAGCAGCACCATCACCACCACCAGCAGCACCACCAGCAGCAGCATCAGATGGACATTGGCGAGGTGGAGCTGGCGACGAGCTCGGGCTTGAGCGGCACTCTGGACCACGCGCGCGGCCCTTCGAGCCTGGGCTGCGACGCCACCTCGCTGCCGCTGAGCGTCAGCTCGGACACGGCCTTCACCTCGTTCTACGGCAGCCAGGCCAACCTCAAGCAAAGCCGCTCGCAGGCACGCATACCCCAGGGCAGCTCCAACTCCAATCTGCACGACTCCAACTGCGGTCCATCGGCTGTCTGCCCCAGCGCCACTCTCAGATCCACCTGATCCCCCAGGTAGAAGATGAGCGACCGCGACCGCTTCTACGTCTGATCGAGCGCTCGGCGAGAAAGCTCACCTTCGACGAATAACCACTCCCCATCTCTTCAGCTCGGCCCTTCTTGTAAATACATGCTTATCACGCGTGTTATTCGAACAACTGTCTCTTTATAATTACCCTCGAATCAAGATCAAAGCAGCAAGCCTACAAAGCATAGATCGATTTATTTGACAGTAACTTGATCGACGGTCACGTTATTAAGACGGTCGGACGCACGGACGAACGGACAGACGGATAGATAGATAGGTAGATGATATTTGAAACAACTCAACATTGGGAATTGAACGCGTTGGGCTAAGCAGACATTTATGCGACTAACGCCGATATATTTTTCAATCGATATTCGAATTGTGCGCGCAGTTGCTCGCAACGCGACGCGATGTCGACAAAGGTTCGAGTCGTACGTGTAGTCGGAACTCTCATGACCAATCAATCGCTAGCTTTCCCAAGCAATTATTACCGTTTATTCATTAGACTTTGACGTGCATCCGCAGATCTTTGCGTATATTGATTATACGCGAACAATCGATCGATCGACACCTGTAAGGTGAGCACAACTGACAACTTTAGCCGTGCTTATTCCATTATATTTGGAAGCTTAATTGTCGATCGAATGATTCGAGTCGCGGCTAAAAACTGGCAGTTGTATATTTTTATGAAAATAAGGTTTTCCTCTAGTCTCTTGGGTCTAGATATCAAATACGTATAGCTGACATATAGATCATTGTGCCAAAAGAATAATCACGACCTCTCGGGTATGCCTCAACAATAGCATTACTTCTTCGCGAAACGATCCGTTCTAATTGGACATTCGCAACGAGCATTTATCGCACACTTGGAGAGTGCTGCTGAAAAAATGTCGTTCGCGTTTACTCAGCTATATCCAAATAGTATTTAGTGTTCAGCGTTGTTTGCCTAAGTGACTCTGTCAAACGGTGAGTTGTTTTAACTATACGAGCTCGATCTATGCGTGAATTCGACATATTCGCTTAAACCCCCGTGAATTGTTCAGAAAGAATCATCGACATTTTCGTTGGTTAAATTATCAGGTCTGCGGCAAAATAATAACATTGATAAATAAATGAATTTGTGATAAATTACTACGATAGGTAGAATGTAGATAGCGAATGGTAGATATCTAAATCACAAATATAGGAGGGAGTGAGTTTCTAGATTACAACCGATCTTTGTTTTGGTTTATTGTTCGAAAATTGTCTTGTTTCAGCGTTCAAAATAAGCATTTAGTATAAATTCGTGATAAAGAATTGAACATGAAGCGAGAACTATCGCAAACGAGATATATTTAGAATTTGTTGAATTGACTAAATCAAAATAAAATTCAGCGATGCGAAATAAACGACAAGAATTAGGCTAGTTTTAGCGACCGTTCGCGTCATTTAGAACGACGTGAAAATTCGGTTATCGATTGTTTTGGTATGCAATGCATATAGGTAGCGTTTCGTTAACGAAGAGTTGATAATTTCTCTTTATTTCTGTGATATACGCGACTGTTATGTTTCGTTAATTTACAGAGATAGTCGCGTTGTTAAAAAATGCTTTTACTAAAGAATCGCGTTGAAGGATCTTTTTCAGTAGCGTAATAGGCAATTTAGACAAATTACTCACCTATTTACAAACTGCAATTGATAAAATAGGTTGTTGTGTAGTAAACGTAACAACTTGCTACTAGCCGTTGAGCGAGCAACGTCAACTTGATTATAAAACGAACGAATAAAAAAGGATTCAAATGACGTCTAAAAGATATCGTCTCGAAAGATGATTGTATTGCATAGAAATGTGAAGACTGAGAAGCATTAAATGATATTTGTAAATTTTTCAAATTTATACGCATTATCAATAATATTCTACGTATTTTTTTAGAACTCGACAGTTACGAAGCCTATTGTTAATTCTCTGTATTCGAATGTTTTGTTGAATTACAGCTCGGACAATTATGCAATATTAGTTCTATTACGATCACTTCGAAACAGGAGAATGCGGATAACGTCTACTATACACATTTGTTGTTTGAATGCTACAATATTAACCGTCACCGTCACAGTATTACGTGTAATGTTAGACATTTTTTATTACGAACGTGCGGCAGATTGAATTTATTTGTACGTGTTTTTTTAATATACAAATATCTTTATTGGTTTATGTTATAACAACTGTACGCGAGTATTTATCTCAAGTTACCACAAAATTTTACAATAAAACACAGTACAAAGTTTGAAGGCACTTGAAGCATATTTGCTTACATCTTTAATCCTTCTTATTTAATAATTTATTATTATTGTTATTCCATACTGTAGTAAAGTCAACGATCAAAATGTTTTGTGATTTCTAATAATACATAGAAACGAAAAGCTATACTCGTTTATGATGAATACATAGACAAAATGGAAATGAAAATTCCGTACTTTAATAAAATGTAATATATAATATAATTTCAATACAGTACAAATTACTGTTCTGCACCAATAACATGTATAGGTGATAATAATAATCTGATAGAAAGAAATTATATAATTATTTATTAACCTCATTCAGAAGCTTACAATTTATTATTTCTAAAGAAAGATAATCAAGTCATTATTTTGTTTTCACTAGACGCTGTTATTAATAGAAGTGTGATAACCCTTTTAACAATACAATAGCATGTATTTTTAATTCTTGATGATAATGAGTCATAACTCAATCAATTTTCTATGTAATTTTATTATTTCCTCTACATGTTTACATAAAAACTTTTTACCCAGCCTAACTAGAAACTTAACCGCTTCTCGACCCGGACCTGAAACGATGCAATGTATTTAAACGTTACATGTCGTGAGATAACTTACAAAAAAGATCGTGAATTGCTTTTGATTTAGCAAGAAATAAGAAATCTTACCGTGATCGAGACTTGGACCTGGAGACTGACCTGGAACGCGATTTAGATCTTGAAGGTGATTTTGATTTTGAGTGTGACCGGGATTTGGACATTGATTTGGACTTCGATCTAGACTTTGATTTTGACCTGGATTTAGATCTGGACCTAGACCTTGACACTGATCTTGATTTTGATCGAGATCTTGAGCGTGATCTCGATATTGATTGGGACTTTGATCGAGATCTCGATCTAGAGCCAGATTTTGAATGCGACCTGGACCTCGATTTGGACCTTGAGCCGGATTTAGATCGCGACCTTGATCTTGACTTCGATCTCGAAGAAGCTCTGGAGCCCGATCCGCTTCTAACCGAGCCAGATCTTGATCTAGACTTTGACCTTGAAGCAGATCTACTTCTTGATCTAGACACTGACCTTGATCTTGAGCCAGATCTCGAGCGTGAATGCGAACGTGAACGTGAACGTGAACCAGAAGCTGACCGGGAGCGCGAACGTGAACGCGAAGGCGAATGCGATCGGGATCGTGAACGTGATCCTGACCGAGAACCCGAGGCTGAGCGAGAGCCAGAACGCGAGCGAGAACGTGAGGCGCGTGAACCTTCCGAGTCCGAAGCGATGCGCCGTTTGCCTCTGGGAGCTCCTGAGTCGCTCTCGTCTCTACGTTATGAAAAATGTTTTGTAAGATTAAACTTGCTAATTAGTAGTGAATCAACATCTGATGACTGTCTAACAAACTTACCCGCTCCTGAGTTTGGCACGTTCGTTCTCGCTGTCAGATTCGTCTGTTGAAATTGTTTCCTTCGATATAATACGCGATTTGGGTACGGTAAGCTCCTTGGCAAACTTTTTGCCTTTCTCCTTTTTCGCACTATTCTTCTTTCTCCGTTTGGTCTTGCGTCCATCACTGCCCGATCCTGAAACAGTGGCGTGATATTAATGCTGCGTAAACAGATTTTTGAGAATAGAAATATTTGAAGGGCTCATCGTTCTCACCAGCACTGTCGTTTGGATCCTTTTTGCGCTTTCCCTTGCCACGCGATTTCCTGTCTTTGCCCTCGCCACTGGATTTTTTCTTTCTGGACTTTCTTTCTTCTCCGTCGACAGGACCTGCTTCGTTGCCAGCGTCCGAGTCTTCGCTGTCGGTGATGATTTCGCCATCTTGCCTCGATCTGCTTTTCTTTCCCTTCTTTCCGGCCTTTTCGTCGGGCATTTCGCCAAATACCAGCGCGTTTTTCGTTTTTTCCACGTATTCTTGACGTTTCTGTAATATTTCCTCTTCTCGTTGCTTCCGTAATTCCTCCAGCTTGCGCAGCTCCTCGGTCTGCCGCATTTTGAAGGCTTGTCTAAGTAAAAGAAACGAATGCATCGGTTCGTAAAAAGGACTCGTGACTTTCAAAACTGTAATCAGCTTGTCAAAGTTACCTTTCTTCTTCTTGCTTCTTTCTAAGCATCTTCTCTTCCTCGTCAAGTCTCCTTGCTCTGGCAACATGATACTGTGCCTGAGATAGCAAGTCTTGACAGCGTCTCGATTCAGTTTCAGCTGGTTGTACAAGCCTTTCTCCGTGACTGGCCAGATACTGAAAGTATTTATGCGACAACCCTAATTCGTGCACTGCTTGGAGCACCGTTGAGAGCGTCGACTTCTCGTCTTTTAATACCATAGTTGCCAGATGCTGAAGTACTAAAGCAATGTTGTAGAGTAATAGTGGATCTTGCGGCGCTACGCGACGAGCCTAAAATTTTTACAAAATATATATATATATGTAACGGAACAATGTTTTTTATTGCGAAGCCTCACTTCGTTAAATTGAACATGAAACAATTAAATACCTTTAACAAAGTCAATTTAGCTTCTTTCAATTTTCCAGCTTTCAGATATGCTCTCGACAAATAAACAAGAATTTCTACGTGGTGATAGCTGTAAAATTTTTTCAAACAATTCTCGTACTGAAATATATGAAGCAACATTTTAATATATTTATAGTCTATGTATTTTATGTCGTCTAAACAATCGATTACATTACCATTTGGATGGCACTGATGTATTGTTTCTGTTCCACGTAAATGTGAGCTATATTTAACCATACATCAGGAAACTCAGCTGTTGCTTCTCTTACTTGAGCAAAAATATCACGAGCTTCATTGATATAACCTTTATGAGATAATATACAGCCAATTCCGTTAGCAGCCCAAATATTTTTAATGTCCGTTCTTAAAACCTGCAGCACATCATAGAAATAGTCAAATAGAATATAACCTAGGTATGATATGTTGAAGCTTTTTTTTCGCAAAAACAGTGGGTTGAAAAAGGTCACAGATTAAACTTGTAAAGGAAAGAAAAATCGCTAACCTGCTTGTACATAGCTAACGCATTATCTTGATGCCTTTTTTCTCGTTTTTTATCTTTGTTACTCTGGTGTAAAGTTTGCAGCCAAATATTACCAAGTGCAATAAGTGAATATGCATCGTTGTTGGTTGAAGGATTTTTGAGAATTCTTTCAAATTTCTTCTGTCCAGGTTGCCATTCCTGTTTTGCCAAGTGAAGGTTACCTAAAAGTGACCAAGCATCTGGATGTTCATTGTCGATTCGTAGTGCATCTTTAAACCAATCTGACGCTTCGTATATCTGTCCCTTATCACGAGCCATACAACCAAGTCTCAAGTAGCAGTCTATGTAGTTAGGGTGCTCTTTTAAAACATCTTTATACAACTTTTCAGCTTTGTCAAACATGCAGTGTGCTTCGTATACCCGAGCCAGGTTGTAAGTTGTCGTAACAGCGATTGAATTATAGTAACTTGGATCGTGCTCAGCATCAGCTTTTGATCTTTCCAATGATTCCATCATTTTCATTCGTGACTCTTCGAGGTTTCCAAGTCTAAAATCATTTCAATGTAAAACAAGTTATTTATATTTATATTGTAATGTTTTATAGATACACATTTTAACAGACTTATTTGCAATTACAATACATCGTACCTATATTGTAAAGCGCCAACGTTGTTCAGAATTTCAGGCGGTATATCTGCTTGAACTTTTTCTTGCAATATACGAGTAGCAGTACCATAAGCACTTAGTGAAGCTTGTAAGTCACTCTGTTCCAATATTTGTGCAAGTTCTATCCAAGCCTCAACGTCATCCGGATAATGTTCTGTGACTTTTCGGAGGTGATTTTTTGCGATGTCCCTTTTTGATTGTGAGCTTGAATTTGCATACAGTGAACCAAGAATTTTCATAGTTTCATAATTGTCTGGTTGCGCTTTTAATACTTTTTCGAAACATTGTGCTGCCTGAATTTTCAAAGAAAAATAGATTAAAACAACGTTACAAAGTTAGACGTTTTTCTAAACTCAATTGAACAAATATTACGTTTTCATTGTCTCCTCTATACATGTACATTTGACCCAATCCATAGTGTGGTAATACAAAAGAAGGGGATGCAAATTGTGTTGCTTGGTAATAGTATTGAAAGGCTTGATCGTAATCCCCCTGCAAATGCAATAACAATTTTCATTATAAAGCAAACAAGTTAAATATTAATAAATTTGAATACAAAAAGGAATGAAAGAAGCGAATGATTGAAAGCATACCTGGACGTGAAAAGATCTAGCCAATTGATAACAACTCTCTGCTCTCATTGATTCATTTTCTGTATTATGGAAGGCATGTAAAGCCAAATGTTGTACTTTGTTGTAATCTTTTTTAAAAAAAAAATGATTGGCCAAATGATTTAGTACCATTGGATTAGTGGAATCAATTGTGTAAGCTTTGGATAACATCTGTACACCAGCTCTGATACTGTCAGGATTTTGTTCATTTAATTTTAATATGGCTAAACCTACTAATGCTCCTACGCACTGATTATCCAGATGTAGAGCTCTTTCATAAGCCATACGTGCTTTATCTTGATTGTTCAACTTCATAAAACAATGACCCATACCTACTCTAACTCCAGCTGGACAATTTGGATTAGTCCTTAAAGCTTTTCGGTAGAATGTTAGAGCACCTCTATAATCTTTTTTATTGAAGGCAATACAGGCTTTACCAAGTAAAGAGGGTATATTGTTAGGAGACTGGTTAAGAACAAAGTTAAATTGAGCATCTGCTTGCTCCATTTTATCTCCTTCAAGCAAGCAAAAATATGCTCGTCCAAGTAAGTGATTCTAAAAAATCATAATATATCAGATTATCAATGTCATAGATAAAATACGAATAATTATCCGTAAAATAAATAATTAGAAATACTTTACCTGGTCATACATAATGATTTTATCAGCGGTAGTGTACAAGAGTGTAGCCTTTGTGAACA
Organism: Chouioia cunea; assembly: GCA_030064505.1. NCBI lineage: Eukaryota > Metazoa > Arthropoda > Insecta > Hymenoptera > Eulophidae > Chouioia > Chouioia cunea. The sequence goes on along the minus strand of JAOPFQ010000006.1, from coordinate 2,397,657 downwards.
AATCTCTCTTCTTATCCTTATTCTTTTCACGATTTGCCTCTTGCACATAGTAAGCTGCAAGCATATCCAAAGCTCGCATTTGATCCTTTTCATAGTCACGATAGTCATTGTTTGCATCTGTCCGAGATGATTCAAGAATCTTGATAAAATCATCGATCTTGTGTAGCTTGTAGTATTCAAGCTAAAACATTAACATCAGATTAGGCAATCAATAGCTTCTAATTGGAAATAAGTTTGATGGTAATATTAAAAATGTATACAAACTTACTGCCAGATTGACCCAAATATGGAGCTGAGCATGCTCTTGACGTAATATCCCGAGGACTTCATCTCCATCGGGTAGTTGATCTAAGCACAACTCTATGACCTATACAAGTTTACAAAGAAATATAAAAATTACTGTCACGTACGTTAAGATCTCACTGAGATAAGTTTAGCTGATTAACAGCAATATAATTTGCTTTAAAAATCTAAATCTCCTCATTTTTAATTACTATAAAAAACTTGTTCTTCAAAAATACAAATGTTCGTTAATTATCGATTATTATGAATACTAATGAAATTAAATGTACCTATCCGTACCTGGCTAAGGTATCGAATATCAAAAGTTTTGCAAATTACCAAAATATGCGAGAATGTTTAGGTTATATGGTTATGAGGTTATTGAATCGGTAATAGAAATCAATTAACAGTAAACTCACTTCATCGGTATCTCTCAGCGGTATTTCGATGGATCCCACGACCATTTTGCAAAGTTTTCCAAAAACTTAATAACTACGACATTAATAACATTTATTTGTAATGTTTGTAAGCAAAGATGATTCTCGAAGCAGCTGCGCACGAAGCGGCGTCCGATGGCGCTGGCAAGCTTGCCCTTCTAATGCTGTTGCACAACAACCGAGTACGATAAATCACTAAGCGATATATATTATATATATATATATATTTACCCGCACCAACTTAAAAAAAACTCAGTATGATTTCAAGGTTTTCGATAAAACTAGAAAATCACCATAAATGTTGACGAGAGAAGCTGACTTCACTCGGATGCGCGAGTTGAGTAACTCAATAGAACAAACGACACAGCTTAAAAAATAAGCTTAACGACTAACGACGTAATTTTAAATGGATTCTTTAATGGATTACTAACGTTATCTTATTAATTATTAACGTTAACTTGATTTTAAGGTTATTTTTGAAAATTTTGATTGGATAGTTGCTTTTTTTCTAACAAAGATTATATTATAAAAGTTTCAAAACACATCGTTACTCGCAAAATTTGATCTTGAATATCTTGGACATTATTCCTCTTCGAATCATAAACATGTATCGCGATACACGTTTTTGTTACCGATGTCAACTGAAAATAAACGTCGGTGATCTTCGTAGAGGTGCAGCATAAATATTTTATCATAAATGTTTTAACAACGAAAGACCGTTGTTTTTAGTTGTTATTATTTAAAATAAAATTGAAAAAGAATCTAAGAAGAAATGAATTCTAGCGATGAAATATAAATCTCATGCAAAGAATAAACCGTTAAATAAAATAATTGAATTAAATTCTAACAATTGAAAGATGGCAATTAGGCAATACTGAATTAATAAAATATATAATGCGGTAGCACAATTATGGGAGTAAGTTCGGATAAAAAATGTGAGATGTATAAATACTAAGGAAACGTATATTGAAAATAAGTAACTTAATGGCAAAAAAAGCCATTCAAGCTCGTAATTCTCTCTCTCTCCATTTGGACCTTTGCGAGGCCCTTTCAATCAGATAATCACGAGGGCGGTTTCATTTTCAGCTACCTACCGGGTAGTCCCCGGTAAAAAAGCCGCGAGAGTATGACGTAATATCAGTAGCTGAAACTGACCTTCAAAGCATTGTCATTTGGATGTGCGAGTTTCTGGCCTCGGAGTTGCGTCTCCGTTGGGCACTATGCAGGCCTTGGGCGGAATGGTTGCGCCGATGAACAGCACTCTTAAAGACGAAAACAATGACCATAGGTTGTAAGGGTTAATCTCAGGAGTCCTAGGTACTCCAAAAGCACGAAGAAGGACGTGGGAATCAATAGTTCGACGTCCTTCTTCGTGTCCATGTTCTCTGTATGGTTCTGTACACGTTAACTAAGCAAGAGATCATATTTTCCAGTTTCTTGGGGAGCCTGTATGTACTCGGCGACATTGGCAAGGCCTCGGCATTCAGAAGGCCCACCAATAAGTTCGATTTAGCCGTATCAGTAATCATGCCACCGACCGAAGCTGAAGCCTCAAACAAAATGAACCAAAGTTCTGGTTGGTCGCGCTAAAACTGTCGAAGAGTTGAAGGCAAGATATTGTAGTCAGCTTTGGGAGGCATTAGAACGTGTGAAATTTTATAAACGAGTAGGACGTGCTGAGTGTTCTAGAAAAGATAACAAAAAAAACCATCGATGGATGCTCAAGTTGTCAGAAGCCGATCTGCCAAAACCATCGCTTACTGTTTTGTGCATCGTGCTGCAATTAATAATTCTAAAAACTATTGTAAATTATATTTGATAATGAATTATATATTTTTGACGGTAATTAGAGTACATTTCAATAGATATTTTCACGTGTATCTCCCGATACGCGATGTTTCTGTGCCTAAAATGCAGTTTTGAAAAACGGCGAAAAATCCGTCTTTCATTTCTTAAAATGGCTAATTCCAGACTAATACGATCAGCCAAACAGGGGTAAGTGACCGATTTTTAGAAACTTGGTATAAATATTGCCTATATAGTAGTGAACTTGTGTACAAATTTTTAAATCATTCTTACAGCCGAATTGAAAGTTATAAACAATATAAAAATTTTGTTAAAGATTTTTCAAAAATTTATATCTCTGTAACCGTAAGAGTTATAAAAACGAATTTTTTTTAAATACACGTAGAAATATAAACTTAAAAATTAATAAATCAAAAGTCATTGTTAACAATTTTTCGAAAAATTATTAACTTTTGTTTTAAACAAATGACGATATCTCAAAAAGTGTTATTTTTATTTTCGAAATTTTTTTTTATTGGATTCCTTCACTATTTATCTATAATAATCAGCAATAAAATTTATAGAGCGGATATTAGTAATGATTTAGGAAGTAACTATAATGACACCCTGAGTCATTTCCGATGTCCCGTCTATGAATTTTATTGCTGATTATTATAGATAAAGAGTCAAGGAATCCATTAAAAAAAGAATTTCGAAAATAAAAGTAATACTTTTTGAAATATCGTCATTTGTTTAAAACAAAAGTTAAAAATTTTTCGAAAAATTGTTAACAATGACTTTGATTTATTAATTTAAAAGTTTATATTTTTACGTGTATTTAAAAAAAAATTCGTTTTTATAACTCTTACGGTTACAGAGATACCAATTTTTGATCAATTTTCAACAAAATTTTTATATTGTTTATAACTTTCAATCCGGCTGTAATAATGATTTAAAAATGTGTACCCAAGTTCACTACTATATAGGCAATATTTATACCAAGTTTCATAAAAATCGGTTACCTACCCCTGTTTGGCTGATCGTATTAGTCTGGAATTAGCCAAATAAATACTTTTTTCCAGCGGCCATTGTCTTACTATTTATTTTTCTTAAATTCCTATATTTTTGTAATATGTGACTAAATTTTTAGTTCAAAATATTTTTAATTATAAAAATAACGAATTTTGACAGGCATCTGGTGGCATCCTTAAGGGGCTGCGACTGCTTTCTGGCAGGAACGGAGATTGCACCACAAGTAGCCTTGTCGCGCATATGGCGATCTGCAGCGAGTATCGTCATTTATACGCAAACAGCATATATATAGTCGTATTACCGGCGTTGCTTTTGATATTGACGACGCCTCGCTGGACTACAGGCGTTCTTACCACGTTCCTACGTGAGCCATCAAATGTTTACGCGTTGATAAATAATTAGATAAGCAAATGTCGTCTGCTCGGTTGTGTTAGTCAACTCGTGCATCCGAGTGAAGTGAGCTTTCTTTCATCGATATCTCTGGTGATTTTCTATGGAGGACCCTCGTATGCCCATGAAAAACACCGCAGCTAGAGATTAATATCTCTGTTACAGTATTCGCCTAGCGAATTTTCTTTAGTTGGCACAGGAAAATATTACTAAGCTTTTTTAGTTGTTTGTACGCGCACGTAGGTGTTTATGTGGCGATGGCATTTATGGCCTCAAACATTTTCATTTGTGACGTTTATAGACTGGCTAAAACATAATATAACCTTCGCAAGTGTATTTTGACATATATGTGTATATATGTATGCCTGTACTTGCAAAAATATCTTTTTGGAGACAGAATCAAAATTGTCAAATTTAAAGGAGCGCAATGTTACTTATTTTTCAAATTTATGATCGCATTGCTTTTGTTCTCGCTACTTTGGTGTTTTACTCGCTGAATTTTAAATTGAATGAAATATTGGCAATGGAAAAAGAGAAATATGAGTTTATGGAATTATAGAATTAAAGTCACATTGATATTCAAAGTAAATAGCGTGTAATGAGTTCATGGTTTCAATAAAGTCAAAGAGATTGCCGTTTCGTTGAGTTGAATTCTAACCTAAAGTGAATTCTTTACTCGGTACTGATATGTTTAGTACCAAAAATTTAATTTGATTGAAAAGTGAGATTACAGTAGTCCAATTATCATCACAATGGATACAAATGAATATCAAAGTATATATGATCAGTGTTATAGAGGATCTACAAAAATTAATATTGCATCTCATTTTAGAGAATACAAAAAAGTAATCGATCAATCAAGTTTTCATAAACATTATGAGAAAGATAATAAGGCTGAAATAATAAAACTCTTAGGCAATGAAATAGACGAAGAAAAATTTGATTTACTTGCATATTATTGCAATGTTGATAGACTAACTGTGGATGGTGAATTAGAAAAAATGAATAAATCCACATTTGAATTTTGCAAAGATCCCTATGATTTATCCATTGCAGACAATCTACAGCTGGAAACTGTGAAATATACAAAACAAAGAAATCGACTGAAATCTCATCAAGTACACTTGAAATATAGGAGTGAAAAACCTGTTGTAAGCATAGAAGTTGTATATTAATTTAAATAAATATTAAATTTTACCAAATTGTAATATGTAACTGAACTTTTCTATATTTAGAGATATGATCCAGTTCCTCTTCAAAGAGATAGTCCAGTATTGGTGCCTGAATCTGATATTTTAGTTTTTATTCGAGTTTATGTACCTTTCACAAGTAGATTCAAGCAAAGTGCTGGTGCTTTAGGAAAATTATCACTTAATTTTGTGATGGTAATGCATGGATCTCAAACATTGGATAAATTGAGAGATCAAATAATTTGTCCATCGGATTATGCTATTTCAACAGAAACCAGTGATGTACCAATTAGGAGTAAAACAAAAAATGCAAAAGTAAGCTCTTCTTATGTAAGAAGAAACCAATTCATTCTTCTATTTTCATTTTTTGTATTTTTTACATAAACACTTAATCATGTAAATTCATATGTATATTAATAATTTATCCGATAAATGTCTTGATGCTTTATTTTTTTTTTTAGGATGTTTATAAATCGGGATTTTTTTTCATTGAAGACACATTTTATAACGATTTCCGCGATCTTACAAACAAAGATAATAGTAAAAAAATAATAGAATGGGCTCAGACACGTAATCTTGGTCCTTATAAAACTGCAAAAATGGAAGAAACCACAGTAGCTAGTCTTGCTGTAAGATTTGGGTATCCTTGGGTATATCAACATCAAGGAGATTGTGAACATTTAATTACTTTTAGTAATGTAAGGTATGTGTATTAAATTTCATAAGAAAATGAATTTACTTTTCTATAGAATTAAAAGCTGTTAAATTTTAATAAGTTGTTGATATATTTAATTCAATATAAATTTAAACTGGAATGTAAAATCGATCTTTCACGTGTTTTTTAAATATTTAGTCTATGTACAATTACGAGAAGATTAATTGACTAATTTCATTTATTTATCTAGATTTGTAAATGCGTCAGATGAGTTGAATTCTGAATGCTATCCTAAAATAGTCACAATCAAACCAAGGCCTAATCGTTATTGTATGACTTGTGGCATATACAGTGTGGCATGGGTCACAACAAGCAACAACAGATTACCACATAATCCTTGTTTGTTCTGTGATTCTTGTTTCAAATCTTACAACTATGCTAAAGGAAAAAAGATTGGTTCTTTTAAAGCATATCCGTATCCATACGATGTAGATTTATTACAATCCTGTCAAAATAATTATGACAGAGCATACGAAGATGATACTCAAGAAAATCCTGTTAACACAGTATTAACAGAATATTCAGCCAATAGTTGTACATCCAATGAAGACTTGAAAAATGAAATATTAATTGATACTTAAGTATCTGGTATTACAAGTTTATAATAATTATAAGTTCTCTTATAAATGTTAAGTACTCTTGGAGCTCTTTAACTTGATGTTCTTTAGTTTATTTAAATTATCTTTGACTAATCTCGAATCTGGATTGAGTTTCAAAGCTTTTTTGTATGCTTCTTCAGCTTTGTCGTACTTATTCCATCGATGATATAGTACACCTTTAATAGATATTTTTGTACTCAATGTAAATAAAAAAATAAGTTTATAATGAATCTAATAACCATAGTGTTTTTTCTAACAAATACCTAAGTTAGTATAATAAATAGAGTTTCTTGGATCCTTGTTAATTGCTTTTTTAAAGTGATATTCAGCTTTTTTAAATTGTTCCATTTTGCCTAATAAATTTGCAACATTAAAGTTTATAGATGCCTCTTCTGGGATTTGAATCAATGCTTGTTTTGAGGCTTTTAAAGCTTCTTCTTGTTCTCCTATGTTATCTAGTAATAAAACCATATTTGTCCAAGCTTGTTTGTGGTTTGGTTTTTGTTTAGTTGCAATCTGCCATGCTTTTAAAGCTTTATGATTTTCTTTTTTGGCTAAGTACTACAACAAATGTTATTATCGATTACGCATCAATCAAATAATCACCGATATTTTTCTTTAAATAAGAATAACATAAAATTGAAACACTCATACCAAAAGACCTAAGTTGTAAAAGCAGTCTGGATACTTGGTTCTGTGCGAAATAGCTGTAATATAACATTCCTCAGCTTCTTTGAATTTTTCTTGTGCTGACATAACAATTCCCAAATTCATCCATGCTGCGGCAAAGTCATTTCTAAATTAAAAAAAAAACAAATAAATTTAACTTCTCAAATAACACCAAATTCTTAGAAGTAATCATGCAACTTACTGAATATAAACGGCCTTTTTTAACATTTTTTCCGCCATATCATAGGCTTTTTCATTTTTGTATAAATTTGCTAAGTTATTCATAGCCTGAGTATAATTTGGATTTAGTCTAGTCAAGTTTTAAAAATTAGAAAAATTTTAATTAATTGTAATCTATGTATTAGTTTAAAATTCCACTGATTTCCTCAGATTACCTTAAAGCTTCCTGATATTCTAATTTTGCAAATTCAGTGATTCCTCTATCTCCAGCATTTTTGCCAACATTATAATGAACTTTTGCATTTAAAGGACATACGTCCAATCCTGATTGAAATAGAGTTCTTTCTGTTTTCCATTGCTCACTTCGTGACCAAGAACGAGCAAAAAATGCCGTCAGTAGAACACAATATAATATTGATAATACTTTCGAGTTTTTTGTACGAATTGAGAGTAATTTATATCCTATAGCTACCAACAAGCAATACCCAGCCGAGGGTACATATAATGTTCTTTCTGCCAATACAAAACCAACTGTAAAAAATATATTACTAGCTGGTAAAAATGGAATCACTAATACACTTATGCTTATCGCGATAAATCTGTGGAAAGAAATGTGTTATTTAATAAACACTAATATGTTTTATAAACAAAAAATTCAAAAATCTAAGTATATACCTTGATAGTATATAATCTTTGTCAGATAAGATAGTCATAATGAATAGTCCAAAAGCAAACCAAAAGCAGATGACGAAAATGATTCTATAGTCTATTCCATAGATTATAGGTATACAACCCATTGACCAGTCAAAGCACAGCCATTCCGGACAAATCAGTAACCATAAATTTAAACAATAAATATAATTATAATTTATAATTCTGAAGAAAAAATTGTCAAGAAACGACGTTGGATTATCTACAGGCTTGAAAACTGGCTTAGAAAATCCCATAACATATAATCGTAGTAGCAGAAACAGAATACAAACAATTATTAATGTTGTACACCGCACCAGCAGTGTAATTTTTGAGGTCATAAAAGTTTTTATTTCATTATAGGTATATTTTAGTCTTAAAAATGTCCATGCTTGACGAGGTGATATCTTATTAACAATGACAATATCATAGATAATACATATTCCCTGGAATAATTAGATTATCAATTAATAGGAATCATTCTTGGATTAGTAATAAAAGTGTACATTCAACAAACAATATTTTCATACCAAAATAGTTATTCCAGTTTCTTTACATAACATTGCTATAGCACTGCTAATAATGCATAAAATCATACCGATAAATTGTATACGGAACGAGGTAGAACAAGTGCATTTATAATATGAAATGAGAGATAACCACATGAATAATCCACTCAAAATATCAGCTCTGCCTACAATTCCAGATACCTGAAATAAAAATTGGAGGGCAATAAATAATTGAAGTGAGTCATAATGAAAATGACTATTAGGTATTATGCATACAGCTTCGGCATGAATAGGATGCACAGAAAAAAGAATTGCAGCATTAAATGATATTTGAGGTTCCTTCCAATCTAATAGAATTTCAAATATAAATAATGATATAATGCATACAAGAGTATGCAAAATAATATTGGCAACGTGAAAATCTTTGGGATCTAACTTTCCTCTGATCCAATACTGGAACCTGAACACGATAAAAAGAATTTGGTTCATATTTCATTCAGCGATATAGAATGGAAATTTATAAAAATTTGCCAACTGTAATGTTTGAACACCTGAAAGATAGTATTGTAAGTGGTCTGTAGGACTTGTGACTTTTTTTATGGGATAAATTAGTTCCCCAAAAGTCATTTTGGAACATTTCATAAAGTGGATTATTTTGAACATCTTCATTGTTAACTATTGCTTCCGAGTCATCAAATACAAAGTCACCAGTATAAGAATTTAGAAAGCATAAAGAAGCAGCTATGATACCGATGATTGATGTGGATAAAAAATGTCCTGCAAACAATTAATAGGTATACGATATGTATTAATCGAGTGTCGTGAAAATAAATTGAGATATACCGGTCGACGATGGTTTCGTGAGAGCATTACTGAATCTGCGCATATTCAAAGTAGCATAAGACAACTGTTTTAAAGTCCGAAAAAAACATGTTTTAATGAAATAAAATCATCGAATAAACGATGTTTATTAATTCTACATTGTTACAACGAATTAGCTGTGATCACAATTTGATATTGAAATGCTAGGTTATATTATGGTTAAAGCTTATTGGAGAACGAATCTAAGGTTGGTGTTAGCGCAGCCGTTTTCCAATTTCGGTTGGCACTTTTGGTACTTTTGAACTTTATTTGGTCGATTACATTTTAGCAAATTAGCATTTATGGAATAGAAATGCGGCGAAGAAGAGAACGTTGCAACAAACAATGCAATTGAATTTTGTAAAAACACATACAGATACACAAACAAACAGAAATAAAAAATTTGGTACATTTACAACTGGAAAGTAAAAACCGCAAGATAGGAGTGATGCGTCGTAGAAAAGAATAAAATATTATTGAAGTGCAAATAATCGAGCAGTCGGTCGATCGTCTTTTCTCCGTGGTAACGCGACCGAGCGGATCGAGAGGACTATACAGTATAGCTATATCGTCGAATCGGTCGAGAGTTCGGGCGTTCCGAGTCTTAACCTTGTCGAACTAGCATAGAAATGTCGCGATGCCGTTGGGGCCTTTCGGAGGTTTTATCGCTGGCCAGTCATGGCCGTCGCGTGCACTGCAGCTGGGGCAGCCAAGTCCAGGCCGAAAACTGCAGGACACGGAGCGTGCGCCGGAGAGGGCTCGTAATCGCAGCAGTCAAAGCGTGTCTCGGCGTAGTAGGCGCTGGGCTGGCGAGTTGCACCTACTACGCCTACGTCTTCGAGAGGTGAGCGAGACGGGCGTCGAAGCAGGGTGACGTTGGTTCGATGGCTTGGCGTTTCAGGTCGGTGGTGGAGGCAGCTTACACGAACATCCACCCGCCGGAGCAACTCTGGGGCTTTGGAGGGATGCTGGCCTCGCTCGACCACTCGGCCATCAGGCGCGGATGGCAGGTCTACAAGAGCGTCTGCTCGGGTTGCCACAGCCTCCGGTACGTGTCCTTCAAGGACCTCGTGGGCGTCTGCCTCAGCGAGCAGGAGGCGCGTGATGCCGCGGCCGAGCACCAGGTGAGCTCGTTCCAGCCTAACTCGCCGACTGGTCGTAGCGATCTCTCGAATAAGTCGTACGAACGGCCGATCAGGTGAGGGACGGGCCCAACGAGGTGGGCGAGTACTTCACGCGGTCCGGCAAGCTGAACGACCCCGTGCCGAGTCCCTACCCGAACGACGAGGCGGCTCGTGCGGCCAACGAGGGCGCCTTGCCTCTCGACCTCAGCTACGTGGTGAACGCGCGCCATCACGGCACCGACTACGTCTTCGGACTGCTCACGGGCTACACCGAGCCGCCCGCGGGCGTCGAGCTGCGCGAGGGGCAGGCCTTCAATCCCTACTTTGACGGCGGCGCCATTGGCATGGGCGAGGCGAGTAATATCTGCCCACCTGCTAGTTTCGTTTCAGCTCGCGAACTCCCAATTGACAATGCAATAATCGCGTGCACGTTTAACGCGCAGATACTGCAAGACGGCCTGGTTGATTACGACGACGGCACGCCCGCGACCAAGTCTCAGATGGCCAAAGACGTAGTCGAGTTCTTAACGTGGACTTCCAATCAGGATTGGGAAGATCGAAAGCTCTATTGCTTCAAAGCCCTGCTCATGTGCGTTATTTTCGCAGGCACCCTTTATCCACTATACAGGCAACGTATGGCCCATCACAAAAATACTAAAATCTGCTTTATACCGAAAACCAAGAAAAATTGCTAGACAACTTGTACGGCGCCTTATATAGCTTTAAATGTGCTTTGTTATCACTTCGTATACTTGTGCGTCATTGATTGATCAATAAATGCTGTTTAGCTTCCGTTTCGTATCGATTTTCATCGTTGATAATTATAAGACGTTAGCATCGCTACATCTAGCTACTGTTCAGCGCTATCGTTATTGCTCAAGGCGATCTATCGCAAAAAAAGTTAAAAAACAACGCATCGGAACGTCGATTCGTTCGTAAGCTCGCGCCTGTTTGCCGAATATTTTCGATTTTGAGCATTTCCACTGGAGCGTCTTTCCGCACACGGTTGATGGATGCTCATCGTTGAACGGTGTATTGCTAGTTGTTTTTCCAGAAAGACCCTGCATCAGTGCCCGGTTATCGAGGGTGCGTGTGCGCGTGTGCGTGCACTACTGCGAATCGGAAATGATAGTCGATCTTCTAAAGTAAATCTAACGTTATCGGTTTTGACGCGGGCAAAGACAACAACGAAATAAAAGATGGACATTTTGTGATTCTATTGCACACGAGCGAAAGAACGAGCATCGAACGCTAGTATACGAACTTAGCCGCAGTTGTCACTTTTCGATCTAACAATGAAGTGACTCCGGTCGGCCCGCATCGCGCCGGTTGTACGCTGAACCATTACTGTCGGTGGACAGACGAATAAGCTTCGCGGTCAGCAGTCGACGAAAAATCGCGTGATTATGCGAGTCTAGTCAAAGTAACGCAATAGCAGGCCATGGACAAGCAGCATACAAAACGTGTGAAGAAAAAGCGAAATGGCGAAAAGTCGATAAAATTTCGTTGCGATTATTCGTCGACTCCGCTCAAAGTGTTGGAATCCAGAGGCTGGACACGAGTGAGTGGATAACTTTGGGGATAATGCATTTGGGAGGGGGGGGGGGTGGCATCGAAACGACGTCAGTGGAACTGACGAACTGACGAACGTACGCGCAGATCTACGACCCGAAAGATCGACGATGGGACTTGTGGTGGTGCGATACGAGCGAGATCAAGCTGGCGCTCGACTGCAATTTTCAGCGTTTGCGCGCTCAACAGCGGGTCGCCCACTTCCTCAACCACGGCGAGTTGACGCGCAAGAACTTGCTCTACCGTAACCTCAAGCGCTACAAGCGCTTGCTGCTCAAGGCCGGCAAGAGTCGCGAGGCCGAACTCTGCGACGTCATGCCCGTGAGCTTCGAGCTGCCCAGCGAGTATCGGATGCTGGTCGAGGAGTATCGCAAGAGCCAGGGTAGCACCTGGATCGTCAAGCCCGCGGCTGGCTCTCAGGTTCAACGTCTCGACAGATCCCACCTGGCGCGTTGCAAAGGAACGCCGGTAACAAGTTCACTTGCTTTACTTTGCTCTGCTTTGGCTTTCAGGGCAGGGGCATCTTTTTGTTCCAAAGGCTCAAAGACCTTGCGGAATGGCGTTCGAAGGAATACCCGGCGCCGAGTGCGGATTCCAACTCGGACAGCGAGTCCCTCGTCCCTCCGGACAATTACATCGTTCAAAAGTACATCGACGATCCTTACCTGCTCGGAGGTACGCTATCACGCTGTACTCGGATCGCGTACTTTCACTAGGGCGCGCCCCTACTATCTCGACTTTCGATCGCGCGCAGGCTGCAAATTTGACATACGAATCTACGTGCTGGTCACATCGTTCCAGCCGCTCAAGGTTTGGCTAGCTCGCGAGGGTTTCGCGCGGCTCTCCGGCGAGAAGTTTTCCCTCGAGCGTATCAAAGATAGCCGTGTCCACCTGACCAATATGTCCATTCAGTTGAAAGCTGCTGTCCGGACCCGCCGCGACGACGATCAACTCCAGCAGCTAGATTACGAGCGAACCTCGCCGCCCGTCAAGCTTGGAAGCAAGTGGCCACTCAGCTGCCTGCGCCAATATTTGACGGAGCATCACGGACCAGCCACCGTCGATGATCTTCTTCATAACATTGCTGGTTGGTACATACAGCTACGTCGTCTACTTTTGTCCATTCACTTGTGGTTATCCACAATTTTACGCGTACAAGCACACCAGCTACGGGTTGCCTCTATCGGTCGCTTCTACCGAAATTTACCCATTTTCTATCGAGTCTCCGAATCTTTACTTGCGTTATTCAAATGTTTGCGAATCTCGGCGAACGGCAGTTTTCTGTATTACCCTCCGTGCTACATATGGTAAGTGTCGACCTCTCTTGATTCGAATTTGTCAAGTGCAAAGTGAACGTCGACCGAACTTCGGATTCGAATACGTCAGCTCTCAGCCGCAGCAACGTTCGCATAGTCGTGAGTGGATAAAACACCGTTCTAGTTGTCTCGATTGATTTCGGAGGTAAGAAACTCCAATTGCTTCACTTTCATATCGTCAACTTTCTCGAGATTTACACGAAATAAATGTAAACGCCCTTTAACGCGTGTTTATTGGCAGATACTTGACGTCATCTGACATCTTATTTGTCTTTTTTTGTAGGCTTCTAGGGCCGGTGGTGTTGTTACCAACTTATAATACGAAAGCGCCTGTAGCGATGCGGGACTTGGTCTCTTTATTGTTATCGCCCGTTAGTCGCTTATTCATAATAACAAACACTTGGCTAATTTCCGCCTATTCGCGTCGAATAGGCGTATTTATAAATAAAAAGTGTGCCAACGTTACGTTATTTTAAAGTATGACCATACTCAGACGTTTCATTGAATAGTAAAGTTCTCCGTACGAATTATGGGTTTATTTATGTTTTCGTAGATGAAGAAAGTCATTGTTTGTTATAAGGATAACCAAATACGTATTTCCGTTAACGGCAATGGGAATTTGTTCATGAGTTCCTTGAAGACTCATTTTCCGTTTGCCGACGGCTTGACTTACACAGATGTAAAGGGAAACACTCAAAATTTAGCAGTCAATTCAGAGGAAGTCATATTGCATCCAAAAGTAAAAAAGTACTACGTACATTACTCAAGTCAAGGTACGTGCATATAACGAACGATACTACTGAAGCGTTATATGTAACATTTTCGTATTTTACAACAGCGATTCCGCAAACAGTTAGCCGTACCGAAAAAGCTACCGAAAAGCATGGAAATGAGAAAAATGAGTTAAACGATGCTACAAATGGTTCTGATAACAAATGTTCCGAAGAGAACCAGTCGAACGTATAGTCCAATAAATTGATGATTTACGTATCTTTAATAAAGCAGTAGCGATGAGGATGAACGAGTATTTTTGACATTACAGGGGATAGCAGTTTTGATCGAGAAACCGGCGAAAATGCGAAATACCGAAAAAACGCTACGTATAGGATGGCTCGATAAGGCTGCTGGAGGAAGAACGTATCGAAAAGTAGGCAAGCCTCGTGGAGGCGTAAAAAAACTAAAGTTGGATACTACTGGATATTACTCGGCACACCAGATAAGAAAAATGGCTATCGAAGCTTTCGGAGCTTCGAGCAACGGCAAGGAGGCTTGCGCTATTGAAGACGAGTACGTGGTGAATTTGGGAGACTTTGGTGGTCGCGTGATTGACGAATTTAGGCAAAAAGATGGACGAGTGTGCGACGTATGGGATTACTGCAAGGACAGGAATAAAACGTTGTATCAGTTGAATCTGTTCATGTTAACGTCGTCGATAGACGACGAAATAATGGCGAACCAGCGCTCGCGAACAATCAGCACTCGTCGCACCAAAGCTCAGCCAAGAATCGTGAACGATGTGCGTGTACTCTACGAGTACGTGCGGAGATCGATCTATTCCAACGAATTGTCCTACATGGAGTGCGAGAAACCGGAACTTCATAATCGTCTACTCGAAGACCACTACGGAACCTGTTCGGCAATTGAACATTTCGAGCCGTCGGACTACGGCCACTCGATCTCTAGGATTGAGAAGAGCGGCCAAGTGCTTCTGCAAATAACCATTGACGACAATGCGGCGAAATCGATCGAATTCCCAGCGTCGATGGGATCCGTGGCCTCGCTCGAGGCACATTCCATTCTTCACGACCTTGATCGGTTGCAGGGATACTGCAACTGGAAATTTGGCATCGGTCTTGTGCCCAGTTGTAACTACGCCTGTCAACCGACTTTTGCTTGGTATAAGGATGGCGCGCTTTTTAAAAAACACGAATATTTGTATTGGCTAGACGACGTTATGGACGACCAGCCACACCGCTGGAGTTGTACTGTCACCTGTAAAATTACTGGCCGCCAGCTCAAATCGAAGGAAATTTCCATTGCCGGTTTTTGACACTGACTGTTCCACGCTCTCTCTTCAGCATATTTAATCGTTGTAAATTTGACGTTTTCACGCTAACACGTATTTTAGTCCAGTACTCTTAATGTTCAAGCACGTATAATTTGACAATGTAAATTGATTTCTATATTTAACAGAATTTGGTTCCATCTTAGAAGCAGATATTGTATTATACAAAATGTACGCTTTCTCACCGCAGAGGTTCTAAATGGTCCATGTTCAAACGTGTTTCGGTTGCCTTTTTACCCATTTAACAAAGTATATTTGTTGTTAAAAAGCCCAATTTATTGTATTTAATAAGAAACAACTTATTATTGTTACGTCGGGGATCTATAAAACTAATAATTGGCGCTAACAAATATATCATTCTTGCTGTTCCAAGAAAAAGATCAAAAGTATATAGAAGAGGTAAGGCTAACAAAGATAACCTTCTTGAAAACTGTGTAACGTAACCGTTCTGCACTGATCGATGTCGTGTATAATACATTATTCTCTGATATGTACACTACTCTGAGATGTTTAGTCGAATTTTTTACGTGATGTTTGGTCAAATTTATTCAATGCATAATCAGCGTAGAAACGTGGTTTATGCATTCCGAAAAGTATTCTCTATGTTTATGAATTATCTTCACTCCGAAATCTCGCCTTCGCAGTTTCTTTATTTCTAATTACAATCCGCGTGTAAATTTCGTTCTAAACGTACGGTATAATTTACTTAATTACTATTTAATGAAAATTACAACATTTAATTCTCGACAATATCTACGTATGATTTTCACGATTGTACGCCTCTCTGAAAACTAGACGTTGTGATTCAACATTTGTAGCAAATTCAGTGACGAATGCAAGAAAAAGTAAGCCCCGTTGATGGTTCATTATGTACTTAGCGAATAAAATATAAAAGATTGAAGCAACTTTCTCGAGTTTTAATCGTTCTTTTTTAATGGTTGTACTCTGTCTTCCTAGCTTTAATATATTAAGATTTTGCAGAGTCGCAATGTAGAATTAAAAACTACGATGAAAAAGTCATAAATGCTGGGATTTTATTGTAGCTCTACTGTAGATAAATATGTCGTCTCGAAATTGATTGGTTCATTCCAGAATAATTAATATTTATTCAAGTTACAGCTTCAAGTTGTAGTTAAGGTTGATGCTTTGTCTCACTCCCATCTACTTTTCTCCAAGTTAGATCATAAATAAAAGCTGTATTTGTTTTAATTCAATACAGCTTCACTTGTAAAACGTATCGTTTTCGTCTTGTCATGATCGATCGAGATTTTTCCACGATTATTTTCATTGATATAAATAAACTTTACAAATGCTTTCTTTGAAAAATGAAGGACTTGATATTATTGATGGGTCGAGCATCGAAGAAGCCCGGAAATGTGAAATTGTTCAAATAATAACAATATGTAACGCTTTTATTATCTTATTTAGTAATCTGACGTACACGAATGGATTGATTGAAGCATGAAAGAACGCGAACATTCGAATTTGGCTGTACTGGTATTTAAACGAATGGATGCGTTATTGCAGTTTACAAGTTTAACCTCCATATTTAAAAATAGAAAATTCAAATTTTAAACAGCGGCGTGGGTTAATTTCGATAATTATTAAGATTATAAATTATTTGTAAAATGACTATATGCCAATGAAACGAACTTATAGGTGGTATTATTTCAGCATTATCTCATTACCATTATTAGAACAATGACCGTTGATTCAAGGGGAATAAAAGTTATGTATTAGAATTGTATTTGATTACTTTTAATGTTTTCGAGGCAATTTCATTTATATTGTTGAGACAAAGAATTTGTTATTAACATTGGTACAAAAATAGAAAGAACAATTTAGGAGCGCCCTAAATTGTACCTAGTATACGAAAAACACAGATTTATCGTACACGGTTAAAACGAAGATAATAGCATCAGCCCACTTTCTCCCTTTTGTATGCGTGCTAAATATGAAATGTTTATAGCGTGACGTAGTCAAGTGCAACGGGTGATACGGTCATCCGTCTCGCTGAGCTCCCGCACGCTACCGGTCGTTTTTCTAGTTTCGTTTACTTAATACGACAAATATTTGGTTCTTGTCAATATTCTCATCATCTTGAAAGTCGACGTGTGAAGAATTATTTCATTAAAGAGCAATTTTGTACAAGTTATTTCGCGATATCTACGGTGCTAAACAATACTCTCACATCAGAATAGCGGTGTATTCTTCAAGTATTAAAAAAAGAGTTCTCGAACATAATATTATAAGCATACATCGATAGTACAATTAGACAACGCTATTTATCGTTGGAATGTACATATTTTTCACGTGGAATTTGAATAGAGCGAAATAACAACCTTTGTAGTTTTTATCACCGATTAAATTTAAATTCCTAATAAATAAATAGATAAATTTGCAGCTATATTTAACTTTACACAATTATGGAAATTTTATCATGCCTATATCTCGCTTGCTCTTCGAATAATCGACAAGTTTAATTTCACGTCAATGATAAAAGTACAATACTTATAATGCATCTACTCGTAATTATTCGAATGAAACATCGACAAAGGATATTCTCTACATTCATTCCAGATTATAAAGTAACGAAAGAATTAGAAGAACGATAGAAAAAAGAGTACACGAAAAGCAAACCGACAATCGTCAATCAAGTTTACCAAACATTTGTATGCACTATTCTTACAAGATTATTTTACACCTTTCAATCTCGTTATTCAACTAGATTCAACCGATTTAAGAATGATTCACATCAATAATGTTTTTCAAAATATACTGGAAATTTATTCATCCAAATATGTTTTGCACGTGGAGCGAATCTTTTTAAAATGTGTCGTTAAAATTTTTATGGGTAAGTTGATGTTTACTGTAAATATAAACATAAGTATTACTAAAATCCAGCAAACGTCGTTCTGACTAATATCAAACTGAAATTTTATTACTTTTATTATTGATCTCAACATAAATTTGTAAATCATTTGAAGAGAAAGTCAGATATAGACGCAATATAGACATGTAATTTAATTCGCGATACAAAATACAACAGTCGTAGAACAGAATAGCTCTATTCAAATTTCAGGTGAAAAGTACATTTCAACATTATACATTTTTCGTGCAATTATTTAGTAATCCTACTATTCAACGTGTCGTTATTTAGCGTTTCACACGATACGCGTCCTACGAGAGGTAGCGTTAATTTTGTATTAAAACAAGAAAAAGGCCCATATTTTTATAAAAACACGCACAGCTAATCCACTGCACATTTTTACCTAGCACACGCTGTACCCTCTTATCATTTATATCATACTTACTATGACAAGAGCTAAGTACAGTAAATGCACTACAACGAGATAAACAGTTTGTCCAGGGTACGCTTTCGGGAGCTCCCTGTGTATAAGCTAGCTCACAGCAACGTGTATGCGCTATAGATAAGCTAACTAGAGTGCTCGCGATACCTACAGCTTCAGCGTTACTTCGGCTTTTAACGAATATATTTGCAGTTGGAAATATCAATGTTTCTCCGTTGTCCATTAGAGAGTTAGAGAGTGGGGTTACGAATGAACAACCTAATAACGCCCATTTGTTATCGAAAGGTATGATAATGGCGAGTCTGGCGTCGGTGCAACGCTCGGTGGTGGCATGCCGCAATTCGTTCGAGCTTTACGGTTACGACGTACTGCTGGACGAGACTCTGCGCCCGTGGTTACTCGAGGTCAACGCATCGCCATCCCTCAACGCTACCGATGCTCACGATTTCCGGCTCAAATTCGACCTCGTCGACGATGTGCTCAACGTGCTCGACCTCGAGCGCAAGCTCACTGGTCGTGAAATTCGCATAGGTGGCTTCGACCTTCTCTGGGACGACGCTCCTGTTTATTGCCAATCGAGTTCTGCACAATTGCCACGCAAGCTCAACATCTTCCTTGGTGCCTACAACGATCGCGTTGAGCAGCTGCAAGCTCTTAAAAATCAACTTATTACCCAAAATGATTCGCCGCTTGTTCATTGACTTTTAATCCTTGCAAATCAATATCTTGGCCAATCTTTTGATCCTCGAATAATTTTCTTTTCATTTTAATAGTGCTAATCCAAGTGCATATTTGTACGATATGGAAACAAGACAAAACAAAACAGTAACGAGTGTCATTTATTTCACAAAAATATTCGATAAATAACGTATGCTGAAAGTAATAAATGTAACTAAATTCGATTTATTGCAGATTTTGTGTATACAAATAAACATCTTATTTTTAACGGATACAAACTCTTTATTAAAAAGTTCACAATTGCACGTTGACACAATGCTTCTACGCGTATATACACTTTTCTGTTTGCAGAAGAGAATTCATCATCTCGACGTATCTCTCTGTTGTACGAGTCCCATACTTTAGTAGCCTACCATTCTGACTTATGACAACTGATCGAGGTTGTTGATGAAGTTTTCGGTGTTGAAGAAGACTCAGAGATTTATTTACCTAAGACTGTGACATCCATTGCAGGGATAAAGTAACGAACCAGTTAAGCATCTTGGTTTTGGTGAAGTTTTAGCACTACGGCGTATCTCGGAGGTGAACTCGTTGATCGCGCTGTTCTTTTATTAATTGTTTGTCGGATCGGGGAGCAAACGCCCCTCCCGTGAGTACGTGTAAGCAAACACGGCACAACATGCGGGTTTATATAAATAAACTAAAAAGACGCACGTTTATCGACGTACATTTATTGCGTAGCACGTATCATTCGTCGTACGGAGAACCGGTGAATCTAATTTTTATAAATGAACGGACCCTACCAACGGGCAACGTACGAGGGGACTCGGTCACAAAGTTTAGAGCGTCAGCTTCGGTGATAGCGCGTCTCTATCTAGTTTCAGGGTGTATTCGCGTACTAACGGGGTACGGATTATTTTTTATCCATCAGGTTTAGTACCACTACCCAGCAGAGTTCGACCTTTTGCTGGGGTGAGTAGGGGAAAACTCTTTCGAAAAAACTCCTCCGAGCTGGCCATCCCATCCTGCGGTAAGTAACCTTCGATATTTATAGTTTAAAGATTTTATGCGAGTCGAGTGCCCTCCTCATAAAATACGGTCGCCAAAAGTTTCATCTTTTCAACAGGATTGGTCCAAGAAAGGGGTATTTACTATTTCTTCCCGGAGGGGGCTCACGAGGAAGAGGCTATGGCATTACCTTTAATTGCCTCACTGAAATCATTCAAAAACATGAATTTATGACGAACATTTTTAGATTCATCTAAGTGAGCGTGTTGGTTGTCTTCCGAAGGAATAGAGAGAATCAGCCCCTCTTAGCTCCATACTCGACCTTCCACCTTTGTGCGACAATATCTCTTGATGCGAGCTCGAGACTTCGATGAAATTTGGACCGAGATAAATTTGCACCTATATTTATACAATTATGTTGTATAAATGTAAAAAGACTTGTAAAATTACTACACGGTAGAATTCTTTTCTACCGACAAGAATTAAATATTTTTATCGGTAAGAATATTTAATTCTAATAAAAAAAGGTGATGAATTTTAATCATCTGTTCGAAACGTCGGTAGGTTTGAATCGCGCTAGGTTTGGAAAAAATCGAGGCTCACGTGTAACAAAGAACCCGTCTCGCTGCCACCGTCATTGTAGTAGTGACCGAAAAAACCCAAGTGCACACGTGTGCCATTAGGCACATAAAGAAAAATTTGATAAACGCGCGTGAGTCCTTGAAAACCAGCCTGTCTTCTATCCTGCGTGACATAATTTAAGAATAGATGTGGATGAAATTAGAGTAGGCAAAAATACCTGTACTTGCGACGTCAGCAATAAGTATGCGTGCGAATTGTACTAGAAAAATAGCGAATTAGTTGTAAGCGCAGTGCGTCGCAAGTGACATGCCTGTATTTAAGATACAATTTAAATAATTAACTGTTTTTTATCTATATATTTTAGATCATGCCTCTCTCTTGCTCCACAAGCCCTGTAACGTGCACGAGCGCAAAGGCGTTGTCGTGGCCGTGAAGCCCATTCCGGGCTTCAGAGTTTTACTCTTGGAGGCCGTTAGACCTCGCGGGAAGCTCAGCTTTCGGGTTTTGTAGGTCACCCAGATACGGGTCAGGGAAGCTAAGTTGGCCTCTGGTCCGGTAGGCTGGCTAGCGTGAGAGCGGGGGAGTGGGTAATTGCGTGCGGCGCGTAAGGCCCAATGAGGGATGCCCACCCCGGAAAACTGTCACGACGGCAAGAAGGAGTGATGCGCTGTGACGGTTTTCTATTCTTTTTTCTTTTTTGGGCTTATTAAGATTTTTGGTGTCGTTACAGGCGGGTCACTCTTGCCATCGCGCACTCGAACTTTGTTCGCGCGGATATCTTTGTTAACTCGCCTGCGAGCGTTATATTTGGCGGCGTTTTGGCTTGTTGATGCCATAATACTATTTCATTTTTCGGCCTTTCTCACGAAAAGTTATTATACCTCTCACTTAAGAAAATAAATATTTCTTTGTCCTCGTCTGATAGAAGTGTATTTATTTCTGCTCACCCCGTCCCTAACATCATCGATCTTGAATATCGTAATAACCATTGAACCCAACTTGAATTCTGACTAAGACACCGGGCAATTGAAATGTATGATTACTAAATAATAGATTTTGATTAAACTTATATCAACTTTAATCATTATGAATTATTTTCAGTGCAGAATGTTTCTATTCAACACATGAGATTTAATTTAAAGTAAATAATCTTTAATATTAAACGGTTTATTTGAATCAGTTAATACTAATAGATTTCAATAATGTGCAAAGCAAGATCATACGAGTTATTCTAATACTCTTGTTGATAAAAATACTATTTACCAGTATTTCCTTGCATATATTTCCATGAAATATTATCTTGACGTTTTACGTTTCAAATTATCATATTCGAGCATATAAAACATTTAGATATTTCTTAGATATTTTCGCATCTGTAAGCCAATTTTGTATCCATTAACTCCGATGAAAAAATTCAATTGATTCCCATTCGATATAATTTATATTTAATAATAATTAATGATATTCAATAAAATGACGGGATTAATGTCAGAGCGATGATTGACAATAAACCACTATCGATGAAATGTAACGTCAATCATAACGATCATAATTTCAAATTATCGTATTTTATCAAATGTTTTTTTACATATCTCAGTTACCGAGGAACGAAGGAATCTCTCGATCATATTTCATAAAATTTGTGACCGTTTAATCGAAATTTGTTTATAAATGTTAACGAACGAAGAACAAAGGAACTACTCAATTACGCTCTATTGTGTCTTTACGTATCTCAATAATTTTTTGATAAATGAACAGGTACACCTGTTTTATCAAATTTTACTATGTATTTCAATTACTGACGAATGAAGGAATTATCCAATAGCGTTTAATTAAAAATGTTATAATCCAATAAAACATTTAGGCGTGTGTGTATCATCTATAGACAATCATAAAAAAACGTTCAATCAAACATATTCGAATTCGATTGAACAAGGATTATTTTGACAATGAGAACATTTAGTTTGTCGAAGATAATATTTAATAAAATCTAATTGATTAGTTCCTTCGTTTGTCATTCATTAAAAGCGATAAAAATACTGTTCAAGCGAATACGATTAAACAATTATTTTGGGAGACAATCATTAGAATTTATTAAATACGATCCAATAAAATATGGTTAACGCGTAGTTGTTGTCTCCAAACAACATTTATACGGAGAACAACTGATGGCATCCGTATTTGATTGCGACACTTTTCTCTTATGGGCACTCGTTTATTTTCAGTTAGCATAGATTCGGAGCTGCGTGTGAAAATTTTGCGTAACAGGGTATGCGCATGCATCGAGCTGCACGAGTATACGTCAACTGGTCATTCATAAGCGAACTTTGGCGCTAGTCGCTAGTTGGCTGCAAGACTTGCAAGCGCGAGCAGGGAAAGAGAGAAAGAGAGAGAGGGAGAGAGAGAGAGAGAGAGAGAGAGAGAGAGAGAGTGCAGGTAGAGCTGGAGGCGGCTTGTTATCAGTGTGATTTGGGCCGCACGATATGAGAGCCGGGGCGAAAAAGCCGGGACTCGCAGACGCAGAGAACCTAGCGAGCCTCGTCCTCGTAGACGTCAGACCGAGGTCAGTTATCAGTGTGTTAGGGCCCTACTTGTGTTGAAGCTGTACGCGCCATAACCTCGTCGGTTTCGCGAAGAGAAGCTCTGCCGTAGTAACGGCAACTCTAGCTTGCACTCACACATATATATATATATATTTGTGTGTGTGAAATATCGATCGCGTCGCGAATACGAGCAGAGTGCAACTCTCTTGACAGATTTTGCACACTTTACTTTTACACGAATATGTCTGCAACTCCTAATCTTCGTTTGCCATCGGGCAGGTCTTTTCTTGAACGGCATCCTTTGTAATCACTTTAACATTTGTCCAGTAATGTTCACGTCGTTGTAGTCGTGTCGTGCAGCTATGCAGCTTGCAATATTATCTCCACAAATATTGCCAATTCCGTTTTTCCATTTTATTTGCGTTTATAGACGTTTAGTCGCGTCGCGTTTTTCCTTATTAATTTCACTTGATCAAACAATGACCGAGCTTTCTTTTCTACAAGCTTCGTGTTTTTGTTGTTTCATGAGAAATATCTCTTCGTATTGTTAGTTTGCATCGCGATGTATTCGATCCAAGTATCCAAGCCCACGTTTCAAAATAAAACCAACTCTATCAGTGTCCTGCAAACATTAACGTTAATTGCAACTTACGTGCGACTTGTTTTGAAGAATAATTGTGGAAAACGGTAAAAATGTTTAGAGAACAAACCATCTTATTTATATAGTATCTATGAAGTATCAGGCAATGTGTTATTGCCATGGGCTTTCAATCAGCGATGCGTCTGCAATATAGCATCATCTCGTTATCATTACCCGCTGCGATTAACTGAATCTGTAATATGGAATCACGTAAGTTTATTGTTTAACAAAAAATAAATAAATATATAAATACGATAGACCGACACGGCCGTTGCAACGTGGCGGAGAGAAAAAAACTCGTTATTACAAACTTTAGCGATGTTGTGTTGCATAATAAAGTACGAACTTTCGATGGCGTAATGCGCAAGTCAAATGAACCAAAATGCGCATACATGTCAGCTTGGACAAAATAACAATTGAAAAAACATAGCGATTAAAATTAATTCATACGTAATTGGCGTGTTTGTAGATTGGATTTGCCATTGAAAACAATAATAAAGAAGGAATTGCTTTGACGTGAGTGACGATCGTATTGGCTGGTTTATTGGGCAAGGTTACCGGTAACTCGTCACCATTTGATTCCAGTAACTTAGATAAGATAACGTTCGTTTTCAGCCAATCCTATGCGATCGCTTCTTACAAAAGCTACAAGCGAATAAGAGCGCTTCGCCTATCAAGTGTCGGCACAATTGCCTCGCAATGTTATCATCCATTTTCAGCAGATTCCGCAAGAACGGCCAACATTGTAATGTTATATAGACGATCAAAGTGTCGAGCGTGCTTTATTGAATCCATTGTACTCTCGTGGTTTCAATTCATTTCACTTGCTCCATTATCAACGAGTGCTGCGACTATATATAGCAACCGACAAGATGTCCATCGCATTTGTGCCAATCAGTTGACAATATTAGATAGTCGATTCACGTTAGCGGCTTTGTATGGTTAACGACGCGCAATAACCTATTCTGGTGAACTATCGCGCTGATTTCATTGAATAACGATGGCATTACTGGAGCCCGGGTCAGTGCTACAATTGCGAATTTCGGCAGCACGCTCCGTGTCGCTTTATTACCTACACTGCCATCTGTATAATGCAATTCATGAGTGCTCGTTACAAAGTAAAATTAGCTGCCAATCGTTGATAAAGTTTTACCGCTATACTTACTGGGCTGCAGTGCGGCCGAAAGCTCGAATCTCTGATTAATCAAATAATATTCAGAGAAACTAATGTCGCCTCAAAACTAAACCTGCATTCCCGTACTATGTCTCAATGGGCTATCCGGTAAAAAGTTTAAAGTATCGTTGATGCATCCGGAGAACGCGGACTTGAAGCGACGATATTGGCTTATTCATCTTCTCCGTCTTCGTTTGCTGTTTTGAGATTTTTAATAACTATATATCGTGTTGGTTGAGCAATGTGTCGTTGACCTTGGCCAGTTTCGATACTTTCCAATTAACAACAATTTTTAGAACGTTAACCAACGAGATATTCGATTACATTCACGTGCCGTCGTTCGCCTTTTATCCAAGTTGGAAATGATAATGTTACGTGGCAATTGGCAAACAGTATGGCAAACTTATGCGCACGCATCATAACGCTTAGTCCGATAATCGTTCAGCTACACAATGAGGTTTCGCATTTGGCCTTTTACCGCATTGAGCGTTTAGTCATTAGTATACTCGTCGCGAGTTGCAACAATGAGCGTATGCTTGCAATTGCAGGTCCCACGCGTTAAATGAAAATGCGGATAGCATCGTATTATCTGAGGCGTCTGATTATTTTGACTGGCTTGGTGGTGATCATATTTTGCGGGATCCAATTGTTCAAGCCCGAAATCGGATACAATGGCAGCGATGACTCGAATGTAGAAAAGCTGTGAGTCGATGGAAAATGCCAACTGTAATAATGACAATAATATTAGTCAGTCTATACAAAGTTTGCTTATCCTCTTAGCATGCGAATATCTCAGTTGATCAAAAGCTCCAACGACCAAGCGCGTTACATTGGGTGAGTTATTAATAGTTGCAGTTGTTTTACTCGAAGCGCAATGCATAAGAGTGCCAGGGGCTATATATGCACTTGCCCGTTTACGTGTACGTGTATAATGTTGAATGGACGGAAATGGGAATGCCGACAGAAATGGCGTTCCCGCGTGCAAGCTGCCCGAGCTGGACATCAATAATCCCGAGATACTCAAGTTCATCCACGACGTTCCTCCGCTGCAATGCTCGCCGGAGGACTGGGTGAAGGCTGACGGGTCGAAGCTGTTTATCGACAAAAAGGCGAAGAACCGGTACGGCCCGATAACCTGCGCGTTCAACGGTAAGCGCGCGAGAAGGACGCGTCGTCGTGCGATATGAAGCTATGTAGTAGAGGCGTGCGTGGCTGGGCGAACTGAACAAGTGGCTTCGTGCAATTTGCAGAAATCCTGAGGGTGGACGACTTCAACGTCGAGCTGAGCAGCACCGTGGAGAGCGACAAGTGGTACGTGCTTCGCAAGAGCGATTACGCGGAAGTGAAATGCGAGTCGCAAACGGGCAAACAGTGAGTATCTATAGGAATAAACGAGTAGTAAGGAAGTAGGACTAAGAGTAGGTGCGCGTTGCAAGATGGCACAGCGTGCTGGCGGCGGTGAGGGACGACGAGGAGTTGCAGCGCCGCTCGAGCTGGTCCACGCTGCCAAAGTCAAGCTTGCCTGTCAACGTGCTCATGTTCGGCTTCGACTCGCTGTCGCGCAACACCTTCGAGCGCAAGCTACCCAAATCGTATCGCTTGCTGAAGCAGGTGCTGGGCGGCCTCGTGCTCGAGGGCTACAACATCGTGGGCGACGGCACGCCCCAGGCCCTCATTCCCATTCTCACGGGTAAGATCGAGCTCGAGCTGCCGGACGTGCGCAAGCGCATGGCTGACAAGGCCAGCTACGTCGACGTCTATCCCATCGTCTGGAAGGACTACAAGGCCGCCAACTACATCACCGCCTTCATGGAGGACGTCCCTCACATCGGCACCTTCACCTACCGCCTCAAGGGCTTTCAGCGACAGCCCACCGACCACTACATGCGCACCTACTACCTCGCCGCCGCGCCCTACTTCAAGTATTCCAAGCAACTCTGCATGAGCGGCATACCCAGGCACGTGGTAAGTTGCGCGCGTTGGTTTTGCCCACCAGCCTGCTACCCATTTTCCCGGCGTGCTTTGCCGTGCTTTGCCGCGCTGTGCCGTGCACGCGTTCTCTCATCCCTCCTGCACTCAATTATCCGATTCTTGCGTCACTTAGCTCATGCTCAAGCACATCAAGGCTGTATTCGACAAGTACAAGGACAAGCCCAAATTCGCTTTTGGATTTCACGGCGAGCTCTCCCACGATTCGTACAACGACATCGGTCTCGCGGACGACGATCTCTTCCACTGGATCAAGGACTTGAAAGATTCTGGACATTTGAACAATACCATTCTCATTATCATGAGCGATCATGGCCACAGGTACGTACTTACATACGTGTACCTCCCTGTACTTACATCTCGAACGATAACACGTACAATCTTACTTGTCGGCCATTGCCCTTTGGCCCTCTTGTTGCTCCTATTTTTAAATACAAAATCTGGCGAAAACTCTCGAGTTACGCACATTGAGCGATAAAATATCGGCTTAGCGCCCGAGCGTAGCGAGCCTCCTCTTTGTCGCGATTGCAGCATTATGTACTATAATCTTGTTTATTATTAGTAATCGAATATCTCGATGATATCTCGCGCAACTCCGATGGCATGAAAAGCTCACGCGTGGATAATTGCCAAAATTGAATATGCAGGAAGATCGGAGTGGTTTATAACAATGACATGTAACCTCCTGAACGGAAAGAATTGAAATGGATGTTGACAATTGTTGCAAGTGGAGCGACCTCGAATGATTTGCCGTTTCGAACCTGAGAGATATATCGCGTATTGTATATCTCTGCACCACTTCTGGTTATACGCGATATTTATGTCCTACGCGGTGCAAGTAAAGAAAAGACTGGAGGAAAGTGGGTGAATGATGACGGAGGGGCCGGGGGGACTTTACACTGGTCTTATAACATTTAAGACAAGCGGAGAAACGAAGAATTTTCACTGCGTTACGTAAAAAGGTGGAGGGGTTTCGTCCAACTTTTCGACCAAACATAAGACCAATACATGTGTGTTATTATCGTTACAGATTTGCAGACATAAGGAACACACTCCAGGGCAAACAAGAAGAAAGGTTGCCATTTTTCTCCTTTACATTTCCGCCATGGTTCAAGCAGGTCTATCCCCAAGCTTACGCCAATTTCCTCTTTAATACGCAGCATCTGACCACTCCATTCGATATTCACGCCACGTTAAAGCATATTTTGAACTTTCAAAAACCTAAGGACGCTGACTTGACTAATAGGGCTATCAGTTTATTTGATAAGGTATTATTACGTCCCAGCACACGCGTCCGCGTTTATAATATGCCAAGACTAAACGTTATGGCTTATTTTTGGCATAGATTCCTATTCAGCGAACCTGCGCGGATGCTTTCATCGAGCCTCATTGGTGCGCGTGCTTATCTTGGCAAGAAATTTCTCTGGATCAACCGATCGTTCATCGAGCTGCCAAATATTTCGTTAAGTTCCTTAATTCTTACACCGAAGAGCATCGTGACATATGCGAAGAACTTGCTGTTGGACAAGTGATGTGGGCATCTAAATTGATTCCTACTAAAGGTCAATGCAAACAAATGTACAACAACGATAAAATGACGAAAAACATATTTTTTGGCATTTGTCCGATGATTGACGTCTGTTACATTTGCAGGGCTTCTCCACTTTGAGAAATCTCGCGACACTGATGGATTTGTTGCTGAATTGAGCGCCAAGACTCAACTGACAACCGAATTATATCAACTGAAGATCAAAACTATACCAGGAAACGGTCTATTCGAAGCTAGCATTTCATATAACGTTGAAAAAGATATTTTCTCTACAAAGGTTCGTGCTTACGCTAATTTTGCAGGAGAACGCATTCTTTCATTTTGTACACTCTTGTAAATCTCGATCGCTTATTTGATATAATTTAACCCATAGATAACGTGTTTTGTAGATTTCAGATGTCAGCAGAATAAACATGTACGGATCTCAGGCAAGGTGCGTCGAGCATCGTTTGTTTCACTTGCGAAAATATTGTTACTGTAAAGATTAAATAAGCGAAACATTCGGTACAGCCAAGTTTCGAGTGGAGAAATGTAATGTGATATATCAGAACTTATTTCATAATGCCAAAGGTAATCAATTTTACGTAAAAATAACCATATCAACGAGTTTATAAATGAAGATAAGATCCGTCGTATTTTATAGACATAACCGTAGCGTCGTTTAGCAGCGTTTGTTTAATGTACATACCAATTTTATTGGATTTAGTTCAACGCGCATATTTATCTTTGATCTATTCCGTACACACGGAATGGAGTTTTATCGTCGTATAAAGCTCAACGATATTTTAATAATTTTTATTAAAAAGTGAAATATTATTATTCAATGACGAGTGAACATTCTAGACTAAATTGGTCGAAAATCAATATTCGTACGAAATATCTTACACGTCATAACAGCCAATTGAATATTTTTAGACAACTGAACAACTACTATAAATTATTGATTTTAACAATAAAGAAACAAGATTGAAAAACTTCAAACTATTCATTGCTATTCGATAGCTCATTACTGTAATAATATTTTATATTATTAATATAATTTTTTTAATAAACTCCTTCAGTCCGATGAACATTTGTGGTGACTGAACGAATATTAGCGTTTGAAAAATATTAATAAATTCGTTTGTTGATAATATCAGAATGAACTTTTTTTATTATATATATGTAAAACCTTTCATTTTAAATTAATCGTATTAATCATAAAAGGTGCAATATTTTTTTGATCTTTTTTTACTAAATATGTCAAAGAAGTTGGCTTGAAACGTTCATGGATGCGTGATACTATTTCTTCGCGGCTATATAAAGCCATCGAGCTAACGTATAAAATATATATATAGCGTATTCGCAAAGCTGTAGGTTAGCTGTACGTAATACACCGGACAAGCTATTTAGCACCTGGTAATGTAGTTGCTATGCTCGGCTGTTCTTGAAGTAGCAAAACTTATATCTCTACAGCTACAGCTATAGTATCGGGGCTTGAGATTATAGCGCGTGTAGGACTAGAAAGTGCAGCAAGTTAGCTGTACGTGTTCTTCAAAATATAGATTGATTTCTTTTTCTTTTTGCATGACTCTTGCATGCCATCGCAGGGTCACGAGACGACCACTTAATTGTATAGGAACCCCTCGACTATTAAACCGATTAATAAACGAAACAAAAAAGGGCAATTTGGCATATAATTGTTATTAGTAGATAAGAGCGTATATATTTTCAGCTCGCAAGTTTGAACTGTTGATTTCCAAGGACGTTTGGAAAATCATGTTTTTCTCGTATAAAACGATAACTATTGCAGATATGTCGATGTCCCAATGCAATAAGTCGTAGAGAGCTTGAAAACCTTAAAATTAAGTCTTCGTTCGTCTTGGCCAAACGAGTATGAACGTTTAAAAAAATGAAAAACCAAAAAGTATGTAAAAGGAGATAAGTTTAAAAAAATGCATTATATTGTCCATGTTAACGTTGAATTGCTGGCCTTCCGATATTTTGTCGATTATGGGAGATAGACTACAAGATCTCGATCAATTGGATTGTTGATTTCTGAAGTATTAGATGGTTAATGAAGTCTCTTTTTTATGCGATTCCCAAAATTCACTCTCACTCGCGCGATTGGCCCATTCGAATTTTGAAAAGAAATTTGATAACTAGCTTAATAGGACTAAAAATTCTGCGTTTCCTTCGAACGTCTAAAATAAGTTTAAATAGGTGCAAATTGCAGTTAAACTCGAGTAAAAACCGGTCGATCGCAAAAGTAGGCGTGTAGTGTGGGAACGTTGCAGGAGCGAAGAGGAACTGTATATTACACACGTAATACTAATGCAGTGCAAAGCGCTCGGTGTTTATCTTTCGCAGTAATTATCTCAGAAAGTATAGAAGTTATTTTATTAATTTTTATTTGTTGTTGCTAATGTTTCTTAAACTGCTGAACAATAACAACTAATCTTAGCGTATTATTAACGAAATTCTAGAACGCAACCTGTTTGCAAATTTACAAATATTTCAAATCTATTGGTGGATCTATGTTTTTTACACTAACTTGGAACAATGTTTAAAGCGTATAATCTGTTTAATTATCAACTTAATCGTTCAAAATACCGAATAAAAAAGTATCAGCGTTGTAGGATGTTTATATGATGATTTCTTTTTAATTTCTGTAAAAATATATCAATCTACAATTTGTTCAACATAGGGTTATAAAGAGACAAAATATTTAATAGCAAACGACTTGTGACCACACGAGCGTCGGTACTATGAATAAACAAAAATGTTTTGACAATGACCCCTCGAAATTTATACCAAGCGAAAGATTTTGCTCCATCTGCTACTTTTACTCGTTAATGGTATCCTTACTCATAAGCTAAAAACGAAGAAACAGTCGAATTTAGTAACTACTTCGTAACAATTCACGCACATGACGTAGTCGGGAGTCAGACATTTTTTAAATAATTCTTTCTTACATATAGCTTTTAGAAAATATTTTTGAGCGACCTCACAAAAACGAAAACTGTTAAAAATCCTAAGTAAAATAAGGTATATGGCATAATTATGAATTTATGAATTTATGAATTGAGAGCTTTAACGTTGCTTAATAATTTTCTAAAATATCGTGCACGAATTTTATGTCTCATGTGAATAATATCTTTAAAGGTTGAATTTTTTTAAAACCTATATAAATAGATTAACAAGATGAATTTTTAAGAATTGTGAGTTTTTCCCTGAAATTTGCACTCTTTTCGCTCACTTGAGTGGCCAAAGCCACTTATCGTCGTGTTCGGGATAGCGCGTTTTTTGCACTACTAACCCGTGTCGTCGATCACCCGCTAGGTTTGTGAATAACCACGTCCCTTACCCACAAAACAACAGCGTAAGCAATTACTAACGGAGGACCGAGCTGCAGATCGCCGGCGCCCCACTTCGTTATAACTCTAAAAATACACGTAAGTCACGCGTGATATCAGACAATATGTACAGAAGAATATTAATTGGGGGGCGGGTACAGCGCGCCATTTGATTCCAGTTAAAACGATATATCGTTCATATCAATAGTTGGAAAAAGTCACTTGTGTTAAAAACAAATTTCGAATGGTCGTACATTAATATTTTGCCAAAACAACATCTTCGTGCACAACAAAATATTCGTCTCACCGATGTATAATATAGCGATCGATTTGAGTTAGTATACGTGCTTTGCGAAAAATTACGCAAATATCGATTAGCCAAATATGAAGGATATGAAACGTTACAAAAACTTAATTGTGATTCATAGATGTTAGTATTGTCAACATTGATGACACTTACCAATGTTTAATACTTTCGTATACTCGTGACACTTGTTGATCTATTTTGTTTGTTTAGCGGATTACTTGGGTCGGTAACATAGATCTCTTCTACAATTATTTAATTTGGCGGGAGATCTATATTCTGTTTGTCGCACTTACTTGAGCTATGCGTCTTGCGTCGGCGTATATTTACATATTCGCGAGACGTTTTTTTGGTTCATCAAAGCATAGTTTTGTAACGTTATTTTTATTCGGAGGATTTGGTTTAAAAACTAATATAATACGAAAATATGGAAGACGTGTCAGTGTCAAAGGTGATTATTGTAAATTTCACTTTCGAATATAACCTCGATAAAATTTGGATTTTTAAAAATTGTGCTTTTGTATCGACGATTTAATTTAAATTAATTTCCAATAATTTCTGACTTTGTTACAAAATAAAATTAATACTGACGATTCTCAATTTTTTTACATCTTTTTGTCATTTATGATAAAGTTACAAAAGTTGCTGCAGTGCTTGATTTGTATATTTTTCTAATTAAAAAATACATCTATTATCTTTAATTTTAAAAGTTGGTAAATTTTAATAAGTAATTACTTTAACTTGTTAGGGTGTGTTTCCTCATGGTAATCGTAAAATTGGCCAGAAGAGAGCAAAGCAAAAGGTAGTATACAAAGATGAAGCATGGTACAAAGCATTTAAAGAAACCTGGTCTACTATTGAACGTACGGCAGATGTATGTCAACTAAAAATTGTCCCTTCATTCCTAAATCCAATTTTCAGGTTGACAAAGACTTAGATTTTACAATGGTTTGTTTTAGGATATGAATACCAATGCGTTTAGGCAAATTTTATTTGATATGGAAAATTTTGTAACAAAAGTTAAAAATTTACCTCTATTAGCAGATGAAATACCAACAGGCATTCTTTTAGCTGGTTTGTGCATTAGTTATTACTTGAATAATCAAGTTTTTCAATGAAAAAATAAAAAATATGTTTCATTACCAATAGGTGTCAATTTACCTGATCATAATTTACTTTTACAAACTTTGGTCTCCAGATTAAAACCTGTCACTCCTTATATCTCAACGGTTTGGTCAAGAGATGCGAGTACTTTAAAGTATTTAATAGAAGAAATGATATATCAAATAGTCAATTCAACAAAAGTAATATTGCTTACAGTATAATAATCATTTGTAGATTTTAAGTGAACTGCCGGAATGCTAATTCTTTATAATAATTATATTATAGGGTGATTATGCAGATGAGTCTTCAGAAATCAAGAGAAGTCACAGTAATTTTTGTACATTACAAGCTTGGCACAAAGAGAATAACAGTGGAAATACTCCAATAGTTATTATCATTCCAGATTTCGAAAGTTTTTTACCTATGATTTTGCATGACTTCATATTAATTCTAAGGTATGTTTTCTATTCGCATTAATTTGTGAGTTGATTTTTTGTTTATAACTTTTTCTTTTCTAGTTCTTATTTGAAAACAATAAAGTTTGTGTTAATTTTTGGCGTGGCAACAACTTTACATATTGTTCACCGTTCTCTTTCTTATGATGCTACATCCAAACTAAAGATACAAGTACTTCAAAGCAAAAATTTTGATGCTATTTTAAATTCAAGAT
Source organism: Chouioia cunea (assembly GCA_030064505.1). Lineage (NCBI taxonomy): Eukaryota > Metazoa > Arthropoda > Insecta > Hymenoptera > Eulophidae > Chouioia > Chouioia cunea. Next base: position 2,363,354 of record JAOPFQ010000006.1, on the reverse strand, counting down.
GACACGTCACAAATCTTGTAATTTTAGGTATTTCGCACCCAAAAGCAGATACAGAATTTGGCTAATTTATTAGACAATGTAGTTCTGTCACCAGAAATTCCATTTAAATTAACAGGCCGAGCATTCAAATTTCTTGTTGATATTTTTTTGTTTTATGATTTCTCAGTGAATGGATTTTTACAAAGTTTCAAAGTAAGTTGAATTTTTTAAAAATCATTCAATGATAAAATTAAAATATTAATACTTTAATAGGTTTGTATGTGGAGGCACTTTTATAATCAAAACGAAAAAAAACTTTGTTGTCGTAAGAAAAATATAAAGAGTCGTATAGCAGAATTAACGAAAGAGGACTTGAACTTTATAAAGAAATTACCATCCGTACGAAGATATCTTAATTCTACTAATAATACTTCGGTTGCTGGTGATGAATTCAAAGTATGATATTTTTTTGTGTATATTTTTTAATGTCATAAAAATGTCTATATTGGAAAAATCGATTATACATTTTTCAGACAATTTTATTAGACTTATCAGAAAAGTTCTACGATTATAATTACAATTTTTTTGTAATATTAAAATGCCTACATAAATTAACTGCCAATATGTCACACCATCCTTTTGGAAAGCTTGTGAGTTTTATCTCAATTGCCTACTAATGTAATTTGTTCTTTTGCTATGATAAATGATTGCAGTTTACATCAACGTTCTTTCCAGTTCAGAGAAGTTTATGCTGAAGCTGTTGGCCAAAGTAATATTTGTGAGACTGAAAAATATGGAGATGCTATCAAGTCCACATATTTTTTTTCTAAAGATGATCTTATATTTAATATTAAATCCATGTTATCAGAATTGAATGATTGCGAAAGCAAATTTGACGATGTCGTGAGTAAATTCGAATATCACATTGGTATAATAAAAGAGGCAAGTATGGATGTAATACTGTTTGAGGAAGAACAAGAAGAAGTGGCAAGCAATAAAGCTAAGAGTCGTTTAGAATGGCAAAAGGTTTTGATTTTTATCTAGGCAAGTGCATTCACCGTATTTGCAAAGTAATTTTTAATAAATTAATATTTGCTTTACAGGCACTAAAATCGAAATCAAAAAAAAATTATACTTCGCCTTATAAAGAAGCTCAAAATAAATTTATCGAATACTTGGACAAAGAAGTATTTGCAAAGTACTTAAAAAGTCCTTCACATGTACCATTGAATGAAATATTTTGTTACAATGATGTAAACGACGTGAGAGAGTATATAAGAGGTTCAATGAAAGCCAATATAGACATTAGTCTAAATGATCCAGCCTTCATTTTTGGGGTAAAAAAATATCAATTTTGATGTCATTTGACTAATTGGTTAGTAAATTATAATAAATCGAAATTATTATTTCAGTGTGACTGTTGTAATACATCAAATTGCGTTAAAACAAATCCTGATATTAGTATAGTTTATAAATTGCATTTGGAATGTGGAAAGATGATCAACTTATATGACTGGTTACAGGTGATTAATACTTCGTTGTTGAAAGTTGTTGGTGAAATTGTACGTTATATTGTTATCTATTTGCAGTCGTACCTAACAATTGTTGATTCAGATCATACCGAGGACGATGTTGATCCAGTATTACAGTATCCTTTTATCATTACTTTTATAAATATCAAACTATTAAATCTAATACTATCTTTAACTGATATTTTCATAGAGCTCGTTTTACACGTGCTGTTGCTGAACTTCAGTTTTTAGGATTCATCAAAGCCACACGAATGAAAACCGATCATGTTAAACGATTAACGTAACTGTCAATATTGCGCACCTAATTGTGACATAATGTTCACGTCTTTAATTAAGACAATAATTATTAATTAGAGTCTACCTATAGATAGTACATTGTCCTTGTTATTTCAGTGCTGTAATTATTTATAATTTCATTCAATTTAACAGTAATCTTATGGAAATCATTATCATTTAGATGGTCATACATCCAACCGATCGAGATAAATACACGAATAGATTCACTGCTTAGATATTCGGCGTATATTATAACTCTGGTTCATCGATAAATGTTGCTAATAATAAACAGGTTCATAATAATCAAAATGATATTTTGTATGTCTATGCATATTGTGGTTATCATTTTGACGTTTAGTAATCTTCGCAAGTGCATATCTATAATTATATAAAATGGTGTTTCAATACTTATCAGTATTCAATTATCGATTACCAATTAATCAATAAAGTGTTTGCGTTAAGTGTGTCACGTTTTGTCAATATTGATTTGTAAAATCTGAGAGTGATAACGTCGGATGGAATGCGTTAGAAATTTCCACAATGGCTACAGTAACTCCTAAAGTCGGAATTTTCTGTACAGCTGTTTCTCATTATACGGACCGTCCTTTTCTTGGTCAAAAGGAGACTCGCAGGTATGTAGGTATGGGTCTGCGTTTCTCTTTTCCCCTTCTCGGATGGTGGGCATATACCAGGCTGCCTGTTGTCGCTAGCAACTAAAGTTCAACCCTCCCCACCTATAGATTCTCTGAATCTAGCCCGATGCTTCAGCTTCAGTCCCAAAGATCAGACAAGCATACACAGACAGTGCTATTCAGTACCCTTCGGACAGCCCAGAAAGACTTATACACGTATCCTGTCCACGCTATTGCCGCATTATTATTTATTAGCTTTTGCTCATAATATTCCGTAGAATTTAATTCTATTCTTCATACTTATTAACCGCTGTGATTCATTCGTTTTCTTTATGGCAAATACACGCAGTGTTTACACGTTGTATTCTCTTTTGTTTTTATTTTGAAAAGTTGTATTCGGAAATAGGGAAATTTCAGTCAACATATCAATTGTATAAACAAGTACACCGAGAAAAAATAATAAAACAGTAAGTAAATAGTTACTAAGTTTCTATAATATTACGAATATGGAAATTGTTACAAAATATTGTTATTCTACTATAATTTACAAACTAAATAAGATTTACAGTACATATTTATTACTCTACTGATACAACTGCATTATAGAATATATCATATCAGAAAACTAAGATTCTGTTACTCTATACTATTTTCCAAGGGTTAAACTCGTACTTCGCACTAGTATCGTTGTATATAGAGCTTTTTTCTTATTTTTATACTTACATTTATAAGTATTCTTTCATTTTTAAACATAAATTAGGTTATTCAACAAATTATTCTGAAACATAACTTTGTGTGAATCTTTGTGAAATGAGAAAGTTGACATCCGAACAATACTTTTAGATGACGTTAGCCATAACTGCAGTCAATGTACCTCGGTTTCTACTAAAATATTCTTCCACCGCAGGAGATATTGTTTGAATTGTTTATAATACGCCTTTAGCATTATAATTCCGTTCAAACAATTGTATAAAATTCCAAAGTTTAAAAATAAAAGACTCACTAAAGATGTACCTGGGTAGACGAGGCATATACTTTGTACAACAGGGGGTCATTTAAGTTGAACCGGAACGAGTTTCACTTTCCTATACTATTGTCGTGGCTATTCCCAAACAATTCCATTATGCAAAACCCGAACGCATTATGTTTGAATGATTTTTGGCTATTTCAATGGCTCCATAGACGTTGGTAATCGATTTTTTTCAAACTTTACATATTTATTACATATGAGAAGGTAAATATTTTCCCAAATTGTTATGATACAATATTAATTAGGACAAAAGTTATTAACAAAAAAACAACAGCAATGAAATTTAAAAAAAATTAATATCTGAAAAACTAGTAAAAATGTGGGGGTCTATTTTTTGCTAAATACGTAAAAAATCCTTTACTAAATAATATGCAATAATGAAAACAATATTTTTGTTCTAAAAGTCATTACATTTTTTTTAAACAATTGCAAATACCTCAAAACCGGTTTTTTTGTCATTCTTGCACCGATGCATTTTTTAGGGTTTTTTTAAAATAATTATTAATAAAGATTAAATCCCTGCCATTAGGCAATAAGTAGCAGTGAAAGAAAGAGGATGCTACGCTCGGCGGCAAGCGTACGTCACTGCTGTAGGCCAAGCGGAGTGCCTAGGTTCGGCTTGCAAAGTCGATTTAACTATAACACTATTGTCACAAACTTGTATAGGTAATATAGGTAATATAGTTTTAGCATACTCAATATAATTTTGAATGGTCAAACAATACTTTCGTTCTGTATTTATTTGTATTTTTCTCTTTAGAAGACAACTACAGAGAAATTAGACAGATTTAGTGTACAAGCTGTTTGATTCGTATTAAGAGAATATTATTTTTAACCCATCTAATATACTATACTAAAAAATTTACAAAATTCATTTGTTTACGAACAAGATTATAACAATGGATTCTATGAATAAATAAAACTTTGAAAAAAATACGCAGTTCACATTATCGCAAAGTGCTAAGCCAATCCACGGTAATAACAAATTTGCATTGTCCGCCTTAGGGTATTTAACTGAGTGGCGGAAAATTGCATCGTTAATTCTTAAGTACAAAAGTGTATAGAACATAATGAAACGAACATTTTTGAAATAAAAATCATGGAACATTGACAAAAACCTATTTGCTTAAATAACAAGTTGGTAACTTTATAAAGAATTATTATTCGTATTTTTTATTGTTACTGCATAAAGTTAAAGTTGTTCGAAATATTTTAAAAGGAAAGTTCAACCCATATCATCAATGATAACGGAGTTATTCGTTAGATGAACGTCATTTTTCCGAATTGACAATTAAACGATAATTTTTTACCTAATCAATATGTTGTCTCCAAAATCCGATCAAATGTTCAACGCTATGGATACAACAAATTTTTACTAAATTTGAACGAAATCGTGACGTGGTCGACGTTTGCATGTTGAAATAGTCTGGAAATAGCCATATAAATCGCTTTTAAATTGTACTGGTCTCAAATCCGTTCAATCGCAGATAGAATGTGCAATTAAAATATTTACAGCTGTTTATATTGACTCGCTGAATCATTACTAATGCCCGCTCTATGAATTTTATTGCTGATAATTATTGAAAAATAGACAAGGGATCCGGTGGAAAAAGAATTTTGAAAATAAAAGTAATACTTTTTGAGATATAGTAATTTATTTAAAACAAAAGTTAATAATTTTTCGAAAAATTGTTAAAAATGACTTTTGGTTTACTCATGATTGAATATTAAGGTTTGCCAACAAATCACCAATGTATAGTGTATTTTTTGTCCGTTCTACTTTTAATCATATTTTCCAAACTATTTATAAACGGGTTTTCAATGATAAAAAATTTGAAGCAAAGCTCCGAAAACAAATCTTTATGACTGATAACACCAACATAGCGAATAAAATTTAGCCGGACATTTATGAAGAAGCAACGCATGTTATTTTTATTACAAATATTTGTTGATTGTTGCAAATGATTACATCTTATAAAAATACTTGACGATGATATATTCGTGGTTTCATTTTGCATCATTTGATACTTACTCAATCATACAATTATCTTTGGCTTGATATGTTTGCATACAACTGTATATACGAAACAATCAAAGAAAATAAACATTTTTGAACTCATTAACGTAATTATTATTTCGTAAGAACATTAAGTGGATTATAATTATTGATATCGTCAGCGAATTTTCGACAAGTTGACGGAACATTATTAAAAGCTCATTGAATGAACTATTTCATACGTATTACCTCTTTTTGTAAAAAAAAGAGTGTTTGTTTGTTTGTTATTTATGTAGGGACAGTGAAACATGGATAACACACGTATACTTAATTCATCCGAGACAACACTGGATTTAATAAAAGACAGTAATGCAGATGAGAATGCTGCGGCATACGGGATCACAGCTTCTATGAACGGTAATGCATGTCCTCTGTATTTGTAAAGCTCTTTTTACTTTTAAAAATTATGAGTCCGTTTCATAATCATCAGCCATTTCTTACGCAGGTCACGGCTCGGAAATAGCGGCTCCATCTTCACAACAGCAGCAACTGGAATCAAGACCGGGCGAGCGAAAACACATAGATGATCTGCTGCAGAAGCTAGTGAGTGTGCGAACCCAGACCCTGGAATCAGCGCACGAGAGCAAGTTAAGGCTACGCCAGCACCCTTTGATGCCGATGTTGTTCGACGTATTAAGCGAGGTGAAGGAGAAGACGAAGACGGCGTCCAAGTGTGGAATCGATGATGCAGTCCCTGCCAAGGCTGACGCTCAGCTGATTCGCCTCGACAATATGCTCGTCGCCGAGGGCATCACCGATTCAAAAATCCCCACAAGTACTGCCAGCAACACTGGTAACCACTTGGAAAGCACGATCGAGCACCAAGATTACCGCAAAAAACTGGCAGTTATCCGAGCAAATTTCCATGAGGAGATAACTAAATATCACCGCGATTGCAATATGTTTACCGGCCACGTGGTTACCTTGTTGAGGGACCAGAGCGCCGCGCGGCCGATTTCTAATAAAGAAGTCGACTATGCCGTGAGTCTTGTCAGCAACAAACTTAGCGATATCCAGATTCAGCTTAAGCAACAGACCTGCGAATTGGTTATGAGTTTACGGAGTCGCTTCCTTGATGCACGTCGCAAGAGACGTAATTTTAGTAAGCACGCTTCTGAAATTCTCAATTCGTATTTCTATTCGCACCTTAGCAACCCGTACCCCAGCGAGGAGGCCAAGGAGGATCTCGCAAAGCAATGCGACATCACGGTTGCTCAGGTATACGTGTAGTATATACAATACACTTACAACTAAACGCACAATCTTACTATGCGTAGCAATATGATTTTATTCTTTTATTATTTTGTGAACTTGACAGGTGTCCAATTGGTTCGGTAATAAACGCATTCGCTACAAGAAGAACATCGGGAAGGCACAAGAGGAAGCAAACCTTTATGCAGCGAAGAAGGCTGCGGCGACAATAGCCGCGGCTGGGTCTGGATCCTCGTCGATGGCCTATCACTCAGCCGCAACCTCTGTTAGTGTCACGCCACCCATTATGTCGCCTAACACTTCCTCTGTTGGATCTCAACATGATCTGATGTTGTCTCAGCTCGGTGCAGCTTATAACTATCAGGGATACCCTACTGACCATTTTGTTTACGAATCCCGCTAGGTTTCACATTGAACTTCAAAATTGTGTTCCTACATAGAAAACTGGTTGGCGAACGCCCACAATGTGATAAAGTAGTGAAGACATAGATTTTTGCAAATTAGTAGCGACGTAGTAGAGATTAGTAGAGACTGGTCAATGGGCTTTTTTTCAAACTTTACATACTCATTATATGTAAGAGAGTCTCCAAATGATGGAGTATCCATTTCCCCAAATTTGAATGTAAAATATTAATTAGGACAAAAGTTATTGACTTTCAAAAAAATAGTGAAATTTTTTTCAAAAGTCTATATTTCGAAAAGAAATAAAGATGGTAGAGTGTGAATAAAAACAATATATTTCTTTTCTAACGGTTCTAAACTTTTTTTTAACAACTGCGAATATCTCTAACTTGTTTTTTTTTTGTAATTCGTACACCAATGCGTTCCTGAGGCCATTTTATATAAAATTTATAAATAAAATTTAACTGCCCGTCGTTAGGCAATCGGTAGCAGTTAAAGAAAGACGATGCGGCGCTCGCTGTAGGAGACCTAGTACAACGGCTATATTCTTCGAAAGATGGTTAAACCAACCATGCTCCCCCATCTTCAAGCGTAGCATCTTCTTTTTTAACTGCTACTGATTGCCTAATGGCGGTCAGATATATTTAATTAATGATTTTTATAGAAAAAGGCCTCACGAACACGTTGGTATACGAATTTCAAAAAAACCAAGTTGGAGATATTTGCAATTATTAACAAAAAAGTTTAGAACCTTTAGGAAAGAAATATATTCTTTTTATTATTGCATACGATTAAGGTGTACAATTTTCCGTGCATTTTAGAAAAAGCTAAACTCCACAATCTTGAATTTTTTGGGAGTTGATAACTTTTGTCCTAATTAATATTTTGCATGCGTATTTGGTAAAATATTTACTCTCTCATATGTAATAAGCATGCAAAGTTTGAAAAAATCCATTGACTTTTAAAGGATTTTTTTTTAAGAATCACTCATATATAGTAATTTTGTGATTCACTACTCTTATAAACTCTCAAGTAAGCATATTATAGGATGAAGGTGTTAATTACCGTAATATCGGTATTGATTATATTTGTCATTAGCTGCATTTCTTTTTGACTTCTATATTTTATTAATGCTTTCCAAGTTCAACCAAATAAATTTTAGAAGATTTTAACTGATAACTTCTATTTTGTGCAATATGAGATGCGATTTATTGTTAAGCGTTTTATGAATGTAATAAAGTAGAAAGTCATTTTCTACTATTTCATCCAGTAATTCTGGAATATTTCTTAATTCTATTTTTCGAAAGGAAAATTACGCGATAACTAATGCAACTCTCACGTGATCTACGTCAATAGAATCACGAGCTTTAGCTATATGAATATCGCTTGTCATTTCATTAAATGCTATATGCTCGTTTGTAAAATATTGTACAGTCGAAATATTTAATAAAAATAGTATTTTATACATTTTTAATCCTATTTTTTGAAAGTAAAAATTACTCAATGTCTATTAATAAGAGAAATAATTGTCTATGATTACACATTTTATTAACCCTAACGTCGTGTATGCCACAACATTGTAAATTACTATATACTTATATGTAGTGATTTATTCTTGTCTATCCTTGACAATTAGCACACGTATCTTTTACATTGTCCTTGATTGGGTATTGTATTTTTAGGTAATTTTCTACGTATTCGACTCGTACGGGATTTTTTCAAATTTGTAGTTAACAATTTATTACTAAAATATTTAAATTTAGATTTATTTTTAGATAGTACTGTTTAGGTTTTACGTGCATGTTTCTGGTAATTTTATTAGATTCTTAGATAGTAATTACCAGTCATTTTTCGTAGGTCCGTATTTTTGATATTCTTTACATTGAGGAAGGTGTCTTAGTTAACAGCTTAGTTATAACATGTTACATGTTACTCCATAGATATTAGGAAAAGGAAATTAAAATAGTCAATTATTTAATAACATTTCATTATTCAATTATTTAATAATACATATATACATATAATATTCCATATGGTAACAACCATTAAAATTATTTTACTATATCTTATAAAGGTGTTCATAAATTAATTATACAAATTTAATATAAAATTTAAATAAATAAAATTGCTATAGTTTATAACAAATTACAGTATTTAAGTACGTTTATTTTTGTGGTCTTTTAATGTTATAATCTGTAGAATAGGAAGTTCTTTTCACCATCAATTCCTTGCTGCTTTTATTTAGAGGAATAAATGCGTGATAACTTAAAGTACCATCGACACGTAATGCGGTTTTTAATAATTTTGATAAATTTTCTTCAATTTCTATGTGTTCTGCGATGGTACAGTAAGCAAAAGTTATACCAGGTATAGCTTTTTGTGCCCATTGATATAATTATTCAGCTGAATTAATGCTTACGTCTGAGTTTCGCAAACTGATGTTCTGGGCTAATCTTTTCACTGTTCCGCCAAGTCCGTCACATGCGCTTTTTCCATGACAACTTGCGAAAAAGTGCCATTCAGCTTCAATTCCATATCTCATAATAAGAAATAAGAGTTAAAAAATTGGATTTATTCTTATATTGACTTGCAGCTCCATCAGATACATAAATCACTTTTTTAACCTTGTTCTCGTATCGATTTTTTATATAATCAATTAATGTTTGGCGAAACAATATCACAGCATTTACATCATGTTTCGTACTTTCGGAAATAACGACGAAGCTGTCTTCTTCAGTTTTTTCCTTCCCTATTATATACATTGCAAATGGATGAATAGTTACCTGTTTGCAGTTCTAATGATTTGCTTGGACCTGGTCTTGATATACAGTCGTATAATTCTGAGCGAAATCTCCTATGACCATTATTTCAGATTCATTCAAATTATGCCGACGAGTTTTTATATAATCATTTTGACTTTTGGCAATAAAGTCATGCTCTAATAATTTACATTTAAACTGTACCTCCAGGTGGTTAAGATAGTCTTTAATATTGTATGTGTGCTTTACAAGATCACACTTTTGGTTTACAGTTTCCCATTGTTTACAATGAATGAAATCTATAGCATTTCTTTTGAAATAATTCTCGAACATATCTAAAATAATGGCCAATCCAGGACATTTCGAGCATTTATTAAAAAAACAATCTTCACCAGGTCTTTCACATGTCATTCCAATTAAAATATCTTTTGCTATTTGAGGTAACTCTTCATCATATTTGATCTTCAAATTCTTCATTGTCATTTTACAGCCTTCCACTAATAGTTTTGGATTTTGGTGGCGAATACAAATACACTTCTTGTAAATTAAACATAAGTAAACACCTTTGAATTTTAACTTTCTTTTCGTTATCCTTCCTCACTATTTTGGTATCGTTAGCACCTGGACACGGCCGGCTTATATCATCTTGTAAATAAATTGGGACAACAGCACTTTTTATTTTTTCACTTATTATAGATGTTCTGATTCTTGAAAGTGGATTCAATAACATTCCTTCCTGTTCATAAAGTTTTTTTAGCTGTTTGTACAAAATAAAACGAACAATTAATTTATCTTTCTATTTCACAGACACTTATAGACGGTAGAATAGCCGTTAATATATGTACCTTTTCTAAATTAGTAGTTGCTTTTTCACACGTTACTTTCAGGTCTTTATAAAATACACTTTTTTGTATAAATTAATCTCGATTACTGTCTACACGGCTATATTTTTTCACAAGTAAACTTTTCAAATTATTTGACAATGAATCGATTTTTTTTTCTATTAAATCAGGTATTTCAATATCTATTAAATTCATTTCCCCGATTTCAAAAAAATCAAGCAATGGATTTAAGCGATCCAACACTATTTTTCTACGTTCATTTTTGTCGATCGAAAACTCTTCATCACATTGTGCGTGGCAGATATTTTGATCTTCATTAGCACTTGAGTGGAAAATGGCCTCATTGTTCTGATTAATAGAATCTTCACAATTACTATTTTCTTCATTTGTACGTCCTAAACGTTTGTCACTATAGTCTGAAACTTTCTTTGGATCTTTCATATAGCAGTATCTTAAACATGTTGCACATAATCGTTCGTTTTCTTTTACTAAAGGAAACCACTTATCCTGCATTTCTGTGGAAACGTGACGCAAAGATTCTCGTCGACGTCCATGTTTACGCACTTTGAATGGATTAGAGCACTCTGATAATGGCATGATTAAAATAATTTTCTTTGAAACTGAATTGAAGTAATTTTACAAAATCTATCACACAATAAGAAATTTCACTGTGACGTTCGTTGAGCTCCGTTCACTTTGACCATTGAACTTTAAATAGCCCGACTGAGCGAAAAGATTCCGTATTTATACGATTTTCGAAGCAAAACTAATGTCAGTATACCTAATTTTAAAATACAACTTAACAAACTAAAATATTAGAAAAAACGATCAAAGAAAACAAACGTTTTGAACCCATTAACATAATTATTGCTCGCACTAATTTGCTTAAGGGCAGCCTATTTTCGTTATCTATTATTGTCATAATAAAGTGTTAGTTCTACGTACCACTATTTAAATAAAGAAAGTTTAGCTAATAAATGTAGTAATATAGAGAACTGAACTACCTGGAAAAGTTTCGGGGTAGTGGGACGCTTCTATCGGACCGATCTTCCAGCTGAGCGCCGTAGGTAGCGCTTTTTTGGAAGGTCATTACCTAGCCCCTATTAAAATTCACTATAGTTTTATTACGGATTCTTTAATACAATTGTCCAAGGAATCGATTGCAACAACAATTTTTCAAATAAAAGTTGCCCTTATCAACAAAGATGGCAAAAATTTATTTTAATTGTTTATAATTTTATTGTTAACAAATATATTATTGACATATATAAATTCTCGAAATACAATCATTTCCGGGTATTAAAAAAAAATCATCCAGATTCGATAAATAGTTTTCGATTCATTACAGTTGAAAAAAAATCAAATTAAAAAAAAATTGTTTATAACTTTTTAATTAATTAATATTTTGGCGTCAAACTTGGCACAGGTATTTATTTACACATAGGCATTCGATGTGCAAAATATTAAAAAAATCGAAGACCTTGCTCCGATTTGCCCTAAAACTAATACACATACAAGTATCAGTAGTACTCCACTGATAATCAACAATGCAGAGAATACAATTCGAAATATATATTAACTAAACGTTTAGCTAAACGACGACAGGTGAGCGCCTCGAGTTTGCAGCTAGTATTTATTTTTTTTGCTTCCCTTGAACCACGACGAGGATGTAGATCTTCTTTACTATAACTTGATGCAGTCGAATATCTGCTCTGTGTCATATGGCGTTCGCATATTGAGAATAACCCTTTGCAGGACGACGTAATTATTGAATAGAAGAGGGGTGAGTAATTTTTTACTTCGAAGTGTTGCAAACAAATGAGAGCAGGTCTTATCGATATAGCTAAGACCTTTTTCACTTATTACAAACTTGGTGTTATGAACTACCTGTTTATTAGCTAAAACAGTTGTTATAGACTCACGCACGTCCACAAAGTATCGGGAACGTCTTCAACACGTCCTGTTTATATCGCTAAAATGTATTGATATCTATTTCCGATGTATTTCTTTCACTGATTACGTCTCGTTGTATGATTTTACTTTTAGACAGAAATGTAAAGAAATATTTTATAATTTTCGAGATCCTGATTTGTAACGAGATTCACGGAAGTATGTGATCTGGTTATGTGAGAATATTTATATATGAAATAGTTTTCGACAAAACTTGGCTCTAGCTTAGTTTGATCTGTGTGTGGACTTAAGGTTTCTCAGGATGACCCCATGCGGCCAATAAGAGTTGATCAGCTATCGAACTAATATTGAATGGAGAATGGGTCCATGGTAGAATGATGGATCTAGTACATTTTTCTTGTGAGAATATGCATGCACTGATTTCGTATAATGGATTGTTTGATTCAGTGCCCCTGCAAAAGAGCAGCTAAACAGACTTCAGTGCGTGATAAAACGTTTGATAAAAAATGCCTTGAAGCAGAACTCAATAATATTATATTTACTTATCGTAGTTAATTGACGATACTAGACGCAACAATAACACGTCTAATATTGTTATTTAAAAAGTGGGGGAGGAGGGGTTTAGATACTAGTTGGGAGCGGTGATTTTAACTGTAACCGTATCAGTGAATATGAAAATTATTGCTTTCTTTTAACAAACTGTTATTTAACAAATTAAAAATCTGTTTAATGACTATTAAATGTGTGTATAGTTGCGTTTTACGATTTACTAGATGTCCTTACCAAGAATGAAAATGTGTTAAATACCGAGAGCGAACCCTCCGCGATTATGCTTGAGGAGGATGTTTATCTTGTATATCACAAGATAACGAAGTAACATCCCCCTTATAGTATCCCGTGCAAAAAATATCTTCAAGCATAATCGCGCATGTCTCGTTGCAGGCACATAATTGTTATTTATCTATCTTGAGCGATTCGTTTAATCAATGCGGTTCGCTCGGTATACGCAAACGACTAATACGATGTAGCAATGGCAATGAGTTCTTTCTTATTCGAAAATACGTTGTGAAGAAACTGTACAATTGAGATATGGTCAATTCTAAGCCATTGCGAGTGTTAATTTCTGTCATCTAACCGATATTTTTCCAGAATTGGTATACTTATTACGAATATAAAGATAATTATTTGTGGTGACTTTGAACTACAAGTATTAATTGGGTTAAAAGATACCACGATTCAAAAAAATGATTAAATTTTATTGAAAAATCTGTTAAAGATTTATGCTTGTACTTAAATAAGAATGAATTTAACTGAATTTGACGATAGAAAGAACACGGTATTTATTAACAAAATTGAAATCATGGAAAACGAGTCTAGCTTAAGAAACGACAACCAAGCAAACGCAGTTACTTGTCCGAAGGGAATCGCTCGACTGACTGTGGCTAAAATATTTAACTGGACAGAAATTTCCCTTCCTGGAAAAATATTTCTCGCTCTTTTTACAGCAGTGTCCGCCGGCGTCGCTGAATGAAAACGCGAACATATAGTTTATGATCTAGTAAGGTCTTAAACGCATCGCAAACAAATTGAATGGCAGAACCCGAAGAGAAAGCTGCGGACATCCAAAATATGTACATACTTTGGGAATTTGGGAAATGTTATAAAAAAAGAAAAGTGCGAGAGTTAAAGCAGATTGAAAGTGTGATCCTCCGCGAAAAGGACAGTTAGTAGTTACTTGATAGAGAGCCTCTGTCTAGTGACGAATAATGCCTTTCGGTGTGTTAAAGAGTTTTACATTTCAATATCACTTCAACTTTCGATTTAATTCTTCCAACTACTTCGACATCACACACAACCAACCTTACGTACATGTTGTTATAATTTGAACTTTGACGATATAACAATAATAAATGTAAACATTATCACCATCATCATCTAGACGTATTAAGAAGAACGTTTTATATCCACAAAACGAAACATTAGACACATGCATTTTATTTCATAAGTGAATCACGTTTGAATAAAATTAGCTGTCGAGCTCGTCGCATAAGTGAATCACGACGGAATTATTGATTAAAAGAAACATATACTTCTTTCGGATTATTAATGTAATTTTTTATTTAATTAATATTTTGTTACCAAATTATTTTTGCCAAACGGCTCAAATATTCAACGTTATGTACACAACAAATATAAAAAATGCGAAAAATATCCATTACGTGGTTGACTTCTTAATGTAGAAATAATTTGAAAATAACAATATATATTATATACATTTCCATGCTTTTGCTCCATTCGGCTAGGCGGGGGAGTGAAGAGTTGACACTTGCAGAGCCGAGGATATAGGGCAGGTATTTTAATTTTCGATTATTATTTCATGTTGTGTTCTCTATTTTACCGATGCTGCGATATCGATATAACATCGGCCGCTCTTCTGCAACGTTGTAGTATCTACTACTGCTGCATGGTGTCGTTGATAGTTGAAAATTCAACAGCTGGCAGAACAACTACAGCTATTTTGTGTAAATGATAATTGGACAAGCTTTCGACACTTTTCAAAGCCTGGATTTTCACCAGTTAACATTGTCGAGTATGCTAATCTATGGCAATTAACATCGTTCGTGAACCTTTATCGATTGCCCACATGCGACTAGACGAAGCGATATGCACGTACTCGAAATGCTTTTTGTAAAATGTAATTGAGCATTATCATTAGGTAAGAGTTTTTTTAGAATAATGAGAGTCATATACTGATATCGATTATTAATGATTATAGTAGCTGGCAAATAATTATTCGTTGTTTCGTCCGTACGGAATGGGTACTGACGCAAAAAATCAAAGTACGCATTAATGAATAAAATAAGATTGTTAATGTTGAGCGCACGTTAAGGAAACAGCGTGGAAAAATCTCTTTGGATAGCTCATAAGCTGGGATGGAGCTTCGTGAAGCGAAGGCTGTGTTGCATTCAACGAGGCTCGCGACAAGGTTGGGAGGGGTGTGAGGGGAGGGGGGGGGGTCGTTAATCGCTTCGAGTGGAGGATCTCAGACGTACTAGCAAATAAGAAAGCGTGGTCTCGCCGTTTAAGACCAGCATAATTACAAACTCAAGCCCGGCAAGATTTAGAGTCAGTCAGTGGTTGGCCTCGAAGCCATGATCGTTTATTTAAGATTAGACTCGCAATATTCGTAGTTTTTGAGGCCAACTGCAAACATACGCGGCCAGTGCTGTTGCACTGCACATCGACTAAGCTCGATACGCCATGCCATTGCAAGCCTTTTTTCAGCACCATACGTAAATCAATCATTTTTCACTCTGCTTCCTTCTTTTTTGCCAACTTAAACGTCCATTTTTTGTGCATTTCTATTTAAAGACATCCTTTTCTTGGTATATAATGACGATAATTTTTCATAATTTAATGGGCACGCCAACTATAGCCTATATAGACGATAAGTTAAATTAATACAAGCATTTCTAATGTCAATTAATTAATATAACGTATCGATATAGTTGTTACTACGGATGTGCTTTGCTTAAACAATTATCGTTTCGAGATCAATCAAGTTTGACCAAATTCTCTTTGAGTTTCTCAAGAACTTTCAATTAAATAGACAATTTGGTAAATGTGCGTAGGTCTATTCGTAGTTTGAATAAAAATCGCCAGCAGTCAATAGCCGCGCTCTATTAGTACAAAATGTATTGCACAGCTTGCAATTACAGGAAAATTCGCGGTAAGTTTGTAGCGGACGGGTTGCCAAGTTAAAAAATAAAAGAATGGATACACTGTCTTGAGCGTGTCAAAAAAGAGACAAGATCATTATATACTTCATATGGCTGACCAACCGAATATCATATTTAGTTAAATCACGTCTTTCAAACGTTTTTAAAGTTTTTTGCGTACCACATTAGAGAATACGATGAAATTTGAAGCTAAAAATGTGAAATTTTAAGTGCCGACAGACTAATGTAAACACAGAAAATTAATCCGTTTCCGTGGAATTCAATTCTCACCTCCAACTTCATTCTGTTTCGATGGTTTTTACAACGATTTTCAAATAGATTTTTCGAGCGATTTTAAAACGCATTTCTTGTAGTTTTCACATCTGTAAATGATCGATGATATAAATTATTTTTATTTGCGTTTGCTTGAATGACTGCAGTATTTCTAGCTATACGTAAGATATTTTGTTCAATTGATCGAGTAATTTTACAAGCTTTTCTAATGCTCTATGCCTTTCAAAGACCTTCGATATAATTTTATTGTTACAATAACCCATTGCGTCTCTGAGGTTGAAAGTTCGACAAATCGAAATGGAAGACGTTGGATCGATGTCAAAGGCTCATCAAAGAGTTAGTTTGTACGATAGTTCAGAAGAAAGAAGTATTAAAATAAATCAATGACAAATTTAGTGATTTTCAAGTTCCGGAAAATGACGATGATATTTTCGCTGATGTCAGCTCGCGCCAAGCAAGCAATGATTGTCCATCCAAAGCATACAGCATGTAGCCACAACTGGCGACGTACGAGGTGAAAATGGCTTATATAGCTGGATCGGCAGTAGTAGGTTCGTTAGTATCCAATCCGTAGGAGCTGAGTGAGCGTGATAGGCTGTGACAGATGGCAGGTACACGATACATCCCAATTAATTCGATTGTTGTCAGCGTCGCGACTACTCTTATCGTCATAAGTGGCGCATTGGGAAAAGTCCGTAAGTACACGGGGATAAGGCATGTGGTATATCGCGTGATCTTTACCAACGCAATTCTGGTGGGTAACTCGATGAAATTGCAGCGTCGTACATCGAGATATGCGGACGCCACAACCCGAAACTGAACGAGTGTGTGGAAGAGAGCGTGCGCAAGCTCATACCAAAGCTTCAGCTGGGCATAGCGGAGCTCGACGTGCCGCCCATAGAGCCCCTCAACATCGACAAAATCGTGCTGTCCGAGCGCGAGGATTTTCGTGCGGTCGCCACTGAAATCGGCCTGAGCGGTCTTTCCGATTTTCTTATCCAGCGCATGCATCTGGATCTTCACGGGCGCCACATCGATTTCCAAGTGCTCTACAACCGAATTTCCATGAAGGCCAAGTACGATGTCAAGGCAAAGATTATCGTGCCCATTGCTGAACACGGCCTCCTCGACATCGTCACTGGTACGTTTCTTCGTTTAACCGCGAACTACCGTTCATCGCTCCTCCGTCAGTTATAATTCATTCCAACTGAAAAACGTCGATCTACGTCAAACTGCTTTTTCATTCCATTTGTTGATAAAGTGGTCATCAATTGAATCGTGATCATGATTTGTGCCAAACGTGCCAAGCATATTCAAATCCAATTGTTTGATGTTTAGGCAACATAAACGCGAAAGTGACGATGAGGTTCAAAGTCGTAGAGCACGGGTCTCTTCGGTTCATGTATTTTCCAAGCATGACAACTTTGCTTAACATCTCGGATTACACAGTGAACTCGGTGTCGAGTGGCGCGGACAAGCCCCTCAGCAAGGCGATAAGCTCGGTGCTGACGAGTAGCCGACACGACATTATTAACAAGTTGACGCCAGATCTGGAGAAGTCCATTTCCGCCAAGGTCCTCGAGATGGCCAATAAAATCTGCAAACACTTCACTTTCGACGAACTTTTTCCTGATCGGCCTTGAAATCGGCTACTTTTCACGTGTCCTTGCAACCAATCGTTACAATCTGCAAATAAACGCACCTTGAAAGAACATATTGTGCAAACAAAAAAAGAAGAAAAAATCACATCTCGGTGGAAGTGTGCAGTAACATACAAGGACGCCTGCTATTAGCTTGTTGCAACGGAGTGCACTTTTTTTGCAACAAACAAATCATTTTCCGGTGAATACTAGAAAGATACGATCAACTCATTTGAATGTTCAATTAAATGCAATCAACACTCTTTCCGCATTCGATATCTCGCAGTTATTATTCAGCTGACACGCTAGTTTTTTGTTGCGCCATAAACATGATTAAGTGTACGTTATCTGGTTCTTTAGCTTTATCCGTACGAAGCTCGTTTTTGCTTGACTCTATAATCATTTAGCGAACTATAGAAACAGAGTGGCTGATAGAAGGGGAGAGTCTGATTACCGTCGATAAAGAAGTCTTGCCATGCTCGCGTTGACGAGGTCTGTCTTGTCATTAAGTTACACGTAAATGATAATTATTTAAAGAGTGGAAGGAAGCCTATAAGTGATCGAATAGCTGCCTTGTTTTTAGTATCGAAAATGATAAATCTGAATGTATTTTTCCTTTAAATATTCAATTATATTGAATATTACATTTTTTTATAATTCATCGGTCACAAACATTTAGAAACATTCTCATACGTACGATTATCAAAGATGATGTTAACGTGTAATGTATTCTAGCAAAGAATAATCCTTTCGATAAAGCTGGCAAACTGAGTCGAATCTGATTATACTGTAAGTAAGTAATACTGGTCTCATTGTCAGTTGTCAATTTTTTTGTTTTCGGTAGATTCTGCATTTATTTACAGACCATCGCCTATTACATTTATTACTAATGAAGCGTTTGGTAAATATTATAAGCCAGCTTGTACGAATGATTTCAGTAATAAGTACGTCACGCTATGTTTACGAGTATATTACACGATAGATCAGATTCTTAATACAGAAGTCATTTGAAATAGTTTTTTATGAAAAATCTGAGCGACTTACCAAGCTTATAAAACGTCTGTTTCGTTATAATAGTAGACCATGAAGTAAATAGGTATATCATTTATAGCTATTACACGAGTGCGTGGGTATACTTCGCGAACAGGCGTACTGAAAATTGAATATATTAGATTCCAACGGTATTTACCTTTTACCTTATTTATTTCGAACAAAAGTATCATTACCAAGAGCCAAACTGACGTCAAATTGTAACGAAGATATAATCTTAATGGTATAATCGAGGGCTGATCAAAATCTTGCGCATGCGTATACTTCAACGTAATCTACAGGTACTTAGGAATAAACTATAGTTCCCGTAGCTGGGAAATGTGTAAAAGAAAATCGCGGCACCCTATTTTGTGCAAATTGATACTTTGTTGTGCACTTAACGTTAAGTAAGTGTATTTTCACCCTCTTTGCTTAAATTACTCGCAAGGTGTACAAGCATCCCGTGCGATATAACGGAATTGAAAAAAAAGTTAAATTGTAACATGAATTTAAAAATATTATCGACATAATGGGATCCTTGAAATAAATCATAGAATAAGCGGTAGATGCATGAAGGTTTGCTGAACGTTAATCGGATGTATCTATTATACGATGAAAAAAAGGCGGAGAAGAAAATTTGGAAAGAAAAGACGAAAAGGAAAGGAACAAATGTGAAAAGGCATGTAATATAAGACGTAGGTTGCCGAGCGAGTGTCGAGAAAAGAATAGAAACGTGTAGGAAATGGGGTGGCAGAGGGAGGTAGAGGGAGGCAGAGGGAGGTAGAGGGAGGCAGAGGGAGACAGAGGGAGGCAGAGGGAGGCAGAGGGAGGCAAAGGGAGGCAGAGGGAGACAGAGAGAGGTGCGAGGTGTAGGTGGGTGCGCGCGCCAGTTGACGGGTGGCGGGAGCCCTGCGAACGTACAGGACTTGCGCGAAGACGCCCCCGCTAGAATGAGACGTTGCTCGCCGCTCGTTCAGTTGGCTAACGGTGCGCGCTCGGTGAGCTGCTCGGGTCGCAAGCTACACGTGTGCGAAGCCGGCCAAAGCTCTGTGTCGCGACCACGACCGCGAACACATTCGTGCGAGTGTACATCACGACTGCCGACTTATTTAGTCGTTTTTAGACTGCGACTTGCATAACTGCGGTGCTCTCTCTTTCTCTCTCTCTCTCTCTCTCTCTCTCTCTCTCTCTCTCTTCCGTTATTTTGTTCGTCGCCCGTGCTGCTCTGCTGCTAGCGCGCTGACAACCTGTCGCATAGGTAACTTGATTTTTCCACATTCTCGGCTACGCGCCATAGCTGCCATAATATACACGTGTCACTGTGAGACAACTCAAAGATTTTCGTACGAGTGTCGTTCGATGAGATTTCGATGTTCATTCGTCCATGCCAAGTCCATGCCACAACAAACCTACAAGTTTACATTGGTATCCGCATGAAAACAGTCGGGCGTAAATAAAGATCGAAACTACGTGCCAGTGGCCTTATCTTCGATCTGGCAAGCTCACTACGTAATAACTGCTTCGGTCATGAATCACGCGCAGCCTTATAATTATAATGAGCGTCCTAGTTGAGCTACCAACTACTGGGGCCTAGCTACTGCTACTTTCAGCTTTTTATTTCAACCTACTTTTACTCCCTTGCAAACTTCTCTATGATTTAGCAAACATTTCAAAGTTCACAGCTTAGCAGCCACTTGCCTTATTACCTAGCGATCGCAATCGCAAAGCTTGTTCGCTTTTTAATCGTTTACTTGGTTAATGTAACTATACCTGCTCGATTAAGCAGCTAATGCGGTAAGATAAACCAATCGAGTATACATAGCATTGAGCACGAATAGTTTTTGCACGCAAACTCGACATCCGTGAAATACCGAATGATTGGATCGAAGTTGTGGCTCAAGCTGTTTGGAGTGTATGCACTTGTCGAAGATGGGGCGTCCGAGCCAGCCCGGACACATCGGACGATATGCTTTCCAAGGAATATAATATTTTCGAGAAAAGACGCACAGAGTCTACTATGTGGTTTTCCAAGTTGTCGGATTATGGGTGCAAGAAGGATTTTTGCTCGGCTTTCGAGATTCACTTTTCCGTTTTCCTCTGCGAGTCATATTATCAGCTTACGTCTTTTCTCCTCGCTCTCAGGTGTGTTACTCTACCCCGCTAGCAATCGGACTTCGTTCGATCCAGTCCACAGCACTGATCATGTGTACTATCAATGTAATCACATTTTTCCCCTCGTAATATCGTTCAACGAATTTCACTTCGAATTTAAGCAATATCACATTTTTATACTTACAGTACGCAGCTTGCCGTTCTAAAGAAATCTCAGTTGAGCGTACTTATCAATTAGTATTTGTAGCATCTGGTACTAACTTGATATTCTTCCGATAAGTCATTGTTTTGTCATTAGTAGAAACAACAGATATAAAATCACGAATTACTATTTTTCCATCGGCACACAACGGGTTGAATAGGGGATTTCGAGTTTTTCGAAATTTTTCTCAGAAATCGTGCAGGATAATAAGTGAAAGTAATGCGGACTTGGTTGATTCGTTTGAAGTCAAGCAGCTTGAAATACGCGCGTCCTCCAATGATTTGCTAGAGCAGCACGCTAGTTTAAATATATTCTATGTTGTATTCTTGTAAATATCTAAAAATGAAAAGTATTCACTTGGAAAAAATACGAGCTCGTTTTTTGTTTGTAGTTTGTCTTGTAATAAATTAACAATGTAGTAATATCATTATAAATACGAATAAAATCTACTTTTTTAACGTTTTAATTTAACAAACTTGTTAAGTTAAATTTCTTATCTTTTCAAAATAGTAAAACACGAATTAATTTTAATTCCAGATATTGCTAACGTACCTCTTTGTGAATTTAAATTCTTAAACAGTATATTTATATAAAATTAAGATCAATCATTGCGCGAATGGAAAGAAATAAAAAATAAAACTAATTCTTAGTATATGCTGAAAGTAAATAATGTTTTGAAAATAACGTTTCGAACAATTTCGATTATAATCTTTGTAAATGTCTACATAGGTTTTTACAAAATGGTTTGCAGCATATAATTCAGTCACTATAGTCTTTTCAAATAAGCACATGGAGAGAGATATTCGAATTTCGTTGCAAAAGGAACGAACTTTTCTTCATTGTGCCAGGGCTGAAAAGTATTTTTGTTGTATTTCTGAACTGTATGAATTAAATGGAATTTTATGATATTTCTGTCAATTACATTTAATGTATAACTAAGGAAAAACCAAAAGAAAGACCTTTCTTCGCTCTCTCACGCGTCTGTTGTTACTTTCTGATTTGACCGTTTTTTCTGGTTTCATATTCCCGCAGGTTGTTTACATTCTTTGTTGCTGTTTCTTTTTTGTTAACATAATTGATTTTGATAAAGTGTGGATTATTGCGTAATCGGAAAATATTCGAACCTTTTACAGAAAACAAATCTTATATGAAAAATAAAAACTATCGCTATACGATGTAAGTGACTTTTGATCGCATTGAGGAATTAAAAATGCTACAGAGAAACGAAAAACTTAATGATAATGAACGTCAAAGATAATATTGCGCAAACGAAATTTTATTAAGTATTTTTTTTTAAATAAAAAGTTATTTAACAGTACATTATATATTTCATAATACTGAACGTAGCTCGGAAACGATGAAATTCTGTTGGATTCTGAGAATGACTATGTATACTTATCAAAGCTCGCTAGCATATATAATTAGCTACATTAATTTGCACGGGACTTGTCTCTTTCTCTCTCCCCATCTGTCTTTTTGACGGCAACTTATTTGTCCAGTTCCGTACCTAGCTGTTTTACTTTTACAAAGCTATTCAATTGTATCTTCGTTCTTTTTCTCTCTTCACCATTTTCATTCCCGTTATCTCGTTAAAATAAAAGCAGCTTGCAAACTGATTTCCTTTGTAATTTCCATTGAATAAACTTGTAGATGCCATTAAACATCTTGATTTCCATAAAAGAAAACAAATCGAGAAAAGTGTCAGCGAATGGCCTAGGAACAATTGATATCAAAAGCTGGTTTATTCGAAAGTCCGTAAAACTTGAACGTGGAAATGAATAATTCAAATAAATACTATTCGTTTGAACGGCGTCGAAAATAAGTGAGAATATCGGACTAAAATGAAGGCGTTATAATTAATTATTCCAACGACTGGAAGATAACACGATGTAAATGAAAATAGGTGGTTTCAACGAAGAAGTTGCGTTAAACGAATCTTTGTTTAGGTGAACTTTTGATAGGAAGTGGTGTGAGTCAATATTCGGTCGGGCCGTCCTCTGACGGGCTGCACATAAACGTTATGAAAACGTCGGTTGCGAATTTAATTAAACGGCCGGAAAGAGAGGAATTGCAATGAAAAGTGTAAAGGTCGGATAGTAAGGAGCGTTTGCGAATGAAAAGAGTGGTTAATATTTGGCTGGAATATTTGCGTATTCAGGTGGAGCAGCACTCTGAAAAAATTGGATGGTGCAACGTGAAAGGGATGCGAGAGACAAAGGATATATAATTTGACCTGAAAACAAGAAGTAGCAGAGATAGAAGAAGAGGTAGATGGAGCGAAGCGCCAAGGAGGGCGGGTGTGGGTGGCGGAGGTGCGTAATAAAAAAACAACAGTCTCTCTTTCAGTGCAAAGACGCGTCCGCAGTGCAGCTGCAGAGCATTCGTTAAGAATTGAGAGAAAAAGCGAAATCCGAGCTGGGCTCCTGTACTATTCATCGGAGACGCGCCTGCGCCCACTCCGCCAGAACCACGTTTATAAAACTGACTCTTGCTCCGTTCTCCGTTCTCTGTTTTCGCTGTCCGTTTCCGTTCTCCGTTGTTCGACAAGTCCTTACCTCGGCGAGTGCTGAGCCAAAGCTCCGTAACTGCATTCTGGTTCGCTCTGCAAATACATTGTGTATCACGACAATCAACCAGCTGGTAATTTGAATCCCATACCGTCGGAAAGTTGTCCGCGAAAAGCCCGAAATTATAATCATCAACGACGTTGCGGCAGCAAACAAACTTATCGCGTTTAGTACTCGATCGCCAATCGAGAGTATTCAAAGGAACGCGCGGGCAATATATTTTCAAGCTTGAAAATCTAATCGGGGCAGTCCAAGGATTTTTATTACTTTCTCAAGGGGGGACGTTGAGCGGCCTGAGTGATAGTCACGTAATTCGGCCATTATACGTTCTTCCTCTTATCAGCTGTCGGGCTCGAATGTTCCAGCTCTCGCTTCGAATTTGACTTGTCGGAGCAGCTCAGCTGTCTCGCGGAGCGAAGGTGTGCGTATGCATGCGTTTATGCATGTGTGCGGGCTGCGGGCGTGGCAGCAACATTCGCAAAAAAGAGCGTCGCCGCCGCGTATGCGGAGTAAATAATTGAGAGCAGTAGCCGGTTGGAGGTTAGGAAAGGACAACAAGCGAGGAAGATGCTCGAGGGATCTTGGGGGATAATTCGATTCCCTTCCGCGGGGAACGCTCGCATCCTCGGCATCTTGATAAGTCTGTCGGGCGACGTAATCGTCGCCAGGCAGCAGATACGTATCTGCGAATAGAGCGACGCGCTCGGCCGCTCGATAGTTCTGATATTTCATTCCGTGAGCCGCCAGCCGATCGATCTGCGCTATACTTATATATAGACATATATACTCTTCAACGCGACCACTCACAATAACACTCGATCTACTACACTCGGACTGTACTCGAGCCACGCAACCCTCGTTCCCTCCCTCTCGCCCCTCACCGTCGCACTTTCTTTTCTTTTTTCTCCGCTTCCCTGCTTCCTTCATACACCGACTCGCCACCGCCTTTCGACCAACTTTAGCTTCTTTTCTATTCGCCGTACAACTTTTCTGCACGCTTGCTACCTTACTCGCGTGCCAGCTAGCTCCTGCGCTGCCCAAGCTCGCCTCGTCGTTCTCATTTCTTATTTTTTTCCAAATACTCAACTTTTAGCGATTGAATGTGAAACGATACAACCGAGTTTAGCGATGCTTATTGCTTTGCCCGAAACAAAACTGACCAAGCTGGAGTGCGTTAGCGAGAAATTAAGCTGAAGGCTGCATAGTAAACTAGAAATATATAGTAAACTCGAAACTGCCTGCTTAATGGTGCGCACCTGCTGCTACTGCTTCTAGCCCCAAAGTTCAAAACAATGCGGGAGCCCGCCTCGTCTTTCAAGATTAGAACGCCCACGTATTCAAGTTCACACAACTGTACTATATTGCGATTCGCGTTATATCTTGATTTTTATCAAACTCTAACTCTATAAGTCTACGACGATTCTCTTTATTTATTCGTCTCGATTAACCAACTCCAGCGCTGTAGTTGACCGTAACATTCAAGGCTATGTCATTTTCACAACTTTCGTCGATCATTACATTTGAGTTTCTTCGTACTATGCTCACGCTAACGTTAATGGCCCGCAACTCCCAGGTATCTGCGACTTGCTTCGGCGCTTTCTCTTGAGTATGCTTCGTTTCGTTTACTCCCGCGCCAATCTAGCTTAATTATTTGCTAAAACATCATCTATTGGTTATAAATCGGTCGATCGCTATGTTAATTCACGCGTTTTTTTCAATTTTCAGAATACGTCACTTAACAACGCATCATGTGCACTAATACTTGAATTCAAGCGGCAGTTTTATAAAGGTAATGCTTTTCTATACCATACTGGGGTTCCTTCTTTCTTAATATTTTTACCAAACTTTCACTCATCCATAGAAATACAAACAGAGCCAAGCATTTTCGATATTTTAATTGGATTTTTTAAATCACCCTGCCGACAACCTCTACAAATTCCAACGTGATTTTCATTGCAATGATCACTACTGTTCTTTTGGAAAACTCATCTAGTTTCAATCTCACATACTTCAATAGTTGTTTCATAATAAAACTAAACCAAAAGTAACGCGATTGCTTATCACATAGTTGTTTGATAACAATGTATGAAAACAAAAAGATCAACATCTTGATGTAGATTTGCAAACAAAAATAATAGACGGAATGCGTTGCTGGAAGATATCGATGATGGTGAACATTATGCCAACCGTTTAGACGTTCGCTATATTACGTCAGAATCATTAATTACTTTGTGGTAAACGCTGAGCTCGCAGGGTTTGGAATTTAATTTAATCGGTTTAAAATTTGTGTCGAAAGAAGGCGCTGCTATAGTCATTAATTAAATTGTCAATCCATATTAAATTTCCTAATTTCACTCGCATTCCGTTAATGTGTGAAAATGTATGATTTTCGAATGATATGCGGTATGTAAACATGAAAATATTTGTTGATATCGCTTCAGAATAAGCGACAAAAGCTGATGATATATCGTTTAGAATTATGGTTATGGTTTTCACAGATAACTTTTCAGTAGAATTGATGTCTATAGAGTTTACGTGTCATCCAATGGGAATGTTTTTGTTGCGCATCTGATGCCACATGCAATTTTTTGCTCACTCGCAAGATGCCTTTAAAGGGAATCTTGTACATGCGGGAGCTCTATGGAGGCTGAACATCGGAAACCCCCGAAGTAAAGCTACAAAAGACCTACTCGTACAGCACGCCTATTCGTTAAGTTGCATTTTGCGTATGAACACGATAAATCCATACTAAGAGATGAAAATTACAAAATTAATTGGGCAAAAGATACGACGTAAAAAATTATCGCGAAAATGTTTTGAGATAAATCCTTTACCCTTTGCTTTCATTGGACGATTGAGCATTAAACCAAACGATTTTGCAGTTTCATAATATAGTAGGTACTCATTTGTATGATTACAATAGTGTTATGTTACGATATGAAACGATAATAAGAAAATCATCAATTTGTTTCTATTAGTGGATTAGACAAATGTTTTTTATCGTATATTACGATTATCAGGTGCTGAGAAATTGTACTTGTTGAAAAAGTTAAGACAATAATTTGCCTGGACGAAACGATTATTTCTGATAGATTTTAAAAATAAAAAGTTCCTAGAAACTCTTTCGTAGAGTCTATATGTCAACATTTGTATAATGATGTAACTCAAAATATTTGAGGTTTGATACGAACGTAGCGTATGCAATGATTTTCAAATTAAAAATGTACTTGCTCGGTAAGGGGATGTCGATTTTTGTAAATCCATGTAAAAAGAGCTGATAAAAGACTGACGTAGAATATTTACTTTGTCCAATGAAAATGATTACTCGCAAGTACAAATATGCGATTTTTGAGCAATCGCGATAAAATCTAGATCCGTTGAATTTGATGTGAAATCGTATTACTTTTCGTTTGTTTTAAACGAATACCTGAAAACCCTTGGTTTTGTTGTTCTGTATATAATAATTCCGTCATAATAAACCTGAATAAAAAATGTTTCTACGACGCATAACGCTAAATACAGTTAATAGTATAATGGAATTAAGCTAATGCTAATGCTGTTATTAATTGAATTTGATTCTCGATAGCTGTAGAAACATTTGTTGCGTTAGTGTTCATTGTTATGCAAGTGTGTTCGCAGTGATCGATAGGATTATCCGAGCTTGGTGAAATAAGTCGTATAATCCAGAAAGGGTGTTAGTAGGCTTGAATTTATATCAGAAATTGAAGTAAAGAAAAAGATACATCTATCGAATAATTTTCAATAAAACAATATTTCAAGGTGACGTACGATCGATGAATTAATTTAGTTCACTGTGAATTCCGTGCTTAAAGTTGATTAGCGTATGATTGAGCAAGGAAATCAAAGTGAAAATAAAGAAAAATGAAGACTAGAGGATCGATTGTCTAATTGAACGTACACTCGTAGGGATTCGACTTCAACTCAGTCCTTGACCGCGCTAACTCTAAGCAGACCGTTCAATGAATCAAACTGTCAAATTTCGATTTGTTATCGTAGCCAACTCATCGTGCTTATTTACCTCATCGAAATTTCGCAAGCGGAAAAAGCTCAATCTCGCCACGCTTATTTGTTCATAGCAATTTTTTTACATTTTCTCCCGTCGTCTCAATCTCGGTCTAATCATTCGGTACGTTACGAACTACGTTTTGGTTTTTTGCGAGAAATAACGTATCGTTGGTAATACCATTGAAATATCATTAATTTCTACATCACGTTTTTTTACTATTCCATTGCGTAATGCGCGGTATATTATTTACTAGTATACCTTTGTTACATCATTTCTTGCTTACAATGAGATTTTATATCGTGTCTATTTTCTCTGTGTCTTTTCTCGCTTTAGTTTGGTAAAAATTGCTATTATCTACTAGTGCTGAGATGCCATCAGCTCCAATTTCGCTTATAAAATCATAATATCTGTTTAAAATATATCTTTTTTGATTGCCCAACAAAGTATGTTTTAAGAAAAGAATCGATGCTTTAGTAGTTGTGACAAAATGCATTAGTATAAGAGATAAACATTGACCCCCGCCCCACGATTGAAGTGATGACAATGACAACGTTAACGAGAAAAACAATGAATGAACCAGATAAAGCTAACAGCAATATGTGTAATCCATCGATTGTTGAGAGAATCAATTCTTAGGATTGATTAACGTAATATTCGAGAATATGCGTAAAGGAAATTTTCTCAGCACGTAAAAGCGACAAAAATAATGCCACGTAAAGGAAAGACAAGGAAACTATTGGGACAAATTTCGGGGTTTTGGACAAATGACAAAGTGTTTGTCGTAACGTAGGGGTGGGCAAGTATAAGTGTCAAAAACTAGGAAAGAAACAAATGCTAAAAGTGTCGCACTTGTTGAAATTGAAGCCAAGCCAAGACTTGAACTTACCGGGGTTCCAAAATGAAAAGAGTGAGCGGAGCAAAGCTGTTGAAAATTGCTGAAAACTGAAAATGAAATGGAACAAACGGAAAGGTGAATAAGAAGTGATCAAGAGAAGAAACGGAGGTGTTAAGTGGTTAGGTCAGATGGCGGATGGAGGCAGCTTAAGCGTCAAAGGGGAATTCTCGAAATAAATGACTCTCAAGCTGCTCTTGCCAGACATCAAGACACAAAGAACAATACTCATAGAGAATCGGGTTAGTATTTGTCGAAGCAAGATAACGACTGTTCGTCTTTGTGATATTGAAAATCGTTCGTAAGCACTGTTCGCTCGGAGTTGGAAATGGCACGAGAACGACTGCAAACCGAAGTCGTCGTGATAGAAACGGATTTTTAGTAAACGAGTTATTAAATACTTGTATTCAAACGGTTGAGAGTAAGTTTATTGAGATGCAGGTTGGCCGGCACGGAGCGAGCGGAAGATACCAAGGTTTAGGTAAGTTACCAAAGCACGCGAATCGTCGATTAGCAAATTTTCCCATTACGTAACGCGAGCTCTCTCAGCTAAAAGAAAGAGTTGGTAAAAGATAAAGAGAGAGAGAGAAAGCTCCCTTAAGACCTGCGTGAGTGTTTGGATGAATTAAACGAGGCAGCCGACACCGCAAGCAAACGATCCTTCATTGGTTGGGCGTTAGCTCCTGCAGCCACTTGTGAAAGTTCGTCCCTTGGGTGATTAGTGGCTCGGTTTGGCTCCGCTTGCTTTTCTCTCGCGGCATACTGATGGTCTCGGCAAACTTTTGCCAGAGCGCTAATGCACTTTCGCCTACAACTAGCCGCGACAAGATCCGCTCCTCTCCAATTTTCGTTTCGACCTCCTAGCTTAGCATGCACTACAGTCGTCAACTCAATGCGAGGCTCGTGCAATCAAACCTTCATTCTGTCTGTCGATGCGCAACGTCAGCTCGTCGCACGGAAAAAAAGAGAACAATCTGCTTGATAGGCCGAGTGAACAAGTTCATGCTGGCCTCGGCTCTATTGAAATCTTGCTTTTGTATACTACTTGGTTAGTTCTCCGAAACTAGCCGTAATATTTATAAATTACTTCAAAGAAACCACGAGATACCTTCGACCGATAGAATTATTGACGACGACCGTTGTCAAGCGACTAAGGCACGAGTTTCATTAAAGTCCTAAGATTCCGATAGCGAGAGATAATGGATATTTTCTACAGCTGTTCAACTGATCGTTGAACGCTTAATTACTCTTTACTGGTTCAATTAATCACTTGCACGTTAGCGCATTAAGGCTAAAATCTGTATGCTAATTGCACGTTCCAATTAGATCAAGACAAGCCAAGCCACGCCAAGTCCACTTAAGCTGCTAAATTCAATTGTACGATTTTCACTGGAGAAAGGCTTTTTTCTCTGAAAAAACTCAATTACTCCCTGTTTTAGCATTGTAAGAAACGAGTGTACGAGTGATTCTAGTAATAAATCTTCCTGTCTGATCACTTTTCCTTCTTTTCTCCGTTGCGTCTCTTCAAATCCATTTTGCCACACGATTCCGGATATCTTTCTCGATTTAACCAATATGCTTACCTCGTTGCTACGTCGCCTTAAGCCATCTGACTTGCTTCGTTAACTTTTCAATCCTCGTTATTTTTCCTCTACTGCATATTGCCTCTTGCTTATCTTTGCCTTGTACGTTCAATTTTCAGACGTTCACCTTTTGCCTATTTCATTTGTCAAATTAAAAGACACTTACGCGGATTCAGCATACATCTGGCAAAAGTGTCGGATTCGAAACAGCCGGTATCCAGCATTATCCCTGAAAGTATATTACATAACTATGTACACCTCTTTATAGGAAGGAACACATAAAAACATATTTGTTGATGGTTACTTCAATCGGTATTTTTAATGTCGCACTAAAGAAACCGGACTAGCAAAGAGGATGCTGCCAAGAAAACACAGCAAAACCATCCTTGAAGTTGATTAGAGGCAGATTATTGGAATTCAAGTGGCGGATGACACGTCGGAGAATAATTCGCCGTTCTCTTATGATATCACTTGTTGGATCTGAAGGTATAGCTTGGCTTTCCCGCGGGGAATCTGCCAGCGGAGCCGAAAATTCACTTAACCTCGTCGTCGCTTCCCTTCAAACATTCCAGACACTCGTCGGCATTTACATAATACATCTCAGCAATTTTCGCTTCCTTTTTTGTCCCAGCTTGCTTGTCCCACAGCTTTTCATTCAACTTTTTTCATCGTAGTTTCAATTTCAATTCCATTTGCGAGCCTCATCTTTTACCTGATCTCATTTTTATTCAATCGATAGTTTATCATTCGAAAACTCGACGTTTTTCAACGAAACCTTGTATCCTTCAAAATGATCGATGAAAGCATCCACTCTTCTGCATTCCCCTCATTTTTATGGCACTAAACGTCATTGATAAAATCTTACTTCAAAAATATCCTAATTAAAGAGAACATTAAATTATATATTTATCTTTCCATGATTTTTTTAGCTAAGCTGTCGAAAAGTCGACTGTAAATTCAAGTAGATTGTGTTTAAAATTCGTAATATCATTGGTTTAGTGGTTTTCGCTAAACTTGCTGTATGGGCTCCAAAGTCGTTACTCTTACGAAGGAGTAAACTTACGCTTGATTGATAGATGCTTGTAGTACGTTACAACTACTCCTGAAGCGACTAGAGCTGGGAATCGAATAGTATAATAAGTGGATCTTTTCGAAAATATTACAAAAAATATCGGATTAAACCGTTATTCGCATATAATTATTTGTCAAGATTCACCTTTTTTTATATGCAAATATCATTGGTATACAGTCAAAAATAACGAGAGTCATAGATCTCTTGCGCTAAAATTAATGACTATGAAGAAACAAAACCTAAATCACCATTTTTTTCGAACAAACATTTAAATACGAAACATTCGTATGTTTCAAAAGAGTAAATAAACGTAAACGTCTGGGTAAATAATAAAATTAAGATGGTTTCTCTATAAGAATTATTTCGTAGATATTTGTATACCGTAATTAAATTCTATTTACATAGAATATTGAATTATCGAAACTCGATAGTTGTTATTAAAATATTTAATAAATGAACGGTCGTTTTTGTTCTTATTAATCTTTATTCCTCTTACTTTTTAATCATGTTCTGCGCGTAATTTTAAATTAAAATGTCTAATGTCGAAGTAGGGTCTGGTGGAATCAACAAAGATGACATTTTTTATAGAGGGTGATCAATATGATTGAAGAATCGGTTGAGCCTTAACACCTGATTGTTGAAAATTTGTAAGTGTACAGATAGGTACGAGGACTTTTGCGAAAAATCCCAATGAATTGTTGATAGCATTGAATTTTACAGAGCAGAATGGAATCTCATAGTGACACATGATGATCGGCCATGTTTAACTCGGTACGAATGAGAATTACGTTTAATTTTGCAATTCTTATAATTAAGCCGTAAAGCCTACCGAATGAAATTTGTTTATTTACCTGTTTCAATTACTCTGCTAATAACCTATAGGTTACCTTGTTGTTTAGCGCTTCAACTTGTTTTCACTGTGCACGTACAGTAGTTTGACAAACGTTAAACGCATCAACCATTTGGGTTACTTAATCCTTTTCTAACGTGTATGGAAAACACAAGAAAATTATAAATGTTACCGTATTAGTACTTTTTTAAAACTTTTATTAAATATCTAAGTACTATTATTGAGACATAGAATAATTAGTACAGTCAGGAACTTTGATAATCACAGTAGTTAACAGAGTAGGAACTTGTCGTCACAAGTCCTTGTTATAACAAATTAAAAAAATACAAAATAATTAAACGTTACCCTTGTGGTATTCACTAAAATATTTCTTTTTTATTTTATTTTTAAAATTACTCCAAACAAAAGCACCCCGCGTTCCTCAAAAATGTAGATAAGTATAAGCTTGATCGTTTCGCAAAATACAGGTAAATAGTTAAATTTCAAATCAATCGCTGTGATTGACTAACCTAACGGTACATGAAAAGAACGTCAGTTTGAAATATGACGTGCGCGATCGTATTAATAAGATATTTGGCGGGGAATCATCCAGTACAAATTCGTGCCGTTAGATAGGAAAGGGAACAAGTGAAATCGAAACAGATTTTCAAGTAATGTCAAGACATACTGTTTTCAAGACTGAAGATGAAGTAGAAAATTTGTTTCCATTAAGAGTTTGTCTATTCGATGAAAATATTCTAATAGATAATTAAGTTCACTGTATAGACATCGATGGTGATTATCAACCTGCTAAAATATTCTTTTTATCTAATTAATTTAAGACATATATTATTGTATTACCAAGCTAGACCATAGGTCTTAAAGTGGATAATTAATTTAAAAAAAACAATTTGTATACAGATATGATCTTTATTCCAGCTTTACAAAACTTAAAATATTATTATACTTCAATATCGGTACTAAATTACAACAATTCTTTAAAAATAGTTGATCAAATAGTGATAGCAGAGAATTGCTTGGGAAATACTTTATAGTTTGCTTATTAACGAACACGTTTATTATTTTTAAACCGTCTTCTTTCTTGAGTTTTCTCACACATATGGTTAATCATACCGTCTAATGTGTTCAATATATTTGAGTACAGTTTCAGATAATCAGATGTATTTTTTCACATGTATTTCCTATATCTTCCACTGTAAATTGAAATAAATTGCTACAATCATTAAGACAAACGATTGTATTTGATAGATAAAGTCTTGTGCTGAAATATAATGGTATCCTAATTTTATTTCACCTATTTAATTTGTTGATAATGTTAATTTAGATTAATATATTTTTCACGATCTGAATATACAAGTAATACCGCCTATTTATTAAGCATACACGAAATTGAACATGTAGTTAATTATAAATTAATGTCCTTTGTATCAACGTCAGTCATTACAGACGTGCCTGCAAACACTAAAAAAACATTGGCACTTTTATTCAACACTTTCTTGATCTTTATACCAATGCTTCTAAAAATTCTCTTAACAACTTCTTACTTGCAATTTTGTGCGTAAAAATCTTTCTTAATATAAATAAATTCAAGTAATAATTCTGTTCGTAATAACTTTATTAATCAAGACTTCTGATTTGAAAATAAATAAAATACAAAGTAAATGACTTATAACAGTAAAAAAATAATCAAGGAGCAAATAATTTAAATCAACTTATTCGACGGTATCGATATAAGCTAGTAAAGCTGCATGATCTTTGAATTTCGCGGGTTGCTATTTAAGTTATGTGTACGTTTGATTTGAATAATTGCCGCACATATGTATAAAATAATAAAATATAAATGCAAATATAAATATAAAATTGGAACCGTGGCGAAAAATAGGTTTGGTGTTTGCATTTTTTGGACTAGCGTAAACGAAACATAATAGCTTAGTTGGTAATGGGGCTGGTAAAATAAAAAATCGACAGTATAACTTGGGAGATAGTAAGGTATATCAGGAGGTCGCGAGTGCTAGAGATCACAAGCTGTTTGCAATGGAACTAGTAAACGATAATCGCATGTCGCGTGGGACTGACATCCATTGAATTTCCAGCCGCTCTATTTCCTCGCGGAGGAATTAGCGGCGCCTCGATCGATCGGCGCTACTTTTCTCCCTTCTCTCTTCTTTCTCTCTCTCTCTCCCTCTGTTCCCTTTCCGCCCCTCTCTTATTTCACACCTACGCCTCGGTGCCACGCACCTCGTATTGATATATACAAGTACGGGGAAATGACGAGTGCGCTTATTTAATTTGCTTTTCCATCGAAAAATTCACTTCTCTCAGCCTCTTAACTGCCATCTAATTCCACGAAGTTGTCATGCCCTAATGGATACTCGAAAGTATAAGCAAATCATTTATGTAATATCAAGCATCTTATTTTGTTTGTGCCCGCGCCTCGAGCTGTCAGCGTCGTCACGTCACTGTTCGTTGTATATGCAATATCAACACGTCTCGTTCAATTGTTGCGCTAGCTTCGGAGAAAAGTTGACAAGGTTAATAGCTCAACTTATATACTGGAAAATATGAACGTAATTATATCAAGAATACGATATCTATATATGAACTTACAGAGCATACGTTGGGTAGAATCACGTTCGAATACGAAAAATAAAAAACAATACAAAATTATTTGTTTTAGAGTGACATAAGTTGAGATACACGAAGAAATTAACTGACATTTAAAAAAACAGCCTTAATGGGCAATTCTAGTTTAATACAAGTTATATTTATTAAAAGTTATAGAGTTACAGAGCACTTGAGAGCCTATGACGGTAATTATCATTGACTTAAAAAATGTTTGTATTGATTGGAGGCTTGTTAAAGGTGCTCTTGCAATCATACATATATATATATATATATATATATATATATATATTATGAGTTTGTAATCAAGTCGAGAGGGCTTACCACGATTGTCAGAAACTATAATAAAGTCGGTGGTGTGCGAGTTTTGAAATATACGTCAGCTGAGCCAGTAGAAAGCGGAAGCCCGAGTGTAATTGGCTGGCACGTTGCATACCTAATGACAATTGCTATCCTTTCGTTATCCAGCTTCCTAGAGCGCAGTACCGAATAAATTATCGCTCGAGAATCTGCAAATCTCTCGTACTCTTTCTTTCTCTCTCTTCCTGTCTGCCAGGTAAAGATAATGGCACTCAAACCCCGTGTCTTTTGTTCTCCCTTTCAAAATTTCCAAAACTGGTTTACGCTTTTTTGCCCGTCACGGCTTTCAGTTGGGCTATTCAAATCTGTTTTGATTAAAGGACCTTTGTTTCTGGAAACGTCGCCTCTTTTTTTCTTTCGAAATTTCTTTTTTAATTAACTACTCTACAGGACTAGGGCTTTCATTTTAGCCAGTCGTGATTTTTATTTGAAAAAACAATTCCCTCGAAATTAATGAAATTGCAGTCCTGCCATCAGCCGCAGTATTCTGCCTGCAACAATTTTCAACTACATGCAAGAATGATGTCCGGTCACGCGTCGCATCTATATTGGTCGTACAAAAATAATCGGGCTCTCGACAAATAGGAATTCACGTACCGCGCTAAATGTTGATTGCATATCGATATCAATATTGAAAATGAGCCATTTTTGCGACGTATACAAGTCGTTCCCATTTATTCATCCGAAAATTCCATTTGGATGGATGAGGAGTGAAATGTAAGCTTTCAATGAAAAGTTCTTTCTAGAATGTGACATATATGGTGATTGAGGAGCGAGCTGGATGTCGGTTAGTTCAATCAATTAGTTGACAGCGTCGATTGGCAGTGCACCGAGTTGACAGTATCTGTCTCTGCATAGAGATATACGTTTTTTGGCAGCACGTTCAACCATAGACGGCTCGGGTGTCGGTCTCAATGTAGTTCAAAACCACTTGCTTTCATTCCCGATGCATGATGCAGCCATCCAGTGCCTAGTCGAACACTCGCTGTGATGCTAAATTCAATCAGCGCTCTTACTCCTCCCCTCCTCCTCCCCCCCCCCCCCTATAGCTGCAAAAAGCTGCAACATCGTCGAATTGCATCCTCCCTTCCTCTTGACCCTCCTTTCTGTCCCTCTCTTGCTCTACTAAATTATACTTGGGTAACATGAAATTGCGCTCCTTCATCAAACTCGTCCTACCTAACTCTACTGTTGATCGACCAATTTTTTCAATTTAGTATAATCATTAACAATTTGCAAAAGACTCATTTTTGTTCTGTCGAACAAATTAAACGATTACTCTCGTTGTTTGTATCTATTTTGCGAACAACTTTTAAGCGATTTTTAAAAATATATATCTCGTTGATGGTTAACAATAAAATACTTTTTCATAACAAGATTCCAAAAGTATTTACATCTATGGGATTCTAAAATATAAAAAAAATTACAATTTTTTTAACGTTAATTTGTAATATTATCTTTACGTATGGTTCGCGGTAAGTAGGATTATTTTAAAGCACAAATACTTTCCCTTACATTAATTTAAATCTTTTTAATCAAGTGAGTATTTTGTCAATTTATGAAATACCACCGATTTATTTCGTTCACTTATATAGATATTGATAAATATTATATAATAGACTAAATAAGTATCACCTTGTAATTGAGTTGGTAAAAATGAAGATTGCCAATACATTGGCTAGGTGTGTATTTTGCAGATATGAATATTTCAAATCCCGAATTCAGCCACAAAAAATTAAATCTTTCATAAAACAAGTGAGGAAAAAGCCGTATAAATACAGGCGAATGTGAGTTATAAGTAATAATACAAGCCAATTTGAAGAATAATAGTGAATATATGATAATAATAAAGAGACACAAAGTAACTAGCAAAATAAACCGTGGAAAGCAGGCTCGATTAGCTCTCGCAGATGTGCAGATGTTCGAAGGTAAGGTATAGAGGTTCAGAGAGTTTAGTATGGATTAGAGGTAGGTTTGGTTAGCCTGTACGTACGTGGAGGTTCAATGGTGACTATAATGTCAAGCTTGCTTACCTGCCAACGCGCAGACAGACGCAACGAGAGAAGAATGCCTTCAGTTAAGCAAAGCATATAGTCGAGAAAGCTCCGACGTTTTGGAAACAGATACAACCCTCTCTATTTTTCAGCCTGAGCTTCAAGTTGGGATGAATTATCGCGTAGCGCTTCTTCTACTTTGATAGTGAGGTTCCCTGTTATTAGGTCTTCATACGTGTTGCTGGGTTACACAAGTCACAAACGAACAATTCGAATAACAGTTAAGTGGTTGCATTTTACTATCATACGCTTGAAGTCATCGTAACAGTGTAATTCAATACAGAATAATTGATATAACGTGCGAATCGCACGGTTAGTAGGACGATCGACGAGCAAAATATAGCGATGGAGAACCTTGCTTAATAGTTTTTCGAAAGTAACTAATTTACTTTACTTTCAAATATTCAGGAACGAAAACACTCGTTAATCGTACGGGTCATTGGCAAGTAGTAACATAAAAAATATAAATATCAATAATCGAACACATAGTGCGCAAATGATAAACATTGTTCGTAAAGGTATAAAAATAGAAAGTTTCCTTAATGCTCTCATATTTGATTGAATCGATCAATCACTTAAATAATGAAAAGTCAATATTTAATTCAAGTATACACTATATGAATGATTGTAAAATGGTTTCGCCATTAATGATCATCCACGGAATTTTTATAAAAAAGTTCCTGACTATCCATGTAACGGTAAAAAAGGGAATTACGTACAACCCAGTGTGAATAATCAAGACGTAAAAATTATGATGATTCGATTGCCAGATAATGGATTGAATATAAAATGAATAGTTGGAGTTGGAATCTATTCGGTATAACTCTTCCTCCAGTACTGGACTCCGATGGTAGAAGGTATGCCTACGATCAATGAAATTGTGCGGTCACAATCGAAGGTCGTTTAAGCGAAAAGCAGCAAGCTGGCAGAATAAACTCTGACTCACATTGGTGAGCAAGATGTAGTGGCTTTGATGCCATTGTCCGAGGCTTACCGAACGCAGCTCCGATCTCAATCATCTAGCTATGAATGGTCATTCGAAAGTATTTCAATCCTCGCTCACAAACCTAGCAACAATCGTCAACATAGATAGACACCATAAAATACAAGTACGTTTCTGATCGAATGATACATGTTTAAGGTTGACTGACCCGTATCGTGTTTATATATACTCGTATCAGACGAAGACTCTTTACGTGCGTTATCGTTGTCGTCGTCTTAGAAAATGAATTCTATTGATGACTGACTTATTTTGTCGGACCTGCTACGTATTTGCTTTTTTTAACCCGCAGCCAGTCACTTCTCCATACAAAACTTCACTCGCTATATTCATTCATTTGTTCATTCATTGAAACAGGCTAGAGGACTCATTTTAGTGACTACAAGTATATCTGGAACATGGAATTTCGATTATTATACGTATATATATAATCTATTACATTAGACATCGATAGTCCATTGGAAATTTGTCGGAATGAGTTCAAGTTACGTTTCAATTACATTTTACTTTTCGCTAGAAACTTTGGGTCTAGAGAAAATATAGTTTTCTCCTTTCAGCTGAACAAATTATTCGCAACTCTGAAAGAAACTCTCGACTCCTTGATAAGCATCATATTCAGCAAAGTCGCAGAAATGGATTCTCTTGTCCACGATAATAAACTATAATGTTTTTTTGTCTAAAACAAAGAAAATTTCTCTGATTGTCTATCTGTTTGATCGTATCTTTTTAACAATTAATTTACATTATCTTCTCATAAATATTCCTCCAATTAAGTAATCGAGTACTCGAGCACGACATATATTTACGCTTGATTAGCTAGTTGGTTTCGTAACAATAATCAAACTTTCGTTTACTGATGTGTTACAGAAGACAAGCTAGAATGTGGTGACAATTATGCTGCACCGAAGTGCGTCGTCGCGACGCCGACGGGCATCACGCAGCGTCACCAGCTCGTCGCAGTCGTCGACTCCGCAGCAGCAACAGCAATCAGCAGCCCGTACCAGGCGGGCCTCTTTAGCCTCGAGTGAACCAACCGCCGAGACCCCTAGACTCGCTATGGATCGTCAAAGATCGCCGCGCGGCAGCTGCGTCCCCAACATTGCCCTTGATTCCGAGGACCACATTCGTGATGAGGTCAGCTCTGTGCTCGTTTCATTTTTATCAAATCATCATCAGCTGTTAGCTTGCCACTTGTAAACGCTCACGTGAATGGAAAATCCTCTTATCCTCCTAATAAATATATAACGTAAATTAACAAAACAAAACAAACAAAGGTACAAAAACAAATAGTAATCCCCCCACCCACCCATGACACTCAACGTGTTTCAATTAACAGATCAATTATTATCATCTTAATTTACTGTTAAAACAAAAGGACAAGGAGTTAGCATATTATCACAATGAACTTACTTATGCAATGTCAATAACAGCTTCAAGTATCTATCTCCTACAATTGCAAATATTTTCATTTAAACTTACACAACATACGTCGCTCGCATCGTTGTCAAATATTTTCTTCCGCTCGACTTTGGTCAAAAATTCATAAAATTCTCCCTTCGAGCGCACTTATCGTGGCATACTTCAAGTTACATTGTACTTTGTAACGTACAAATGTTTCGATACTTTTCATAGTTGATGCGAACAACCTTACGAGAACGTACACGCAGAATAATTCACTATACTATGAAAATCAGACGAACATTTAATAACGTCTGAACATGGGGAAGTTTTGAAAAGTGTATTAGTTTTAAATGTGTAATGGCAAGATGCGATAAATGAAACGTATTCTATGTAAAGCAAAAGTAATGATGTTTTTATGAAGATTTATGAAACGCTAGACATTACCGTGTCTTCTCTCTATGGACTATACTTGGTAAATATTAACTAAACCCATTAATAGCAAAAGCAACAATCCTTAACGATTTTCCCGATTTAATACTGAAAAATGGCAAGCAATGCGTAAAAATAACGTGTAAGAAATCGTTTTAAAGTATCGTTATTTTTAATGGTATTGCTTGCTGGGAAGCTAATAGCGATTACAATTACATATATAGCTAGCCACAAACGCCTCGAATGCAAACATTTGTTGAACGTTCATGGAGTGCTTAATGTAGCGTCAGAAGCCAGTTGCCTTAACTCTTATAGCAAGGGCGCTCATTACTTATTGCTGAACTTGAAAATGAATTTGGAGTTGATTGTAGCAGGAGAGGGAGATGGGATTAGGTAAGAACTTTAAGGAGAAATGTGTAAGTAGAATTAAGGTAAGCAGGTGAAGAGTCCTCAAAGTGATGGCAGCTGCGCCGACTGGTTCGCGCCAACTCGAGAGAGTGCTCGTTATACTACAAATAATTGTTTCGAGAGTTTTACACGTTGACTGCACTGCGGATATACCTATCGGGTGCGAATTTACGCTTATTTGCATTAAAATTTTAATACTCTCGCGAACTACTCTCGACCGACATCGAGTTATTCCGCCTCTGGTATTTCCCTTGAGGCGAGAACTGCCTCAATGCTTCTTCTCCATATTCCAGCTCGTGTTCCCTCTTTCAGTCTCTCTCATTCGTAATCGGCATCTAGGTGGATCAACATTGCCAGTACTATCCAATATTTCTTTTTCATAACTGTCTTAACAATTTCGCGTTACGATTCACTTCTACGATCGAGTCGTTAATCACCTATGTTTTTATTGATATTACTATAAACTCTGCTCAATTTGCATGAAACATTGAACAATTATTTTCTTTTTACTATCTCCGGAACTTGTAACGCAAAAATACGATGAAGTATTTATGAAGG
Organism: Chouioia cunea; assembly: GCA_030064505.1. Classification (NCBI taxonomy): domain Eukaryota; kingdom Metazoa; phylum Arthropoda; class Insecta; order Hymenoptera; family Eulophidae; genus Chouioia; species Chouioia cunea. Next base: position 2,321,904 of record JAOPFQ010000006.1, on the reverse strand, counting down.
CTTGAAGTTTGACTGACGAAGTTGGTCATATTATACAATGAAAACACTTAAACTTGCTTGTTGACTCTACTACTCCAATGCTCTTCTATTTTTCAATGCAAAATATGTCGTACAATTTAAAACTAGTTTACTCAACTTTTTCTATGTTGCCTGCACAAGGAATGCTAAATCTTTCTTTATCGTACCAATAGCCTGACTCAAATTGCTAAGTGAATTAAGTTACATATTGCTAGGTAAAAGATTAACATTTTTTTATTTTCTATTTTACTTCTATTAAGTTTCGTCCAAAAAGTTTTTTGTACGAGTTTTGCATTATAATCTTACGCAAGATGACTAACCCAACGAAAATGATTTTTTTTTCTTTTATATTCGCAAAGATTACCGTTAATGCTTCGTGGCTTATAATCCAACGTACATTTTCCATGTATTATTAATAATTAATAATAATACATGGATATAGTTTAGTGGACTGGGTCAGTCTTATTTTCTTCGATGACAGAGCTCTTATGCTATTGTCGATTTCGTATAGGGTACGATGTTACTTGAGCAGTTACGATAGAGTAATAAATTAAAATTACAGATCTATACGATTATCAATACAATATAACTACAAATCAGACCGAAGTACGCTTATGGCCGGATATAATAAGTCATGTTATTACAGACAATATATGATTTCGATGCTAGCTTGGAAAATGGCATCTCGATATTATAACGAAGAGCTCATATTGAAATATTTTTACAAACAATGGGCTTGACTAAATTCGCCAAAATTGAATCGAAGCGATTTTCCAAAACTAATTCACCGAATCGTATGTTTTTTCATCTATTCTGAATCGTGTTAATATATTTTTCATCTGTGAGTGCGCGTTTTTTCGTTTTGCCTTTCGTCCTCTAGAAAATCTCTTATTTCTCTCGCATTACTTTGCAACCAACTTTCCTTTCCCTCTCAACTCTTCTCCCTCGTTCACTCTTTCTTCTCGTTTTTTATTCTTTGGGTCCATATGCTGTCCAGTTAGTGTCTATCCACTTATAACTTAGATGCCAACCAATACGAAACAAATGAATTTTGTGTAATCTCCCTGTTCTCCTTGTCAATACACTTGGGATAAAAGTTATACAGAATAATGAGGAAAGAATAGCAGAAGGTCTATCCTTTCGCTGGACTTTGATACTTCTCTGCAGACTTACGTACCAGTTGTTTGGAACTAGTGGAACGGCACCTTCAACCACGTTTGACTTTTTTCAATTCTGTAACACGGATTTGCCAATCTTTTGCACACTCGTATGGCAATCCGAAAATGTTCGCAGAAATAGCGAATAAAACTAATAAAGATAAAAGCATAATTGACAAATGAATCGTCAGAGGAAGGTTCGTAAGGATAGTTTGTACTCCCAATCGCACACGAAAACCAAGGATCGCATAGAATATCACACAAAAACTTTAGATTTGATCTCTAGCCTTATCGTTAGTTTTTATTATACACTACTTAGGATGCAGTTTTCGTAGAATTGATAATTTAGAGAATTAGCAAAGTCTAAGCTATGTAATAAAACGAGAGCCAGCTAATTTGACGATTGTTAATGGTTGGGATAAATTCTGCGGATCAGAGCTTTTATCGAATGATTAAACTTTAGCTGCACGTTTCGTTATATACTATGTGGATAATGAAGTGATAAATCTGGATGTTGTATAGATGTCTAGCCGAAGATTGTTGCCGGATCCGGAACAGTTCGGGGCCTCGCGGTTGAGCTTGGCACCGGAGGCAACGCGAAGCTCGCGCAACTCGCTCGTGCCGGACGAGTGGTCGCAGGGTGCGCGGAGTCCTCGGGGCTCGTTGGTGCCGGAACCGAGTCGCTCAGGGCGTAACTCGCTGGTGCCGGAGGCGCAGTCGCGCAGCCCACGGCACTCGCTGGTGCCGATGGTGGAGCCGCAGTCCCTGAGCCCGCGCAACTCGTTGGTGCCGCTGCTCGACGTGGCCTACAACCGCAGCCCTCGAGGCAGCATCGCCCCGACGAGCCTGGCCGCTGCCGCCGCCAGCCGAAGCCCCAGGCACTCGCTCGTGCCCGACACCTCGAGGAGTCCGCGCGGCAGCATTGCCAACATCGAGTTCGAGCGCAACCCCCGAGGCTCCATCTGCCCGGAACAGTCCGCTTCGAGCTCGAGGTCGCCCAGGGGCAGCATCTCACCCATGGACATGAAGGTTCGTCGATGTTAATTCAGCGAGGCTCAACGCTTGGTTCTCGGCAGTCGAGCCGAATTCCCATGACGAATACCGATCGCTGTTCTTGCTTCAGCAGGAGCGGAGTCCGCGAGGCTCGATTGCTTCGGAGTGCATGAACCAGAGCCCGCGCGGCTCCATCTGCCCGGAGCCGAGTTCCAGCAACCGCTCGCCACGAGGCTCGATCTGCCCGGAGCCGAGCCCCAGCAATCGCTCGCCACGCGGCTCGATAGCGCCGTACGACACGCTCGGTAACAGATCGCCGCGCGGCAGCATTGCCGGTCATCGGGGCTCGATCGGCGGCGCCGAGGACGAACCCGCGGCGCGCAGCCCCCGCGGAAGCATCGGTGGACTGGTCAGCGACCTCGAACGCAGTCCCAGGGGTAGCCTCGCCGGCAACCTCACCCAGGACAGGAGACAGCCCCGACCCGGCTCTCAGACCAACAACCAGCCCGCGACCCAACAGGATCCTAGGAGGCACTCGCAAGATCACGGTTAGTTTCCCGCTCACCTGCCTCCACCTTATATTCTTATATATTTTTCGCTATCATAACCACGCTTCCAATTCAACTTATCGCTCAACTCGGTTTCTCGTCCCTTTTGAAAACGTCTCTCGCGTCTCACTTTACTGCCTGACATTCTATTGATCAGTACTACTTCGTAGTACATGATACTTTTTGAAGTAGTCAGTACATTCAATTTTAGTGGACTCTTTATAATCTATTTGTACGGAAAGTATGAACGTTCATCAATATTGCGCTAATGATATTTTCATTTGTTACTTTTCGTACAATTAAAGAAGTAGGAAATACTTTTTACTTTAAACAGGACATTTTCGATAAGTCGTTAAATGTTCAATTTGTCATTAGCTACTGCATAACCATTCGGAATTCTTGGATCTAAGAGTTAACGTAGTATTTGAAAAATCAATCGAGGCTTACCGTTGCATGTAGTTTTCGAGATTTTTTCGTACTAATTAGTATTCAAAATAAGACGAACGTATATTATTATATTCTTTTCCTTTCTACGATTGAAGAAATTTCAAGATTGAAGATTTCAATAATGAATTTTCGCAAAGGAACACTTTGCCAAAGAATCGATTACCGGTATACAAGTTGTACAATTTATTAATGCTAGACAGTCTGAAGTATATCCGTCGACGTGCTGAACGTTGAAGCGTTAACTCTAGCAATAAGATGAATGACCCAATTCCCGAAAGAAAGTCCAAGTTGGAATCCAGCTTTGATAAATCTAATGCTCGGATACAGGTTAAGCGTCCGTTGTAAAGTTCGGCGTACTGTATGGAGTCCACGGGGAAAAGAACGACCGATGAAACTTGTTCTCCTTATCCTTTTTCTTAGCAGTTTCAACAAAAAAATGCGCCAGCAAATTTCACCCTGACACAGCCACTCTTTCGAAATGAAAACTGACGTGTTATTATTTGATTCTTGATTGGCGAAACGTTTACTATTTCACTGTTTATCGGATAACATTGATCCCATATTTACTCAAAGTGATTGTGAACATTGGTCGATTGATCGAATTCATCCCTGATCGGACAATAAATAATTGAAGCTATGAATGAAACGAAAGGTTTAAATGATGCCGCAGCAAATAATTTTACAAGAAGCGTAGTATGACGCAGGAGTACGACAGCCTACATCCACCAAGCGTGGGATGCAAGTTTTCCGCGCGTGTCTCCCAATGGCCCCAATTCACAAGCATAATCTAGAAACAGAAACCGCTCTGCCGACTCGCCACCGCATCACGTCCGACCGAGCCAATTTCGTGGCTCCCCGCGGCAAAGGTGAAAGCTCGCTCTCTCCCTCTCTCTATCTCTGTAGCCGTTGTTGTTAGCTCGGAAAAACTGCCATAACCAAAGTCACGCTCACGCTTCCTAACAAAATCATACGTTTCAAAACAATATAAATGCTTTTTTCATGAGAAAATTCTACAAACGCTGTTTATAGCTTTCAAATGATAAAAAAACCAAGTTAAATTTTAACGAAGATATCATTAATCAATTAATTGTGGTACATTCACTATACGAACTGTGATTCCTTATACATGTCTTATTAAAAATAGTTTGTTATTTCCATTGAATATTGCCTATGATTTACGGTGTTCTTTCGAGTATATGCAAGTACAAGACGCTTTACAGACAATCGATAGCGGGCACAATCACTAGGTATGTGGGCTCCATTATATCTACGTAGGAGTGTTGCAACCTCGTATAAATCCCACTTCGCAATATCTCTTATCGCTATTATTTTCATTAGCTTTTCATAAATACACGTACACTACGCATTATTTTAACAAATTTCTTCTAACAACATTACTACAAGTAATAGAGCGTACTTAAAATATAATAACGTTATAATAACGTTGCATCATTATCGAGGGTAGATGGTAGCGCATTGTGCTTTGTTGTTTACATTAACAATTGATCTGATGTTTAAAAACTTACGTTCTGTAGTTGTATTTTATTATTCGTACTAAATAATTTAATTTCTGTTATATCGCTTGAGGCTATACATATCAAAATCTTGATCAAGATATGGAAATGTCAGTTTATAATACTTGTTACGTGTTAATAAATACTAGGAGCAACAACGAAAATGAGTGTGCAAAATGTGCTAAAATAAATTAGTATAATACAATGGTTGATTTTTTTACCGAGTACATCGTGTTAACTCACGGTTCTTAAGAGTATGAAACTACGACACGTAGGTGTAAAATTGTTCTAAACATACTTTTAACACTTTAAAATGTGGTAGTAGAAATATTTCGAGGAATATCACGACTTGAATTTTTTTCGATTTTTGGAGATAAACTAGAGTGCGTTCGAGTTAACGTTTTGTTTGAGCATGTTTCATCCTGACATTTTTCAAGTACTGCATTTCGCCTTTCTCTTCGTAGTGTACTCCTTGATTCTTCGTCACTTGCTCGTTCCATTTAAATTCTGTTTTTATGTATAATTTTGTATTAATCATATACTCAATGATTTGAAGTTCATCTCGCCGATATTAGTTTATGCCAGATCATATTTTTGATACATTTAAATTAAAGGCTGCTGTAGAGTTCAGCCTTTTAAGCCAGTATCTTTGATTCGAGAGCCCTTCTTCAGGGCAAGTTAACGATTTAGATGCTAATTTATGCACTACTTGAGACATCACAAGTAGGAGGATACACTTGAACTGAATTTCGTACGTTTCGCTTTCATGTTCTGAATAACCTACAGTTCCAAATCAATTATCTCAAGTATTTTTCAATTAATCAAAAGCTTCGATCGCGTTGATATAGCCATTTGTTGTATAGATTATTTAAACGATCGAGTATAATTCGATGTTTAATTGAACAACAAATTTAATGGATTGAGTTGATTTATTCAACAATGCTGTTGTAGATTATTTCGCAGAACTGAGCATGTGCGTGCAAATCGTTACGAAATTCCATTTTTCTTTATCCGACTTTTCTCACTGTAGCACAAACCTAAGTTGTTGTCCTTGCTGTTTAATGAATAACATAAACTATAAATAAACAATATAGCATCTGTAGTGTATCCGTGTAATAACAGTGATAACAGTGATTGCAATAAATTGTAAACGAGCTTCAATGATGATATATAGTTTAATGGCAAGACATTTCGCAGCTGCAATATGAAAAATTTCGTACGTCTGGAATGAAGTTTAAGTAGTTTCATTAAGCGGAAAAGTTTTCGACGTATTTTTAAAAGGCTATCGATTAATAATCAGTGGTAAAGTTTACGAGTAAAGTTTGGAAATCTGTGAATCGTGTCCTAGAAGCTGGTCTATAGTATAAGTTGCCGAATGGATCGAGTGGAGACTATAGATACTGTTCTCGCACGTCGAAGCCTTTACAATCCAAACGCTTGACTGCAAATTAAATTTAAGTCAAACAGCCTTTTTCGGCTTCGTCTTCTATTAGCTGCTCAATTAACTGGTAAAAATACGATGATAGTGGTAAAACATTGGTAAACAGTTAATGAAGCGTTATAGAGCTTGTCGTTCGTACTAGTTGTACTCATCAGCCTCGCTCTATTCAATGGTTCTATGTGTAGTTGTTTCCCCGACGTATGAGCGAACATAATAAGTGTGGGATAATATGAAATTCGACAATATATTTGAGTTTGCTAACAACCTCGGAAGGATGCGCTCGTAACTACATACAGAAATAACTGAATGCGCGCTTAAATAATTACTTTGTCCACGAAAGTTGCGGAAGAGTTGTCTGAACGTATCGAGTTTTTAATTGGTAGGTACGACAAAAAGTGGAACGGGAGGCCCCTACCGGCTGCAACGCGAGGACAACTCCGGAAGCGTTCGATCCGTCGTCAATGCATCTGCTACGGCCCAAGTGAATCTCGCCTACAGTTGGTCGGATTCCAGACGGCCAAGCAGCTCGGTCTCACAGGTAACGTAATCAAGCTCAATTACACCCATACGTATCGATCAAGTCAAGTAACTCTTAACGAATGACAATAAAGACACGAAACACAAATCCAATCGGAGCGAGCTTGTGAAGTAACTATCCTTTCATATTTGTGTGCGCGTTTCTTTTTTTACCAGTAGTGCACTAACAGTGTCAAGATGAGTCTTTACACAAGCGCTGCACGTCAGAGATATAGACGCAGCCGGAGGCGAGAGCAAAGTAACTACTACAATAAGTAGAGTTTCTGACTTGCTGGCTCTAAGCGAGCTTGTAAATAAAGTTTGTCTTGACTGACGTACAAAAGTGTCGTTGAAGAATAGAACAAATGAATATATTCGATCATACGAGAGGAATGTACAGTTGAAGAAGAGGTGGGTGGTTGTTTAGTTTTCAGGCGACGAGTCGAGACGGTTATGCGAGGTTCCGCGGGGCACGTTGGCGGGCGGCCTAGAGAAGGGCATCGGCGGCGGGGCCGGTGGAGCGCCGGTGGGTGTAGCCGCCTATGGCTCGCTCGTCTTTCAGCTGAAGGACGCGCACCTCGAGGCAAACGGCACCTGTGACTTTGTGCTGCGCGCCCTCCGAGTCGTCAGCAAGACCACACCCGTCACGGTCTTCCTTGCCCTCCTCTCCACCATGCCCATTATCATGCTCATTCTCGGTAATTGAGTTTCAGCTGCTACTTTCTCGCTACAGCTGGACGCTGTACAGTTCACGATTCTAACGTTGATATATCGATCGCGTGGCCGCATCGGCATCCATTGCCGAGCGTCGCCACGGCACTTTCCATCAAGCTGTTAGCTGATTGGATTGCTTTCAGTAGTTTACAAGTATTGTTTGCACTCTTACAGGTGTACAGTTCATCAGAGATTGCCCGAGGGAACCGCACATCCCGGTCTATATGGTCGTGGGTGGCAGCTTGGGAAGCATACGTATGTTCTGGACGCTGTACTCGCAAATACGCTCGAGACGTCCGGAAGTTCTGACGGTACCAGGATCGAGGTCCCTGCACTTGTCTCCCACCAAACTAGCCTCGGTTGCTCTCTCGTGCTTCCTTCTTGGATGGTTTGCCCTTGGTAAGATCGCCTTAATTACTATAAAACCAGCAAACCTTACGCTGTAAATTATCCTTTAGAGTCTCATTTTTCGGAGTTGATATTTCATCTTCCGTGACATACTCTCGTTTATTATCTCTCTGGAAGCCAATTTGAAGCTCGTTCTTTACTTGTCGTCAACTCATTACTAGTGCAATTTGAACTTTTAACGACTGCCTTAGTTTGTCATTCGTCAACAGTCTTCAATAGTACGCTGAGCTATAAGACTGACTAGATGATCGATCGAGTTGCGAGGCTGACATTCTACGTACACGTCAATTTGTTGTCGGTATGAAGCCCGGCCACAGGACTACATTTTCCTGAAGGCAGCCACGAATAGTACTCGTAATTATACTAGGCTACCGCGCGTGAGGCGGCGTTTCGAATCGTACGCACTGCCTTGTCAACTATATCGCTCTCTCTCTCTCTCTCTCTCTCTCTCTCTCTTTCTCTTTCTTTCTCTATTTCTCGCGCACGGGTCCTTTCTCTTTTTACGGACGCTTCGACGCTCAACAAAATTACTTGTCATAAATCATCCAAGTTTTTAATTAAGATATCGATTAAAGCGCAACTAAACTCATCAGCAACTCTGCAGCACTGTTACTCGGCTAGCTATCTCGTCGTTTTGTTGTTTACTAACGCTTATTTTTCGTGTTTTATGAGTTCCCTTATACATTAATAGATGGTTGAATGAATGGATTAACAGAAAATCAGCTAATCGATCATTACTTACGTTTGCTTGCAGGAAACTATTGGATACTGAGTATACGATGGCCCGACTACGCTCCGACGTTGTTCGAGCCCAACCGGTGGTGTCATAAAACCCTCTACATATTCTCGCTGCTGCATCTTTTTATTGTTTATCTAGTCATATTTATTAGCCTCTTGACCGGCCTCGGTCTGCTGTTCTGCAGGCTTTTAGCTTGTCCTTGGCCAGAAAGGTTAGTTTATTAATATTAAATCTCGCATGCGCTGACTCAACTAAAACGCAGAAACCCCCTTCATGATCTGGTTATTTACAAAAAAACGTTTGTATATTTATTTATACTCCCAACTCCTCTTAAACCTACGCTCTTATCCAGTCTATAGTTACGCTTAGTTAGTTCACGGAGATTATGTAAGAATCATGAGTAAATACTAATTTCAGACTGAATTGACGAACTGTGTGGAGCCATGCCAGTTTCACATAAATTTAATCAAAGTATATAGCCCTTTTGATTTGAAATCGGATCTCTCCGTGTCTAAAAGCTTATGCATAGTACGCAATGTCGAGTTGTTCTACTTGACGTTACGTGCAGTTAGCCATTTCTCTCAACTTTATAATAAGCAAAATCACTCATTTTGTAGGAAACACCGAAGGCGCTCCTTAGATAGCTAACTTATTTTTACGTCGTTACTTTTTGCTTTTGGTTATTTTTCAGAACATGTTATACATTTTTCTTCCATACCTATCCCCTTTGACTAAACACATTGATTGATTTAGATATTCATGACGCGATAGCTCGAATAAATTTAGCAAATTATTCGTTAATCGTAAAAGAATGTGCAACTGCCAGCGTGATACCTACCGTGTAATATAGGTAAAAATGTGATTGTGTACGATAATTGTTCGACAATTCCGTGTAACGTTGTCGAATGTGATATGCTTTTTGCTTATCAAATATCTACGGCAATTTGTCAATTTGAAATAAATGCAGCATTGAAATGTGGAAAATAACATTGTGTGTTTAGTGCAGTTGGTACTTATTTATACGTAGTACAGCAAAGTTGGTCACGAAAGCGCATTGAGCTTAGTTGGAGTGTGTGTTTTTTTATAGTGGCCTGATAGAAGGGTCACAATGAATAACGGCGTAACTTTGAGCATTCGTATACATAGCATTTTTTTTCGACTAGCACCTATTTTAGTTATTTTATTGATATCAATTTTACTACTGAAACGATACCTTCTGTACTTTCTATTAAGTTTTCTATCATATTTTTTTCCACGTTCAACTTTCAACAAGTGCAAATGATAAGCCATATAGTGAAGTATCTCTACGTAAGACAAGATTGGAATTTTAAAATAAAGCGGAGTATTAACTAAAAAATGTTAAATGATATCGAAATAAAATGAATTGAATGAAGCAACAAACAATAGAGATGCAAAAAAATTGAGCATGGAGGAATTGTGGGTGAACATTTGTTCAAAATTCCAATTGGTTGTTGTAATAATACCTTGCTAGCAAAGTACAAGTAAAATGTTCGTCGATAGAAATGAAAAGAGAATTAGTGGCAAAAATACGACGAATATGAATATCACGCGGACGATTTTGTATGCTTACAGATACAAATAACCAAGACATTCTACGCGAACAAGAAAGGAACAACAGCAGAGGGAGGGGAACGACGAGGGAAACAGTAGCAGCTTGCGCCGACACGGTCAGATACTGGAGGAGCTGGCCGAGGATCCGGAACGCGAGGAGCACGAAGCGTGCCCCGAGTCAAGACTCGGTCTCATGTCTCATCCGGCCACGGACATTAGCAGCGACGTCGACTCCAAGTACTCGAGTAAGGTGGTGCAGTTTCGCGCGCCCGATATCATCCAGCTTTGATTCTTTGGCAGCATTCACATCGGTATGCCGGCCACCGCTTCATCTCTCCTATTTTCTAAGATGAACAATGAAAGCGTAACCACCAACGTACAAATAACGTCTTGTTTATTCGTTAGACCGTACATACCAATGGACGTAGCTATAGCCGTGCCTATCCACTTACTCTTTTCGCTTGTTCTGTTTCTCTATACAACGTACGATCGATTGATTTCTCAATAAAGTCTCGTTCTTAATCGATCTACTCCACGATCGCAGCGACAATTCTACCTGTGAACTATTCATTTCTGCTTGCGAAACTTTTCAGAACTGCCGCGCTCACTGACAGAGTATTATATTAAGGACCCCTTAACCCCTACGTAGCATATATATAACAAATGGGCCATCCTGCGGGTACTGAAAATCCTGTGGTAGATAAACTTGAGAGTTGAAAAAATTATCACTATTCGTTATTCATATAGTTTAATACGCTGTTTGTGCTAAAGTAATTATGATTGATTCTATTCAGCCGATTTCGTAGAATATATTTTAGAAATTGAACAATGAATCCGGCTGTGGTTGATATAAATGAAACAACGGTCAACAGACTTGTTGCTTGTTATCTACAATATACATATCGTTATAAGCAGCAGGGGAAAGCGGTGCGGTGGGGGGGGGGGAGCTGTACAATCTCTCCCTGATTCGAAGCTTTCCATAACTTGCACGATTGCTTTTCTGCTGTCATGGTTTTTTGCGGCAACGATTCACAGTCGAGCGACTCTTTTCCCTTGTTCGTCGATTGATTATCCTTAGACAACTTATATTGGCTCTCAGTTTGCATATATTTTCTTACATCGGTGTTATTTATATCCAGGCCAAATTAACGCACAAAAGAGGAATTCAAGGCTATGTGCAAATTAACCAACGACAGGCCTCTAATAGAAATATTAAATGATCTATCCAACTTTAAGTTTCGACTCATTTATAGCTGTGCGAACCCGGGTCTCAAGTTTTTCTTCATTTTCAACGCGTGTAAACATGCTAACACGTCCGATCGATCGAGTAAATATTCACAACGACACGCAAACACGCCAAGAACTAGAGTTGATAAAATTGCATTTTTGCAATACTCTACTAGATACAGTTCCCTCGCCGCCAACCGCCGTCTCTTTTTACGATAATCTTTACGTTTTCTCCTTCCAAAACTCTCAATCGTTGCGTACATTCAAAAGAAAATCATTCAAAGTGATCGCTGATAACGCATCAGCATTACAAATTCCACTTTTAATTTTCAATACGTGCATTAGTTATTGATATTTATAACGAGTTTGGGAAATTAAAGTACGTTGAAAAAGAAAATAAAAAAGTAGAGAGATGCATACAATTTTGGGACAGCATTACGTATTGCACGTCGAGTAATCTGTCTAAAACTTTTTCTATATTTTAAACGAAAAATTACATTTCTGTAAATAAAAGTACGCATCTACGTTTAGCGCGTTTTCGCGAGAAATGTGTCAATTAATCCGCATGATGTATGTAGTAAGGGTTGTCAAAGTTACTGAGCAAGTAAGTTTAATGATATATTGTAGGCATTGTGAGATGTTTATTAAAGATTGATGTCCTGAATTTTAGAAATGATGAGAGTATACAAAAACCGTTGAAATACTTGTTGTTGGCACGTGTATTTAAGTGAAGAACCTTAAAATCCAGCAGAAAACGACGCTATGAACGTTAGGTCGACAAGTGCGAATGATTGGTGTGTGTTGAGTTGAACGGGATGAAAAGTAAGTAGGGTGAAGCCGAAGAGTGCAGATGACGTGTTTGTAGGCGTTTCCTTCGGCTTTGTTTTTTTACACGGCTACGGCTTGATACTAGGTGAATGTGGATTTGTCGTGGGAAAAGCTCCGATCGCTTGGTGGAGTAAGGCTAGACTGAAGCGAAAAAAAAGAAATCCGGCCAAATCCACGTAGCTTTCGGAATCCTGGTAAGATTCAACCTTCGCAAGGGGATTTATATAGCGCTTATACGAACCGCTCACTCGCATAAGTTCTTCCGTAGTGGCCTCCTCAAAAAATGTCTCTGAATTATACACATAGCTTACGATTAAGAGACGATTCTTAATACATTATCCTCCGTATCAATGTACGTTTTACTTCATATGACTAAATTTGATACTTTATATTTACCATTCGTTTTGTTTGTAAGTATTACATACAACCGTCTAGGCTAACTAACTTTCGTCTACTTTAGTTTGAAGCCAATCAATGTCACTACAATGTCTTTCAGGTTAAAACGCTTATTGGAAATCTAACGAGCGATAAAACTTGACCAACGTTTGGTCTGTCAAATATAACCTGATTGGACTTGAGAAAGTCAAAGATCAAGTACACAGTAGATATTGGTATGAGTTAGGCAGGCCGGTAGAGGCACCGAGGTGAATAGAGTCCATAAATCATTGTGCAATTCTGGAAACGAGCCGCGAAGCAATCATTAGGATGAGTGCATGGCCGACGATCCTGACGTACTGTCGTTGCGTAGGCGAATAAACCGCGAAAGCTAGTTCGTTGAATGATTTCCTAGGTGATCCTCCATTCTGATCGATCATGACCTACTTTTCTTTTCATTTATACACCTATATATACATGTATGCATATCAAAAAAGTTAAAAAAACTAATTCTCATTCATTGGCGGATTAGCATTCATTAGAATCCAAGTGTATTTTTCAAAAGATGACTTCGAGCTTCAGCCGAAATGAAATATTGCAAGCTTTCTGCGAGCTCGTACGTAAGGGGAGTAGCGCTATGGAGAAAATAAAGCAGCGCACGGAAACGATAAATAACCAGTCGTTTGCTCCGCCCGCGCCCGCGTCGATCGATCCTCTACTACCCCGTTATCTCGTTATTCTTCGCGTTCTTTTGGCAGTCGGTTTGGCTTGTCTGCTTGCCTATTGCCTCTTTATCTGCCTTTATTATGTTGCCTTACCGTATACCAAGCTCCGATGTTGCATTTCAACATTTATCATGACTATTCCAATGTACGCATTAAACGCCCTGGAAATGAAATGGAACTTTGGGCCAACAATTAGCGAAATTGCTCTGCAAGATGCCGGCACGTCAGCAGTGAGCGCGCGTTTACGTTTGAGGAGGCCGATCGATAGAGAATGAGCGAGCGAGTATATTATAGCAAGTTTTTATTTGCTCCTCGACACTCGACGTCCCGGCGCTTCAACTTCCGGCCATATTCTGACTTTTTTTCTATTTTGCTCTGACGGCCAACCGACCCTTGACGTTTTATTTTCACAGAGCCATTTTACACATTTTACATTTATGCCTTGCGCTAGATTTAACTTGCGACTTGGAGCAGTGCCGTAACTCGCTACAGTCCGACAATTTCCATGTGACCTATTAGCTCGTGACAATTTCATTGTGTAACAAATAGATTGTGCGTGTGCCTGTGTACCTGTCTCCACGTGTACATGTATGTCGTGCAAGCCACAACGAACTCGCTAAAGCGAGCCATACTGCACTTTTAAGACCTGTAGCCGGTACAAGAGAAAATAAACGCCTACTCGACTACCCCGCTACTCCCATTCATTTTTCCCATAAATCTTTTCACTCGTCAACATTTCCATTTAATTCGCCTTCACTTATCGCTAATTTTACTCAACTCTACTTCTGCGTTACCTTCGTTATTCAGAAAAACCGCCACGGTCTTCTGAAACGTTTGATATCGACGATCGTGTTCGACACTATTTCAGTGTTCTATTCTTGAAAATAAAGTCAATTGTTAAAATTAATCAGTATTGAAAATTCAGGACACGTTTACTTGGAATAATTCGCTATCGATTTCGTAATTCTGATGCAGACGAGTTTCTAAATTGCAACCCGTCGCTCATATCGATTGGTTGTTATAGCAGTTCAAACTCAGTCTGTTTCTCACGTTATCGTGTGTCAGTGTACTGGCCTACGTTTCTGTTTTCTCCCTTAACAGAGGTTCATTTTATCCGCAAATATCTCAAACGGTATGCGGAATTTAACGGATGCGATTTTTGGTACTTGATGTTTTACAGCTTTATTGTTAATTGTTTTCTTCCAAAGTTTGTATAGTTTGTTACTACAAAATGAAGAGAAAAACTGAGGAATTTTGCCTGGGCAAAATGGATCACACGGAAAAAATGTTTTTGTATAACAAACAAATCACTCGTACGTTATTTTAACGTGGATACCATGGACGTGTGTGACTATTCTAAAACAATATAAATATGTTTGTAAGGTACCCATTGAAAAATTTTCACGGAAATATCGTGATTAATACTTTCGCGATTTATCATATCCCTCTTACCCAGAGTAATCATTGTCTTAACTAATTAAAAAGTATTTAAGTACATTCTATAGACCATATCTCAATTGGCTCAACAATGCAAAAATAAATTGTTTTGCACTTATGAAATATTTTTAAGCCTTTGGATGAAAATTTATCTCTGACAAAGCTGTCCTGGTTGTTGAGCAATTTAACAAAGGATAAAGTATATACTCCTATAGTTAAAGTTTTCATTTCGCCTTAGTATGTGAATGATATTGACGAATAATCAATGTCAATGTTCGAGAAATAAGGAGGATTCATTTTGCTCGAGCTATTCTTTGTGCGAGGGCTCCTTTAATGCAAAAAAGTAATAGTGAGTAATTGGTTGAATGCGTGTTTTTTTTACAGATCTCATAACTTTTAATACGTTTTAATCTTCCAGTATAGTAAATATCGTCCCCTTTGCTCTGGCACAACTTTTATTGCGTTTATTTTCTCTTGATAGGCATATAGTTGTTAATAATAGTGTATAATGTTAATCAAATGCGGAATGAAGGTAGAGCGCTATAATGGTTGTGATAAAGAAACAAAAATGGTAATCATTATTTTTTACGTATTTTACTATATGAACACCTTGCTAGTAAATGTTAAATCTACGTTATTGTTTATGTAATTTATACATAGGGTTGAAAAAGTCTCGAGTTCGTTTCTTCGATTAGTTCAATTAACTTTTGAAATATGAAATTTACTAGTGATATACGTAGTGAATACAAAGAAAATTGTCTTCACGAAAATTTTTTACAGAAAGAGATGGAAAAGACAATGTGCTATATTCATCAGAAGAAGTAACATAGGACAAATGAATGGACTACGGTAATAAGAAAATGTCTTGTATATGTTGCAAATTAAGATTCGTTTGTTGGCCGATGTTGAAGTTAAGGAAATATTTTAAAAACTGTTATTAATTTGTTCTATTTGGAAATTTATTTTCTTATACATCTTTCCATTTGCACATGCATCAAAAGATTTTATACATTAAATGAATAGCTAAGCATATTGTAATAGTGTTGCCTGAATAAATTTATAAGATACTATGTTTGAATAAACTGTACATATATTGGCATCGTGTATTGTGATTGTTCGTGAATATTGTGGTCCAGATTTTTAAAAAATGTAGACATTAAGTAACAAAAGTATAAAAGTATATATATATACTAAGATGTAGCTCAAAAATACAAGAATGAACACCATATTTTTCGTGATTAATTTGAACATAAATCTGTAAAAATAAAGACCCACACACTGGTTACTCGCCAAGACGTTATTAAAAAAATATTTTTTACTTGAACTATAGCGGTATTCACGGGTATCAAATAAACGAATCATTTTTTAAATAATAATAACGAGACTAAAACATATACTGAAAATTATAGGGATTATACATTGGTTGTAATAATATGTTTGAAAATACAACAAACTATTATTAAGATTAATGGTTTTCATTTAGCGATTAACGTAATCTGTGGGAGGTTGCATTACGCGAATAACACACTTGTTTGGCTTGATTCTGAAAAAGTAGGAGGTAATTTACGTTATAATTTGTGTAAAATTGTATGGAGACTTAGTTGTGTAAAGACATCCGAGTGCCAATATGTATGGCCATACATGTAGGTATTATTTGCTTCCGTGCTCAATTGAGCACAAATATCCGTTACTTATTAGTCGCCCCCTGGTTTTTCGTTGCGAGCGTCTCTTTTTACAAGCTGCAAAAAAAAAAAAAAAAGAAACAAGAAAAAAATGACTTATCATTGTATAATGGGATACAAGTATAATAGGATATAAAAACTGTACGTATAATCAAATGTCACTCTAGTTACAATGTAGAGGCATTTTTAATGGTCTTTTAATTTTATAACAGCACTGTCATGGGTCCAAACACTCAGCTCGATTCCTAATCGTATATACAATAAATTAGACAACGATTAGGAGAAGGTATTTTTTACTGGAAAATAAATCGAAATTGTCATTGAATAAAATACTTTGTCTACATTCTGCATTAATCGTTAAAACAAATTTGTACATTTCAGAATAACGTAAAGGTAATAGTTGTCACAAGATGTTGCCGTTTGTGTACGAAACTTGTCGCTTTTACCTTATGCTTTTACGAACCTTGAGTTCCAATATAGTTTTCTACATTCTATCGTCAAATAAATGTCTATACTTATATATAAATCATGTATTTTCAGATCGGGCTCCACGATATTGAAATTTACTTACAATGGCTTTAATACAATAAATTATGTTTTTTATATTAACAATCAGTAGTTACCTATGTGAATGTATTAAGACGCAGTAAAAACCGTGTACGCAAAATGTATCTTCCATTCGAATTAAAGTTGTCGTAGTAGCGTACGTACAGCATTTGCTAAGGCTTATAAACGAAATTATTATTTATATCGTACGAATTAAAATTACCGAAAGGTTTTATTTGATTTAGTAAATTAAGGTATGCTACCTACGTACATATGTGTGTATGCGTGTGTGCAAACTTATATTTATTGTATATAATCAAAATCGTCGTACGTAAAATTGGACGTATGAAATCTTATTTATCATGTAAATACACGTGTAATAATCTGTTCACTATGAGAATTATATCAATTAATGTTATCAGATTATCATGAAATAAAGATAATATATCGCATCCGTACAATTTTGCTGAAAAATGTTATTTATTGACTATCTATTTCCCTGTCCATTGTTTGACATTATTTGTCGAGATCATTCTCGGCTCAGTACAAGTATCAAAGCTCTTGTATATGAAATGTAAAAAGAGAAAATTGTCCAATTTCATCCGATTTCATTTTCTATTCAGAGATGAGAGGAGTTTTTGTCAATCCAATAAAGTTTCCGACAAGTCTCTGCCGCAGAGTTCACGTAAAGACATTCTCGTGCGGCATACAGTGCATTTACATTTAGATTGAACTCAATGCATCGTCAGTACCGTATACTCGAAAGATAAAAGAAAACAAAAAACTGAAAACATAGCCAAACTTTGGCAGTATAAATTTGCCTAGCTGATAATCGAACTATTCGTCAAAACCTCTATGGCGTACTACTATATCCACATCTAGGCCACGTGTGTATATATCGAGGCTAAAAAGACGGCTGAAGCGAGGCTATGTTTGTCAAGTGAATTATTATTTCAAAGGTAACATTAGAGATAAAAAGGGGGTGCAAGCTAAGGCAGCATAGCTAGGCGACATCAGCTCTCGACAAAGTGCAGGACAGCTTGAAATACAGCGGTGAAACGATATTGAGGACGTTGGCTTAATGAGGATCGAGGTGCGGGCAGTTTGGCGAGAACCTACATCCCTTCGCGGAAAATGGGAGCGACTTGGCTACAACTCGTTGCAGCTCAATAGACGCGTATTCCAACGATGTATCGTGTAAAAGTTACGCAAACTAATCCGAGCAATATGCAGTCCCCTTAATTACCTCACTTTTTCGCGTAAAGTCATTCGCCTTAATATCTCTATCTAATCAAATTGTAGCTCCAATTTTTTCATATTTGTTCTTGTGTTAACGAACGCGTTATTCGCCAATTAGGTAGTCAACTAGATACGCCGTTAATTAACTGCTTGCAGCTAATTTGCATGTAATTGCTAAGCAAGGGATCAAGCAACGTGGCTGCGAAAATTGCGCTGTTTCGTGGCTTTTGTCGAGGTTTACCAAATCCTCGCTCCACGCATCATTTCAATTAGCTCCGCTAGTGCTTGCTATTCTGCGTACGGGGTGGAGCTTGCTGAGCAATCGTGAATGGCAAATCAAAGCAACAAAAGTAGAAAATATACATAAACGTATACATTGATATAAATACTAATACACCCTGTGTATAATGGTCATCCCCTCAGTGAAAGTGCCATACCTGTACAAGCATATTTAAAAAAAGTTGTTGTTAGAAAGAACTGACGAGCGAATGAAAAGGGAGGAGAAACGAAACTACCAAAGCGTAAGCGTCCGAATGGAGATCGCGTGAATAGACTTGATTATTTAATAAGCCATCAAGCGCAAGCGGGCAATCTAATTACGCGCGAAACACCGGGTGTCGGGCGGACTTATTCGGCTGACAACTGCATTGTCAACGCTCGCGCAATATGCTCGTAATTCGACACCGAACGATATTATTCCGGCTATCGGTCAATCTAAAACGCAACGTCGAATTAATGTACCGAGTCTCTCTCTCTCTCTCCTCGGTTCTGGCGTCGCGTCATTGCATTTTACTCGATAACAATCTTCGCTCTCTGATTGCTGGCTTCGCTGTGAACGCACAAATATTCATAATTACATTTCAATTGTCACGTTTGCAGAAAGAAAATGACGTTACATTGTAGCTGTTATTCGATATTTTTTACGGTATATCATTTATTTTTAATTTCAATTTAAACGATGAGCTGTGATAACAATTATGCCGTTTTACGACTGTTTATTTGAGATATGGACATGTAGAGAACACGGATATATCGATAAGTATAAGTGCATAATAAAATATGTACAGTGTAGGTACAGTGAAGTAGTGTATATATAGAGATGCTGATAAAAATAAATGCTAATATAACGAAAAGAACAAGTATTTCTCAGGGTTATTGAGTTATATAGTAACCGGAGTAGGATGTACGCTCACTGGGGCTGCGTTTGACGTTTGACATAGCCCTTATTGTGCCTGCTTACACAGCTAGTATTCTAGTCCGCCTACTGCTCCAACACACACACACACACACACAAACAAACACACACAGACACACATATACGTGGATATATATTCATCGTATATCATAACGTATACAGCACTAATAGTCATACATAAAATACATTTGACTCGCTATTATCCGTCACGTCCTCCGTAAATACAGTTTAATATTTTGTTTTTACACTTCAAAATTTGTTCGGATCATCGAGCGAAAATACTACACGCATACGTATTTAGTAGGCTCAAGCGCATGGTTATGCTGGTGACTCATTTCATCGCTACGAACTCCCAGCAAATTTAAAGGTGCGCAATTTGTGTAATTTCGGCCAAGAAGTGTCAATTTGTAACGGTCAACAATAATATTGCAAGCACGCAATGCGTATAGACGTTAAAATAACGAATCACGCGCCATGATTCAACGGTACTTTTTGTCACCTTTGCTTCGCTTACTTGGACGCATGTAATAGCAACAGGTTTTTGTGAATGTTCCAAGCAAAACTGTATTTTAATCGAAGTAAGGTATGTGACGATTATGTATACGTTTATGAAATAGTCTTGAGAATTTTATGAAAAATGGATCCGCTGAAGTGGGTAACGCGTCTTCAGAAAATTGAAAGTAAAAGCAGTAAAAGGTGAGGCGTCAATTTCTACGTGCTCGAGTGCAAGAGCGAAAACGAAAACGCAAAAAATACCTAATGCGTGGCGAATGATAAAACGAGCGAACGAGATCAGCTGATTGCTTCTGTTGAAGACTGGTCCTTATATCCAGTATAAGCTTGCAGCTACTATGGGAGCTAGGGGAGGCGGAGCTCACAAGACACGAATCGCCAAATCGCGCTTCAATACATGCTTGAGTGCTTTGGAATAGGAAGGGAACAGAGTAGGACATTCGTTTTGTACGCTGACTCAAATCTGAGATTAATCTTTGCAGCATTTCATTGTACTCGGAGTTTTTGTTGGTTCTACTCCGAAAATGCTGTGTTGCTTAACCTCTATTATATAAACGGAGTTGATATGCGTAATAACAACATTGTATCAAATCGTATTCCCATATTACTTTCTACCGGGATTTTCACCACTTTTCTTATGCGCGCGTATGAAATGTTTCTAAAATAATTTGAAAATATTTCAATCGTTTGAATATTATAGTAAATATTTTCAAAATATGGAAGCGGAAGATTTCACGAACCATTTCTGATAAATTTCAAATCAATGAATTACCGGACGCATTAAAAACAAACTTTGACTAATCTCTTTCATTGTACTTGAGTGCTGTGAACGTTGAAACGAAATTTTGTTTTTAGGTTAACTTCTTCAATTTTAGTTTACCCAATAACTGCCTCTGCTAATTCACTAAACATAACGTGAAATTTGGCTGAAAAACCGAATATTTACACATATTTTTATATCTATTCGTTAATATAACTGTGATTTCAAAAACATTCAAATTATAATTAAAGGTTCGTGCTCTTTCGCTTCAGCTCGTCCAGTAAACGAGTCACACCCCGTCATAAAATATTTCCTGCAAGCACTTAATACACGATATACTATTTAGTTCCAAAAACCATTTATAATATGTGTTTGATAAAATTGCACGAATATATATGAGATTGCATTTTGCAGTGTATAATTTTAACGCATATGAAATGAATATATGGATTATCGAGTGTAATTGTTTCTATATAAATGATGTTGAATTATCACTTGAATGTAATAGAAGTACAAAAATTAATGTATGATGATATAAAAAGATAACACGAAAAGGATTAAGTTTATCTTTGCCATTCAAAACTTTTCGTCGTTAAGATCGAGATATTATATCGATCCAGCAGAGTGGAGGCTTTGACGACCACGTTATACGTTTATTGGTAGTTGAAAATTGCTCTCTTGTGCTTTAGGACCAATGACACTTAATTAAGAGATCGCACTATAGTAATAACTCTTCTTGCAGCTTACGTAATCCATCAAACTACACGATATCACCGCTGCCGGCATAGCAATTAATCCAACTAGCATTTCCGTACATCCGTGGCTACTCTAGTTTGGGACTAATCATTAATAACGATCCCTTCC
The DNA here is from genome assembly GCA_030064505.1 of Chouioia cunea. Lineage (NCBI taxonomy): Eukaryota > Metazoa > Arthropoda > Insecta > Hymenoptera > Eulophidae > Chouioia > Chouioia cunea. The sequence goes on along the minus strand of JAOPFQ010000006.1, from coordinate 2,300,446 downwards.
ATCTAAACTACAAAAATAGTTATAGTTGGATAAGTGTATTATTAAAAGCACTCAAAAAGGCTACATTTTATAACGTTTAAAAAAAAACGTATTAATCGTGAAACATTCATAAAAGTCACTTGTAGGAGAAGACCATCGATGCATATTAATACAGTATTAGATCGTTATGTCAAAGGTCATTACGATTAGAAACATATTATTAAATCATCTAAAAAAATAAATAAAGATTGTGACAAAGGTCGTATTTATAAAATAAATATTACACAACAGAACATAATGAATTCATAATTAAATTTACTACTAATCCGTTTGTACTAATCGGAAATTCAAAGTTTTTTGACACATGGTAGTACATGGTATGGTCTTTCCTTTTACATTTCATGAATTCGTACGCCTTTATAAATTATTTTTCGCTTAGCAGATGGAAAGTTGACATTTACTTGAGGCTAAACAATTAGCTACCGTAATTTATTTACAAGATTACTCTGAATTTAATTATTATTAAGTTTGTTTACATATGTATCTATCGTAAAAAAAATTAAAATAGCTTACAATTTTTTAATTCGAATTCTCAATGTTTGTTAAAGATACGTGCAAGTTTTATTTTTCACATAAGTAGAACATGTTTGCATGTATCTGTTGAGTTAGCGACAGCGACGATTCAAGATCGGAAAATGACCTGTAAAAAGTACAAGCAGATAACAATTGTAAAATGCGCGTCCGCGCGTATGTGTACGTGTGTGGTGCCTGATACTTTAAACAACTACCATTATTATTACTCTATACAGTGACAATATATCATAACTGGCTGTTTTTTAGAAATTGCTATTGAGCATCATTGAAAAAGGTATTAATCGTATGCATTAAAATACTCTTTAAAATTGTCAGTGTATAGCAACAAAGTAGTAATAGCACATTGTATATATGATAACAAATATTGGAATTTATGCGATTGGTTTGATTGTTTATCTTGGAATGACAGCAGGCGATTGAAAAAGAATGTTTGGTAAGTGCATAGTGAGTGGAGAAATATGAGATATTTGAAAGTTTGATAGTCTGCAGGTGAGTGTCACGCGCCAGCCATCGAAAAGCAGTAATAAAAGACTGTGCAGCATCGGAATGCATTCCATTGGGTGCAGTGAGTCTTCTTGGGAGGCGAGGTGACGCCCAGTTTGGACATTGAAATTATTGGAATTATATACAACAGCAATAAACGCATAATGCCAGTGAAACGAATCAGCTGGCTGGTGAGGAGGTGATCGTATGAAGAGAGATAGAGAGAGAGAGAGAGAGAGAGTGGAGAGGGAGAAAAAGGTGACACAAAAAGCTGCACTCCAGACAAAAAAATCAGACGATGGCGATCATCAATAACGATGGAGCACGCGTCAGTTGCTCTCGCTATTGAGCACCGAATAAAACGGATCGATAGGCAGAAGTCGCGTAAAGCAAAGACACGGAAACATATGTCGCGCGCGCGCGCGCTACTCACCTACACTATAATATAGCTCCTTGCAGCTTCCAGTTCATTCAAACCAAAACTAAACGATTCCACAGCTTTTGCTTTTTCTCTGCAGCTCGCTCGCCATTGAGCGATTCATTGTGTTGCCGGCTGCAGTGGCAGATCCCAAGTGGCTTTTGACAAATTGCTGTTGTCATATCTGCCTTACCTGTGACTCGGATCGTTCAGCCTCTAATCGTTCAGCACTAATTTATACCGATACTCTGGTTCTTTTTTCATATCAAAATTCATATTCGACTGCATCTAACCCTCCATTTGACCTCACCCTTTTCTAAATTTACCTTACAAGTGCAAACATCAACGTTGAGATGGCATGGAAATGCAGCAATGAACTATTCTGTAGAGTGATATTATAGCCCACCGAGGGATATGAAACTCCAATTGTTGCAACCTGCTTTTGGTATGCTTCGTTTTCAGAGATTCAACTTACAATCAACTTTGTTAGTTCGAACTGTTCTTACAACTAGTAAACTGGAGATTCATTAACAAAGTTTACTGAGAGCTGAACGATACACTCGTTAACCTTTTGACAATGACTACGCATACAGTAGGACATAGTAGCTGTTCTCGGAACTGGACTTGTGGTCGAAAGGAAGGAAAAGATCGAGGAGCGATGCTGCTCTCCGCCCCTTACTGACTTTCAGAAAAAAATCAATGTCCTGGAAAATGAGCACCTTAGCGGAGGTGTGTGTGCGCAGCGACAGTTTTTTCTTTTTGAAAGCACTTCGAACCATTAACTTTTCTAGCGTGCGGATAAATTGAAAAGCCATGGCTAATGTGCCTCGCGAGCGCATAGCTCCAAGCTTTTATAGGTTTCATGCTTTTACGTTCGCAAGCCTCGATTTTCTTGGATTAAGTGTCGAATTTGAAGACTCGTTCGGTGAGTTATTGGCCCCGTAGGCGAGAAACTTATTGCTCCTTCAGCAAGAGGCACGTGCGAGTTTCGCTTCCTCCTCTCCTCGCTTTTTTTATTTGACAGACTTAACGCTATTCACAAGTGTTCACTGAAATTTCCCCTTAACTTCCATTCCTCATGGTTGTCTCGATTCAAAGTTGTATCTTTTGTTTACGTTAAGTTACACGTGACTAAAGTGAATACGTTCCATGCTTGTATTTTGTTATTTAAGATCCCAGAATATTCGCAAATGTTAGTGCTTACGCTTTTGCGTCTCGTAAAGTACCGTTTTTATTATTTTATTCTTACTATTTCGATATTCATAAAGTGGCTGTTACACTCCACTGGAAAAGTAAAATAACATATATTTTCCGTGTTTATTTATAAAACGACATTTTTGTTATCTAATAGGAAATTTGATGAAAAAAATTAACTCTGTAATTGAAATTTTAGTAAGTCACTGTGGATATATTCGTGCTACAATATTTTTATAGTTTTCCGCTGATGGAAAAGATATTGTGAAACATATTAGTATTACACCAGGGTTTGAATAAGGGCGGTGAAACTAGCGTTTGTAACGGTAGAAACCACAACTTGTTCGGTCTATATTTTTGTCACCTCATCTTTAACGAAGAGCAGATTAGTGGAGAGCAAACCGCGTGGTATTGTGAACGAGATCAAAAGTGCAGTTTCCGGCTGTGCAAACACCGTACAAGCAAGAGCTCGTATCGAGAGATAGAGAGAAAGAGAGACGCTGAAAATAGGTTGAATAAGAGCCGAGTGTTCCCAGCGGCACGCGTCAGCTCGTCGCTCGCAATATGCTCCATATTTGCGGTACGAGCAACCTAACAATGTACACTACGATGATCGGGCAGCCACTCGTTTACGCGCGGCTAGGGGTGAAGAGGCTTGTTCTCTCTCTCTCTCTCTCTCTCTCTCTCTCTCTCTATCGTTTTCACCGTTGAATTAATGGCCGTAATGATCGGATCATCGCAAGATTCGGCGCTCTGTTCTCATCTCTCATAATTAACCAGCCAAGTCGCGTGCCGCAGCCAAACTATTCAACTATGCACACGACTAGCTGTTTACTTATAGATACGATGCGATCGTACTCAAATTCGAGTGCATGTTCATCCTCCCGACAACACTCTAAATATTTTGCATAACCTTTTTTCCTTCTTCCTTTTATTTCTATTTCACTCTCAACATTATGTTCAATACAATCATTATTTCGGCTAAATTGTATTTTAGCACGCGATATGACTATCAAACATTATAGTCGAGTTATGCGCATAAATGTCAGCGAAAGGTAATGCACGTCGAACTTTTCTTTAAATCGATCGCCGACAAACCTGGTTCACACGGAATCCTCATTACTCTGACGTGTATCGTTTTGCGTTATTACTATTCCACCACACTCTCTTTCACTCTCTCTCTCTCTCTCTCTCTCTCTCTCTCTCTTTCAATGCAGTACTTTTGAGTTGCCAATGATTTTCGTCTCGTTCAAACAATTTTACAATTATTTATTATTAACTTACGATTTCCATACTTTTGTCAAATTCCCACGTTTTTAATTTTTTGACACAAAATCTTACAAACCAATAAAAGTACGTACCTAGTATTTCACTTTCAGCAACAACTTATTTCGGTTGGAGTAAAACGTGCATGCGCGCTATAGTATAATTCAATTTCAGAAAGATAGGCTCGATCATCAACGATCTTATAAAATTAAACCGAATCTGGATGACATTGAAAATAACAGTCAAGTTGTACTACCATATTCAAGCAAGAGTTATGAATAAATTTTTTTTTCTAACGACACCCAATTTCACACTACTGGAAAAAACATTAATTTATACAAGCCAATTGTTCTATGACTAGCGTGAGTTTGCAAAAAATGATACAGACGTATATTGCTAGGTCGTTAATACATATTTGACGTTATGGAATGGAGCATTCGATTGGATACCATACAAAAGAAAGTCGACGAGGCGAGACGCAATTTGAGGCATCGATTTGATTGTCAAGCCTCGAAAACCTCAGGCAATGACATGTTGTTTTTCTGTATTGGCTGGTGGCACCATTGCACGTGTACACATGTCACCTTTTTTGTCAGTATTGCATTAACGTCAAATAGCATTTTTTTTTCTTTTCAAATATTAAATCAAACAAATAGCTTTGCTCAGGAACGAGGATAAAGTTTCGTATGAAAAATCAAATATAAATGTATGTTGAAATGCACGCCATATCAGAATGCAGAATGTATCGGAGATCACAAGATATAGACTATCAGGTGATTGACTGTGAGAAGTAGTGCACTGGATAATTAAGTTTACGCAAGATGCAACGACGATAAAATTAACGCGTTAGGCAAGTCTGACGAAAATGGGGTCTGCAAGCGCGAGTAAATTGACTTTAAGTGCGTCTCCGTCATTAACGCGTACAGCCGTTGCATAGTTCCGCAGCGTTCTCTCTAACATGTTGCGATTAACATTGCAGACACTTCGAGCTCGAGAGCCGTGCAATTCTTAGCGTATCTAATGCCAGTACAATATTGATGTTAATGCCCATTAGCGCGCGTCAGCTCGTTTCTGGTATTTTAACACGATACGCAGACCAGCCCCATGACGAAACGTACACGTGCACCGATCTTATTATATTACACCCCCCCCCCCTCCCTTCCCTACACACACCCTACATTTCTCATCTACCCTCCTACTTTTTTAATAGCGCCCTGTATCTATAACGCTATCAGCTTTTTTATTCTGTGTTCTCGCTCCCGAACAAGTATTGCGCTCATCAAATAGAATACTGCACTAGTCGATTTTCATATTTGACAATCCGACCTGGGTCTGATTCTGAACCGCGAAATCGATAGTTAACCAGTTGTCTTATTTCGAATGTAGGTCTATGGAAATAGGCTACACTGAACGCCCAATATAACAATCTTATAGCAAAACTTTGCCACTTGACCCAATTTTGATTACTTTTTCTATTTTTCAGTTATCCTGGCTCGTTTACCAAGAGTGGGATACGATGTGCGTAGGCAGCTCTTGATCGAGGAGCTGCGAGTTGAGGGGGTGGAGGGGAAGGGAAGGAGGCTCTCCTCGTCGACCTCGCGCGCCTCATGAATTTGCGATGCTCTGCCCCCTTTATTTCGTTAGCTAGGTGCTCAGTCTTCTTCTTGATTTTGCTGTTTTAAATCTTAAGGCTGTCTTTGTTTGCTCCCCAGAGTCTCTCTCAAAGATGGCCGATGCTCAAACTTATCGAATTCTTGCTTTTCCATAAAAACAAAGATTTTTTATTGCAAATTTTCTTTAGCTAATCTCGATAACTATTAACTTTCAACCCTACGAAAGAACTCTAAATATACGAATTGGTGACACAAATACGCAGTAATTGGGCAAGCTATTTGAGTCGAGATTGGATCATTACGTAATAATTGGAATTAATTAAAAGCACCCTATCCTTAATTCCCTTAGCTGGATCCAGTGTACAAAATCAAATAAATGCTCTCTTTCTCTCTCTCTCTCTCGCTCTCTCTTTGTACGAAGCTTGGAATCCTCATCAAGTGACTAAACAATTCACCATGGAAGCCCCTGTGCGCTCGCAACCAAAGGGTCGCCCGAGTATTTGTTTTGTGTGTCTCCACGTTGCAGTGTCTCCGCGATGCGAGAGGCAGGCACGCAGGTGCGGACTATACATATTCAGCCGATGCGACAAATTGCGCGTGAAACGAATCGCACTGGCAGCTCGGTAGCGGCGCGGGCGTTCCCAACATTGTTTAATTAAAGCCCACTGATCAAACGCTCCGTCCTCCCTTTACAGCAGTCACGAGTTACGCCTGCGCCTCGCCCATTCAGCTGCTGTTCTCTCAGTAGCAGATCAATGCTCAATTTAAATCTTACCTTGCTGCCCTCTTATCCTCGGATTAATATCAGGCAGGCAAAAACGACTGCCACTGTTAAGCGGAAATCATCGACGAGCATCGTACTATGATACTTCGGTGATTTTTCATGAATTTCACATTGACTCTTCTCCCCGTCAAATTAGCAAGTCCAATTTAGTAAAAGTTGCACTTCGATCTGAGCTGCATTCGGTGATTAATGGTGATTTATGTAACACCCCACGAATCTGCAGTGTGAATTAAGCCATGCGTGAATCAACCGAATCAAGTTTGTCGGTACTTAGGAGAAAAAACTTTGCCACGTGTGATCGAGTACAAACTGACGTGAATACGAGAAGTAGTCGAGTGACAGGGGATCGTTTCTGTTTTTTTCTTTGAGCGTACGAAGCAGTTTGAGCAATCGTTCAATCAAATTCATGTCGACATTAAAAAAGCAATGATGTGAAAAGTGGCTCACAAAACATTATTAGCGGGCTATCTCGCTGAATGATCTCCGCCTACTCCGAAAAATAATAGCTGATCGATCCTCTATTGTCGTATTATCCAAGACCTTTCTGCTCTCTGTTTCCCTCTGGGCCATCTTTTATTCCAGCACTCGACAATCATCAATAACGCAAGCGTTCAGTTGCGAGTAGAGCACTCGGCATCCACGCCAACAGAGCCTGAAGCAAGGCAGATTCAAAGTTCCGCGATTCTACTAACAAACCTCTATGACTGCGCCTATACTGCTCGAGTGCAGGCCTATTGTCGTTTATTCATGAATACGGAAAACGCTCGTCTTGCGGAAACCAAATTATGATGTATCACTCGCTCTGAACCACTCGAATCACCCATTTTGCCTTCCGTTTTATTCCAGTCCGAGTCGCCAGTGTATGGCAACTTGTATGTTTCACACATGATCGTATTTTTCATATCGTAGCTTGGAGACTGTAGGCATTCACACTGCTATTTCAATACTTAACATTAATTTTAAATATATGTAGAGTATATTTGGAATAATGTGCAAAATGTCCGTAAATCGAACGATTGTTAATTAAAACGAGAGCATTGATAGTTGCAATTTTATTGTTCGATTTGACAAAATATAAAAACTAATATTTTTCATAAAATTTTATAATTATTGGTATACCTTTTTCTAAGACTGAATGTCAAAAGTAGTTCTTTTTAACTAACTATGCATCGATGCATACGCCATTGATGGTGATATATTATGCTGGTACGGCGTTGTGGAAAGGTCCGAACAGAGGCATCGTATTATGTAGTTTTTTTGTCTTGACTTTGATTTTTTGTATCTCTATCCACGGCTTGAAATCTCCAAGATCACAGCAGTAAGTGTAACCGTTTTGTGGTGAAGAAAATTCAGGATACAGATGATCACATTCTGACTTTTTGTTGCAAAGTTTAAAATCGCTTGGAATAGAGCCGTCATCATTAAGTTGAATAGTTGGATCGTTAATAGTAATAAATGCTATGCCTCGTTCCGAGTTGGGCCTTGTGTCTAAAGCAATTTTGAACAAAAACTTTGGAACGCAAGTGGGTTTTGTAAAATTTTTCAAATTATACAGATATATTGGGATTTGGTTAGAAGTCGAACATTCTATAGTTCCAGAATAGACATCAAGATCAGTGATAGATTCGTAGGCTAGTTTTCTAACAGCATCTCCGACCATTTTCCAATTTCCGTCGTTAATACTTTTCCATATTGAAACCGTATTTTCAAGGAAAAACGTTGCCCTTTGCTCAGGAATATAGAACAAATCATCCTTGGATAAAAGTTGCCCGTAAACCAAGTAATTGTCTCCTACGAAATCAAGCATTATTCAATTTTATTCTATTTTATTTTTTATTTATAATGATAAATGATAAGATTGTATGACTCTATAGTGCACTTGTATCGTTTGATAATCGAATACGTACCATTAGTATTTTCAGTCAATAATTTCGATTTCCGCCCCAATTCTGACGACAGTTGCTGTTCATTGCCCAATTGCGGGTCAGTGATAGATAGATTCTTAAATACTTGTCCTTTCCGTAAGTTTTCAGTATTCTCATCGATTCTTGGTCTTCTGTTGATTGTTGACAAGACATTTGCTTGCGCAAATGTTAGTTGGTCAGTAAAGGTCAAGTAGTATATCGGCAGGAAATCGAGGGCATTCAATTGATATCCAATTTGATATTGTCCATCGGAAAGTGTTTTCATTACTGGCTCAACTTTTCCCGTACATTTGATGGGTCCGCTCATTTGGTTCAGAAAAAAAGGCGATAGGTATTCTGATGCGATGACAGTGAAATTGTCGGATAACATTTGGGACGATCTCATCAAAGAAGTTGCAGTCACATTATCTGGCCAATCTTTTAAGCCTGGAAATACTAGATGGTGATCCAAGCAAGCAAAGCTGGCTAGGCCATTGCTTGAGTAAAAGTTGCGTTCCAAACATTTGGCATTCAAATAGGTTGGGTGAAGTATTTCTAAGTAACGACGGTCTACACCATCCTGATACTTCAAAATTATCGGGGACTCTGCACTATTTACGTCTGCAACATCAACTTGCACGCTGCAATCATTGAAGTTAGAAGAGACGCAATCTGCGAAGGATAGAATTCGAGCTATTAAAAATGACGATACATTCTTGGAATTCCTTCGTTAAATTAATTGAAAGCAGTGACATTGATTGATCAATAGTCTACTTATTTTGACCAAAATTAAAATACAATTCCAGCGCTTTAATACTAGTACTCAAGACTTTTAAAAAAACAATACAATTACGAATGCGATAAATTATTTAATGAAATTAATAGAAATTCATTGAATTTTTAAAAAGAATTTAAAAAATTCATTGAATTAAATTCGCTTTAATACTTGTACTCACGGCTTTGAAAAAACACTAGAACTACGAATGCGCCAAATGCACCGTTCATTAATGCCATGATAACACAATACGCGAATGACTTGGTTTCTGATATTTTTATGCTCTTTTATACGCCGCCAAGATACTTGTTAGTTCCGACACACGCCTATTATTAGACACTTCTTTATATTACGTAAACAGTGGTTTTTCCTTCTCTTACCGATGATTATGAAAATTTTATTCTCTTGCAATCAATTTCTATTGCTATTAGAATTGATGTATTGTGAGTTACGAATGTGAGTTTACTACCGATTATCTGATATTGGTCTCGTCTAGTAAGGAATTTGTTTTGGAAAGCAAATATGCGTAAATTCTAATTGATATTCTGATAAAATAACCGATTGATTCTTCTTCCAAACCCAATTGATTGGAAACTACCATCTTGTGATATAACAAATTAAAACTCCTAAGAAGACTCCAATGGAAAACCAAATAAAGTAGACCAAAATAAAAAAATATCGCGTAGAGATGATTGTCGTCGTAAAAGTTAAAAAATCATAGTTTCAACTACCTCGAATACTACTAAACCGAATGGATTGCGCAACGACTTTCAGGATCCATTATACACCCGGGTTATTAAAAAAATGAAAAGCCTATGTTTATAAAGAAAATAACAAACGATTGTTTGTGTATATATATTTAACGACAATATCATACATACGTACACGAAAACGGAATTTCATTTATGAGGAAGGTAATACAAAGTATTGTAAATTGTCGGTTAAAAAATTATCGCTGACGGTATTGAAGCTGGGGAATTCCAAAGCTGATCTAACTGGTAATTTTTTAGAACCGTAGTAGACGTAAAGCTAGGAAAGAAAAACTATCGATGGACTAATGGAAACAGTGTTTGGTTATACAATGACAGTTGGCTGGAGATGGCAGGTATGAAATGAAATTTCAAGAGAGATTTGAGCTAGTTTAGCACGCGGATCGGTGCGCGTATATGCAAATTCGCGGCAAGCCGCGGTCGTAAATTCAAGAAGGCACTAGCTGATATGAACGGGCTCGTACGTGCATGGATCGAACTGGTGATTTCGTGTCGGCTCGGCTGATGCATGACTACACTGCAGCTTCTTTAGTTTACGACTACGATTCACTGGTCATTTATCCACCTATATACCGCTTCGACTTTCACATCGGATGACTGAATTCGGATAGAAATTACGCAAACGATTAAAACTTTTACGTATGTGCAATTAAGGAATATTTTCAGAAATAATCCGGTCGCGTAAATTTACCGCAATCGCTTATGCTATTCGTGCTACTCGACATTTCTAAGCTATCTGAACGTAACAGACTGTGGCAATTTATAAATAAATAACAGAAATAGAACAGTGAGCTGTTGCAAGGATCGTAAAAGGATGAAAAATGCAATGCAAATAAACCAACAAATAAAGGCAAAACAGAAAAGCAGAAAAACAAGGAAGCAGAGAAATAGGAAAATAAAAGAACAAAGCAACAGAGAGACGAGTCGACGAGTTTATTCATTGCAGCAACAGTTGATATTGCATGTTCTTTGAGCTGACGTAGCGATTGAGTGTCGTTCTATTTGGAATGGACCGAGTCACGCCCGGCGTGCCTCGGCGGGCAGCACTCAATAAAGGATTGAAATTTAATAACTTCGGGGACTCTGCAGTCCCGGACAGTCGTTCGGGATCTTTCGCTTCCCGATGGTTTCGCTGGGTTCCTTTTCCCTTTTTAAACTTGTTTTTCTGCCTTCACTGCAGAATTTCGCGCTTCGATACGTTATTCGATCAAAACGGTTCAACGTTCCAATATTCCTTTTTTTTTCTTCCTTCCATCTTGCCGCTGTTACTTTCGTTTTTCATCGAGTAGATCATCGACTCACAGATATTACTCGTTAAATACGTATTCCGTGTGTTCAGGCTGAAAACTTGTCATCAACGTGGATTATCGCTGTAAATTATCCCATCACTGATGGACTTGCGATATAAAATTGTTATTACATTCATACTAACAGCGAAATGACAGACTCGAGGTACTTTCGGGAGATTAGCGAAGATGCCAATGTAAGGACTTTGATATTGGAATGGCAAAGTCGTTAGTTGGTTAGTGAGATACCCAAGGGAGGTCGAACAAGGTAAGCGGAATTAAGCGAGCAGTCAATTGGTTAATAATGGAAAAAAGAAGAGGAAGTGGCGAGGCAGGAGGTCGGTCACTTAAAGACACATTTATACTCGATAAGAGGTGGTCAGTTTCCGAAAGGGCGGAAGACTGTTGAGGCGGAAAGGCCAAAAGAAACAAAAAAATTCCAAGCAGGCGCAGTTGACAATTGACTTCCCGTTTGTAGGAAATGAAAGGACGGAAAGGAAAGAAACCATTGGCCGAGTCGAGAGGGGACACTTGAAGCGAACTCGGAGTATAAAGCTTGACTTGACAATGATTCCCCGAGAATCCATTATAGAAAAGGTAAGGTGGGCCGAGTCTTGGACTCGGAAAAAAGTATACAGTGTGAGTTTCATTGACAAGTGGCCGCTCATTGTGGGCCTGGAGTACCTGTAACCTAGTCTCTGCGCGCAAGCCATTGACCGGCAAAGTGCGAATGCTAGCGCGAGCGAAAGAGCCAAGGCCAATTCATTGACGAGTCCGAGAGTAGAGTCCGGCGGCGAAAGCAGCGGGTGGCCTCTTTATTGTCACCTGCACAACATTGCTTGCCTGTGCTTCCTTCCTTTCTTCCTCGCGTGTTCCGTCGCCTCACTTGAGACTTTCAGTCTCTCTCCCTCTCACACTTTGTAATGAAGCTGAACCAGCAATTCTCTGTCCACAATTGCAATTATGTCTAACTGGTGGCCTTTATGTTGCTCGTGAATTAGTCCACTGCTTTCCTTTTTCTACTTTTCTCTGAACTGCACGCTCTGACTCGACTCTCTTTTTATTATATCGACTTCTATTCGACTTGTGAGAACATTTTCCAACATCCAGCCTTGCGCTCTAGTCCTTCTTCTTCTTCTTATTTACTTCTATTCGAGGCCGGATTTTAGCGCGAAGCGTTTTCACTTATTGACGTTCGATGCTACTTTTTATCCTCGTGATAAATCGCGTCGCGCTCGCTACTCCACTCACTGCTATGCTTTGCATTTATTTCCTTTTTACCGTCTCTTGCTGTTGCTTTCGTTTCTTTGTTATTGCAATAGTCGATAAAATAGTTTTGAGCTGCACTTGGCCATAATACGCTTAGCGATTCACAGCAGCAGGCTGCACATAGGTGACGCAAGCTTTGGTATAGCGCGGATCCCTTGCGCGACATTGATATCGGGTTTTCCTTCTATTCCGTGACCTTATTTGATCGTGTTTACTCAAGTGAGTGTTACATGTGAGCACATTAGCGAAATTGGCACTCGTTCAAGCTCGTTTAACATAAGTCGAAGGATGATAATTCAGAAAACAAAGTTAGAATTGATTAATATACGCTGGTGAATCGAGATAATTTGACTGAGTTATGCGTACGTAAAATATAATTACGAAAACAAATTGTCATTGAAAGTGGAAATGCGATCGCGAGAGATTGAAGATGGGAGAAGTAGCATAAAAAACGTATGAAACAGGTAGGCAGGCTGCTGGCGTCGTAAAAGCGTGAGCTAGCTGTGAGAGTTCGGCTGTGAAATTCACAGGGCGCGGCTTTACGAGAGTGTCGCGTAACTCCGACACCGCTGGCTGCAGGCTGTACCTACGCGAGTGCACTGAATTTAGCACTGTAGCTCCCATGGGATGGCTATAGCTTCCTTCGTTCACTATACTCGACTCGACTTTCTGGTATGCAGGTTTTACGCTATTTTAGGTCGCGATATGTTTGTCACCAAGAGAAAATTCGCCATCGTTCTCTGATATACTTTCTCTCTCTCTCTCTCTCTCTCTCTCTCTCTCTCTCTCTCTCTCTCTCTCTCTCTTGCTCTCCCTCTCTCTGTTAATGTATCTCATACAGCCCCAACATTACCAGCCATAGCTTCTTCGTTCTTTATTCTCTACAATGTTTTTAAAATATTCTATGCACTCGTTTTCAAAATTTAGTCACTGAATTTCAGCACGCGATGTTAATAATTCAAAGCAACTATTTTTATTCCAACGATGGTTAGCGATTGTGAACTCGACTTTCAAATGCGAAGCATGCACTGCTTGTAAAGTACAACACGCGCAGCTACGTTATGAGGTGCAAATCAATAAGAGAATTTACTTGTAAAAACAGATATCAAGAAAGAAACAAGAAACATTGGTGCATAAAAATAGCACTAATAACATTATCGTAGAAAATACTGGAAATAGCGTTGTTAAGCATCCCACTAAATATTAACGTATATAGGAAAACACTACTGAAAGAAAGAAACTCGAAAAACGCATTATCTAAACGATTTTATCTAAATGTTCAAATATAAACGTATTATGTATTGTCTAACATTAAAGTCTTCTTATTGCATAATTTGAAGAGGAGGAGCCTAATTGAAGTGCAAAAGTCGCATTGTACTAAAAAAAGAGGATTTTTAACGTGGGCTCGGTTACCCCGGAGCATGTTCATTACTTAAAAAAATGCGTATAAACCTCCCTATCGACGAAAATACGTTTTGGTGGTGGCTTTTATTTCATAATACAATAGTAATATATGGAATAGTTATTGAAATCTTGTCATGAAAGTTTCATAATTGACCATGGAAAATGTATAAAAATTATTATTCAAAATACTTGAAAATCAGTATAAATGAACAAGTATGTATATTTGGTCATTATTGATCAACGATAATCAGAATTATATTAACTAGGACAAGCACGTACACAAAAAGGAGCAATAGTGTATAGATGTTCAAAAAAATACAAATTTGAAAAGATTATTGTGATATGAAGTGGTATCAAAGAGAGTAATGAGATTTGATGCGATGATGATTCCCTACGAATGTTCAAGAATAGGACTTGGAAAGATTAATTGGCATTTGATATTGACTCGTCGAGTTGCCATGCCCCTTCTGGCAATCCTATTACCAGTCGCCATATATCTTCACTGATCCAATACATCTCGGCATTTTCTTCTGATGCATATGTATATATATATATGGACATCGCTATGCTGTAGCTCTGGGATTTTGTTGGCGTATGGTCCTCGTATCTGCGTCAATATCCCAGAGACGGGAATCTTGAACTTTGGATTTTCGATTCTGAAAAGCTCTTTCCCTTGCCATCTGTCTATCTCCCTGTAAATTGGAAGATGTTTTCACTTATAAGAATCTCGAGGCTTTACGCTTTTCTGTGAAAAACTACCAATCTAAAATTAATATTACTGTACTAAGAATCTTAAATATATTTTTGCTTTGTATGTATCCGTAAAGTAAGTTAAGTGCGGACACATTTCTCTTCAAGGTTTTTATTAAAACTAATTGACTTTTTTACATTTTGGATCGTCAAAAAATGTATAATCGAATGCTCACTGAATAACATTCTACAGCAGTATCCTATTCATTTAGGTATTTTGTTAATAGAAACAGAAAACTATCCAAAGACATTTATTTTCTTGTCGTATTTTGTAAAGGATACAATAACAACCCTTTTCCAATAATTCATAAAGATTGCTAGCAGATAATGAAGGTTGAAATGTGCTTTATACTTCTCGAAAGATTATCCTCTATTTATATAGTTGCATAACTTCATAATCATGTGTTCAAATTTGTTGTCATGTGCACCGAGATTCGATGTATGTAATTTACTGAAAGATCGTTGTAGAAAAGAAATTTCTCCAAGCCAAATCCGTTGTGGAATAATGTCTATTTTAACAAAATTCTTATTTGAAAATGAAACATGAATCTATCATTGAATACTTGTCGAAACATAAAACATTAACGCAAATCAAATCTGAACTGATTACATGTTAATATTATTTTAGCAACATTAACCTACCGAAATTTAAACAAAGCCTAATTCTTCAGTGTGTGTAAGTTATTGTCTGAGAATATAACAGATTGTTATTGTTTTTCCGAAATTTTTACTGTTTCTTGCAAGGCTAGCTGTGCCCAAATTTTTCCAGACTTGTAAAGCTTGACTATTTTGTAAAAATGAATTGCAGAAAAAAACTATAAAAAATTGCGAGTGATGGAGTTTGATAGTAATTGATTAACTGAAGGTAGACACATCATCCCAAAACTGATTCGTTGGTATATTAACAATTTAATCAAGTTTAAAGTTTGACAACCATATCACCACAGCCTTCCCAATATAACCAAATATTATGACGCACAAACGGTTTGGGTAGGAAAACAGTATTGGCTTGAGCTACTAGTTGGACATGAAATCAGGGAGAGAATGGAAGAGTAAGCTAATAAAAAAGAGAGTGAGAGAGAGAGAGAGAGAGAGAGAGAGGGAGAGATATTGAATGAAAGGTTTCCCGGTCGTGCACGAGAAAAACAAACAGTGGACAATGGAGTTACGGCTAAGGCGATGGAGAACCTAATAACCTTGTGGAGGCTAACGAACGTACCGGTCGCTATGGAATGCTCGCTCTCAAGCACGTTATTATTATTTTATTGTCACGGTCAGCGCGCCGGCCGATCGATCGCAGACCGAGTTACGCCAACGTGTTCTTAATTGGGGCCAAAGCCCCAAATGTTGGAAATAGCCTCGCAACTCACAGCAGTGGCACAAGCCGGGTTCGTGTCCTGGGACGGCCTATTCTTATAGTCCTACTGTTGCTGGTACCTATTAACTAAAAGAACCCACACCCGCAAAACCTCTACGCTAATTTCGACTAGCTATTTCTCTTGAACTTGTAACTATTTAGTTGATTTTTTAACTTTTAATCATCTTCAGTAAGAAAAACTCGTTATATTTTTTAGCTTATACTCTTAATTACAGAGAGATGGCTATTGAGAAGACGTTCATCTGTAGTCCTCGTAATGCATACGTATGCAGGATGATATTGGTCAAAGTAATAAAAATAATAATGATAATGATAATAATAACAGTAATATTAAAGATGATGATGATGATGATAATAGGATCATTGTTATTTTCCAAATGTTGTCAATTGTTCTGTTGAAAGTTGATTGACCAACCATCGTTCCAAGTATATTTACAATGTTTGAGAGCGTCAAGAAATCGGAGTCAATCACGTCAAACGGAGAAGGTATATTATAGGCAATCGATGAAGAATAGTGCGCATTGTGGAGAGAACTCGGTATGAGATGGAGAGAGGGGGAGGGGAGATTAGGTCTACGCACTATGAATAGGTATAAAGCGAGATGCGCAGCAGCCCCCCGGTGCTTCTCTGACAAATTGGACAAAGACGAACGACGCTGGATACAGTCCGGCAAAACAAATTTCTTTGGCCACCGACTACCGACACCTACAGCCTTTCACGCCAGACAAACGAGCTTTTTAACTTTTCTCAGTTATGCTCGTGGCCTGATCGCGCACAATATTCCCCACTCCGGCGACTTCATAGTTCGAGCAGCATTCAAATCAAATATGTCGCTAGCTACGAACGACTTTTTTTATAAATTATTGAGCCCACTGGCACAAAGCACAGAGCTCGCGCGTGAATATGTCAACACGGGGACTTGATTCGGTGCTTCATTTATTACATTCTTGCTCTGACCTCCTAGTAGCACATATCTCCAACTGCGCGTGCTCCTACAATTTTTCAATATTTTCGATATCTTTATGTCAAGCCCATTTAACTTTTGACATAATACCTATCATTTGTGTTATTCCAGCAATTTCACAAATTTTCTTTCATATGTCGAAGATTCTACAAACTCAATGCACAATGCAGTGCTTGAAAAAATAAAACAAGTTCTCATTGATATACCGATGTGCCGTCTACAGTACAATCCATCCATGCATCAATTGCCCTATAAGAGGTATAAATTGAACGTTCGTTTTCTCTTCGGTTTACTGCCCTCAGTCAAGTTTATAGTTCGTGGAATATGTTCTTATAATACAATAATCTTTATTCAAACGTAAAATTACTGCTGCTACAAATATGAGAATTCCAGAGAATTCTTATTAATACAGGCGTAAAAGATCCGTCGTTCTACCACTTTGAAATTCGAAACAAACGAACAAGGAACATATTGATAAACAATAGTGTTTCTTAAGAATGTCACGACGCCAAGTCCACGTTGAGATATATTAATTATCCTGGCGGATTCTAATGATTATTTGATCATTTACGCACAGATGCTATCGTTGTAATGTGAAAAGTCTTTAAAAAATATGTTACAAGCAGACAGTCTTTAATAGTTAAGCAATATCAGAACAGCAGGTTTGAAATTTGTTCGGAACAAAGTTCGAATGGAAAGCTTTAATTGGTAGTTAGACGAGATATACAGATAGATTTCCAAGTACAAAATACTTGGAAATTGATTTCAATCGAATGATTAAACGTTTCGAAGAGATATTTAGTCGGAGAAGGGAGAGGAGAGAAGATGAGATGAAGCCGGTTTCATTGGATAAAATGTTAAATGATCATCCTAAAAATAAACAGACAGCTGGGATCGTCATAAAATTGCGATGAGAATACAGGGCATACTTTGTAATAAATGCCCGCAGGCTTTCCCTAAAACTATATTTCTCGAATGGAGAAAATTTGCTCGTCCCATTGAATTAGCTTGATTCACAAACAAAACTTTATCGATTGAGCCAATACGAGAGATGGTGCCGTTCAACTATTCGCGCTAAAGAGCGAGAGAGAGAGAGAGAGACTGAGGCAGAGAGGAGAAGGGTCTCGATGTAGCATCTAATAACGATAATCGCGATCAAAGCGCTCTCGCACGGATGTATGCACAATATGAAGAGCCGGGGAGCGCACGAAAGAAGAGAAGGGAAGGGAGGTGGAGCCGGGGGCAAAGGTTTGCCCGCGCGTCATCCACACGCACATACGTAGCAGCAGTAGTACAACTGCACACAACCCATCATAAAACTCACTGCGTCCCACTGGAATCTTTATATTGCGTTAAGTACTTGTGTACATATATACGCGTCCTGATCGACCCTATACAACAAAACGCAACGGAGAACCATATAACCAGCCCTAGCCTCGAACGCCTCGAGTTTTACACGTATTTTATACGAGCACATTTCGCTTCACCGCCGTTATCTTTTCCGCGCTAATTGTACTTGTCCTGAACAAACATCTATGCACCTCCTACCTTCTAGGCTTAATTGATATCGTACCTATCCGCAGAGGAAGTATTATTTTTTTTTAAGCGAACAATGATCCCGAGGAGAGAAAGAGAGCGAACAAGTTTTCGCTTCGTTTTTATGAACGTACTTGAATTATATAATAATTTACAATAACAGATTTTTAAAGATTTGCGTTTACAGCATCTCCTCCTAATGTTTCAATGTCATTCTACCGATACTTATCGAAACTATTAAATTCCGCTTAAAGATTGTTTACCCTTCCAAAGTAATAATATTTATCAATTCAACAATGTCTTTCCTTGAATAATAGTATTGTACTTGTACGTTTTAAGATCAAAATTGTTTATTCGTATTTGTACATCGACATACCATAGTACAAATGGGAGGGAAACTTGAGAAATAAGAATCCGAAGGAATATAGCTTGGAGTTGGGAGTTTCGTTTGGATGAGAAAAGTGCACAATGTAGCGACGTAGGGCCTCAATGAAGCAATCAACTGTCTAGTTTCTAATAGCGTTCGATTTTTAGATCGAGTATTTATTTAATATAATATAGTGCATACATTTATGCAAATTTACGATATGTACTAACATTTCTTTAACACTTAGTTATTTGTCAAATTTGTAAGTGTAACAATTGTTATGCACAAATAGGCAAAGTCAAACGTTCGTGCAATAAAAGTAGCGCGTTATTAATATTGAAAGCAATTAAATTAATACATTGTACGTAACCCAGATCGACATGACCGTGACCGTTGAATTATTATTAACGAAAGCATTATAAAAACAATGAAACTGTTGGTAATGCAATATTTTATAATCTGCTTGAACTATCTTGAAAAAATGCATGTCTTCAAAGTTATTAATGTCATACTACTTATGTGTATATATACATATAAGCATGCGGATAAAACATACGAAGGGTTGATAGGTGATGATCCAACAATCGCTGGACGTGTCTCTTTACGATTCATCATGTTCAGTATTGACTTAGTTATACGAGCGTTTAAAAACTCTTTAATCTAACATTTCTGTAGTGCTGTATAAACAATATATTTCAAATGTTTATGACTGGGATTGTTTTATATCTAAAAAATTTTTCTCGCAATAATGCTGGTTTTAGCTCAACTTCATTTTTACACTTTGTTGATAGCTGTGTACAATACGCCTCAGAGAAACAATGTAACTTTGGCTGAGAATATCATTTATTTTATTCAAATAGACAACTTTATAGACAAAATAAATGAAAGACAAACATGAATATTATTGAATAATACCAAATATTTTTGATTCGCGAGAGTTATTTCATGTTTAAACTTTTATTTGGATTTTTTTTTGAAAAAAGGTATATGCCCGGAGACCTATGAAAAATAGATGGACTTAGCGTCACTATGACTCTATAAAGTTTGTTGTTGATATATTTATGATAAATGGTAAAGTTTGAATCGACTATATTTTGAGGTTATTTAAGAATAGAATCGAGATTTACATTAATTGAATTATTGTGCGTTGGATGGTATGATTTTCTGGGATACATTGAATAATAAATTCATTTTGTTTTGACGTATGTACTATATATGTACACATATATGATGTATGTAATGTATAATAATAAAGTACCACACGATGTAAGATTGTGGAAAAAATTTAATTTATGACGGTAAACTGATATTTTGGTATCTACAATCTACAATGATCACTCGTTTGATTAAAAGTCCGTTTTTGCAAATTTACGAAATAGATCTGTTTTCGCTCAGTCATCTCTAACGAGTAAATCTGTTGATACTTTACAAAAAAGTGAAGTATAAAATAAGCTTCGCGTTTTAAAATCGTTTTGTTCAGAAACAGCTACACAGAATCCTTTTTATCCTCCTTACCAATGTATGAGTCACCCGAACCAAATGAAGTTTATTTGGTACTATAATAATTATTTTTTCAGTGTTACTAAATACTTTTACATCAATATTGGTTCATAAAGTAAAATATTTTATAAAAAATTACATTGACAGTTGTGATTTTAAGCACATATATGATTTTTACGTAATTTTGTAATATTTAATTTCATCTTCAAACGTTTTCAAAACGTTAATCAAATCCCGAACGTAAATAATAGCCTGTATGACGAAGTTTCGGCAGCTAGAAGAACTACACGAGTTCGTGCCTTCGCTAATCGGTGATAAAATAGAGTTATCTGCGGATTACTTGACTGAGCGTGGAAAAGCTTTTGTCCTAGCAATCCATTAGCAAGAAGCACACGTGAATGACAAAAGCTTAAGTTACTTGTATTACCGGTGCCTTGCCAAAATCCTTGCATGAAGATATTTATGAAGATATTTATTACTGAGACACGTTAAATCGTGCGATGTACGTTCGTAATAGAGTCACTACCCTTGCCTTAACTTATGTTTCTTGCTTCCTTACCACGCTTTTTTTTTCATTAAAATATCGTTTGTTTCATGATCCAACCTACTGTGACAAACTCGTTTTATTTAATATAGTTTACAACGATAACAAAAAGAAGACAAGTTTCGGCTATTCATTCGAAAGAACATAACACAATATTGCAGTTACGCCTATTCTATACCTGGGATTCGTGTGCACTCCATTCATGTTGATTAATTCAACGACCATTTGATGCACAATTTCTATAGCAAGAAATAAAGAAACAAATTCGAACAGATTTTTTCTAACCTCTCAGTAGTATGCAACGCAAGCTTTATCGCGAGTAAGCCTTATTATTTTGCGAACGTTTTATTTTTCAGGGAATGCCGCGTAGCATTGAGTGCAACAATTTTCAAGATGTGTATAATATACTAATTATCTATCGCGACTGATACGCTATTGACGGGTGACATAAAAATAATTGTATATTTTAATAGTTGATCAGTGCAGAGAGAGAGAGAGAGAGACACGCAACATCAGATAATGAATGAACACGTTTGCGAGTATAAAGCTAAAACCGAGAGAAAAAAAGGACAAATAAATTCAAGCAAACAGTTGACTTGATTGATACACAAGCACAGGTGGGTAGATTTGGAATGCATGATGGATTGTAAGTACAAAAGTAGTGAGAACTGGGGAAAAAAGATAGAAAGGCAGACGGTGACAGGCGGCTCGAATTGTTAGCGGTCGAATTGAATGGATGGTATTGAGGATCGAACGGGTTGGAGAAAACAATCGGCTGACATCGTCGTCACTCAGTTGTATAATGTTGGCATATTGCGACAGTACGTCAGCAAAAAGATTAGGGAATTGAGAAGAAAGCCGCACAATGCGGCAGTATTTTATTTGACTTGTCGTCGAGCGTTTGTGCCCGCAGATAGGATTTTCTGATTTTCTTCTTTACCTGGTTTACCTGCAGCTAATCGGCGATCTCTGCCGCTTCACTAACGTTGGACCAAAGCCCTCCTATTCTTCTAGTATTTGCCCGCCGTTCGCTATTTTCATTTGCGATTCTATGCAGCTTCTATTTTCTTGAGATGAGTTGGTATTGTGAGGTGAATACGACGCTCACGCGTCTGCACCTATACGTACGCACGCAGCGTGATTCCAGCAAACGGCCAACGTATGTTATTTCAATCCGATGTATCGGAGGCATCAGGGCCAATCTTTGATGTAACAACTGATTATCGGCACAAAGTATCTATTAGTCTTTGGTTTGGCGCTTACTTACGGGGCTCGCCCGGCAAAGTAAATTACGACGAAAGATTGACAGTAAAGGCCGAGTTACTTTGAGAAGAAACGTGGCGTAGCGTAGCGCAAGTCTGCTCTTCTTTGCCCTCTAAGAAGTGCTCGGAGAGCTGACGCGCCATGCTTTGGTTCAATCAATAAAATTTTACTCTCCCCGAGAGCGGAGCAGCCGATCAATGGCAAAGATGGCCAATGCGGAGCTATCGCCGCAATGTCTTTGACGATTAACGAGCTTCTGAACTTCTACGCATCTGATATTTACACGTACGAATGTCGGAAAACCTATAATTTAGAGCAAGAAAATTGCAATCAACTGGCTGCTCGTAGCCATTTATCGCACTACGCGCACCAGCAATGATATTGCATCCTTTTTTGCCTCGTCCGTAATGCAATAATAATCATTTACCTTACTCCAATATTATTTGAGGCTTGCAGCCTTCCACTCTGACTAGATGAGCTTGTACTTTTAATGCCAATTTGGCCTCTCTAGTGTTCATTTTCTCAATCTCGTCTCGTGTCAATCTTGACCGTTTTAAATATGTAACCGGCGACTAGTTCTACATTTGTCAAGCTAATTTCCCCTGGTGCATCTATCTAGTAATACATTTGGCTTGATGACCAAAGTTTCATTTACCTACTGGCTAATGATGTAGATCTACTTGTAGTTTCGAAATAACCTGCGGGCTGTCAACTCGTTAAAGTAGTTACGGTCTCTTGTCTAATACTTAGATTTCATAATTCGTTCAGAAGAGCGATCAAAATACGACCATCATTTTTACTGTTTATTTTGCCTACTCCGAACAAAATACGATTTCGTGACAATCCATACCTGTCATTTTCAGTTGATCGTACGATTAAAATGTATTTCACAAAATATTTCAACACTCGTATTCATATAACCGTTCGTTTATTAGATTAAAAGTCACGTCATAGTACGTTTGTGTATTAACGTGCTGTCGTCCAATAAAAGAGAGCCCGTTTGCGAGAGTGAGTGAAAATCGTGACAGAAATCGAGAGAATGAGAAAGAGGACTTGAATCACTGAAGAACGAGACTTGTCACGTTGTGCAGTAAAGTAGTAAGACCATTGGAATAGCTACGGCTGGGTTCAGTGACAAAATATTGCCAAGGACAAAGAAGCTTCGATCGTGAAAAGGTATTTTTGCGTGAAAATCATTTTCAATATATCATACTAAAATGGTCATTTTGGATCAACAAACTTACGATTTGCATAACAAACAGTCATCGGTCAATGGATACCATAAGTAAAAGAAAACTGGAATAAAGTTGATAATCGACTTGACCCGAAGAGACACGACTATACTACTGATTGTATTTCAAATCCAGTAGCGCAATTTATTGGTCATGGCGATGTTTCGTAAAAATAGGTAAACACGTAGTTTTTAAGCTTTAATCAAGACACTTTGATTGATTCAAGGGAGTAGAAGTAATTTGAATTACCAAATCAAATAAATTTGACGTGCTGAGCCGCGAGTCAGAAATGTCTATTGTAGAGAGATAAACAGTCTAGTGACAGGCAAACAAACCGGAAGATAAAAAAATGCTGGCGGAAAAATTCACCCGACAAAGATTGACCGATTGCTTCTTTTTTTACAAATACCGCTCTACCAAGGACACCAACTGTAGTTCCATTCAACTTACATGGCATTCGGTTGATATACGTGGGCTGCCAATGAAATCAATTAAACTAAAGTGAAAAATGAGGGAACGTAAAGTTGTAGTTGGCTAAAGAGAATATCGATGATATGATAAACTTGGAACGCGTATGCGCGTGTGGCGCTATGGTCGAATAGAGGGAGGTAAACAAAGGAGAAAGTGAACATCTCCCTATACACGAGTAAGTTCAAGGTTGCGCGCACGAGCAACCCTTGAAGGTCACGTACTAGCTACTTCACCCTCTTTCTCTCTATCTCTCTACCTCCCTCATTGGATTTTGATGCCCTGCACGCTTATCTGGGCTTCCTGTGCCGTAGCCGCACGTGTACGTATACGGCCATCAACCTATACTCGCATACACCACCATAGCAATAGCATTCAATCTTATTTTCTTTGGATAATACGAAACTTTCTATGACATCAATGCTACAACGCTCAGCATACAATAGGATTCTTGAGCACAAGAAACATGTCACAGTCGCAACCCATTCCTTTTTTTTTCACTTTTGTTATAATAATATTTGTAGAGTTGGATGGTTCAATCGATACATTACACGTGAAGGTATATGTGTCGGATGATCGAATTACATCGACGATCTCCATCGATGCTACCGTGGAATAATCTTCTCGTTAATTAACAAATCCCATTGTTACGTCTACATACGCTAGTTAACGATCAATAATAAACATTTTATCGAAAATTTTTTAACAGACCGTTACAGCAGCCGTATAAATATCAAGTGTGATCATTGCGAATGAGCGACAATCACAAACATGACGGTCTTTTATTTCTATAAGTCTTTTATTTAATTTACACAATCCTTAACGTATCAGGCGCATGCGAAGCTAAAGCAAAAGAAGCCAAAAAGTGGCTAAATGTAATTACAGTATATATTGATTTCTCAATTCAGAATAAGAGAGAGAAAGAGAGAGAGAAGAAAACATGCGACTCAAATAACGAACTATTCAAAATGCCGCTTATCCTTGAACGAATTATAACGAAAAACTTAAGCGTCACTCTACTCTCTGACAGTTCTCAGATGTCAATTATTATGTCGCGCA
Organism: Chouioia cunea; assembly: GCA_030064505.1. NCBI lineage: Eukaryota > Metazoa > Arthropoda > Insecta > Hymenoptera > Eulophidae > Chouioia > Chouioia cunea. The sequence goes on along the minus strand of JAOPFQ010000006.1, from coordinate 2,275,646 downwards.
GCTTAATCCTACGTGAATAGTAGTCGCAAACACCCGTCGATTGATCGGGTTATTGTACTTTTACTTATCGAAACGAAAAAATGAAAAAGACAGTGAATATTGACCGTAAATTTCATTGGAAATATAGGGATCAAGTTGCAACGGACAAGTAAAAAAACTAATTAAGAATGGTTGATAGTATCCGAGCTGAATGTTATTGACTACCGTTTTCCTAGAAACATTATTAATAAGTAATAATTTAATCAGTAGTTGAAAAATAATGCAGTTTTGGTTGAACGAAAATTGTGAAATCATCTCAATCAAGCAAAAAAACATACTAGACATTAAATTCCTGAAAATTTCTTTACAAATCAAGACATAGAAATAGTTAGTCGAGGCGAGCTACATAGAGTCGACAAAAAGACGAAGAATTTAGGGAGCTTGAGCATACAGCGACCTACGATACGTATGTATTTATGCTATGAATATATATATATATATATATCATATAAGGCAAGAAAGCAAAGTCAAAGCGCGCAACATATCACGAGGGACGCGCACACAGATGCGCGCCCTCAATGACAACAGCGACGTTGGACGAGGGGCTACCACTAATTGAATTTGCCGAGAGCGAGCCGAGCTTTACTCGAATCAGCAATCAAATAGATTAATTTTAGCCCACGAGTACGCGGGAAGCCAGCTCGAGTAGCCACTTTTCCGTAGTTTTGCTTGACTTTTCATTGTCTAAAAATTGATCAGACGCGACTTAAGCCCCCTGACATCGTTTAATTTCCACCAAGTCTCATTGTCATCGTTGGCCGAGTTTCCTTTGAGGGTGGTAATGCGAAACTCTCCCGCCACTGGGTTGAATTAATATTTTTTGCATTGATTATTATTCTCTCAATTAGATTTTCATTGAGGAGTCGCTAGGTAACTTCTTTGAATATCAGGACGTTTTTCGTATCCATCCAAATCATCAACGCAATAGCAGCATTCAATTTTATCGTTATACATTGGCTCTCGATTATTCTTTTTTCATAGCCTCGGCCAAACGACAATGAAGTGTAGCAGGAGGCGCGCTTGTCTTTAATTATGAGGATTTTTTGCTCTTAACAATCATATCACCACCTCTAATTCCCCAACGACTTACTTAATGCCGAAAACGTCGTCACCCCTCCGAACGTGCACCGTTTTTATTGCACCCCGTGGCCCGACTATCTGTATCTGTCTGTCGCTCGGTCCCTTATTTTCTCGCCAAGAAGAAGAGCTGCGCCAACTGTCACCACGTTCACCTTTAATTCCTACGGCATATAAATGCGGTTATTATAATCCCAAGCGCCCGACTAATAGCTCGAATAACTGGCCAACAAAAAACAGATTAATGCAGCCAGCGAGAAGGCCAACAACGTTTAACAGTAATGACTTTCACAGTGCCAGTTCATTTTATACTTTTTCTTTGCGTTTTCCCATCGAATGACATGCTTGTTAGAACTATGATTTTGCCATAAACGTAAAGAAAACATAAGATTACGACTATTATCTGTATCATTGCACGTATCCAAGTCTTGCTTAACATTATTCATTATTCAGGTAAAAGATATTGCCAACTTCAAATTATTCTCTACTCGCACACATTGATTTTCAAAATGATAAGAGACTAATAAATGTACCGTAAGCAGAATCAAGCGACACGTGTACACTAGTAAGTTTTTATTATAACGATTTTTTTAAACACTCTAGTCGAGTTTTAACTATCTCGATTTCCTCTATGTGAATCGTGACTTTTATATGGATTATAAATTAACGTATTCGTCACAGGAACTTGGAGTATATTGTAATAATATGCAAATTCCTCATATAGTCGACGGGGAATACTGTGGTAAGAGCCGTACTTTATTACCGCATACAAAGAGACACTGTAACCGAGAGCTAGAGAGAGAGAGAGAGAGAGAGAGTTAAGAGAGAATGAGAGGGGGGGGGGGGGGCAAAACGTTAAGAGCAGAAATCCTTATTTGATGTTATAATGATCGATTGTAAGATACGATCCACTCGATTTTGCGATTTCTATAAATCTAATTTGCCACCGAAAATGTTTTGCAAAGCCAACAATTTTTTAGAATCAGAACGTGATGTTTTACAAAAGATTTAGATAGCTGATATTGTGATAGGTGAATTGGTTGTACAATATAGAAAGTTGGATGCCTAAGTAAGGTGTTTTGATCCACATTCCGGTCGAGTTATTGATGCCAAAGTAGTATTCTCTACTAACTGATTTATCATTCGTTTATTTGAGCTGATTCTGTCATCTTGTAACAAATTTTATTACAAATATATGTATTCGTCATTTCTTATTTCTATAATTATGTCCATGTGATATACGTTTGGTACAAATGAATTTTACTAATAGCTATGAAGAAAAATTTCGATGAACTATATCCATATATCTTTGCAGAATTCAACTTTGAGACCTTCTCAGTGCACGAACACTTTTAAAACTTATGAATATAAACTTAACGTTAGGTATTTTTCTTTTTATAAATTCATATCTAACATATTTTGTATGTTCCAACGATTTGCTAACGATACTGTTTATCTTGTATATATTTTTAGAAAAAAGTTAACCCTATAAATGGATAGGTTTCATTTATTACTTATGTATCTGGTAAATATGATCTATTTTGACCATAGTAACGACTTGAATATTTTTTTATACTATCAAGATTACGTGATTAATAGAAATATACGGGAACTTAATATCCAAAATATTGGGACCCGAACTTTAAGAAAAAAAAATGTTAAATATGCCACATTACATAGTTCTGTTCAATTCAACATTTTTCTTAATAAATAATAAAAATATCTATTTAGGCGGTCTGATGTTTCAAATAAATGTACGAATAAAAATGAAGCCTATTTATTTTTTAAATCCAGATATGTTTACTAATGAATCATGAGATATGACAACATTTTCTTCAAGTTTACGTCCATTCTTATAAAAAACGATGTATTCAATAATAAATGCTTGACTTTAAGGCTGCGAATCTGGCCCACAATAAATTTGATATCTAACGATATTATGTGCGTACATATGAATTTATTACACTCATTCTTCCCAATTTTTCAGAGCATCCTATTTGAGCTGATTTCAAATGATGAATGTGGAATTAAAACATGATTTGTAGTTGTTCGTGTGCTTGTTTCAAATAAGTTTCGAACGTCAATAAATGTATATTTCCTCGTATGTTTTATAATCAGAGTGAGGTCTGTATTCGCGAGACTGTGATATACCGACATTACAAGAGATTTATGATGAACTTTTCCAAAATATGGTTATAATTCATTCAAAATGAGTTCGTGACCCGACAATAGATGTTAACGGAGGCAGAGTATTTAACTTGCGAAATTGTATCGAACACTATAGTTTTTTCGAATACATGGCACACTAATAAAATGTAATAAAATGCAAAGTAATACAGAGTGCGAATTTAAAAAATCGAAGTATGTCTATATTTATCAATGTTCAACTTTTGCAGATTAGTATTTTAACAGTGGTTTTCTAAAAATAACTTTTCACAAGGATCAACGAGGTTGAGCCATTATACATGTTGAATTTATCGATAAATAGATATTACGCCATTGTTGTACGAAATATGTAATCTCTGACAATAGGAAGATAAATATTGTAGCGTATTAACGTGCATATTTATTCAAATCTCATCATAAATATCGACACACGTTTTCTGGATAATTTAATTACTAAAATAAACTGCTCTTCTACAAATGTTGTCATTTTGATTTTGATGTCTAAGCAAACGACGGTTTAATTTTTACTGAAATGAATTTAAATAGTCTTATACTTATGGAAAATTGATTGTATAGACGTATTTGGGCATATCTGCTCAGAAAATGTGAAAAGGATCGTCATTCAAAGAAAGTAAAAAAAATTCGTGTGTTTATATCTTGGAAGCGTTGCATGGTAAAGTAACTGGTGGAAGAACTGTATAATGGCGAGTTAAGCAAGTCTCTGCCCGAATGCCAAGGATGCGCGCAAATGTCAAGAAAACAAATGCAACTAAAAAGAGCCAAGTACCATGCCGGGAGAATCGCGCTCGTCCTACTTGTAATTTAATTGTTATTCGCGCAGGCGACATGTGCTTTGGAAAAGCAGACATTGGCTTAAAGTGGAACGCCTGGGCAACTGCTTTTGACGTATGCTCTCCTTCGAGTTTTGCCTTCGTTACAAATTCCACTTTGAAAATGGAATGCCAAATTGTGTTGTGTACGCGCTTTCTGAGCTTGGAATGCAACGTTGCATCAACAGCGGCAAAATAGCTGTTATCGATGAATGTCAGGTTAATATGATGCGAGCCCAGCTAAATCCGTTGGTCGAGTGAAGAGGCCATGCATCCCCTTGTAATCAGCCTTGGAAAAAGAAAAGAAATACATACATGTATAAACATTGATGAGAGTAACGGAAAATGTTCTAGAAATTCGAGTTTTAGAATGGTTAGAAACGAGAAAAAATCCATAAGAGCAGATAAGTAGCTTGGGAGCGAACGAGAAAGAGATGCAGCAGCTGCCAAGTCAGGATATGCGGGGGCGGCAAGAATGAAATTTTCTCTTCTATCCGTCGCTCTTGGAGGCCGCGGGAATAGCTTCCTCGACTTGATACGTGCTGGGAGTCCCATTCGATTTGAAAGCGCAGCTGCTACGATTGCTATTAGACGCATAATTGAATCTACAGAGCTGGTTAATTGAACCAAAGTGGGAATGAGAAAAGAAGACTAATTGCGAAGGGACTGAGAAAAAAGATGACGAGCAAACAAGGAACCAAGATGTAGGTGGGAAAGTCGTGGAAAAGTTGTGAGAGCTGGAGGTCGGAGATGCGATCGATCAATCCGATCCGCTTCCTCGTCACCTCTGGCCTTATCTTGCGGACCATCCCCCGAGCTTTTTACGAAAATACCTTGCCTGCCTGTCCGTTCTGATCTAACAGCGATAGAGGGTGGACCGCTCGATGGCTTCGCTTAATCCCCGAACGTTAATCGTTCCTCGATCGCAGATAACTCGCTCTCCTCATCCAAATGCGCGCTAAATGTAGTCGCTCTCTCTATTTTTTCCTACTTTTCCAAGCGTCCTCGATTTCTTTCCACTTTATTATTAGTAGCTGATTGCCATTCGCGATAAGGCTGAAACGCTGGACAAACTAGTACTCAATTTTGTTACAAGTTGCATGAATCCTATTCAAATGCTCGATGCCATTCGAGCAATGTCTTTAACTTAATTTGAAACAATCAACTCTCAACGAGATGACATTGTTTGAATCCCAAATCAGTCCAACTGTTAAACTAGCAAACAATCGAGCTTGTTCCTGATTGAACATATTCGTTTTGGGCCTCACATGAGTCTCGGAATCCCAACTTCATTAGCACAAACAGCTGACTATCCAACCACACTGATTTCATTGACAAACACCGACCTAAATATTTTCGCTCCTTATAGCTCGATTTTATAGTGATTTCGAGATTTTTTCCTTCGTCATGCATAACAAGCAGTGATTTTTTTAGCGATGGACTATCTGAATAAATTAGTGCCAATTCACACCTTGACTGGTGATTCGATAGAATCGTCTATTGTGTGGATGAGGTTTTAACTGTAGACTATACTTATGGTTTAACTGGTAGAGTTTTGCGGGGCCAGAGATAAGGTCAAACGGGCAGTGTTGAAAGGTGCGGATAAGCAGGCTGACGGGGCGCGATCGCGAATGTGCCGATGCGAAAATCGCTTTTAAATCGGACTTTGTCACTTCAGCGGCAGATCGATATCGCTATAAGCGTCTAAGCAGAGCGCAGCTCTGAATCCAAACCTCGCGCGATCGCTGAGTGCAGATAAATCTCCGATGCATATCTAACGCACCGCTAATGTCAACAACTATCTCGGAATTCCAGCCATAAATCCCCAATTACAAATCGTTCGAGATACCTCTGTGGCCGCTCGCTCAATTCCGCTCGCTCTGTTCCCCTCGCTCAATTATTGATAGGCAGATTATCAATTACATTTTTTATTCAATGTATCTATACAGTTGCCGTTGCTGAATGCTAATCCAACTACAGTCGGCAATCAGTCGAACTTGCTAGAGCTGCAGCTCCGATAAATTCGATAGCCTGCAGTCCTTTGCAGAACAATAGCCTCTAGTATTCCAATATGCTATATCGCTCGTCGGCTGCCAGTCAAACACGAATTCGATAATGGCATTGGCGATCGCATTGCATTAATTCAAATTGCAGTTGAACTGACTCGATTCATTGGAGGCTCCTCCTGGACCAGCTCGTAGGTCCTCAAACTTCTAATGTATCTCAACAAGTTTTTATTGTTTCGATTGGATACACTCGCTCGTTTACCAAGTCCTCCTAGCATTTTAACCTCGCACCAATGTCAATTCTTATGCTGTCAATAACATCCTAGAAAATCTCTGACATCTTGCCAATTATTTCGGCTATTTAAACACTCTTAAAATAATTACTACGTGGAAAGAAATATCTCCGAAAAATAACGGCGTACAATTATAGTCCCGGGATGTGACGTCCGCTTGGATATAAATTACCGTATCATAATTTTTACCACAGTGCACGTAAAAACTATATTTATATTGTAATTTTTCGTAGAACTCTTGTAGCTCTTGCAATGGTGTCCGGCAAAAGTTCAAATGCTGCACCGAAAGGATCTTCCCACTTTTGTCAATTATTTAGGCATTCAAGGTATGCAGCAAATGTAATCAACTATGAGTCATTAATTCGTCAATGTGTAAAATAATGTGCGTCTAACACGAATATAGATAATATAGAAAGTGGCCAATAAATAAGTTAAGAGCTTAAGAATTGTAGGCGCGAGATTTCAAATATATGCATTCATTTTGTCAATCAAATGACAAGTAGAAATAATTAGTAAAAAATTATTTTTGTAATACTGATGAACTATAAGTTGTTATATTTTAAATGATTTGTGTATAATTTATGTTATTCTCATTCTTCAAAGTACGATCGTGAACGTCAAGTGCAACTAGATACAGTAAGACTAGACCAATTAGATGGAATTTCTGCAGTTATCGTCAAATAAAAATTACTATGACGGAACATACAAATTAACGTGCACGACGTAATAATTTGAAAACTTTTTAATTTTCTGAGAATTTTTATTATGAAAAATTATAAGTACGAAAATTTACGGATCAGTACCATAATATTTCTAACATAGATGAATAAATTTAGCATGCACCTTTGAAAAATTGGTCAGAATCGTTATAAACATTGGCAAATTCTTTGGTGTCCCAGATTTACGGTAGCCATTATTGTAATTTTTCAGCGATATTTCTTTCTGTGTGATGCTTACACTAATATAGCTTCGGAATGTAATTATTCTTCATTACGGGCGATCGATCTACTGATGTTCGTTAATGTTGAAATTACTAAGTTAAGTGAGTTTAAAACTTAATTTATTGCTTAGCTAGTAGTTAGAGAGTTAGTCGACACTTCGAGTATCCTCGATTGATTGATTTGCTCGAGTTTATTTTTAGTAGATGTTACATTTAGCGCGTAACTTATTAATGACGTTGTTCATAAATTTGTATTTGCAATATAGAAAGGAATTATTTGTGGCACTTCAATCGCCATAAGTTTTAGCGTGTATTCCAAACTGCTAGGTATGCGCTTCCAATTAATCTGTAAATTCCAAGGTCATTGTCCGCAGGCGATTTTGATTTTAGTATTTTGATCTTTAGGCGAAATTTTATTTTTTTACCAACAATAAAATTAACATAACTTTGAATTAAGACTCTTTGCCACAACTCCATTTTTTATAAGTACGCCTGTTATTATAAAGTGAAAGTACAATCCACGTAACCGACTTACGTCTCAAAATGAAAAAGAATATCATAAAATGTATTTAATTACAATGAATATCTAAATTATGGACGAGAAATCGTGTAAATAACTACTGCTTTGGGAAAATTTCGATAGTCAAAGGCGTTCCACTTTTATTAATGCGTCAAAGTCAACGTGAATCTTTCTAAAGAAACTCATTACAAGCGGTTCAGTGGTCTAGGGGTATGATTCTCGCTTAGGGTGCGAGAGGTCCCGGGTTCAAATCCCGGCTGAACCCAATTTTGCAAAATTTTTTTTTCACATTATTCTTTTTTGTAATACAAATTGCTACAAACAAAACATAAATTTTCTTTAGTTTTGACATATATTTACCATTTTCGTAAATATTGTTTTTAAAAAACATTATCCAAGACAGTAATGCTTTATGTAAGAAAAATATTCAGAATCACGATATTTTTATAAAGTAAATTTTAATTTTTAAATTGTATGTTACACTGAATCATATTTTGTTGAATACAAATATATTTATGTACATTTTTTTGTTGACAACGTTATTTTCACAATATTAGTTTGTATACTAGCAGAAACTAGATCAAGATAAAACGAACTCACCGTACTAATTTTGAACGTTGCACTAACAAAACAATATTGTTTTTGTACCTGTTGATAACACAATCGCGAGTCGATAAGTTTAGGAAACACGAATGTATGATCAAAAAGTGTTTTGCTATGGTGAGTATTGATTATTTATAATGGATACGTCTTAAGTATTTTCACGTGAATTTATCAATTGTTCAATAAATCATTTTTGCAATTAGTTTTCGAAAGAATGAAGCTTTGTTGTAAAAAATTAATTAATATGGCTCAGTGGTCTAGGGGTATGATTCTCGCTTCGGGTGCGAGAGGTCCCGGGTTCAAATCCCGGCTGAGCCCTGGGTTATTTTTTTTAGCCCTGCACATTATTATGAAAGAATAGTAAACGGTGTTTCATAAAAAACTTTACCTAATAACCCTTCTATTCAGAAAGATGACCGCAAAATAAATGTCTATTCAAATTTGAAATTGACTGCGTGGTAATTTGTTTGACTACAAAATAGATATGCATCTCGATTGAAAATTACATTTTGTTAATCGTGATATTTTCGTGTATCGTAAAGTAGCATTGTATTTTAATACGATTTATTTGAATTGAGACAAAGTTTAATTATATGGATGAATAGGATTAGGTTTAAAATAATGAAGCGTCAAAATACATAAAAGAATTGCAGATAAAATTTGTATAAATGTTTGATTAAAATTTTGTTTAAATTAACCGTCTTAATGTCATATATCGATATATTCAATTAATAAATGTCTAATCATTGGCACATACCAGAAGTACCCGTACTATTTTGATTACTGATGCGAAGAATTTATTAATAGTGTTAGCACACTGCAGCCTTTACTTTTGTTCAAATTTTCAGACTAGCTCAACATTTCGTAGTCTACAATAAACGACGAAAGTAGGAGAGATCGGTATCGGAATGTCTACTTATCGACCTCAGATATTTTATATCGTACATAATTTTAGAAATTTCATATATTACCCAACCTTTGGTATTGATATCCATACAAAGATGTTAATATATTCGTAAAAAAACACGTAATCATAAATGTTTAGATATGTGGAAGGAAATAATAAGAATCGATAGTCTACCACGTGGTAACGTATTTTTGTTATTATTTAGTTTTACGAGTAGCAAAATCTTGCATGTACGTTTTTCTACTTTAGCTTATTAACCAACTTGATGAATTGATAGTACATGCTTCTCAGGAATCAACCAAAAAATAGTTTTTCATATGCAATATTTTTCACGCGATAAGAATTATTAGATTCGAATAAACGTACATAAATGCAACGATAAATTAATCGAGGACCGTTACCAAAGCGTCTATTTTAACATTTGTCGAAATGACCTATATTTAACTGTTTATTCATATTAATACCTCGACATAATTTGGAATAATATCAAAAATGTTTTTTTATTACAATTATAACCGGCTCAGTGGTCTAGGGGTATGATTCTCGCTTTGGGTGCGAGAGGTCCCGGGTTCAAATCCCGGCTGAGCCCGATTTTTTATACACTTTTATTTAATATGTCTACGTATTAAATTCATTGGAATGTCAACTTAAAACAATCCAGCTATAAGATAGGAGTGAGCAATGCAGAATACCTAATGGAGATTTGTGTTTTTTGGACACGTGAAGAAGAGATTCTGATGACACACTTTTGTATGAAATTCTTAATATTATATGCTACGCTTATAACAAATAGTAATAAACATATGTTTAGAGTATTTGCAAAAGAAAATTTTAAATAATTTTGTTAGAGACTTTTGATAGTGAGAAGGTCAAGCGGATTACCACGAAAAAAATTACTTTTCTGACTATTCGTTTATTACACGAATAGATATAGCTTCATTGAAATAAGTGTTCCTTGTAGCCCTGTTATATATCAATATAGAAATTATTTGTATGATTGTGTACTTCCAACAAAGTTCGTTTATTGCGGTATTATTGTATATAAATATCTCACAAAAATAAAAAAAGTGATAAAATTGTATGGACTATTTACATTAATGATAACTTGCATCAGGACCAATTTTTCAAATTGTTCGCGTTTAATGAAAATCAAAATGTAATTATGGCTTTTTATCACTCGAAAGACATACCAAAAATTTAATCACTAGACTTTGATGGGACTTAACTTTTTAATTTAATTTATTGCAATGAAGTGGAAAATACAAAAAATCTGCAATACGGCAGTCCGATTGACGTCATTGCTCATTGGATCTATTAGGCCAATTGAAATTTCGTGCATGCACATGTTTTGATATGATTGATAGGTACTTTAAAAAAAAGGTAATTGGTCTCGAGTCGTGAAAATAGACCAAACGAAAAATAACGCTAGTGCTCCGTATTTTAGTGGGTCGTCTATATAACGTCAATAAAATAGAACAAAAACTCCATGTGATGAATACTTGCATGTAATAAAAATGACTACATTGACATCCAATGACTTTTATTGACAATTCATAAGTGGAATAAAAAAATAACCTAGAACTGCTATTGGAACGTGGAGATTCAATGGAAATTTCAGTTGAATAATTTGTTAATAGAAATTCCACAACGAAATTTAGAACAATGTCAAAATTAGTTTGATGATATAAATTATGCGGCTTAGTGGTCTAGGGGTATGATTCTCGCTTTGGGTGCGAGAGGTCCCGGGTTCAAATCCCGGCTGAGCCCAGTTTTTACTTATTTTTATATTATTCGCATACGTCCGGTGATTATAATGACAATGTGAAACCCAATCAAACCACCAATTACGTTTTAAATTTTTTTTATTATTTAAAAAATTTGTACATTTTTGTGCTTGTTTATTGTCCTTTATACACTCAACGATCAATGATGTATATCGATTATACAGGAAAGAAGCTCTGTTTCGTATAAAATAAAGTAATTTTATTTATCAGAAGAAATGTATCTTTTACATTAATTAATAGATTGAAACAATTATCCTTAAGCAAAATTCTGCGCGAAACTCAACTAAAAGCAATCGCACTTTTTGTCAAAGTGAAAGGTAGACCTTGTTCATTGCCTGCTGATGCTCCTTGTCGTGCGGCCACATGGGAGAAAGGCATTCCTTTTTCTCGTGCTTGTTCCGTGTTGGGAAAGTTTTCGTGATACGTACCATGAACTTGTGATAGTTGCATCTGTTTAACTGTATACCGACAGAGCAAGGATAAAACATGTGAGTTGGAAGAGGAAGTTACTTTTCGGTTTTTTTTCAGTCTCGCGGTACAGTATCCACTATTTACTGAGTTTTTCACTGAAACAACGTTTGAGTATATTTAGAATCACAACATTTTATTTAATGAATAATATCTATTTTAATAAAGTAATCGGCGTCACTAGGCGGCACGATCAGTTCAATACGTATTCTCTGTTTTTTAATTTTCTTATCCAATGCACACTTATAAGTAGCCTTTTTTATAGGCAAGATATTTAGAAATATATAATAATCTAGACTGTGGCAAATGTACTTTTATTAAAGAAATTGCTCTAATTTGATTCCATATACGCAGGTCCAATTATTATTAGTACCCATTTTTGCAGTTAGATACCAATTTAAACACGTACCAAATTGGTTTGATAATTAATCAATTAGTCAATTATCAATGAACTCATTAAATTTATTAAAATTAGGAATCGCATTGTGATTATCCCAATAATTCTCAACATCGGCTCAGTGGTCTAGGGGTATGATTCTCGCTTTGGGTGCGAGAGGTCCCGGGTTCAAATCCCGGCTGAGCCCAATTTTTTTTTCATTCGAAATAGTATTAAAACGACTATAGATTTTTTTATTTCATGTAACTGAAAGAGCACTCTAAACACGTACACACGCTCAGATACATAGATACGGAGTAGCAGAGAGTACGTACCGCAGCCAATTGAGAGAGGCGTCACGTGACATTCATTTATAACTACCAAATCAGCATAAATTATGTAAATATATCATCCATATTTTGCTAAAAAGTATGAATAAATATTATACTTATATGCTTATTAATTTACTCTATTGATTCCAATAGCATAATTAATTCAACTAGCAAAGGACATAGAGCTCGATGGAAATCTGAAAAGAGAATTACCGTTTTGTTCGTAAGGGATTTGATACAATGCAGTTTAGCTTAATGACTGAAATGAAGAATTACATCTGAAACTAAAATATAGTTTTAATCGTAAATATCAATTAATGTACAAAATATTGAAATAAGAAAACCCGTCCTCAACTTAACGGATAACTGTCGGTGATAAACTTCTTTATTTATTACTTTTTTATTAAGCATTTTATTCTGCGATGTATAAAGAGTACTAATATAACTACCACTCTAAGCTTATTCCGTAATTCATTAAATCATAACAATTCGCGTAATGTACGTGTGTATAATTTATTTCGTTTGTGTAAAATTGTCTAATTAGGTACAAAATATGTATTATAAGTGTATAATTTAATTCACGATATACAGTAGTTAATGAAACCACGCCATTTAAGATTAAAAGTTATTATTACATCCACTTACCGAATTACGCTCTTTTTAATAGTTTATTCCGTATTATATTTAATACTTTTATGATAACTTAATTTAATACTTCTATTTAATAAAAACGCACCAAATGCGTTCTTTTATCTTAAGAAAGCAATATAAATAACTGTATATCACGTAGATTTTTGTAATATGTATCACAATGAATGAAATTAATTATTTTAATTACAAAAAGGCATAAAAAACCAAGTATCTAAACAAATCGCAAAGGTATTTTGCTAGTTTTTTGAACGAAGTTTAATTCAAATCACAATTAATCAATTTACTTTTCAATTATTTCATTGCTTTATAGAAAGATTGAAATCAATGGGATAATCGACTCGGGCTCCATGAAAAGGATACGTGAGTAATTATGAAGATTTAAAAAAAAAAAGATATTAGACGCCGTCTGATGAAAATTCAGCGACGCCCTGTATCCTCCTGAAAACTTGAACTATTAAAAAAAAGCTGCAAGGATTGTTATGTGGGCATAGCACTATTTTGAAAATTTCATCAAAGCAATAGGATGTAAAGAGCTGTAGGCTTATATATCGGGTATTGAATAAGGTTTCAGTTTGCCACATGGAGAAAGTGAGTAAAGAGCAAACACAGGTGTGCAAAGAATAGGAGGTATGCACGTACATACAGCGCACGTTCGTTATTCGTTCGACTCGAAAATTGGAACGCGCTACTGTGCGCGAAATCAGCACAAACATCTAGGTAGCCTTGCGAAAAACTATATATGCAATTTCCGACCGACTCATTGTTTGAAAAATTTTTGGAAAAAGGAAATGTTTCTATTTCATTATTTCCCCACGAAACATTTGCTACATCAACAGACTTACGTTGGTTGATGTTGCTGCGACAGAATTGATTGTTGGTAATCATCAAATTACTTAACTTTATTCGTTATTTGAATGTTTCAGTAGGGTTCACTGAAATTATTTTATTTTTTATCATAAATTAGATGCCACAGGCTATATAAGGGCAATAAAATTGGATGATTGGTCACGGAAGCGTAAACAGCTCGGAAAAAATCGAGGCTGCACTTTGCGGGCGATCAAACAGGGGTAAACTAGAAAACAAACAAGCGGCGTGCGGCGGCTTGTCGACGATGGCTATTGAGGGAGCGAGTCAGGCTCGTGGATATTGGGTTAGTTAATTATTGTAGGCCGCACAATATTTCATGGGTGCACGCGTAGGTGAGTGCGCGGCAACGATCCATCCTAAAATACGTCACGCTCGATCGGCTTTTCAGTTAGATCGGAGTAGGAGCAGCCGCGCGGGCCCCAGCCAATTTCCTGAACGAGAGCTTAAACTTGGCTGTATAGCTCTTATAGATGCGTTGTATTTGCCACCATCACCTCAATCTATACCTTGTCCTAATGCTCGTCATAAATTTATGCTCGTTCCACTTTGTTTTCGCGCCGATGACCAGTAACAGCAAGACTCGATCGGTGTATGAGTGTACGTCGCAATACTAGGTTGAACGATATATTACTTTACGTCCAAGTTTTTTCGCTATTTGTTTGGGCGACATATTTTAGTATGTAGCCAAAAACTCTTATATGTCGGTTCGAATACCAAGATTCATGCTGAAGTGTCTTTACAGACAGAACATAATCTCAACAAAATGTTCAGTATGGCAGATAACATTTTATAATATTCAAAAGTATCCATATAATTATTTTTATATTCATTCTTTCCGGAAATTACACGGAAATACGTTTTCAAGAAAGCCGATATGAATATTGCGTTGCTGTTACGAACATATAGTTCCGAAGTATTTTCTGGTACCCAACTAATTCAACAAATTTTTATATTTAGTTATCTTAACAAAATCATTTTCAAAATTTTACGTATAAACTATTGTTTATTCAGCGCATATGTGTGCTTCAATAGATAAGCAGTGCATTTAAATAGCTACTCATCATCACCACCATCATTTACAATTCTTTCAGAATAAAATAAAACAAAATATTGTCATGAATTACATTTGTCTAATATTGAGAAAATAGTGTCGACGTAAAAAGTCGATGAAAAAAAATAATTTTCCCATATTCTTTGTATTAGATATATGAACTGTACAGGGACGTATGCTTGACAATTACATTTTATACACGATAATTCGTACTAAATCATGTTGAAATATAAATAAAAGATTAAAAAATAGACCTGATAAGTACATACGTACATTTATTACAATATTCTGTTGTGAACTGCCCATTATAGTATTGTTCTACATTAATTTATTATAGACGTTGACAAATGTTTCCATAAATAAATTTTTATCGGTGTATCTTGTTAAAAAAAATTACATTTTCGTGTTTTTTTTACAAATTTTATGCTGCTCAAATATTACAATTTTTAGGATTTGTCGATGAATTATTCATACGAGAGACTAGTATGAAAAAACAAGTGAAAAAAGGTCCCGTAATTAAATCGATGATAGGCATGAGATTGTCAAAAAGTAAGCAAGAGCTAGGTCGTTAATTGCATTTCACAGATATAGAAAACAAAGAGGCAATGAGAACCAGCGTAAAGTAAAGAATTGCTGAGACGGCATAAGCAGGTTCCTATTTGAACTGTATATCGGTAATGACCAAATGGGCAGAGGCGGCGCTTTCGATGATTAGCCATACAGGTGTCTTCGAGTTGCGCGCCTTAGAATCGAATACCGCGTACACCTGCCTGTCCTTTCTCTCTCTTTCTCACTTTCTCTCTGTTTCTCTCTCTCCCTCTCTCTCTCTCTCTCTCTCCCTCTTTCTTGTTTCTTTCCGCAAAAGTAATGGTCGAGTAATGACTCGTGGAAATCCGTGTGTCTTTAGTGGTTGCCTCGGAAACTGGCTCTTGGATGATAGCCTAATTCGACCAAAAACGCCTTCGCGCGCGTTGGCGTGTTCATTCCTGAAAATCGATTTCGGCATTCGGCCCTCGCAAGATGTAACATTATTTTCACGAGCAGCTCAGCTGTCTGTCGAGCTGAGTCATCTCCGATATTTGTTTATGCACTTGCACACTGCTTGCTTGCATAATGTTTAGTATCACAATTGTTTGTTTTACAATCCATCGCAAGTGAAATTTGCTGAATTTCGATGGAATTGCAAAATGACAAGCACATGGCCAAAGATTTGTTTCTTGACACAAGCAATAAACGTTACAAAGCGGATGCTCGAAGAAAAAAAAACAGAAAAGAAAAGCAAAGAAAAGAAAAAATCGCTTTCACGAATAAAACGGAAAAGCCAAATCAGGCTCGTCAGGCCAAGAATGATCGGTAATATATCAAAATAATAAGCATCGCATGGCCATTGGCATTTGTAAACAGCCGCGTTAACACGTCCTTATGCGCTCAACTCACAAGGGTCTAGGAGCCGACTGACAAATAGGCATAAAAGCGATTCCGAAGTACCTTCATAAGTGTCACGGCTCGACATTGTCAAGCAAAGAGAGAGGGAGAGAGAGAGAGAGAGAGAGAGAGAGAGAGTCGAATGGTCGGCAGTCGAAAATCCGATTTTACGTGCCGCTCGCACCACAAAGGCTTTTATTGTAACGTGCGGCTTTCCGGAAAATCATCCGGCTCTCGACTCTTTCTGCTCTCGCTGCTGTATTCCAATCCTGTAGTATCATTGTTGCCACAACGACAACTGTGATGCTCTCTCACAATTCAACGGCGCGCTCTATCGACATCGGCCGCGAGCAACCTTTCTTTGATCCTGCACCGATTCACACCTCGAAAACCTCTTTAATTCTCCATCTCAAGAGTCCGCTTCATCTTCACTTTTTTATTTTCACGTTCATATTTACGCTGTCAATTTTTATCGTATTGATTTTTTACTAGTTTTTTTATTTATTACCAAATCAATAAGTACGGCTTTTTTCTGCGATTTGCCGTCAAAAGCAATCGCTAAATATTTCAAGAAAACTCAAGAAAAATCTTTCGTGTATTAAAATTCTAATTATTGACTCATTTGAATCATTACATTGTTCAATTAGTCAAAATGTCACTATAAAAGAAAGTAGCGTTTAACAATTCTTGACTGACATCTCGTGTACTTAATGTATGGATTAAACGTACAATTTTATCATAAAACACACAATTTCCTCAACGTATTCATCATGATGTATTTTAAATATTTAGTTTGAATCCCTAGAATTGATGTCGATAAAATTCTAGAAAGATTCAATTGATATCCATGTTTGTTTTATTATTTATCTTATTATTTCATGATTGCATTCGTTTATATATAAAAGAATACATCGCAAATCATTTATATTACGCCAATATAGACTAACAATTTTATTCAGCATATTTGTTAGACAAATGAAATAAATTTTTAGCATTTCCAGTATCTTAAGTAAAAAGGGAAAGCATATTTTTAGCGTTGTCATGGATAACTTGTATACGCATTGTTTTACTCTCCAAATTCTGATAATTGATTATTGATATTGATAGGCATTCGTTTTCAGTTTTTGTACTGATAATCAGAATCTTATAGTATATTTTTTCACGTATTCGTAATAAAATAATTAGTCTTAAAATATTTGAAAGGAGGATGTCTATCCGTGCTGATGGTACATTACATAGGTTATCCAGTGCAACCATGATCGAGAATCTTCGGTTATTGTAACGATATTTTTGAATATATATTTAGTATGATATTTTAAAAATGTATACCTAAAATCAATATATTTGCAGGCATTCTAAATGTCTTGCAAAATTTGTGTGTAACATTGTGTTTGGTTTGTATGAAAAGCTTTAATTATTAACAACAAAATTTACAAATAGTATTCTACTTACGTCAATCCATTTTTTTAATACTAGTCAATAACACGTGCGCCACGCGCGCACCAATGTCATTTCCTGTTCTATTTCTTTAATAAATCAAAGCCATAGATACGTTCGATGACATTTTGTTTACTTCTTTTTCGTTGTTCATAAAAGCATGATTATAATTTAAAATATTATTTTGAGGTTGAACTTGTTGATATACATACAGATGTATATCTACCCCATCGGTGTCTCAGATGACTCTTCCTCGACTAATCAGATTAAGATTAAACTGCCTTCACTTTCTAATCCGTCAATCTTTCGATATGGGATTGTCGGGATTGTTTTTTAGGAAACCGGAGGTTCGTTAACTGCTGGTAATAGCACGTGATTAATCATTGGTACGATATATTAAGTCATACATTAACCTACGTAGTTATTTTTATTAAAACATCAGTCCTTAGGTATCAGCTTTGACTGTGAATGTTTGATTTCGCCGCATATCTGAGAGTACGATCGAATGAGACGGTTAAACGTTCGGGCAAGACTGCAAAGCGTTCGTGAGTGGAAATTGTGAAAAAGAAACTAAAAACCGATAAATAAAAAGTTACAGAATACCATGACACCAGAGCAAGTCGACGATCTCTTATAGAACGAGGCGTTAGCTCGAGAAGAAGCAGGAACGATGAGGACTCAGTCGTAGCCTCGAGAATAGGTGCATGCGAGAAAGACGAGGCAAGCGGCTCTGTTTTCAAAAGGGGAAGGGATAAGGGTGATTGGGTGCGGGGCGAGCGTTATGGGTACGAGTACACGAGGTTGTGACGTTGATGGCGCGAGCGCCTCTCGAGTCTCCGCAACGAGAGAGGGAGAGAGAGCCGTTGTCAGCGCGGCTCTTTCCAGTTTTGATCGAGGAGCCACTCGCGCGTTCGCCCGAGCGCGCAACCATTATTATTTGACGATTGCAGCCAACGGCGAGCAGACGGCTTTTTTTGATGCTCGTGCGAAACTTGGCTTGAACTCGCGGCTCGGCGCCCACTTTATTCGTGTCACTCGATCACACGTTCTCGCCGCTCTGTTCTTCGCTAAAATCCGATACTTTATGCGATTCATTGTCCGGATATCTCTCGAGTGACTCGAATCCGAACCCACGGACCTTTCGCAGATCCGTTGCTGCTTGCTAGCCCATGCCACTATTACCGCAATCGTCATCCACTTCTGTGTTCCTGTTTTTCTTTTATTCCCTTGTGCTAGTTTTCGCTTCGTACAGTTCATTCGTCTTCAAAGTTGAACGAACAAAAACATCTCGAGCGAAGTCTTCATTTGGTCGTCAACCCAGCTATATACGAGGGATAAAAGAGAGACGTAGGAAGGTAGAGGTAAACGGAGCAATGGATTAACGTCGAGAAGAGAATGAGCTACTTCATTAAATGTCTCTCAATAATCTGATTTATTCGGGGCCCATACTGGAGCCACGGCGGGCCGCGCAAACCTACATGTTTGTACATAAATCTTTGTCCTTAGATTTTCCGCTCGAGGTGACTGATCGAGGAGTCCTTGCGGCTTAATCGCTTGGAAAAAGTGAGTCTCCCTTTCCGTTTCTCGGGCACTTTGCATGAACCACTTGGTGCTGGCTCTTGATTCGCACACATTGTCTGCCTCGTGAAATAATTGATTAAGCTCGCTCTCGGCCGACAATTTTTCGAGAGACAGCGCTCTGCACTACGATTAGCCACGAAACTGACCGACACACTCACCGGTTTTCTCATGCGTATACGTGCTTCACCGATAATCGAGCTGCAGTTTTTTGTGCTGGGTTATACTCCGTGGAACGAGCCATCGAATATGTCGACTTTCGTCATGGCGCTATTTGCAAACATAAGCAAACGGACGCTTTCTATAATCATAATCAGACGCTCAAATAACAACAATCAAAGCGATGGTACTGTAACGATTATTTTGTCGCGTATTTATTGAATCGAGCGAAGCCTCTCGTTTTAACTGGCCATACGTTAGTATTAAAAGTTAAGACATCTATCGAAGAGTCTACCACTACCTGGAAGTTGGCTATAATTTGTTCCGGCGGAAGAAATAAATCGTTCTCACCTTCGCCCCAGAGTATGTAAGTGAGCTCCCATCCCCAATGACTGTCAGTTCTGAACTATAAAAGCATTATAATAATTAGGCGCAGCCATAATTTACATTTACTTAGGCATAAGCACGCTTACACTTACAAATTCGCGTTCGGTTCCATTTAGCTTGTATACCCAGATTTAGCGCGTTCAACCTTTTTAGATTAATTGCTGTTCGCGATAACATTCATATAATAAAAACCAATTCAAAAATGCAAAGTGCAAGCTCGACTTATGGATTGCTGTTAGCACCGCCGTCGACAACGTGCATGGTCGAACAAGGCCGCGCTCATTATCATATGACACTAGCTCGTTTGTACGGTAATTCGAGACAACGTCAATACCATATGCATCCATTCGTAGTCCTAATTGCGGTTCGCGTCAGCCCCGAAATAACAGGTAATGTTATTCGATGACGCGTTTTACGGTGTGCACAGTCGATTTTATGGAAACGCGCGTTTAGTCAATTGCGAGAGTATCGGTACGGAACACAACGCTGTTAATGTACGAATACTCGCGGTCATGCGCCACGCATCCGTCGGAGTTGAGGAAACAAGGAAGATGAGGTAAGTAATGGTGATGGGTGTGATCCATTTTCAAATATGAATGCCACCCTCGACGAATACCTCTGCGCTGCTTTGGTCGTGACGAAATTCATCCTTCTGCCCTTGATCACAGACTTTCGTAGCTGCTGGCATTATTCAATTTCATCCAATCAACTCTTCGATTCACTATTCTTGTTGTGGATTTAAGTGACATCTTCGCGTCCATATCAATACGTCGTTTGATCACTTTTTCCCCATCCTGGTACGCTCTTCAGCTCTCGTTAGAAAACAAATAAGCTACGAGTATATTCAATGAAAATGCGCTCGTTGATAGGCTGGCAGATTTTAGCGTTCATTGTAGTACACGTATACAGTGGAACGACAGATTTTTAGATAATTTTTTGACGTTAAAAAGATTGCACTCGAACGTGCATTTCATCTAAATTGTGATAACGCATTCAATTGAAAGCTGCAGTACCAACGCGATCTCTCGACAGATTTCCTCGGTCGACGAGACTGCGTGTTCTCGACATAGGTTGCATATCTCATATCCGTGGCACCCATCAAATCGGCGAATTCAGCTTGTTGACCTGGCGATGCCATCGGATTCACTACACGACGAAATACTCGGCAAAGGCTACTCGTATGAATGATGCACGTAAATCAACGCGTTATTTTATATTTTACGTAACACTCGTATTTCGTGCACTCATGGTTTGTGTACCACTACGTTGACAATTTTTGAACTTCTTCAGAATATCTACATGCTCAACTGTCGCAGGAATTATTCGGAAAACTATAATTTTCGAATGAAATCTTTCCGGTTACCGTGGCTCAATTGAGCAGGTCAATGAATACGACTGAGCGCAACATTTCACATTTGAAAGATAATAGAACTTTCAAACTCTTACGCACGCAGAAATGATTTCTTGTCCAGCGCTTTTTCTATTTCCACTTTGGAAAATCATTTCAAGGAGGCTTTTTAGTAGTAGGGATGCGTCAAAAAGTACTTACTCTGCTACGAGCGCAGAACATGGATACGAAATGGAAAGCAGGGCGATCAATACCTGACATCACGACAAAAACGCTATTATTTTTGTTTCATAAATTCAGGAATTCGATGAGCACTCGAAATAATTATAACTGCTCGATCGTCGTTCAACAAATTTTGGAATATTATACGTCAACGACTTATCTTGCGTTATGGTACGAGCTAGATATCACTGATATCAAATTGTAACACGAAAATTCGAACGGCAAAAATGTGCTGTCGTTGACGCATATCGTAAAATATGTACGCAAATTGATGATTACCCCAATTAATCTTCAATGCCAAGCGCTGTCTCTACTGTACTACCATATTGACAGCTAAGCTTTCAAGTTTGTTTGGCCAAACTTTACGATAAGTGTATCAATCCTAATTAGCCAAAAACCAGCTTCCACGTGAAGGCGCTTAATATTGATATCTATGTATAGCGACTGAATCTTCAACTTGTACTTTAGGATTTCTAACTCTATAAAACTCAGTGGCTCGTGCATTTTGTTTTCTTCAGTGGACCGTAAAGGATAGATAAAGGTGTATATGGCCAGGTAATAAAAAATATACGACTGGACGAGGCTAAAAAGAAAGGAACGCACGGCGCTGCAAGCTTTTTATTGCCACTATACGAGTTTAAAAATGAAAAAGTAACAAATCAATCATCGCGACTGATGAAAGTTCAGTGATGCACTGTTGATAGCGCTGAGAAAGATGCAGTCTTCCAATTGCAAGTAAATATGTATAACATCCTTGAAGTCGAGAGCGCATAGATGTCCCAATTGCCGCAGCTATGCGATAATGTCATGACTGTCGACGGAACGTTAAAAAAAAGTAGCGTATAAGTGAACAAAGAATGCTTGAGAATTTGTCTGGAAGCATAAATAGGTTGAAGTATAAATTCTAGGGAGCTAATAATTGTAATGTATTGTGCTATTAGCGGAGGTTAGCTCGAAGTGAGTCGGTCGACAATAGCAGAAGTTGTACTATGTCCGCGCGAAAGGAAGCTAGAACATGCGGCGAAGGAATTGTGATTCATTGAGAATAAGAGAGTAGAAAAGAAGAAGCACGCAGTATAGAGTGCGAGAACTGAATAAGAAGAGCAGGGGCAGCTAGGTGAAAGAAGCAAAAGGTAGCTATTGGATTTGGTCCATAAATCCAAGAAAATTTGTCAAGAGGGCCCCCACTCGCCGGTCAAATTGATGGTAAAACGTCGCTAATAGCACTTGTGCCGGGCAACCGAAAGCAGCGGGTGGCAGCTCATCATTGTCGCGCGCGAGAACGAGGCGACTCGCTGTCTGGCATTGAACGGAGTTCGGCGAAAAGCGCGCGCTCAGTCCTTTGATATTGGGTCCGTTTAAACGACGTTTAGCGAGCACCGGAGCACTTTTTAGTTGTATATGTATGCCTGAGGTTCCCGCGGGAAAATGGGCGTTTCGCGCGCTGGTGGGGCCGACGCGACACGCTGTCTGCTCTGCTCTACTCTTCTCTGCTACAGCTCCTCGTTCCACGTTCATTCATCCGTCGATTCTCTCACTCTACACATTTTTCTCGGTATTCTTCCTCGAGAGCCTCTCATTCATGAAAATGCTCGGTCTCTCTCCCGTTCTCGCACGCGTGATATAATTTGAGGCAAATTCCTTGCTTGACTCCTCTCTTTTGTATCTATGTATGCCCCAGGCCCCTACTATATACACATAGCTCCCTTGCCAACGATCACCGTCTCTGACTCGTCTAAATATTTACCTCATACGCGGCTAATTTTTTGGAAACCAACAGGACACTTTTGATAGCTAAACCATGTATTAAATTCTCAAACAACTATTCTACCCCACTTTTCCAGCATCGTTCACATTAATTTTTCAATTCTATGCAAAGGAATTCATCAAAAACGGCATTCTATTATTTTTCTAGGCCTTTATGTCTTGATTTACACTTTCTTCCTCTAAATTATACGTCGCTACAAGTATGTTACGAATACTGAATTCTTCAGATTTTCAAGTCTGCTGGACAACTGTGCACTCAATCTGTTGTTTCTTCAATGCCAAACGAGACTACAATTTTAATAATCAAGGCTTTATTTATTAATGCAACTTTTTTTGCTCTCGTTGCAAAATCAAACTTTAGCGAGCCTCGCTCATCACGGATAATCAGCACAGAAGCTAGATAAAAAATAATTTTTTGGCGCTTTACAATACATAACACTTGCACTGCCGTATGGATCGATTGAAATTTATTTTTATCTACAATACTCGTTTTAGAGCTGACGTTTGTTCAACACCCGATCTTTCCGCGTGTACGTGCAATGTCTTCAATCAGAATCAAATAAAATCACGTATGACAGACATTTTACGCATTGTATCGTAAAAATTTCATTTAATATTTCTTCTTGTCAGAAGTCTCATTTGAGCTCCCTATGACGATAAATATAATACATGCTTTCTACTCATATTCAACGGTGCTCCGTAATAAATACTCCATTGTCACTCTTTAGATGAGATTTGTCATGTTGGTCTCATAATTTCGGTCGTCAGACATTAAAGTCATATAAAATGTAGAATCACTTCAAAACTGACAATCTAGTTAGTCGTCTATCTTAGAAAAAATACGAAAAGTATACTCTGTGTTCGAAAATCAAGCATCAATTCTTTCAACTTCATCAAATATGCTTGGTACAATAGATTATCGTACTACAAAATAAGTTATTCAATGTTCTGGGTTTTCAGTAAGATTTTTCCAAATATTGTCAAAGCAATTGCAAACGTTTATTCTTTACGGCTGGAGTAAAAAACAATTGAAAAGACATCATGTAAACGTAGTAATAATCATTTTCATTTTTATTTTCAATATGTACAAATATAAATATATATGAAATAAAATTTTGTTAAATATACAATATATACAGTGTCCGTTGATGCGAAAACGAGCATTCAATGAATCTCTAGTTAAATGTATGCAGTGAATCAGTGTTCGTATTTACAAAATAACCGATAGTCGAGTGATCGCAGCGAATGATCAAGAATTGACAATGTGGTCGACGGTGTATTTCGTGCAGGTGAGCGTTCTGAATCCTGTGAGGAGTGTCGGCCTCTTGGACTTGTCTACTTCCGGTTCGAGATCGTCTTCAGCTTTGCGTTTGAGGCAAGTTCGGGACAGGTCGTGTACTTGGTCGAAGGGCTGCCTCCAAATGGTGGCCGGCGGCGGCTCCGAGCGGCTGTCCTGATCGCTGTCCCTGTCATCCTCGAGCTTGGTTTGATCGCAAACTTGTGACTCCTCGGAGGTATTGCAAAGCTTGGACTCCGGCTCGAGCTCGGACTCGGGACAGAGTTTATTCTTTTTGCCACAGGTTCTGAGGCAACAACACTTGGTAGCCTGGCCTCCTGCGGGGCTATCCTCTTTCTTGTGCTTGACTCTGCGATTCTGGAACCAAATCTTGACCTGTTTCTCTGAAAGCTGTAGATTCTGGGCGATCTCGATGCGGCGTAGTCGCGACAAGTACATGTTGGCAGCAAACTCGCGTTCAAGCTCCAGCAATTGCGTGCTTGTGAACGCCGTGCGGATGCGCTTCGAGCTATTGGAGATGCTCGCGAGGATGGTGCCATTGGGCGAGCGCGGCGGTGGCGTCGGTGAGTTGCTGTGCTGCGACGGCGATTCGGCTCTGCGCACTGACGACCCATCTGTAACAGCGACAACTGTATTTTTCGTTCCGACTGCTCGTTCTCGAGTTACGATCGTTTGCGAAGCGATAAAATGAGAATAACCGTGACACTACCAACCTGAGAGCTGAGCAGAGCTGTGCGAAGGCGAGACTGGCAGGTTGGGCCTGGCCAGCGGCATTGCCGACAACACGAGAGCTGCGGGTTGTCTGGGCATTGGCTTGAGTAATTGCTGATGCTGCTGATGCTGTTGCAACTGTTGTTGCTGTTGTTGCTGATAGGAATTGATACCGAGATTGAAAAAGTTGAACATGTAGTTGGGCAGCTGGCCAGTGGCCGCGGCCGCGGCGTAGTAGGGTAGCGGGTAGCTCGGGGGCGAGCTGTTGCCGATGAGCGAGTCCACGAGAAAGCTTCGCGACATGTTGCGATCGTTGAGCACTGAACTGATTAACCAAACAAACAACTGACACTTGGTAGGCACAGCAAGGACTGCGGCTGCCTCGGCGACTCACCCACTTCTGAGTTGGACCCTTGGCAGCCCTTGGCCTATATACGCGGGAGACTCCACCCCTTAAGTTGGGGGGCCCTTTTGTTCGTAAGCTAGGACCCCGCCTATTCTCTTTTTTCACCTTTTTCTCTTTCTCCCCTCTTCCCCTTCCCCTGTCGCTCATCGCTCGTCCCTCGCCGCTTTGGCGTTCGGGACGACCCTCGGGGATAGTGGAATAGATATGAGCCGGGGATGTTGTGTCTTCTCCGATGTGCTAATTCGACGGGAGGTTGTCCGTCTTCGCCCGTTCGCTCGCCACTCAATCGAAATTAATATTTTCCAAGAGACGACTCGAGCGATGCTTTTACTCGCTTGTTCGTTCTCTCTCATGATTTCTTGAATGACTAGGGGGAAAACTTGCTTCCTCTCTCTCTCTCTCTCTCTCCTCAATCTCCCTGTCTCTCTTCCAATGTATACGTTTAAGCGGATGGCCCATAAATTTTCGCCTCCAGTCCTGATTTTTTGCTTTTTTTCCAACCACTATAATGAAACGATTGCTTTTTCTTTGTCGCATCTGGTACGTCATTGGGCTGTTTCGCTAAACGTATTGCATCAAGTGTGCTATTCCCTAAATCAAACTGCTTGTATTCACGACCCGCTTACTATTTTCCTATTTACCAACTCGATTTCAATCAACACTTTATTCATTCATACTACAAATGCTGTGGCATGCACTCGTTCATTTCGCATTATTGCGTTGAACGAGTCAGTGACCAATTAATGTAGCTCCATGTTTCATGCAATGTATATGCACTTTTCCCTAACTCGCCTGTGAGTATCCAAAATATACTTTTCAACGTGTGTATAATAATACTGAAAAACACGATGTTTCATTTGATTAAAAGAGCACACAAAAAAATACTTTATCGCGGCAGCATATGGTGTAAGTATTATAGGTGTATATCTGCGCTATAAAAATTTCAGTAAGCAGTAATTTGTCATGGCAAGTGGATTCGGGTGTTTCACAACTGTGGATATGACGTAAACGATGCGTCAGTCAGTTTAATGACGCGTGGCTGGCTATAATGTAATCGCGATTAATATGTGCAAAATTGGTGGATATAAGGCAACTGTTCATCTAATGTGAACATTTCAGTCAAGTAATTAAACTGTTGTTATCAGTCAATACACACCTTAGTAGTCTCGCATTTACAAAATATATAAATACTCGAAATACTCACAAATGAGTATAAACCGATCAGGTGCTTCGTAGGTATCCACGCTAATGATTTTTATGTAAATCGAGTCGGTAAATTAATGCTGCTTAGTACAGTTTGACATAAAACTTGTGAAATTAAATAGCAAAGTTCAGGTTCCACTAGTTTAATCTTGAAAGTACCTTTGCAGCTGAACTGACTCTGGTTACTTTTCTTCGTAAACGGTTAAACACTCACTTTTATGCGCCACTAAGTCTTAGTTGGCTCGTTGGGTCGAGCGAGCAAAGCAATTTTCTCAGATCAATTTACTTGAGAAAGCTAATAACTAGCTTTAACAGAAAATACGTAAAAGTGAATACAATTTTAAAGAGGTTTTGTGTACGAATGTATTTTTAAAGTAATATTTTGTAAACCGAACGATATCTTTTGCCAGTCTCATTTTCTACATTTTACCGTCAGCTTTTTTAATTAAAGAATTCTAGGTGAAAATTACTGTATAATATCATACTTAAATCACTAATAGATAATTATTTTCAATTAGATTATAATTCAATGATGCTTTATCAAACGTGTTTCAATCCCTTGAAAAACTGCAATGTTTCAAATCATTTCTATAATTTACGTATATTCTAAGTAACTTGTTCGTTTTAATTCAATTAATTCGAAGGGAAGTAGTCGAAGTACAGGTAAGGTCTACGTACTATAAGTCACAAAGGAGCTCTTAATTTCTGAAGCGTGCGCTATTGAAAGCGTGAGAATCGGCGAGAAACGCGTGCTTGCTATCGAAAATCAAATTAGGAGAAGAAAATTAAGGGAAGTAGATTTTGCAGAGGAATCGCACGTACAACGATAAAAAGCCGCGAAAGGAGCAAGTGGCTTTTTTCATTGAACACGTGACCCGGTTTGCCAGCGCTCAGCGATGCTTTTGCAACTGGCGTGTGAGTCGATTCATTTTGGCGTGAACTCATGCAATTGCTTCCAACCACGTTTCTCGTTTGATTTCAACACCCAGGCATTCGTTGGTTATTATAAATGAGCCTTCGATCGCAAACGTTCTTGTCAGCAAGACAACCGATAGGGTGCTTCAGCTTCAAAACCAAGTCTCGCGTTTCTCCAGGCTGTTCAACCTTTTATTCTCTTTCCGATACTTTACTTTGCAAAAGTAACAAGATGCAAGAATAAAAAGGAAAGAGTTTGACTAATTTGGAAATGAACCTCACGAGCGTTGATTTCCTAGTTACGAACTTATGTTGGGTTATCAGTGTGAACAATGAGCGTTTGAGTGACACATTTATTTGATTGAAATCGAAACTAGAAAAGAGACCATGAGAGCAATCATAAAACATTGCGCTAATGAGGAGTGCGCATTGTCATAAATACGAACGTTGAGTCGTTCGTCCGATTGACAAATATCAAAGGCACAAACTGCATCGATTAGTCAATCAATATGCAATTGGATTTGTATGCTCGAGTTGCCGCGTCGAATGCTCGGTAAGCTTTGTTGAGTGGCGAAATACCGCAGTCGAAGGTATTCATTTCATTTGTATTCTTCACATGTTCTGCAGTCTCAACAATTACGCCGATCATTATAGGACTTAACGATAAGTTTGAATTGTCTATTATTGAACCATCGTCTAAACGAATACGCTGAATATTATAATTTACTTCATAGGTTTATTACGAGCTAGCGTTTACTGTGCAAGGCTGCTCTCGTTAGGATGGCGAATCAAACAGACCATTTGCGCGGCTCTGTCGTGGACACGAATCTCTACTATGGGTTTATTGGATTATCGGCTACTCTCAATGATGGAGCAATATTGTGATGCCTGACTCTAAGGTTTATATATATATATATGTACATAACGGTCTTCAGCGATGGATAAGCTGGCTTCCGACTGATTGATTAAGTGAGCGACTCTTCCTCTGACTTACTATGTACCCGGTATTTTAAAATGAAGTGAAGGGCAATTGAAAATGAACCAACAGTTGCCTGTACACATTTCGATATCACTTTTTGATGCAATGAAAGTTATCAGCCTTACAGCGTCATATGTAAGTCGATCGTAGCATATAACGATATGATCCTTTTTTTATATTTAGTCGAAAAAAGTTAAAACATTACACCGAAATGTGATTGTCCAGAGAGCCGCGCGCATACTGCCGTGGCATATAATGCAGTACTATACGATGGAGAATAATGGAGTGGTAGCCTGTTTAAACGAATAAAACTTGCATAATTTGATGTTGAGTGAAGAGCGGGATGGCATGGAAACGAAGGGGTCGGATCGGATCGGGTTTGTTCGCCGAGTGGGAGACGTGGCTGCAAGAGTATACATAAACGAGGGATGTTGTTGGCTGGAGATTGGGTCGGGGGGGGGGGTGGTATGACTCCGCATTCGACAATACGCAACCTACACTAGAGTGCGATAGCTTTTGTACGTTATTCATCCTCGTTAAAGATCGTCTCGTATTTTTCGATAATTTTTGTCCAGGAGCTAAGAAACTTCATTGCAACTTCTGAGCGAAATCGTTATTTCCAAAACAGAGCGCAAAGCACAGCAACACGTAGATGATACTGCGTATCAAAGTTTTTTACAGTCAACTCGTGGATACGTATGATAGTTCTCGTATTCGAAATCATGCATGTGCGCGCGGTCGTCAAAGTCTGCAATTGTCGTCAAGTTGGTGATGGGGGTAGCTTTGAACGAGCAAATATCACGAATAATCGAGGACGCATTATCGTTTGATCGTGTACGCGCTGATGGTAGGCGGATAGATGGTCTGTATAAAAGAGGGTTATCGTATGTCTATGATTTTAGTGGCTGCTTAAAAATCGATGTCGAGTGTGTAGCGGGCCATTAGGGGTTCGGGGTTGGGGTCTCGGGGGCCGGCCATATCCGAGCCTATTACGCAGCTATATATAAGTCTACAAGTTCTACGATCCTGTGAGGCCAGGAGAGGCGTGTCAGTGTCGCCGAGCGAGATATGCGCCCCCTCCCGAGCGCAGTCCGCGAATCAGGCGCAAGGGGCTCTGTCCCGCTACCGCATCCGGCCCATTTATTCTCAACTTTGTGCCTCTTTTCATATCATTCACTCCCTTAATTTCAACGATTACTTTTCACGTTCATCCTCATTTGCCAGCTTAAACAACTACTACATTTATCTGTGCAGCGTTGGCAAGATGCCAAAATGTTGTTATCATGCATATATCTTGATGATAAATCGTCAAATGACACATTAATTGCAAACATCATCAGTGATCCGCCTCTACGGCAACAATGTATCGGTTAAGAAATTAACATAAAAAATGAATAAAAATGCAAATGAGCACATGTTGATATCAAGCTTCCGATTTGGTTGACCTCGCTAATTCAGCAAGAAATTCTCCGTATGGAATGTGCTCAGCGGGTGGCCAGTTACGCAAGGAGCGCTCCTATATATATATATATATATATATATATATGTGTGTGTATACTACTGCAGCTAAATTTGAATGAGCGTAGACTTCGAGGAAAAAGTGGATTTTGCTGAATGAACACGTTGTGAATGGCACAATGGCAGCTCTTCTCAGCTCTCTGCTTGAATCTTCCAAGTCTCTCTCTCTCTCCCTCTCACTTTCCCTAATACGATTGCCAATTGCCCTGTTATTTCTTTTATTATCTCTCTCTCTCTCTCTCTCTCTTCCTCTTTTTCTTCCGCTACCTTTCTCTTTACTGGCTTATACCTGTAACCATGTACAATAGTTAAGCGTGTGATTTTGAAACTTCTTATTTTTATGCTCCACAGCGCATTGGACGATGCAGAAAGGAAAATGCTCTTTTATGCAGGGCGGGCTCGCTTAGACCGATTATCACTTCATTCACAAAAATCGCCATTTCCCACTCACTTTCTCTTTGCGATTAATCAAGCGTTAAACTTTGGCCTGCTTCCAAAAACAAATCTATTCTTTCGTTTTATTTTCGTATCATGTCAAAGCTGACTTTAATATTGTTTTCCAAATCGGAACAAACAAAGCATCTTTTTACTAAATATCAGTCATAATAGATTGATCAGTTTCCGCTTCTTACTACCTACTTACTTCCAGTGAGTAAATAAGAAAAAACAGAATAATCAGCGCGGAGAATGCCAATCTAGAATCTTTATCGAATTACAATGATATGTACTCGATATTTTCATTGACTTAACCTTTTAACATCACGGGAATGTTTTTTGTAAGGAGCAATATTTTATATTTATAACTGTCCTCCCATTGATTAAAGCGTTAAAAAATTATTATCGATTTATGCTAGTAGAAAACATCGTCATGTTCGATTTATTTAAAAGATATCGATACAATTATTCAATGTATCGAAGGTCGTAATAGATGCTATATAAAGTACATATCGAAATATGACATTGTACAACATCCAGTATTTAATTTATTTCGGCGTTGGCTATCTGTGGATTGCACGCGCCATGCGCCTTAAATCTCTTTGTAGTCATTGGCAAGCCATCCACACACAGTTGATATTTTATTATGTAAAATTCTTATTTTATTGCGTAAGAGACGAAATACACTTAGGCTCCATTCCATTTACAGGACAATACATTTATAGGACATAAATGAACGCTTTTCAAGTTTTTGTCAAAAATTACATATTTTAAAAGTAAGTGTATCTAGATTATGGCATCTCGACTATAACAAAAGTTGTCTTATTGTCTTATTAAAACTAATTAACTAAACGTGTGCTAATCGAATTTTATTGTCGCGGAATCGTTTCGAAACATCTTCAACACATTTGAAATATTATATAAAATATTATAGCGAATATTTGGTTTATTATTCGTTTTTGAACGTTTTACCAATGTAGTTGAGGACGTTTAATGGTTTCGTTTTTCTTATATGCTTTTATAAAAAATGTATGGCTTCAAAAGTGAGGTCAGTTTATTCGTCATCTGATTGATTGAAGGCGGGTCACGTGAGATACCGATGTATATTATATGTTAACAATCCTAACTACAAACAAATACTTGAGATTCAATTATATAATCGTAAAAAAATGGGGGGGGGGGAATAGAGACATTTCAGTTATTAGATGCATGTGTGGATTCGGTTTACTTAAAAGATTGAAAAATAAACGAAATAGCGCGTTAGTTCTGACAAGTATAAAAAAAATTACGTTACGTTGATTTCAGTCACAAAGATCTGCACTATTCAAATACGCAATATGCCGTTTATGAGCTAGTGATTTGTCAAATTGTTCGTGATAAAAAAAGCTATATTAATGCAAAACAAATTGAAGTACAAGCAGATTTTTTTGTCCGAATAAGTGAATTAGTGTGCCACAGTAACCTCGAAAAATACCGATGTTCAATTAGATTAGGTTGGACTGATTGTGAGGTATAGCAGTGGAAAAATGGCAAGATCATGATTTTTATTTGTGAGGACAAGTAAGCAAGCAGAATGCCATCGATACATCCAATAACTATAGGTTTACAAAAGCCTTCGCATCGTCAGCCCATGAAAATCAGCTAACCGGGACGCAGACTGTGCGATATAAACGTCGTCGTACTGAAAGAACGCCGTGATGATGCGCACTTTTCTTGGGGTCGTGTTGTTTCCACACACACGCAGGGTCGAAATAGAATTGGCAGTACAGAAGAAAAAAATAGGAGCAAGAAAAAAACTGAAGGGTGGCGAGGTAAAGGAGAAGCAAAAAAAAAAGAAAAGAAAGAGGCAAAAGACGCGAGCGAGTGAAAAAGGCGGAGTGTGTAGCGAAAGTGGAGAAGTAGAGGGTTTGGAAGGTGTGCGCGTGACAAGCGCTGAACAAAAAGTAAAAAGTTTCACTAGTTTCAGTGTGTGTATGTATATATATATACAGAGAAATAGAGAGAGATGGAGGGAAACGGAGAAAGGCCCTCAACGAGATCTTGATTCAAGTTGACGAGAACTGATGCCCTTCAACCAAATTCATCTCCGACCAATCTGAGCTTATTTCTTGACAAATTCCGCATCATCCGCTGGACTAATCAATTCAGTACTCAGAATAACGAACACTCGCATTTTTGCCACTGAATAATGTCAATCTCCTTGTCTTCAAAGCACAGATAACATTTATTATTTATTACTAACAATAGTGTCTGATGATATCGACCTAACTATCTTCGATGGGTCAGTATTCTTTAAGCCAGATAATTAACAACAGATTATGAAGATATTGTTGAAGCTGTCAATGTCAATATAATATATATTTAAACTGACAGGGAAAAAAGAGCACATATCATCAGCGCGATCGGATCCGATGGCCGTGAAAGACGAGGACGCTATAGGCGGCTGAATGAGTGCAGCGCTACAGCGGTCGTTCAGGTTTGTTCAATCTCATCGATAAAAGTGGATTCATGTACATAGTCACAGGCCCAAGCACGTAACGCTCTTTTTCTCATCACGTACACGATTACGAGTTTTTTTAAACAGACTCAACGCTATAACTATGTGTTAACTTACCTTGCTGACTAACAAAACGAAATTGCATTTCAATTAGTTTATATCTTTGTAACTTCATATTTTATGTAGGTGCTACCATTTTATATTTTAAACAGAACTATAATTATTTGTTTGTTTCATTGTAATTCTATCATGTATATATAGCACAACGTAATCAGCTTTGTGAAATCCAAAAAGCCCAACTTACGTAACCCATAAAAATAACCCATTAAATTACGTAAAAAACTGAAATAAGCTTTTCTGTAAAACTTTGTATATAGTTTACTGCTACATGCGTATTGTATTTTACACACTTTATGAATTTTCCAAACAGAACATGTAACTTTTTGAGTCGTCGATACAAAATAAAATCGATAATATGTTATGTGATTGTAAGCTACTATATATGTTCATACAGTCGATCTCAAGTCAATGAAATTATCTCCGACCCACCTCTCGTTGAAATACTGATTAACTTAAAAGTTTAATTTTTGAGCATTGTACTAGAGGCTTGGAAAGGGGATTTCATGCATACACTGTGAAAATTACACGTTTCTGACTAATATGTACATAATATATTTTTCGTTATTTTCGTGAGTTATTACAAAACTTTTTGCGCGTGTCTTATAAAAACTTGTTTTTTATCCTAAAATACATGTAAAAAAATTTTAATTAAAGCGATAATTTTACAAATCTTTGAACATAATTTGGATTTTGAAGACAAAGTCAAAATTCATAGTAGATAAATATAGAATATTTACTTACATATACTATGGATTTTAACTTTATCTGCGAAATTCTGCTTATGAACAAAATTTATCAAACATTACTGCTATAGTTCATAGGAAGATGAGTTTTCACAGTTCAATCGAGTAACTGCTGGAATCAAAATTTTTATCGAAACCCTGCGCTAACTGTTTTGTGAAAAATAGCACTTGTCCATTTGTTTCGTGAAAATTTTTGTTTCCAATTCAGAGTTTTATATCTACCGAAATGTTTAACGAACTATGTTCCATCAGCTGCAAATCTATTATTATAGATCATTTGTAGTGAATATTTTTTTGCACGAGTTTTCTTTTGTATTTGGGGTACATCGTCCCCTACATTTCTATTACTCATTATAATTTTTGGCAAGAAAATATCACACTCGACGCTGGATTTTTATAAGTGGAGGTTTCGCAAATCTAGAAGAAACAAATAAGAAAAGAAATAAAATTTATCAGATCGTGTTATTTCTGCCTCAGGAATATGTTAATATATTTCCAGTGAAGGCACATTTATTTATCATATTAATTTTAATTACCAATACGGCAAAAATCATAAAAAAACTGTTTGAGTTTGACATCGTATTCGTTAAAAAAAGTATATAAACGTAAAAAAGCATTGACTCGTCGGATGGAATTATAGTGACAGCAGCTATGGGGTAACGGTCGATTAAATACTAGTTAAATTCAAGTTATTATACAGATACATTTGAATGTAAAATCTGGTAAAAGTACACATGATTTATGAATGTAAATACATAAATCTGTGTATGTCATCAGCTAAATTAAAAATTAGCTTATACTCGTGTACCAGATGAAAGATAGCTTTTGAATCAAATAAACAACTGATATAGTCGGAATTAACTAACATTTAAAAGAGGTTTAATGGCATTCGCTATGCTATATCACGAACGTTATGATTGATTATTGGAAAATAGGAAACGAGAGCAGGATGTTGTGGCTAGAGTGTCGATTACAAGGACGGACAAGTATAGATCGAAATGAAATTGAATGAATTCGACGGCCTGGCAAAGAGAGGCGCGCGTACGAGTATCGGGTAGGATATCGGTAGCAACTAGCAAAGAATGGAAAGCGTTGATGGAATTATCGCGGCTCATTTGAGAGGATCTCCATAGTTGAGTAATCCATGATGCGCACAAAAGGCGCATCCCATTGAGGAGCGGTCAGCAGCTTCCCAATCATGGGAACTACTGGGCTCAATACTCTTTGGTGTGAGAGCTTTTGGCATTCGTTCAGTCGCGAAATAGCCAGAATGAACGAGCTAGCGAGTCATTGTCATTCGGAGGCCGGCAAATCTCGCCAAAATTTATACCGAGTATTTTGGAAAACCCTTTGAGCCGTCGCATCGATCCACTTTTCAACTGCATGGCTCTATGCTTTCAATTCCCTGTACTATGCAGTAGCTATTAAAGCTACTGTAGTTTGTTCAATCGTGGGTGTATAATAGCTGCGGCGGCTCTTTTTCTCTTGTCTCGTGTTCTCTTGTCCTGTCTTGTTTTGTTGTCAGCACTACGACAAACATGAAAGTGCTATATGCTTCGCAAACTTGATCCATGCACCAATTATGAAAGAAAAAGAGAAAAAAGAGAAAGCGAGATTCTGCCCGTAATTTAAGTCAGATACTCATAGTCGAGCCTACGCGATAAGCTTAACTAATTGTAACGGATACATTATTACTTTAAACTAGTTTAGCAGTAGCCGACTCGGATAAAATTTTTTTTGTTTTCTTTTTTAATTAACAATAGGCCAGCAGTAGAAAATAAAGTTGGCGAGCATCAAAACGCAGCGAAAAATAAATGTTTGAAATAATTCGCTTGTTTTGACACGCGTAGGGCACAGCTCTATATATATATATATATATATACACAAAGAGAAAGAGAGAGAAATGGGCAAGGTTCAATGGCGATGATCGTACTCGTCAGCCACGAAAACTCACCGTATACAGATATATTTTCAGTTAAGCGCATCAGTGGCCGAACAATGCGCGTCATCAAACATCCTTAGCTTTGGAATAATAACTATGCGAGTGCGAGAATAGATACAGTGCGGGATCACGGTCTAGGCCTACAAGTGGCCCGCGATCCGCCAAAAGCCATAGACGTAGCGCCAGGCGCCCGCACCGGATGTCCGAGATATATCCGCGCATTGTTCACTTCCTTTTTCAACGCCGCTTACCCTCACGTATTTTCCCTTTTCGATGCCCTCCGGGTCTTTATCCGCGCTTTTATGCCCAACCGCTAGACCATCTCTCTCCCCCCCCCCCCGCTCTACCTATTATGCCAGTCCATCAGCTTCATGCGATTATACCCGTTTCATTCAACTCCACTTCTTCCTCTTTAATCTAACTTTCGATTCATGCACCGTACTTCACGTATCTGCAGCTTTTTTATAAAACTCACATATTCCTACGCAAATTATACGGTCGCATAATCAACGTTAAACTACAGATTTGTATCTACTAAAATGTTGGAGCGATCAGCTCCGTCCGTTAAATCCCCTGGCACCCCAACGATACTTAAGTCCTCGTAAAAAACGTCGGATTAAAGTATTAGCCGATCTACGTTACCAAGATGGAGATATACAGAATATCAATTACAAAACGAAATTTCGCTGAACTTATTGGTTACTTGTCCGGAAATTGCCAATGACGCTGCGCACTCGACATTGTTGAAAAAAAATAAAAAAGCCTAAAGAGACAAGAAAAGCAAGTCTGTTCTATGAGTAGCAAAAAGAAGAAGCTAGGAAGTGCATTAGTCTAAATTGGAGGCTTGACAGGAAGTCATCGTCAATAAGTTTGCGAATAATGATCAGGCAGTGAGTAAGCATTATGTGTAAGCGAACCCTCGATATTATGGAGCGTAGCGGTAGTCAGGCAGCCCTTCTTCATATCCTCCATCCGGGCATATTTTACAAATTCATCATGGGAAAGTTAGCATAGCGCATACACGCAGGTCCGCGCGGTGAATCCATCTGTCCTTGTTAAGAAGACTTTGCTGGTGATGGGCAAACGAGCGTCCGTCGGCGTCGCCTTCTGAAAGGGTATGCG
Organism: Chouioia cunea; assembly: GCA_030064505.1. Taxonomy (NCBI): domain Eukaryota; kingdom Metazoa; phylum Arthropoda; class Insecta; order Hymenoptera; family Eulophidae; genus Chouioia; species Chouioia cunea. Next base: position 2,238,525 of record JAOPFQ010000006.1, on the reverse strand, counting down.
CGCGATTGTTATATTATTGAGAGCTGATAGCTGAATGCGCAATTACTCGTGCGCGGCCTCCCTGTACGCTTGCTGCATCACAGTTATTATTATTGAATCTTTCGCTCCATGACTGACACTACAAAAGCTCGTTTCAAATTTTCATGCGCGTACGCTTTCTCGCTCTCCCTCTCCTGTCCCCGCGATTCAGCCCAAGATCCATCGGTGCGTGATTGTTGAAAATGGAATTTTATTTTATCGCGCTGCTCGCGGCTCTACTTTTAAAATTCCTCTCAAAATGCTGAATTTTCAATCGGCCAACCTTATCCGATATTGCCGGATCAAAATAAACGAAATGAACGCTTGAACAATATCGAAAAAAAGCGACAATAACATCGTGCAACTTTACACGGCTTAATTGACACTTATCACAAACATAAACGGTTATTCTTATGATTCTTTCTGTACGGAGCCTGATATAAAACATGCGACATTAATCCATCCGCAATGATCATTGTATACAACAATTGCTCTTAACGTTCAGTAGACAAAAAGAAAAACAGGATTTATCGCACGTTAGCCTCTTTCTAAAACACGATGTCTAGTTCCAATTCCATTTTTTTCGTTCTTTTTTTTCGTTCCTCAAAAGCGAATATCCAAACACTCTCTACGTTACCTTGACTCTTGACATTTTTTCGTTTTATTTAGGACACCATTTTGCATGAATTGCTATTTTTATGATCTCTTTACTTTTATCGTACTATTTTCTTGTTGATAGTCTAATGTTTGATAATCGTCGTTCGAGAAGTACTAAAAGCAGTTACAGGCGGTTATCATTTGACGACATTCTATGTCTTAAAATGATAATATGCCATAAGAAAAGAACAGTATTTAGACATATTTATTCAGTTCACGGAAAAGAATGCACGAGTTTACGTACATGAATCAATCTACACTGATTAAAAAAAGCTAGAATTGATTTGTACTACGTACGCTTGTATGTCATCAACATCAGACGGTCGTCATATTACTCGACAAAATAAATTCGATAACAATTGTTCAAAGTAGGAAACTATATTTTAGAGTATTGAGATTTTTATAACGATCTTTATAATGTAGTTTTCGAAGAGTTGACTATATGCAGAATATCGGAAACTTCACTATACTCGCTTTTGCAATGAAGTAATAATGTATCACGTAATAATTATGTGGGATATTTTTATAAAAGTAAAATCAGAAATGCTAAAGTGGCTATTTAAAAACTGTCGTTTATTCAATAATAGAAAATACAAGAAATGTAAAAGTTGAAAGTATGGGAGCATAATCGAATTCGAGAAAAACGTATAGCTAATCGTTGGTTTCCCTTAGGCTTTGGGGCTTGTGCACGGACGAACAATAAATCTGTTCTGTACGAGCTAGCGCGGGAGAGAGAAAGATATATATTCTCTTCTTAACAGCTGATGTAAAAGCCGAACTGTAGACTCGCGGACAAAGTGCACGTGTCTTGGGGAGTCGCGCTAATAGTGACCTATTGAAGCGGAGGCGTTTCCGGCCGAAACCCCACTCGTTTCTAATCAGTCGCGACAATGCGCGCGAAAAGTAACGTCGTTACTCCTTCCGTCCATGCGTGCGTGCCGTGCCTACTCTCCTCCCTTTCCCTTTCTTTCGGCGAACCAGCTCACCGCCCGATCCACTGCTTGTTGCTAGTCTATCGAAGCTACTTGCTCAATCTCGCGATCTCACAATGAACACCTAATCCAAATCCACGCTCCGAAGTACAGCTTATTGAATCTTAGCATGGAGCAACGGATTAAGTATTGTAATTATTGAGATATTATTTATGAGGAAACCCAATTCGGCACTTGACAATCATCTGCTGATCATCCTCTCGATGCCTCTACACTTCACTGCGGCTTATATAATGAGAGCGCCTCTCCATTGACACGATTAATACAACGAACTGTCAAAACGAGCCGAGTGATGTTATGTTGGCCAGCTGAACGACTCCCATCAAAAGCCTGTAGTTCCCCCCAATATTACACGACACACACGGACGCGCGCTCACAGAACAAGAGTCAAGATGCACGCGTCGGATTAAAGGCCCACGCGCAAGAATAAGGAATTTCGGCCAGGTGCTTCCTCGTTCTAGACAGTTGTCACCCTCAAATTTGTCCTCTTACAGAACACTAGCCAAGAGCCTTTTCAATAAAACCGTCAAATGTGATCGTCGCGTTTATCGTAAGCGCGCGCACCCCGATTAAACCGCCGATTCAATTCCACTCCTCGGCTTTGTTTGCTCTCGCATTTGACGCCGCAAGCTGCTACATTTTCACAGTTACAATAGCACTTGCCTAAGCGCATTTCTTGAACTCGTGCCCAAATCGTCACCTATATTGACGGCAATTAATAATCCACAAACAGTCTTGGAAAAAAGACAACGGAAAAAAGGCGAAGAAGAATCCCGGAAAAGTGCGAGCTAACGAAGAAAAACGTTAGAATGACATCTCGGCGACATCATAGAGTGCAAGCCCTATAAAAGGCATAGTGCATCAAATCTCATAAATAGCTTCAAGCATTTAGGGAGCCTGTGAAAAGAATAAAATATCGCTTTCGGCGTAATTTTACGGCAATTTTCCAATCGCCGAATCCAGGTGCGAGCGAACAGTATAAGCCCTATTCCAGCTGATTGGCTGCGCTTCTGCCACTCTTCATCCTTCCTCCTTGTACTACATGTCATTTTCATATGTACATATATAAGCTATAACGTCACGCTTGTGCTCTTCACCGCATCCTCCGCAGTCGGATCAGCTACACTCTATTTTCCTTTTATGTGCTTGTTGTACACTGTACTATATTATTTACCTCCTGCGAGGGTTGTTTCCGCTCAATCTTCGTTGGTTTGATCTTCAATCATATTTTTAAGAGCAATCTTCCTGAACAGATAAAGGTCCGCTGTTGTTACTACAAGTGAATCTCAGATATAAGGCGTTGAATCACATTTGCCTAATTACTCAAGTGCTGCTAAATTTGATAATCAGTCAACGGTTGAAGCCACTTGATTTACACGCCAGTTCGCATGACCTCTTTCCTTGGCTACTCCCTTGAGCCTCTCATAGATCTCTCTGTTCTTTTCTCATTCTTTTTATCATCACATATTCACATTTCAGTCTATTTTTCGTCTGCTGTGTATTTTCCTTTGTTCGCACGTATTCTCCTTGCTTTCACAGCTTTTTTCCCTCTTTTTTTTCGCTCGTTTCTCTAGAGATTCCACATTTAATAGTGTTCCACGGCGAAACGGCCATTGCTCAATGGGCTGTGATCGAAGCAGGCGCGAATCAATTCGGAATCGCTCATCCATTCGAGTGGCGACAAAAAAATTAATATCCAGTGGTTACGGAATAGCTGATTTAGTCTTCACTTACCTATAGCTCCAAGTAGCTCCTTTTATTAGAAATAATTGAGTGCATTTGTTAGCGATTCGTCGCGAATTTATTATTATACCGAATTCTTCTCTTTATCCGGATAGTGATGGCTTTTGTAACGTAGTGGATTTTTGGAAGCAAACCAAAATTGTCTGCAGATTCGGAGGGAGAGTCGGCGTAGCTATCGTAGACAATGGATCGAGAACAGAAATCAATTATTGAAAAATTCCGCCAATAATTGGATTTTTTGATGACTCGGATAATGGATGACGATGGATTTAATTGGTATGACATCCAATCTCAGTGAGATTGTAGCGTGGTTTTAGAGGTCGATAAAAATAGAACAAAGTTTGTCAAACATCGTCATAAATTTGAAAAAAAGCGCGGCGTTAATCTTTTTAGGATTTATGAGTGGCATGGGGCTCTCTCTCTCTCTCTCTCGCGCGCGCGCGCGAGTGTACTCCATCAGAACATCCAAAAGTGCGAGTACACCATTTGTAATGACTGCGCAAGTAGCTTCTATTTGCTTCCAAACAGATTAACGTGATTTTCCGTAGATTTTGACTGTACAGCAGACTGTCATAAGCAGCCAAACAACTTCCTAAATTTCTGAGCTAGAGAAGTCTTCTTTTTTCTGGAGCCAGCGCACTCGCAGAGCTTCTCTCATCTCCCAACTCAAATGCCAATTTATTCCATGGGCTGCTAATTGGCTTTCGTTCCCGAGCTTTGCTCGAATTTCATTTTCGTTCTCCGCGGAAATTAGCCAACAGCATAGACATACGCTCAAAGGTGAGGCGCTTTGACAATCCGCATCTGTAGCATAACATGTATATATATATATGCAGACATTAAGCCCCACTCTTTGACGACTAATAAAATAAATTCACCTTACATCAGTTTCTCCAGAAAAGCTAAGTTGTGTACAAACTCATAGACTATCTGAAACGGAGTAAAATTTGATTTAATTGGACCATACATACAAATGCATAAAAAAAGTTAACGAATGCAGAGAGGCGACCGAGTTTAATTGAAGCTGGAAAATGAAAAAGTTTCGCTGCGCAAGTGAAAAGTTGTATATTAACACCGTAATTTGTTAGAGCAGCGAGCTAAAAAGCAATAACTTTCTGATTTGCGATCAGTCTCTCGCGCGTGTCATTTATATAACAATATTGGGGAGACCTGGCCGTGAGCTCGTCCGTTAGTCTGTATGATCCGAGCGTTGAGCCATCGCTAACGCACCGTGTCGAATGGCTATAAGGGCGCGACACTGCCGGTCCACTCGAGCCGTACTTCTCGACTCGCATTCGAAAGGGAAAAAACACGCTGCAATATTGTCGCTGCTTTTACGTCGATTCGACACAGAGCATTCATATCTAGCTCTGAGTGCGCCTCTGTATGTGTGTGTGTGTGTGTGTGTGCGCGCGCGCACGGGTGTCATGACGCGGGACCACCTCACTAAACATACGATGGGCTAACGCTACGCTCTTTCTTGTAATGTTCCTGTGCTTATACCAAAAACCATCACTCAATGACCAATCGATTTTGTCTGTATTTCCAAAGGACAAACGAACAATATAAGATAAAACAAGGAATGTTTTTCAAATTAAACTCATTCCAATGTTGAACAACTGATTATTACATGTGCCATCTACTCAGGTATTTGGATAATGGATTGAAAATGTGATTGATAAAATGTATAGAAGCTGTGTAAAGCATTGGACATTCGAAGCTTTAATAATATATAAAAACTGCAGAAACTCGTTACGATCTTTTAATGAAAGTTTGACCACTGATTGGAAAATGATTAATACTCAATGGCCGACGATGCATCAAATTGTTCTGTCAAACACTTTGTATTGATCGATAAATTCTATGGGTAAGCACGATACGAATTGATTGATCTCACATTACAGACAGACGTAGACGTGGAAATATTGCCTGAATACTGAATTGAGAGTAAAATAATTGGAGTAAAAAAAGTATTAGTGGAAAGGGGCCGCAAAATCGCTTCGCGAATTTCAGAAAAGATTTAGTATTGCATGTGCAAATGGTTATTTACAAGCTCTCGTAAATCAAGTAGAAAATAACGTGAAAATTCGCAGACGTTCAGCGAATATGTGCAGTATGTACGCGAGCTTTATTAGACGCAGCGTATAAATCTGTGGCGTCAAACAAAACGAACTGGCGCGGCGCTGGCGTCCATTGAACACAACAAACAACACATACAGGCTATGCAGAGGCTGAACGTGTGTACTGTTTGCACGGAGGAAAAATATTAATCGTATTTACATTTAATAAACGGGACTTGGTGGAACAAAGGTGCAAAAGATGTTGACTAGGTGCTTGGCCATGGTTGCTGCTGGTAATGCTGAATTATGGCAAAGCCAGATTACACGAGTTACAAATTGGGGGTTCGTCGTCACCACCGCCATCAGCGTCGGATTAGTAGCTCGGCAAATAACTTTACCTAACTGATGCTTGGGCCCAACGCCCAAACCAGTACGTACGAATTTTTCCGCTTCTCGCGAACGAAGATTCGACCCTGTCCCCCTTACTCATATCAGCTTCTGAGTCGAATCAATGCAATATCTATTGATAATCATTGCAATAAGCTGTCTTGCGCGTTCCATTCTCACGGCGTAATTTTTGAATTGATCTCGGCAACGTCTATTGTACTGGGAGAGAGAGAGAGAGAGAGAGAGAGAGCTGTGCGTATACGTATTGTGCTTATGACAACAATGCTGAAGAGACTCGTCGGCTGCACGTACATGCTGCAGTAGCCAAATGATCAACGAGCGGGCGCTCGTCTTTCACTCTCTTTCTTTTGTCTCTTGGCGACCGATCGTCCCCCCATTAGCCGACCATACGACGAAAATTATCGGCTGTCAGATTACGCGCGGCAACGTTTTTCCGAAAAAGAGCAAAAATCAGCATAAGCCGCTTACGTTAGCACATCAACAGCTGAGCCAGCAGCCATCGATCCCTCCGCTCCGTCGACCCTCGCACTCGGATTAATCCTGTAAATGCGCCAATTATCCAACACCCGATATCAATAACGATTTTTCGCCGAAATTCAGAAGGCACGATTCGCCAGACGGCCTTCACCCCCATTTTCGCGATGGTAACTTGTGCAACTTAAATTTCTTATACGTTATTACATCTAACAAACTAAACCTAACTCAAGCAAAACTCCCTTATCTAACTAAGCCAAATCTTCATCCCGCTAACTTCATTTTACTACATCCCTCGTCTCGGCTATTAAATTGATTATTATTATGCGCCTCTCCATGTAATCGAGTTTAAGAGGCATCTGGAAACTAAGCTAAAATATAAGGCATCAGAGCGTATCTTGATACGCGCAACAGCGCATCTTATATTCACGTGGAGACCACCGCGTAACATACGGGAAAAGGATGATAAATCAATACTGCAAGAGATTCGTCTAAATCAAGTCTATTTTAGTATATATATGTACATCATATACGCTCAATCTCAGACTCATAGAAATATACCGATAGGGACAAAATCACAGTCACACGAAAACTAACTGTTTGTCTACGATATTTATTTTTAATTACTTGTTTTAATTCCTCTACCCGAGCTCATTAAGTCTATTTTTAAATGTTCTGTTTTGGTGGAACTTTCCCAGCAGAGTCTAACGCTTTACAACTTTTTTAATTGCAGCATTTTCGTATTTAATTCGATACGAATATGTCCTAAAAGTCACTTTTCTAATTTGATCCATCCAACGCCCGTTTCGATTTATATGTATAGCAGCTGGAGATCCGTTGAGTTAAAGTTGGACATCACTCTATAAATTTATTATGGAAATATCAAAAAACAACCTTGGTAAATTACAGGACGATGTTTGAGGATGGCCATTAGTGCCAGCAGGAAATAATGAAACCGAAAAATGTACATAACGAGTTTTTTTCATTTGCTTCAAAATCAAACAAAACAATACATTGCCAAACTGATTAAAATATATCGACAATTAACAAAGTGCTAAGTGTTTGCGATGACGTTGAAATTTACCCCGACAATGCTCAGTTAGTTTAAAAGGACATCTTTAAGACTTATAACTCCAGCTCGTCGCAGGTCCTCTAGCGCTTGCTACTGCGAATTTACACGCGATCGCAAAAAATCCCCCTAACGTCCTTAATAAACCGTCTTCTACTGTTCTACTGGGGATGTTATGGTGTTTTTCATGCATAGCATCTACATTTGTTAATACTTTTGTACTGCGTCTGACCAATTGTTTAAAAGAATATTTCTTAATTGTACAGGTAAGCACATATTTCTTAACCCGAATACGAATTTTTCACTCGAATATTAAATTGAATAATAAATGTTGTTCAATAAAACGGTGCCAAAATGTTTTATTACGTAGTTTTCACATTTACGAATTCCGAATATATATTTTTAACTTTTTGAAGATTTCGAAAGAATAAGCGTAATTGCTGTTCAAAAAGATTCTCGAAATTATCTCAAATGAATGTTTAGTTACATGATGAATTTCCTGCCTCGTGATAAAAATTTTTAGATAGGCCGTATTGATGGGTAAATCACGTAGCGAATCCTGTGTCGTCTATCTTGATTAAAAAAATTAGTTATTTATTGTTTATGTTTTCGAAGTTATCAGCTACACGACAAGACGTATGAAACTGATACTGTGCAATTGTCTAGACGTCAGTTTTCATGCGAAAGTATATTCAAACGGGTATCAGTTGTATGATAAATGTTAAAACTTTATAGCACTGTTACCAATTTTTTATTTGTATTTTTTTTATTAGTCTATTCGATCAGTTTTCTTTCTATTACAACGCTTTCGAACGATCGTGTCACATCAAAAATTGGCACAATAATTTAGCATCTGCAATCAGGTAAGTTTTCCATGCTTCTGGGTTAGCTAAGCATTTTAAAAAAGTATGTAGTTTAATTGATTAGTTTCATTTGACATAGCTACCAATCCAATATGTATGCGTACATTTTAAAGTTTTAAAACAGATTTGGCGTGGTCTAGCTGTCACTTAATTGAACTTATAATGGAAGTCACGAGAGTGAATCGATCAACGCCAACAGTGATCAAATATAGCAAGGTTGAACATCAAACTTTCGTAAAAAACAGTACAGTGAACACGGTAAATACTTAAAAATCGGACGAAACAGTAGTATTCAAATTCATGATACAGCAACAATACAGCACTGTAAGCCACACGGTACATGGCATTGAACTCGCTCTGTAAAATACCCCTTATACAATTTTAGGATAATCGACTTGTTGATGGTTTGATCAACCAACGTATATTATTTGCAACCGCTAAGGAAGGACGTGCTGTATCTGTATGATAAGGCAGATTCTACATAATGACACTTGTGTCGTAGTAGGTCGTTATAGAAAAGGATCTATTTATTTATGGTTTTTACCTTGTAGACTATAGTAAGAATAACAATTTACTTGTCTAAGCATAAGTCACAATTCCATGTTATTGCAATAACATCGATAAACTACAGTACCAAAGACGAATAAAACAGTCGAGACATATTTTTCAGTCGATATTTTTTCATCTCATTCTTGTTACCTGCAGATGGCACCCAATCGGTAACTAATAGCTTTACTTCAGAGATATTTGAATCGTAAGTCTTTGTGAACCTGGCAACTAAGATAGATCCACCGAGTTGATCAATATATCTATCATTAGGGTTTTTAATGCTAATTTCAATAAACCTAATCTTGAATTTTTTCGCAAATTTTTCGTTTTCGACAAATTAAAGAAAATGTTTAGTTGCTGAGCACATTTTTAAACCGTTATTATTCGAAAACTATTAAAGCTAAGATATTTTTCTACATTGCTATTCAATGTTAAATATTTACAAATTCGGTAGCATCGATATTTTCCGAGGAAAATCTATTGGAAAATTTCTCATACATAGTACAGTATGCCGTATTCGCGGTACGACGCATGCGCATTACGCACCCGTTTACTTAACATATAGCAGCCGAAATATTGTCACTAACCTATCCTCAAACAAAACAACATGATTGTTAGAACACGATTGTTAAAAGATTTTAAGTAATAAATAATTATTAGACTTCAGATAAGTATTCTTATATTATTCTAATATTAGTTAATATTATTTTAAAGCAATATTAAGCTTGTGACAAATTTATTTGATTTTAGGTTAGTGATAATATTTCGGTTACTATATGTTGGTAAACGTTAGTTTAAACGAAAAGTAATAGTTTTCGAATAATAACGGTTTAAAAAAGTGCTCAGCAACTAAACATTTTCTTTAATTTGTCGAAAACGAAAAAATTAGCAATTTCAAGATTAGATTTATTGAAATTAGCATTAAAAACCCTAACGATAGATATATTGCTCAACAGATATATGGTTCACATAGCCGAATCCTAACAGTAACAAGCGATCAATTCGGCTTAGAAGGCCCTGCTGCTGGGCCTTCGTAGACGGTATTTCGGTATAGCTCGCGAGACAAACGTTAGCGAATTGATTAGTATAATAATGAGGCAATACAAACGTAGAACTACCAGAAGGGCAGGTCTATCCCGATTATACAGTTGCATATTCTTTATCGTATTCTCAAATATACTTCAGCTTCGCTTATTTTTGAAATAAGCACTCAAAACTATGGCTGTAATTATGGACACGTGTAGTAAATTTTATTAGTTCTCCCATTGCAATATTAGATTATACTTATATGAAATAACAAAAACTTACGATATATTTCTAATAATGTATAAATTTATATATTTATCTTCTTATACGTAGCATATTTTTGTCCATCTTCAATACTTATAAAAAAAATGGTTCAATCTGCATATAATCTCCGCTTTCCAACACGTCAAATGAATTATACGATAGATACAATAATATTCGCCATGAACTAAGTAAATTCCCATCCTTTAATATTTCTCTATGTCTTAATTTGTCAATAATAAGTTCTAATTGTTGAATAACATTCTTCCAAAACACATATATGCCAATTTTTACTTTTCCATGTATTCGTTATCTAAATAATGAACATATTTTATTCTTCATCGAAGAAACTTCTTTGATTTCCACATATTTCGTTAATATCAGTATACTTTATTCAATAAATCTTGACTTAACTCCTTAACTCCTTTGCCTGCTTGAATAGTTTGTTCAATTTTTCGGCTACCTTATTCGAACATAGGCACTGTTTACCCACAATTGGCCCCAACCCGCAACACTTTGTACCATATGTAGGAATTGACGAACATTATGTGATAAAAGGAAGTCACTTTCAATCTGACTCATTCATATTTCTATTTGCAGTAGTACGTGATACGATTCAACTAATAAAAACAAGTGATTTATATATTCACGGATCTCCAGTATTTCCAGCAAAATGAATGCCAATATGGGTAAACTGTAAACGATTTTACGCTCAAACACTTACAGAAGGCATTATCTTGCTGTGAGTTGTAAAATTGTTTGCCTATTCCTAGATCAACACAATTCAATGGGCAGGGAGCAAGACCATTAATATCATCACATTTATTCAAAACTAACGAGAGAATTTTTCATTTTATTTTGTAATTTACACGTTATACTATCTTATGAAAGTACATTTACTCGATCGGCAAGAGGACACAGAAAAATTATTATTACGACCAAACCACATTGCATAAATAGAAGTTTTCATATAGAATATGTCATGGAATTTCATTTACAATTATTTGATTGGCAATACTGAAAACTTCGAACTTTTAAAACTTGGCCACCTATAGCTATTAAATGTATAATACTCAAATAAGACTCTTTTTGTTCAACCGACAATGGAGCAGTAAATTTTCTATACATTTGACCCTTGAAAATATTTTTAAAATTTATATACGCGTTTTTATTCCCCTGAGAAACTAAATCAATATAATAGTTCTGATTATCTTCAATAATATTTCGTAATTCATTTACCTACATATACTGAAATATATGTAGAATATAAAAAATGCAGGCAGCGCTGGATCAGCACGAAAGATAACATTTATTAAAAATAAGGTAAACAAATTTCAGACATTCTTATTTATCTTAAAAGTAAGCTTTTAATAAATAAAATGATTGAAACTACTAAAAATGTATGAAAGTAAATTTACACCGCCTGGTCTTCTGCGTAAATGAAGCAAAAAGAAATATTGATTGTTTCAGTTGTAAGCTGATTTACAATTATTAATTAGTCTCCAGAAATTTATCTTGATTTACTAAGCCAGTAATATTAAGCGTCATAGAATTAACAGTTCGTCAAAAGTTATTGATTGCAAGTTCATTTTAAACACAAAGAAAAACAACGTCTAAATAGCGAGATGTGTGTAGTTAGTACGATTGATCTATTCGCGTAGTTATTGTAGACTGTAAATGCATCAATTTAATTAATGTTAAGTTGACATAAATAAACCAAACGTACAAATCATTTAGGCCAAAGTAATGAAGGTAAACAATCACACAGAATTCTAGTTTACAAAATGATAACAAGACTGATGTCATTTACAAAACTCCAACCGCTCACTTAATCGCCAATATTTTAACGATATTCGTGTAAATATACGACGATCATTGATAAAATCTATTCTTCTCTAGCAACACGAAATAATAATCGAAATAAATGATGCCTTACGTCTAGATTCTAGGTAAATGCATAGATAACATTAGAACTGCATGTTAACAATTTATTAATAAATGTACATACATCCATCATATGTTACAATAAATAATTGACTAGAACTTATTAAATTTTTTAAATCAGTATAGACTTGTTTATTTTGCACGTGATTCTAATTGATTAATTTAGAATCTTTGAAGATGAGTCTTATTGGATAGTCCACACTAGGTTCTTTGTCAGTTAATAATATCATTTATGATTGGTCTTATGCAAAGTATAGTTATTTGAACATTTTTCGCGAATACTTTGATAATAGCTGCGTATTCGTCATATTATTTTATATTGAAAATATTTCTTACTTTTATTTTTTAAGGTTTTATAACAGAGCAAATACATATTATTGAATTGAAAACAATTCAATTTTTTTCTTCAGAGAAACATTGATATCTTTGAATATTTAACTAAATTTTTGTTTTTTACTATAAACAAAAAACATAAACAAGATATTTTTTAACCGAATGAGTAGCAATAGTACGTTTCTAAAATATTTGTGAACGATGACTTAAAGCTGTTCCATTTTACATGTGAAATAATTTTTCTGATTGATAATTAATTTGATTTTTACAAGCAGTTTAATCTCGAAATGAATGTTAGTTGCAATGTTCAGGTTTTGCATTAACTAAACATTAAGAAAGCTAATTACGAATTTAATGAAAGGAAAATATCACACTCTGAAGATAATAATCGAATAATTATTTGATAAATAGTTATTTGATTTAAATTGTACATATATTATGATTTATTTCTCTTGCATTTCAAAACATTGAAACGACTGTGTCGAGAAATAATTTGTTCCTTATACCATAAATATTCATCTTTCAATTTCACTGTTAATAGGAAAACCGTGTATACGTGGTATTCAAATTAATACTAGCTTAGATGTGAATGTGATATGAGACAATTGTTGTCGAAATATGATATTTTATGCAATTGTGTATATTTTTGGTATGGATAAATAGTTACGGGATTACACCACTTCACATATTTATTTGTGACTATCCATTGCACTGGAAATGCCCGACGGCATAAGACGTCAACTGGTTTGTTTTTCAAAATATTTTCTTGATTTTTGTTAATTTACACGATAAAAAAATATGAAACTCTGATGGAAGTTTCGTCTGTCTGATAGAAATTAAATTTCGCTAATTTCATTAGTCGTCTAAGAAAATTTGACGTCTTACATCTGAGATTATAACTTACAAATATTTTTACAAACTATACTTGTTCGCTTATTTTTCGTATAGTTAGTAAATACGAAACTTTTGTGTATGCGTTCTTTGTACATAAAAATAAATTAATTACAAGTATGAAACAGCAGTTGCTTTTATCAATTTTACAATAATCAACGCTACACAACTTCTGTGAATGTACTTATAGATTGGTCGACTAGTAAATACAAACAATATTGATAACAGCTACTTCGTGTATCTAGTGCTCTATCGTAAATACTGACGGTATGCAGCGTATGATGTGTTTTACGATGCGAAACGTGCCTTTGATAAACAGCCCCCGCGTAAAGTAACAATTGATTTCGAAAAGAACAATGGGACAAGGCATCAGTTGACAAGTCCTAATATGTACAGAATGACGGTTATACGTGTGAGTTGGAATTTATAAAGATGAAACCATGTGGAAATGGAAGAAAAGTACAAACGAAGTAAAATGCGAGTGCGGGTGGAGAGTAGACAAGCAGAATGAGAAGACCAAGGGTCGATCAAGCGACAGCTTTGTTATCTAGGTACTCCTCGTCGTCTTCGTCGGCAAATTTAATATCATCGCCGGCTTGCTGTATGAGATCGTAAAATGAGTGTTTGGCTTGGCTATGAGCGAGGTCAGCGACACCATAGTCTGGGCTGTGGAGGCCGATTTTGGTCCTGGCCTGATGGATCTTGACCGGTGACTGTTGGCGATTCCTCGAGAACTCGGCGAGCGGAATATTAACGATGGCGGTGGCGGCGGCAGTAGTAGCAATGGTTTGGTTGTCTAACTGTAGGGCCGCGGCGTCGAGCTCTACCGGTTGGACATGCCTACGTCGAGGCAGCTTGGGAGTATCGAGCTTGATTGCCGTGGCAAAGTTGACTTCGCAGTACTCAAGCTCTCTATCAAGCTGTCCGAATCTACAGCGTCGCCTCGTCCTCGGAGTGTCCAAGTCGTTAACGAGCGCGAGGCTTTGCGCACTGGACTCACTGCTGCTTATGCAAGTCGAGCTTAGGGCTGTTTCATCGGGCACTGCCGCTCGGTTGCTGCGAACTTTCAACTTCCTCTGGCGCTTCGGCCGCTTGCTACTACGCAATCTGTTGGGGATGTGATCCGAAGCACTGGACAGCGATTCTTCGCTCACCCTCAACCGCGACTCCTCGAGCAGCTTGTGGATCGGGAGCATGCCCTCACCCAACCTAGCTTTGTATTCCTGAATGATCTCATCATGGAGTCGACACTCTCCCGGGTCAAGCAGCCTTTTGGGTTTGCTCGAACTGTCGTTCTCGCTCGCCCTGATCTTTCGGTACTCGGCTGGGCTGAGGGCGAGACCTTCGCTGCTGTCCAGCCGGTCGACGATCTCCTCGTATTGCGGCGAGGCGTTAGCCTCGTCTCTCTTGTTACCCATGTCGTGCTCGTCACCATCGTCGCCCTCGGCCTCGCTGAACGGCGGAATCCAGACGAGGAAAGCTGGGTCCATGCCCAGGTAGGAACCAGGAGCCGCACCCGCGTTCACCACATTGTAATCGTAGTAGTCGAGCTCCATCTCCAAATCTGCATTGGCTAAGCTGAACTCTGAACCCGGCCCTTGCAGCAAGCGTTCGCGGTTCCGGCGCTCCTTTGACTCTTTGCCGCTGTAGCGCCGTAGCGTCGAATTAGACGAACTGCTCGCCGGGGAGAAACCCTGCAACACATTACATATACACATTCCTCTCTATAGAAATCAAGTCTCACTAATCAATACCGAGCTTGCTTTGTTTTTTTAGATTTTTATTTATGTTTTTTTTCACGCGACGCTCATCTAGTTTGTTAAGCAAGATTCAAAGTTGTAAGCTTCCCAAGTTTCTCGAGCTTTCGAGCCGCGAGACTTTGAACAGTGCATATACACTTTACACTTTACGAACTCTGCAAAAGAAACAATGTATTTATTGGAGCTTCAAGAGACTGAAACTTGAGAAATTGAACATTATCAAGTTCAAGTGCTCGCGCCATTATCTAGTACTCAAAGTGTAAAATTTGAGAGAAGATAGTCGACTCGAGTTCTGTTCATCGTTCGAACTCATCGTTCGAGATTTGGATACGATAGTAAATCTCGAGACGAGCTCTGATAATACGAGCTTAGGATACAGTTAAACAATTATGTGAAATACTTAAAATTTTGTAGTTCATTTCAACGAACAATAATTATTCACGCCGTTGTTTCATAAAATTCCTTCTTCAGAACAAAACAATGTAGGTTAATTGAGTGTGTTTTAAAAGCGCTTCATTCAAAGTTCAAATTCTAAATTGGTCTTTAATATAAAGAGAATAAAGTAGGATTTTTCATTAAATTTAAATGAGATCCGTTATATTTAAAAAAATTTAACGGAGCAGTTCACGCAAACACACATTATAGTAAAGAATATTTTAGTAAAGCCACTACCGATGATTTGTGTTGGAGCATCAGTCGAATTGCAGATTAAAAATGAGGAAAGAAAGTATAACATACAAGTGATAAATTGTGCTGCGTGTGTAATCAGGAAATTGACAAAAGCAGCTAAATGTTGAAGCGTAAAAACGTGAAGTCAACGGCGATTGTACCTTGATCTGAAGAAGGTTAAACATTCGTTTGGGATGAGAGACTACTCTTACGTTATTCAGACTGGTCGAAGCACTCGTAGCGCTGAATCGCCTTCCATCTTCGGACGTCGAAGCTGCTTCTTCCGATACCGGGCTTACCGGTCCGAATGTGCGCAACCTACAAAGCCAACATCGTTATTTTACTTGCTGCTTTTCACATTCATATTTCTTTAGAATTAGTTTGTTAACCACAAGTATATATGAGTATATATTATCTATGTAATAAGTAATTATCAAAATACATAAGAGTAAGTCCAAATGCTCTCTATACATGAATGAATATCTATAGTGTAATGGGTAAATTATAGGCAGTAGTAAATAGTAGTATTAGTAGTGGTGTTGTCCTATATTTCTTGTGAGGTACATCAGTTAGGCTAAGCATTGTTGAAGTATCATCATAAAAGGAGTAGTTAAAAATGATGAAATATACAACAACATCTGTCTGTTTTAGCACGATGTCATTTTGTATTGTTGATGAATTTTATACAGAGCTATTATTATTGTTGTTGTTACTATTTTTTGTTTTTGGTGGCATTGAGAAAAAATGAGTTATGTATGTACAGCGTATGTCATAAATTTGTGCATGCTGATGAAACAAATGTCATCGAAATTGTTTTCTGTTGGTGAATGTGCGATGTCATTATTGTAACGGCAATTGCCATAAAAAATGACGAGAGAAGTTGATACGTGTACGTGTATTGTTACAGATACATGCACATTCCTTGAACAAATAATACTTATAATCAAGCGCCATCATTTTTTGCGTGTCAATCATGTTAACAAGACTGACAATTATTTCTTTGGACTTCTCTAATCCTTTCATATATAAAAGCTCACTTGAACAGTGAACGACAATTGGAAATTTATATTTCTTCATAATAGCGAGTTTTCTTCGGATTGGGTCTCGAAATAGGTATAATAAATGTATAAAGAAACGATTTCTTCGTTTGAATAGATGATAATTTATTATTACTGGTATGCCGCCGAAAGCGATAAAACCGTTCCCATGATAACCGAGTAGATCTAAGACAAATGAGATAGTCGGTGTTTGAATTCGCAAAAAGGTGCTCGTAATAGTTTGGAGGGATGATTATGGAAGAAAAAGAGAAAACAGAAACTACGTGCGATATTTAATAAAATATGGAGCGCACGTCATTGGTCGCATCTGAAAGCAAAATGGCGTGTTAAGTAGTAGAGTAAGAGTAAAAAAACATAGCAGGCGACATGCCCCAGCCGAACTTACTTAACAGGACGGGCGTACTTGACCTCGACTTGATGGTTGGACGGTGGCCCGGCAGCGCCCATGGCCGAAGCTGCGAGGGTGCTCGTCGAGGCGCTCGACAATGAAGACGAGCGACGCGATGGAGTGCTCAGCACACTATTTGCCGTGATCGTCCGCTGTGAACCGTTTGGATGCTGCTGCTGCAGTTGTTCCTCCGAATCGCGCGGTCTCAGAGTTCCCGAACCACTACTGCCATCGATGCTACTTCCCTCGTCCTCTTCTTCTCCACTACTATACACACAATCACTCGAGTTATCCAAGTCACGCATTTCCCATCGACACCTTTCGCCACGCTCACAAGTTCCCATGTGTTCAGACGAGTAATAAAGAACCAAACTGACAATTAGAAAAGACAGTGGCAGGGAATAATGGTTGACATTTTTTTTCAATCTCAATAACTTGCAAGCAATCGTTCTAAAATAAAGAAAATTAAAGAAATATTCTTTGTATTACTTCTGAAATTCTCTTATATACCCAAGATTTTTATTTTTTCCAAAATAATTCGTATATAAGTATTTTCAATGGTGCAGACAAAGGACCCATTTCAATCCACATGTGATTTTTTTTTACATTTCTTTCCTTGTTAATTTCTTAGCTGAAACAGTGTGGTCCGTTATTGTGGGAATAGGATAGTAAACCGTGAGAAATTGGCAAGTTCAATGAACAATAAAAGCGTTTGACGCGTACTGAACGACGATTTCTTAAAAGCTCAAATTTCTCATAAGTTATGCTTGCAGTCAAAGGAAAAGTGTGAAAAAGGAAAAGGAAAGGTAATGCACGCGGATAGGTAATTAACCGACGAACGGAATACGTTAACGAAAGAATCGGAATGAAACAACTATAAATTCGTATTCAGCAACAGCGATCGATATTGAATTGGTAGCATGTAATAGCACGGTTACTTACTCAGCTTGGGTTTCCGTGCTTTCGTAGCCCTCCTCTATATCGGCACTGGTTTCATCAAGCCTAGCGTGTTTGAGCGATCGCCGTGGTAATCGCACCAGTGACACCACTTCAGAAATGAGCGTCGACGAGGACATGGCTCGCGCTCGTCTAGCGATGCCTTGCATCGAGCCACTGCACGCTATACAGAGGCGACAGTCAGTCAGATCGAGCAACACTCAATAGTCGTTATCGTCGATCAGCGACTCTCCTAACCCTCATCGGCATTCATCGCCATTATGACGTGCAAGCTGTACTTACCCGAATTATCGGCAAGACTGTCGAGGTCCTCGGCAAGTTGGTATTTGCGATATTTGCAAGCATACTGTAGTGCTAAGAAAACTGAGGCGAGAAACATGAGAGCGAGAAGCGAGGCGGCCGCAAGATGGGCCGGTGTTAGCCAAAGAGCCCATCGCCCGGCTGCCGCCATCACCTTCGCGTTCACCGCGAGTATCGTCGGTGTGGCCGAGTGCGTTGTCGCGTTCTCCGTTGTAATCGGTTTGGCTGCGCAAGCAAGCAATCGCGAGTAATTAGAAAGGGCGGAGAGAGTTTTGTATTCGAGATCGGAGAACAGCGCTGCTGTGGTGGGCTTACGGACGACACCGACGTGGGCCAGGAAACCAGAGATGCAAGCAGACTCGTCGGACGACTGTTGCTCGTCGTTGTAAAACTCGAGTAGTAGTCGCGGCCCCGTGCTGAGTATGCGAGACGCACTTGTCGGCTGGCGATTGTCAGCCTCAAGGTCCGCCAGCAGATCATCGATCAGTAGCTCGCCGTCGCGCGCCCTCACGTAGGCCCCCTCGCAGCCGAGTCTCGCTTGGTCCATATACAGCTTCACCACGTGATCCGGTTTCGCCTGCAATACAGTGCACAGCCCGATGTTAGCAGCCTCGCTGTACAATTGCGAGATCAAAGAACGCACCTGTAGCAACCAAAACGAACGTCCGGGACAGATGCGCGAGCTGGCCGCAATGATCCTACGCTGGTCCTCGTTGTCAATTTGGAGCGAGCAGCCGCAGCGGCACTTGGGCCCGACCGCGGCAGTCACCTCCGCTCGGTCGGCCGCCAGACCCTCACCGTGGCGACACTCCCAGTCACCGGGGCTCCAGTTTCCCTCTAAGTCCAGTTGCGTTGAGCCTCCGCAGGCTTCCGTCTGCACCGTCTCACCCTGCGAACAATCACGAGCTCGATCACGTCAACGAGCCACTCTTTTATTAAGTAGTACTCGCGCGGCTTCTGCCATGTGTAGTACGCCTGTGTACGTAGCAACTGACCTGACAGAATTTGGCTCCGTAGCGCGGTGGCGGAGTGTCGCAAAAGCGGTGCCGGTTGCGCGTGCCCCCGACGCAGGAACTGCTGCAGGGCGTCCATTGGCTCCATTGTCCCCAGCCACCGGCGTCTCCGTCTGCACAAGCAATTGAATTGTGAAAAAACTGCGTGATACCGCCTGGGATGTATCGGATACCTAACCGAGAGAAATGAAACGAGCTCACTCATTCCCGCAGGACTTGCACGCGATAATTTATAAAATTTGCCATCCGGTCATGTAGGTCAATTCGTTGATAGATTAATGCCGTGCGACCATTCGATATTTTAACGCAATCATTTTACAATTAAGATGCAAATGCTCACTTGCACTTAATTAACTCTGATCTATAAGTATTAAACTTTCGAGGTGACAACTGTAAAAAGACACGTACGTCGCAAGAGCACGAACTAAAAATAAAATAAAGAAGGAAGAGAAAACAAGCAGAAAGATGCATCGCTGCGTCTATGGCTGAAGTGACTCGTTTTTTCTCATTTCTCGCCTCTTCACGGACAAAATCGATAAAGTTAAGACGGTGTATCGCGACCGAGATTGGATTTGCCAGGCCAGAAACACCTTTACGTTAATACAAGTTTGCCGAGGAAAATAGATTTGGTTTTAACGAAGCGATATTTGCCTCTCTCTTTCCCTCTGACTCCTCCTGCCGACTGCAACTCGTGAAATCTTAAGGGAATTATGCCACTGCAGTTTCGAAGCCGATTCCATGACACCTGTCACAGCGTCTCGCGAAACTAAGATCGAGTTTATCACTTTGTCTTCATTTGTTTTTTCTACTTTTATCTTTACTTTTAACTCGTTTCTAAGAATCCTTTGCTCACATTTACAACTATGGATATGAATAAATTTCAAAATCAGTGTCATAAAGGTACATTCTTTTCATTCTTTCAAACAGAAGCAGTTACAAAAAAGTCAAGTTTTTTTTTGGGAGTACCATGCTTTTTCATCAAGCATTAATATGCGCTTTTCCTTAAACTTCTTTTTCTTTTTTTTGCTACTTTATATCAAATGCATTCACGACTAAATAATCAGGAATTAAAGAAAACATCGTTTAGGCCGGAGAAAGGAAGAAGAAATTAGTAATAAAGCTCTGTTAACGTATGGACATAAATGCGAATTGACATGAGAAGATAGCACTACGAGTACATGTAAAAGATTACAATGAACCAACTCATCACAATAATCCAACTATTCTTCTAGTAAAAGAAAGTCGTTCCACTCTGATAATAGGCCGAGATAAATCGTCGAGTTACAGTTTTCATGCAGTTCGTTAGTATTTTCATTTTGCTTTTTTCCTTTTTAGAAATTTAACTGCGTCTACTTGAATAACTGATCAGGAAAATAAAAACGTCAAATATTGTTATAGTCTAAATAATTCAAAAATTTCGCGCTTCTTTGATGTTCCGCCAATCACAATGGCAGATTTCAGTGATAAAATCAAGTCTGTCATTTTTTAAAGAAAGCATCGATACCATACATGTATCTTGTAATTAAATTTTTTACACTTGTTTTTTCGTTTGACATGAAATCGTAATGTCATTAAATTCGAAATGTTATTTTGAGATTTGGCTTGTTGATGTACAATGCATGCATGTTTATAGTGATTATACACATCGCTATCCAAGCCATCGAATTTGTATGTAACGATGAAAAAAATAGGATTATGTATGAAATGTATGTACCAGATGAAATAATTTCACGAAAACTCTGATAAAGACAATTATAAAATAGTAAAGAAAAACATTAAATTTAGTGAAATGGATTTTCTAAAGAGAAATTTTAATTTCTTTTACTGTATATCTTAAAAGTACGCTAACACAGAAATTTTGTTTCACCTAATTGTTTGGCGGACACTAACGAAAAATTGGCTATTTTCTGAAAAAAATGTATTGCCAGAAATAAGGTAATTTTTAAACGTATGATCATAAGAGGGAAAAAGAAGCCAGATGAGAATAAACGAGATAAAACTAAGGTGAAAGGATGGAAGAACAGCAGTAGTAGTAACAGTAGCAGCAACAACAAGGTAACGAGGCAAATCACGGGGTCACAAGTGAGGTGGTGGACAGGTATCCGTATCACAAAATGAGATGAAAATGAGAAAACAGTCGGCCGGAAGTGGAAAGTGGTAACTCGGGTGGGCGGATAGTTGAGTTTGGGGATGGGAGTTGATAACGAGGTTAGGTGGCTACGGAAACTCGCGGCAGGCCGATCGAGCGGGAAATTGGATTCGAAGGGAAACAGCTAATGCGGTTTGGACGTTGTCGTCGTCGTTGTCCTCATCCTCATCGTCGCGTGCAGTACCAACACCCGAAATCGTAGCTCCAATTTACTTTGTTGGCGTGAGAACGCTCGAGCGAGTTAAAGGAATTAGCCTGCGAAGGCATTTACATGCAAATTATTCGCCGCGCTGCAGCCACGTGAAGCAGTATACGCCTTGCTGGCTGCCCGAAGCTCTCACTGCTTTTACACCCCATTTGTTTGACGCCATGGGCTCCTCTCTCTCTCTCTCTCTCTCTCTCTCTCTCTCTCTCTCTCTCTCAACGTTATTTAATCTTCTTTAGCGTTCGATTCGCATCTTCACTAATGCCACTGCTAATCTACCAATTTTCTTTTCAACTTTTTTTTTTCATCACCAGTCAAACTCTTTCAAACGACCAATCTGCTTCTACTTTGTCATTTAATGCCAGGCATGTCTCGTAATAAGTCGCTAGATTACACCTCTAATCGATACTTTGAGCCAGGCCTTGATGATTTCATTAAAAAGGGATTAAGCGAGGCCGCGCGCTGTTCTTTCTTGCCAAGTACGCCGGGTCCTCTCTTGACTAGTCTCTTGTATTTAATTTGCTCAAGAAGTTTAAATTACAACAATATCTCTGCAGACTTTTCAATCTTATTATTATAATCATTTGCTCTCGTACATTTCATAACCATTTCCATTTAGACAATGTAATTAATCATTCGTGAGTATTTGTGCAGATTTCATTTTCACTACAGCTTGTCAGTTATATACCGGAAACTTTGCAGTCTATGTACTACAAGTTTTAGTAATGCAGACAAACAACAAACTCAAAGAATTTCTAACTTGAGATAAATTCTTATGCCCTATAGAAAATAAGTTGTCTCGTTTTTTTACGAATTTATATTCTAAAATGATTTGAGTACGTTACTATGGTAAATTTAAGAAAATCCGACGATCTTCTCGTAATTGATAGTCTAAAAATCCTACAAGAAGAGTTTGACAGTACAAGGTTTGGATATTATTTTTGTAATGTAACAGATGTCCAAGCATCTACAAGTAAGTTGTTTAAAAATTTTCAAAATAATTCAACGTCCTTTAATCTAGTGCTGTTATTGTGGATATATGAAATTGAACAATCGGTTATATTGACATTTTAATTAACAATACAGGCACCGGTAACGATAACTATAATGACTTGATTACTGACGTAAACTTTATAAGTATTTGAAAAAATATTTTTATAAATTAAATGTATTATCATTCGAGAAAGCAATAATTCATTGTTCGATGACTACTCTCAACTTATCCATAATTATATGGGTATTTCAAAATGGCCGTGGTGTTATGATAGTTAGCATCGCTTCAGTACTGGGATTAGTCGATGGTCAACCATCTCCTCTGCATTGCGCTACAAAGCACGCTATCGTATCATTTGCCAGGTCCATGAAGGTAATAAATGGTAAATGGTATTATCTAAAAAACAACTGGTCGTCTTATAATTAATTAATAATACAAAATTTGGTGTGCGTATTGTTTGTATATGCCCACACGCTACCAATACGAGTATGATGACTGATAACAATATAAAAGATGTTGTTTTTTATTTGGTCGATTCTAAATTAATAAGAAAACACTCAGGTCTCAATTTGCAAAAATAAGTCTAAAATGCGAAACGTGAAAATTTGCGAAATCTTACGATTACATTTGCCTGGTATATTTCTCTAAAGGCTGATACTGTGGCTATTTTGGAAATTATAAGAAAAGGAACCGACAATGCTGTATGGGACAGTCAAAACGATTTACCCTCTTTTCCAGTTGACGAAGAGGAAATGAGTTAGTTAGGAGTTACGGTGAAATTTAGTTTTCCTCTGGCTAACTTTCAGAAGAATATAGTATTGATAGTATGAGTTTTGTACAAAATAAATAAGACGTCCAAGACTTTAAAAATCAACTGTATGGAAACATGATAGATTCAATGATTTTTGGAGGTACTAGTCTTTTTAACAGTATGAATTGTGGTTGAACGAATAATTAAATGGGATTTTGAAAAAGTTAAATGGGAAACAATATTGTATTAGCCAAACGTCGGAAAAGAAACTGCGAAAATTCTTGAATGCTGGTCTCGGTATATCTGTCGCAAGGTATTAGGCGACAAGGTTGGCGCCTCAAGGCGACGTAAACAAATGTCCGGAGGATGGAGAGATGAGCTAACAAGTTGAGAGGGAGCTAGATCCTGAAGGAACTGACGTAAGGCGGCTTGACGTTCATGCATCTCTCTCTCTCTCTCTCTCTCTCTTCCTCTGTCTATCTCTATCCGCTGGGGTAATACGCCGGTGTTTTACGACTCATCTTTTTGCGACTCTATTGCCTGGTAAATGAAAAAATGAAAAATGTTATCTCAAACTTGACAGTTGTTAATTTAATGATTTTCATCACTTTTCTTTAACTGGTATATCATATTGTTTGCTTGTACTCAGCAATGATATCACACAAGTTACCAGGTTTATTTGATTTCTTGCCCATACTGTATGCGTACCGGTTCACGGGAATTTAAAAAACCCCTAGCCTACTTGCTATAATACTGCAAGGATTTGACAACTTTTCGAATGGATTTCCCAATAAGCTTCACGTAATCCCACTAAACAGCTCGTTACTTGAGGATTTTATCCCCCGAAAACACAATGGCTAGGAGCTTTCCACCGTACAATCAGTAGATTGTCACATTATAAGATCAAGGTATTGGCTTAGCCGCTTATCAATCCATCGATTCTTTTTCCTCGGAAGCAAAGCAAATCTATCTTCGTCAGCACTTCAATGAGTCATTGTATTACTGACAGCAGTGGTTAACCAAAATAAATATAATATACAAATGTTGTAGCGATACTTGATTACAGTAACTTTCAGGTCCTACAGTAGTGTGAAATTACAGCGAATTCGTTAAACTGTAAGTGGACTATGATTTGCGTTACGTCCCGAGAGGCGTTCGCCGAAGAACGATGGCGAATTGATGTTTCGATATCACTATCCAAGACTCCTCCTCATTTGTCAAAATTTCGTGAACAACGCTGCAAAGATGAAGGATCGCAATCCAAGACTGGTGTACAATAATTCATGGTCGATGAAGGGTGTCCAAGTGGGAAGCCTGCTAGAATGAGATCTTTCCTGTGCATGCAGGATGGGCTTGAAAGTTGAGGGGCGCGATTGGATCGATCGGCGCTCGGCTCGACAAGACACTCGCGAACGGGGAATCTATAAAACAAAGAGTGACGTCAGCCTCGAGTCACTAGGGGTTTCGACGACTCTTTCGCATTTGATACGCGCCAAAGTGGCGGAAAGAGAGAGAAAGACCTAGACCGCCCGTACGTTTCTTTGTTCGAGTAAGGGGGTGCGGCACGCCGACGCCACCAGTAGCCGACAGTCGGCTGAACCGTTTGCTGTGTCAGAGAGGGAGCTCGTCGCAAACAATTTTATGTACTGACAGTCTAAGAGAAGGGGGGGGGGGAGTTAATCGTTATACCACCTATTAAATTGTCAATAATAAGAAATCAGTTAGCAATGTGAGAAGTATCATTGTGTTGGCAGAGCCATTGGTCAAATTATCACTAACCTTTGACCGGGAAGAAAGGTATGCAGTCAACCCGGACCTCGGACATGGCTCCATTGTAGGCCTGGCTGATGTAGACGAAGCAGTACTCGACGTAGCGCTCGGTGAAGAGTTCACAGTCGAAGGTGAGGCTGTGCTTGCCCGGGGGTGCCTTCAGTTCCGCCACGTAGTGCAAACTGGATGGCGGCGCTAGCGAGTCCACGTCCGCGCGCAATCTACCGTAAACGCGCACCCGGTCGCCTTGCAACCGGCACGCCGGATACTCGAACAACACCGAGACTCCTCCGCTACCACTACCGCCGCTTGCGTTGCACGGATAAATGGCCCGCGCGTGCACGTTGAACACAAACAGGTCCGACCACTCCACCTGCAATCCAGCAACCATTGTTAACAGCAAGCGCAATTAGCCCCTTTGCAGCTCTCGCGTGTTATCTGTTTAGCCAAAGTCTCGCGCAACTCTAAACGATCTCCGCAAGCCGCACCACCAACTAAGCTACTCTTGAAACTACGAGTATTTAGCTAAAGCTCGCAAAGTTGGGCACGAACTTGCGATCGATCTTAGCCGTATTTACACGCAATCCTGCGAAGCTGTAATTAATAACTATGACAATTGATAACACGGCCAATCGACACTGATGTCAAATTCATCGACAAATATTCGACCTTGATATAGGCGCTGGTGGTTGGGGCACTGGGATTGTCGTCGGACGGCTTGAGCCTAAGAGCGTAGTGTCCGGCAAGTCCGAAAAACTCGCAGCGCAGCTTGATGAGCTTTTGCTGGGGAAAACCCTGTAGTTGTTCGGAGTAGAGGATCTGCACGTGACTCTTGTTGCGTGGGTCGCAGGACAACACGCTCGCGCCGCAGTAGATGAGCTGGAGGCTGAAGCTGGGCACCGGCAGGCTGACGGCTGCCGTGCACGAGATGCCCATGTACTCGAGAGTCGCCAACACCGGCTGGCTTGGGTACGTGTCAAAGTGCTGCGACTCCAGCGTCAGTGAGGCTGTCGGCCATCTGACGTCCAGCGTCGCACGCATCTGTCAAAGCACATCCAAAGCGTTAATTTACTTTTCGAGAGAGAGAGAGAGAGAGAGAGAGAGAGAGAGAGAGAGAGAGAGAGAGAGAGAGAGAGAGAGAGAGAGAGAGAGAAAGAGTATCAAATAAAAGTACCTGTGCACCGTCGAGACTGGTTTCGGTCAAACGGTCGGGTACAGGCGAAGACTTGTGTTGCAGCTGCAACGAGTAGGTACCACCACGCGAGAAGAGACCGCAAGGTATCATCAGCGAGACGTTGACCCCGGCGACGTTGGGCACCTCTACCGGCACCTCTCCTACCAGTTCCGACGTGAATCCGTCCTCGCGCAACACCCTGCAATCACCAACAACGATCTTTCAACTTTATGCTCTATCTCCCAGTCTAAATCAATGTCGACCAGTTAACAGTCGGCCAACCAACTGCAAACTCCTCTCGTATCCTACAGCTATTCGTATTTTACTGCGAACGTTGCTCTTTCCAAGCTAAATTTGATCGCGCCGCGTATACCGTTGTTTTCGCAGCACACCAGTCCATTTGAAAGTTTTAGTTTTCTAGCTCCGAGTCGGCCGTAAAGTTTAAGCCCACCGAACAAATTGGTGGCTCGCATTTGGCTCGAGTGATAGTTCCAGATTAACGCATCAACCGAAACGAACAGTTAATGGTAAGTGTAGATACGATCGATTATCGATCGCATTCAATCGGCCAGCGCTATACTCCCTGCCAGTCTATCTTGATTTTGCTTTGACATTCGCTTGAAATCCAGCATATTACCTGAGAACGAAGGGATTCTGCAGAGGGATTTGGCCGCCCTCGATACTGTAATCTTCCTCGTCGTCATCCAAGTCGATATCTACATCCTCAGTGGAGGTGATCACAGGCATAGGAGTGCTCTTAGTGCGATAAGCTGCTGGCAATTCTATGATGAGGACGCCAAGATCTCCGGACAAGGCCGTGTGTGAAGCTGCGACTACTAGCCTCGGCAAAAACGACTCGTCCGATGCCAGCATTGGTCTTGTTATACCTACAACAATCCCAGAATACGAATTTATCTTTTATACGTAATCGCGTTCACGTTCAAGCCATTCAAACTATAGTATTCAACTGCAGCTGCTGCTTGCATTAAAATTTCTACCGAATATACCGAGATTTTCAAGGCCCACTAAACAATTGACTATATTGATGAGCTAGCATAATTATAGTAGCGGAATATTTATCCGTTGAGATGTGGATAACACGTAGGCAACAAGACCGTTGGCCCTCAGCCTGTGCCTCCGTCTATACCTAGCTACATTTGCAAGTCACTTTAAAATCCAATTAAAGCTTGAAAACGGAGTAGGTTGTATTCGTCTGCAAGTCAGTGTGAAGGTTACTTGTCAAATATTCATGCTATATCGAACGTGATGTGCGATGAAGCAATAAGAGTTTGTACAATTATCAAAGTATTATATTTAGCTAATAATGATAGAGTAGATCTATAATTGGTTGAAATAATTGATTCAGCGTGGACAAACCAGCTGTAGATGTCTACGAGTACTCAAAAGATATAAAAGTCATTAGCAAGAGAAACGAGAAACGAGTGCAATCGAAAAGAAAATGACAAAATTTTTTGCAACAGCAGCAGCAGCAGCAGCAGCAAAGTTCATTAGTTCGTGCAGTTTTCAACCGCAAAGTATACGAGATGCTGTTGAGATAGCTATCGAGTCCCCTAAGGCTCGAACGGAACGTCCTCGCGTCGCGTGCAATTCCAACTTTATAAACGTTGAAAGACCCTCTCGCGTCCGACTCGAGAGAGCCGAGCTACACACACGAGCGCGCGCGATTGTACGCCGAGGCCCAAGTCCAAACTCCTCGATCGTATATCATTTGACTGCGCATTGTCTGCAACTAATTCTGCAGCCAAATTACCGGAACAGTGCGTCTCGATGTTCTACTTCCGGCAGTACATTCTTGCAAATGTTAACATTTTCTACAGTCTTTGCAATCATTAGACTACCAAGCAAGAAGCAAAAAACCAGAAGCACGCGTAGTGCATAATACATGTGGCGTGCGAAACAATTATTCTTTCTCGAGTATGAAAAATTACATACAGAAAAATACTTCGGACAATATAAAATACAACTTGCTGCAGTGCGTGAAGAGCTTGCACGCTTCTAGTATAATTCATGCAATCGATACAGTGACCACGATAAACTACGACCCATGTTCTTCTCTTATACCAATGTTTTCGGTCGTATAGCCATTCCTCGCATTATTTCAAGCCAAGTTTGGCATTCAAGTGTCACAAAGAATGTATGTGTCTGTATCCTGTCTCGTTTTCTTAGATTATCAGCTCACTGTGCCAGCTAGGACAAGTGCTCACGAACCATTTGACCCATCCCGTAATCCCGGCTTCATCTCGTGTAACGCGCTGACTATTTCTGAATACGCTAGTTGCTATGATATTTTGTATTTTTTGAAAAATTGAGTTTATTCGAGCTTGTACACTTTGCAATAATCTCTCTGCCTTTCGCGGAAAATATTTCAATAGGCCTTATTGAAAAACTATAGAGGAACTTTCAATCAATGAAACATTGTGGAGTACTTTCAAGTTCAATAGAATGCTTGTTTAATGGCCAATATCGCAATATCGCAATCGTGAATCTTGAGTAATTGATACGATATGACAATATCGCATCGGTATGTATGCTGCGAGTGAACAAGTTCAACGTATTGCGCGACCCAGCTGTCTGAAGCTCCTGAGAGTACTTTTTATTTCGAAAAACATTTTTTCAAACAAAACATCGTTGCCACTCGACAAGCTGCAATTTTAACTTGTTAATTGAACAGTTAGATAGTTTGAAGAAATTGATGTCAACATTAATTGAATGTTAGCAATTTCAAAGTAGCTTACAAATGTATGTTTTTTATTTGAAATATCGTATGGAAAGAAGCAGGAAAAACGAAAAAAACTTATTTAAATGAGATTGTTTTGTAACGCTGAATGAGAATGAGTATTTGTCGCAGGCTGTCCAGTTTTCGATTGGAGAAGTATCGAGCATAAGTAAAGCTAGTAAAAGTGTGCACACGTGCTTGATTCGCGGATGTAGTTATAGGTGTAGGCATGCGAATGAAAGTCGTGGATAAGGAACAATAAGAAGAGGGGGTCAAAGAATGTCTTGAGAGATGCAGCCTAGAATGTGAAAACTAGCCTTGGGGCTTGGAATAGAAGAAAGGAGCAGAGAAAGGACTAAACTAGAAAGCGTTCGGCCGTCTATAACTCGACAGAGGGCAAATTGCGAGAAATAAGGTGGCCCGGACTACGTCGGGTCCCCCGGGTAACATTAGCGAGTGCGAGCAAAGGTCTTGGGGATTGCGCAGCCGACGCAATCCCGTTTACGTCGCTACACCTCCTTTGCCAGCATTCAGCTATTCTTCCTCCCAGTCTCTCTCTCTCTCTCTCTCTCTCTCTCTCGATTCTTTATTCTCTCTTCTATACCGTTGTTTTTGCTTTTCGCCAGCTGACTGCTTCAACCAAATATCCCACTAACGATATCGTTAGACCGTTTTATATTCCTACCCATGTGCCATTTCAAAGCTAACATTAATAAAGCTCTGCCTGACGTTCTAAGCCTCTACTACTTACAATCTGCTGATAAATCGTAGGGACATCTCGCACCGAATTATGGATAACGAGATAAAGTCGCTAGTAAAAGTTCAAAGCGCAAATTATCATCCTTGCACCTACGCGAGCTCGCTCTCGTAAATAAAACGCATAAATTTTAGAGCAATCAAACGAAGCTGCGTTTTACGCACAGTACTTCACTTGAGTTCCAGTCTCTCGGGCTCACTTTCTTCACCTTTGCCAGCCACAATCCAACTCGATATTATTGATAAAACCCCCAAGAAACTCTTTTTCTCTTTCTTTCTTCCAACTATCATTATAACTTCGTTACCGTATACAACTGAAGCTTGCGCTGATGTACGATTCGACGATCAAAAAATAAATAAAATGGATGCGTAAGCTACACGTGCACAAGTAGTCCGTGGGCGTGACAATAAAAGAAGCTCCTCCAGTTAGATTGAGCAGGCAAGATTGCACAGTAATGAGGGGCCATCAAGCAGGAGTCTGTTTTCTGCGGCGTTGTTTATTGCACTTGAACATTTTATCTCCGTCCCAGCCAAATAGCTCATCCCTTGCTCGCTCGCCGGCGAAAGCGATTGGAATGCAAAGCAACACACGCAGTGCTACCTCAAAATTTAATGAGATCCGTTTAAGGGAAGCTTTGACTCATGGTTCGACATTTCACGGGGCTCGGAGCACAATGGCCTCCCCGCGGACGTTATCTTCAGCCGCTACTCCTCTGCATCGGCAACTCCATTTCAGTCAAATATATTTCCGAATTGATTTTCCAATGATATAGCAATTTTCCGTTACAGTTTACTTCGACGAGTTGTCTGCACTGATAAAATATTGCCATCCGAGAAACTTGGGTCGCAGTTGCACTGCTGGCAATTTCCTCGCTGCCGCATATAAAAAAATGAAACAAAGCTCGGCAGTGATAAATAAAGCGAACAAAGGGCAAGGCAGCACAAGCAGAGCTATGGACGCACGCAGAAATAACCGTGCTATAGGCCACAGCCCGGTATCATCAGTGCAGCCGAGCAAGATAAATTGTTGAAGCAATTTTTCGAATCTCCTGCACCTCGCTGCGAATAAGCACCGTAACCCACGACTTGTCAATGACAGATGCTTCGGAAAACTCACAATGATTTCAGGCACAAACTGGTACTTTTTCAGCTTGTGGTTTGGCCAACGACTCATTTATTTACAAAATACAATATGGATTGTATTTTAACAGCTTTACCCATCGTATCACATTGATTTGCTATATATTCATTTTTGTCGCGGAATACGTCCCCAAGCATATTCGCATAATGCCATGCTTGTATCCTGTGGGATCAAACTCGTTACTTTGAGGGAAGCTTCCCCTCACATCGTAAACATTTCACTAGACATCAAATTTAACACGACCCGTTATTTTTTTCGTTCGAGCATATCATACGTGGAGGAGAGCTCTGCGTTGAATTCCTTATCTTTTCTGCACCATTTCTGAAGAACCATGACTGTTCAAGATGATTTACATGTCTTTAAACTGAAAGCAGCCTTGACGATTTAGGAATAAAGGTATATTGTGTGCAATGGTATGTCCCCGTCAGCAAGCGAGAACATTGGCGTCTGCTTGGGGGGAATTGTTGCACGCTTGCAGTAAAAACAAAGCGTGGCACACTATAAACGGTGTTCAAATACGGCTAGAGTAGCTATGTACAGCATGGATGGAATAATAACAACAACGATGCTTTTCAAACGAGCTTGGAAAGTAGAAGGCGGGAGCAGGGGCGTGATGCATGCTTATCAAATTGCAAGAACCCATCAAACAAACAACATTTTCCATCGTCTCTGATGGAAGAGTGAGTGGCTAAATGAAATTGCCACGAATTTTCCGCTCAATATTCCAGCAAAAAAACGCTAGTGCATTTTACGCGCGCATGCGGCATCCTCGCTTACTCAAATCTAATCGCGCAACGAGCCAAGTGAGCACTCGTTAGACCCCATATCGCTGCCCACAATTACCTATAAATTCATTTTGAAAGCCTGTAAACTTTTCTAATTGGCAGAGAGAGAGAGAGAGAGCCCAAAACAATCACTTCATTCGTATTTACTCAGTCGGTCGAGCTTCCATTTACTTATCTTATTGCCTTGACCGCCGCATTGATTACTATCGATAAAAAAGAAAGACTCGATGAAAAAACCAATCCAAATATTAATAATAGTATATTTCAATCTTTACAATACGTATCAAATTTTTACGTATGTCAAACGTTTCAACGTAATTTTAAATTTGCTTGAAAAAGAGTGATTCAACTAGACATTGTTAGCAAATTCTAAATTGAATGAGAATAACTGATTCTGCGAAAACGTCGGTAACTATCTGTCTAGTATTCGCGGTCTCCGAATAACTCTTTTATAAATTTAGCACAACCGTATTCAAATAAAATAAAAAAGTCAACAATAAATGCAGTTTTCAAATGCAGCAAAAGTCTATTCGGTATCTAAAATCAGAGGAAAGCTTATTCGAAGCCCGTTTTCTGCATGTCTAATGAAGCTGTTGCGAAGCTCTACAATATAATGCTTGTAATCGAACACGATATCACCCCAATGATAGATAGAGACGAAAGAAAGCGTGTCGTTCAAATGGACTTTGTAACGATTATCCGTTAATGTAATTTGTTTCCTTGGCTTCGGCATATCGTTTCTTATGTTACCCTCCCACCAAAATAATGAAAATATTTCGTTTTTTTTGCCAAATTTTTACGTCTGTCAAAGATATGTCTTAAAATTGATTTCTCTTTATTTATTATGATTTTCAAACATAATTTTTGCCATGGGTGGTATAATATTGGTGAATTGTACTATCGTCATCATTCTTCCTACAGGTATCTGTGGCGTGGTCATCAGACATGCCATCAGATTAATTCACAGTGAATTACGAACCACGTGCCGAAGCTACGAGCTAGCAGTCGTGAAAATTTATCTCCCTTTTAATTGCAATCACGCGCCGAGATCCTGTCGAATAAGATAGCACAGTCATTCTTACGTAAACGTATTGACATGCGGACGTATACATGGATAAGTAAACATTGTCTGGTAGGATAGTCGTCTCAAGTAAAAGATAAAAATAATCCGCCAATTTGTAGACTATATAAACCACTGTCACAGTCACACTTGCTTCTCTTCCTTTTTCGTACGACATCTATAAATTCATTTCACTATCTCTCGCCTTTGTTACATTTGAGTTTAAGTAAACGGGTTTGCGATTTATTTAAGTAATCTGCGATTTCTCTCTCTCTCTCTCTCTCTCTCTCTCTCTCTGTCATTTTGATCAATAGACGCATTCTAGTGGATATCCTTGTATACTTTCCTTTTTCACGATTATCTTGATTGCCTGCCAATAATTGAGTGAATCAAGCAAAACATCCTCCACTCGAGACATTTTGTACTCATTTGTAAAATGTATTAATACATAACAGTGATACAGCAATCTCTAAACAACTATTTCTAGCTATTTCAAAAAGACAATATTAATTATAATAGTATATATATATATACACATCAATATATTGCATTTATTTTTTATAATTTTTCATTTGATTTTACCTATTACTTGATGGTATCGAAAATGTATTACTCATTTAATTTTAGTCTTACGGCTGTGATAAAGCCTAGGAATTCGTCTTACCCCTAGCTTTCTCCAAATATGTGGTCATCTCCGTAAAATTAATTAAAAAAGTAATAATGTATAAAAAGTAAAACTAGAGTTAAATAAAAAGAGAGAAAATGTACAGACCTCAAAAAAAGTTAGGAGCGCGGAATTTAGGCAATCGTCATTGATTGTGATTGAAAGCCAAAGCATTCTATTCTATAGGTAGCAGACAAATAATGGATAGGGACACAAATAAAAAAATAGAGAAGGGAGCAAATAAGATAGCTGGTGAGAAAAGTGGCGTGCAAATGAAGAGAATCGGGTTAGGTTGTTGCACATGTGACTGCTAACGTACAAAATCGCCGCGAATGTGAGTGTGTGTGTGTATCTAAGAGAAAGAGAGAGAGAGAGAGTTTGCTCGCGTCCTTCTGGATTAAACAAGCAAGTAAACAAACCTCAAGCCCCGAGTGAGTTAGGAGGTCTGCTTGTTTTCACAATGGTTCTCAGCTGTGAGGGAAAGAAAGAGAGGAAGGGAGGTAATACAGCTTCAGCCGTACCGGCTTCAGATTAATCGATGCCTCGAACGAGCATTCATCTACAGTCTACAGCGTAATATAGCCTCGCACCTCGCAACGCGTATCTTACAAACTCATGTCCTCGTGTTTTCTACCAAAATATTCATTAGGTAACTGTTGTATCAAATTTCACACGTCGTGAGATCTGCGCCGTAAACACTTGCGTAAAATGTTTGTAGTAGTAATGACAACAATCTATAGTTTTATTCAAATTTTTCATCTTTAATCCACGTTCACTCGCGTTACTCAATTTTCTCTCATAGCAGAGAGTTTGAAAAATTGTTGGTAAAAGCTGCAGTATGTCGCTGGCAAAAAAGTAGGGAGAGGCACGATGTAGAGTTGAGAGGTCTTGCGGCAAACTTTTGTCGCGCCGAGTTAGCGGCAAGCACATAGGCCGCGCGGGGCCATCTTGTCCGAGGCTCGAACAAGTTGTCGAGTGTCCAGTGACTTGCGGCGCTTTTGCGTTGGACGCTGGTGGCTATTGTGCCATCAAGAATTGCGCAGCGCTCTAGAGAGAAAGAGACAGAGAGCGAGAGAGTTAGAGAGAGAGAGAGAGAGTGAGAGAGAGAGAGAGAGCTTCGAAAGCCTCTTGCCAAAGCGCAGAGTTCCACGGAAAGCCGATCGAACCTCAAGCACCATCTTCCTTTTACCTATACTACACTGCACCACTTTCACCAAAACCCATTAACCGTCCATTTCAGCTTTGCTCTATAGCTCCTTAGTTCTCAAGTCCACTTTTTCCTTTGTAATTAATCGTCTTACATCCAGTTAACGAAGAATCCCTCTCCTTAAAAAATGGAAAAGTAAATATAATATAAACAAGTCGCTTGCTGACTTCAAATTACCTCGTCGAATCTCTTTTATCTGTGCTTTTGCTGGGCTTTCCTTCGGCGGTCCGAGTTCGTGCTCTAGCGGAAACTTTTCAATTATCCCCGCTTTATCTACATGCGCGCTTGGGCAGTCAGGTCCATCCTACTCCCGTGCTTTCCTTATCTTAATTAGCAGCACTCCTCTCTCTCTCTTACTCTCTCGTATTCATATAGCTGGCTTCAAAATCTTATGAAATTCAAGATAGTATGCATATTACACATTTCTAGAAATTAAATAACCCGACTTTTACTCGGTGATATCATTGACGTAAGAACCCGTTCGATTATTTTATCCTTCAGAGGTGTCCAAGCTCTGACGCACCGTTCGGCCTGATGGGCCCAAGTACTCTCTCTATCTTTCTCATTTACAACTTTGAGGCGAATGCCGACTCGCCGAATACGCGATTGCCACAAGCAAAACTTCTTTTCACTTATTATTGCCATTTAGTTTACTCAAATACGCATACTATTCCATTCGTACAACTCAATAGCCAACGAAAAAAGGTACAACTTTACTAAAAACGATCTCACTTATACATTATTAACATTCTCTTTTTCATCTTTGTTTTTGTAATCTTGGAAAATTTATAAAAGAACGATACAATATTTCCAATTCTATTTCACAAAAGAAAATTGTTTCTATTTGGTTATCCTTCGTTATTCTCTATTAACCTAGTTATCTTGATAAGATAAGCAAAATAAGACGTAAATCAATATCTTGAATTAAAAAAAACAGAAATAATATATTCGTATAGATATACATATTTATTTTACGATTAACAAATTTGAATATGATAAAAATGTTGGGTTTATGAATTTCCTATAAAATGATCACGTAATTTATAATAATAACTTATAACGACACAATTAAAAACAGAAAACAAAATTAAAATGAACGCATACTTTAGAGAAAGAGAAAAAGAGAAAATTGGCAATGTATTAGCAGCTTTCGGAATGTTTGACGCATGGAAAATATTGCTATTGTAAATCCATAGTGTAAATATCACATGCAGGTCGTCTAGTAAGTGACAGTAACAACCGAGTGAGACAAAGGGCTTTGTTTTTAGCACGTACGAGCATATCAATACCAACGAGTATATAATGTAGATAACTGTCACAGCGCTATTGTTAGCGGTAACTCAAATCTCGAAAACTAAAATAAATGTTATAACCATAGATATAAATTAAAACTAGTGAGAAAAGAGGTGTAACGTATTACGTAATTAACGAACGTTAATGATGATCAATGAGAAGTAAAAGTGGAATTCTCATTGTGTGTTTAAGACAACTAGAATAGTAAGGTCTTTGTAAGGCCGTCCAAGGGATTGTCGTCGTGAGCCTCTGACGTGCGGACAAAATTAGAAAAATGTTAAAAATCGCTTTTTTCCAGCAATTTAATGGCGAATGCGCAGAGCAAAAAATTTTAATCCGCTGACTCGCTATCTCGGTCCATCCATCAGTAACGTCCGTCTTTTTTTGTTCTGCTTGGCAATCATTGCAAACGCTTTATCACAGAAAGAAAAGCACAGATTAAAAGAGATTATCTGCCTTGCACTAGGCCAAAACATCAATTGTTAAGTATGAAGCATATCAATGTGTCGCATTACAGGAAGTATAGATTATTTCGAGCAAAGATAACCGGTAGGGTGTTTGTTAGCCCGAAAAAAATTGTCAAAATCCCAGTCTGTTTGCAAACATTATTCGAATGACACACATCTATAGTTTGGACAAACAGAATAAACATTGAGGTTCGAATCTCGTACGACAAGGTACATAATATTCCGCAATAAAAGCCACATTTACCGCATTCGTAGAGCGATACTCCAATGAGAGAAATTCCGATGGAGTGCTCTCGACAGCTCATTCTGATAATTGCCAGCTTCTGCTCGATTACTCCGATTCTTGCGCCTCACTTGTCTTTGCATTAATCTTACGCCACTCCGAAGTGAAGCTCTTTCTCTCTCTCTCTCTCTCCCTCTCTCTCTCTCGCTCTGCTCGAAAATCCGCGCTAATAAATCAATCGATCTAGGCGCACACTTATACTTCTCGACTCGCACGTTTTGATGGGTAATCTGATGAATGTTTTGTCCCTCTTGTCACTTGAAGCTATTTGATCAGCCGTTCTGCATTAACGGCTGATGGATCGCCCATGCTAATACCACTATGTTCACGGCAAATGCAATTGTTAATAATTATATCGATTATACAAAGTCCGATTAAATTTGAGAGATCGACAGTGATAGTGATAGTGAGCGTGCATGCCTTTAAAGCTCTCTTGCTATTTGGATGCTTGCTGGCGTGAATTGATTGTAATAAAGCTTCCTACTAAATTAACGAAATAGCGATTTGCACCTTCGAAAAATCTATTTGCGTACAGTTTTACGGTGGCCCTTGAAAAGTTGGCAAGGCGAGATCAGGGTGTGATCGAAGGTAGCTGACAAGTGGAAGTTATCCCGACAAAAAAATGGCTCTTCAAAAGGCCAGCAGCGGAGCCCGGAGCGCGAGTTCGAGTGGTACTCAGTCGGACCCTCGAGCAACGACCGTGGTAAAGCCTGACACGCCTCGTCTTTTTGCACTATACGCTGCGACACTGCGTAAGAATAATCTGGATCTCGTTTTAAAATTCAGTTGAAGATTTTCTAAGTAGAGCTAACTTACGTATCTATTATCGTAACTCCAGTAATCAAGTCCAGCTCTATTCATTTGTCATCCAAATTAACCTTACTACTCGTAACTTATTCTATCGGCGCAACAACGCCATTTATTTTTATTATTTTCTTTATGATTTCATGTTGTGCTTCTTTCATCTATAATGCAATGAAAATTTTTTACGGAACAAGCGACTCATCAACACTACTAATTGTCGAAAATTGACGGAATACCTCTTGTCCAAACTATTTAATTAGTATTTGCATTTACGAGAGAAACGAGAGCCTCCCGATGAACTCGAGAGAATAGAGCTTTAAGACGACAAAAGGCAATAGCAGGGGAATATAAACAAGAGAAGCTATTATAACCAACTTCGAAACAAGTAATCTCGATCGAGACACATGGTAGATGAAAGCTTTCTCACGTGATAATTTTTAAATATCGATTGCATCTTACCAATTTTTGTCTTGTTTTTGCGCAGAAATTGAAAAAGCTTAAGCTCTCAAAATTGAATTCCTTGGGAATTTCATGATCTACTCTAGCCTTAATATTTCCCATACTGTGAATTCGTCAAAATATGCAATATGTTAATACGATTCAATTTAACAGCAAATAAATTTTAAAAAATTAGAGCTTTTTAATTATGAAACTTCTCGAATATCGAGTTTTCAATCAATTCTACCAAATCGAACACTTGAACCATTCAGGAGCTTAAAAACTGAAACAGCTGAGGAGACTTTAAGGCTCGACAGAATTATTTATACTCAAGCCGACATGCCCTTAAGTTCATCAAGTACTGCTTTCGAGCCTTCGAACCTTCTTAACTGTTCAAGCTTCTGAGTCTATTGGAGTTTAAAAAAAGTTGAAATCTCGCCAAATTTTAAATTTGAAAATGTTGAATTTTTCAAAGCTCTTGAGTATTTAAGTAATTGTATATATAATATAAGTGCGCTTAATTTTAATCTTGATGCCAAAATTTGAAAAAAAATGTATATTAATCACTCAACTTTATTTTTAACATAACCAAACATGCCACTTTGACGCAACTGTCTTTCAAAAAACTCGTGATTACGGCTACACAGAAAGCTGAAAGTAATTACCAACCTCAGCTCGACTAATGTTAACTGTGTATAGTAAAAATTTAAATAAATTTAACCCAATTTCAAAATAAATAAAGCTTTAGCACTGATGCTGACTGCATATGTTATGAATTACGGAACAAGCTTACTTCGAATTCGCACATTTATGATTGAATATATTTAGTATTAGGTATGCAGATGTACTTTACTGTATAATTTTATTATTTTCATATAATTCCTGAGTGACGCAAGCTTCAGTGCTGTGCAAATTTTATTTTATGCGAATAGTATTTGTGTTATTCATGTCCTTTTAGTCTGTCATTGATTAATCCAAATTCTCATAGTCATATATAGTTTTTTTATAATTTAAAAGTTTTTATATAAAACAGATCGAATTTTCGTTCATTCGCCAGGTATTCAATTCATTGTATGCAAAATTTAGTATTGGCAACAAATTGAGTGGAATTAAATGTTGAACGAATAAATCAAGGTCACAAAATTACCAAATCATTAAGAAATGGTTTTTATATGATATCTGATAGTGACTTTGTAAATGTTTTCAAACCGTAAATATAAAATTATAATTCAATCGAAAATAAACGGTTTAGGTTATGAAATGCAGGAAACAGAAAAGTAGATGAGAGAGAGAGAGAGAGAGAGAAGCTACGCGCAGCACCCGAACTGGTGTGATTCGTGAATTCATAAATACTCTCGAGAAATTTCATTTCAAATATAAATTTGCGTTATATTTTTATTCAGATGCGCTCTTGCGCAACGTGTAGTTAATGAAAAATCGAAGCTTCGATGAGCTTTTAACGCTACTCATCGTGGATTATAATGTTCCTGACAATAAAATCAATCTGGAATAGCCGGAAAATGCATTTATCTATACACCTCGTTTCTATACGATGGAAATAAGTGTTCGTTTTATTTCGGTTCTCACAATTACAGTTATGTCGTAGAAGTTCTAAAAATAAAAGTCTCTTTTTGCCGGACAATATCGAAAAAATCTGTAAACATATATATAAGACTAATTTTAATAGAAAGATTAAGGTTCTCAAATTGAATAGCCAGAGAGAGAGAGAGAGAGAGAGAGAGAGAGAGGTATGTAGAATGGGATTATCCGAAATAATGAATGAGATTATGTGCGGATGTGCGCAGAGGAATAGTGACAATTATTGGTATCCTTGAATAATCGCGCGAATGAAGAATATATCGTTGGTTGGCAATAATATTGCGAAAAGTGTATACGAGTAGGATAGTTAGTTGCTTCATGTTACATAGTCCGAGGTCAGTGTTGTGCGGAACATTATGTCTGGATAACATTAGCACGGAGCGCTTATCTGCGCTAGACTGCATTCAGTCGCCGCCGAGAGCTTGTCGCAGAGAGGAAGCTGCTTAGGTTGTAGGGGTTAGAAGAAGAGCTGCGAACGGTGAGGGTCCTCGACTCACCAGCTCAGCCATTTTCTGTCCTTGAATGACAATAGGCCTCTCAACGTATCCTGCGCTATCGTTTCACTCCTAGCTGGTCTTACTTTTTGCATGATTAAATCTTACTTACACTCTCCACGAGGCGACGGCATCGCAAAATCGCTTAATTTCTCTGACACATCCCGCAATTTGATAGCAAAAACTCGCTCGTTTTACTGCTGTCAAATTTGATCTCAAGTGCGATTTTCTACTAATTTTCTGTATCATTTCATTGAAACTGTCGTTAAGTCGTAACGACATTAACTATTAGAGCACACGCGACTTTGTCCTTTTTAATCAATTTTCATACCAGGATGCCGTCAAATTATCATGCAAAGTAAACGTACATCCGTTTGCTCGAAAAAAGTGGAACATTCGCGTCAGTCGCCGATCTAAATACATAAATAAATTTGGCATTCGAGTCATCAATGATTAATTGGTATACAAGTATAAACACTATTCGTGGTATTTTTTCGGACATGGATGATGATCTATGGTTTGAACAAACTAATAGAAAAAAATCAACCGCAACCAATTACCTCTATTTGTTATGTTACTCCGTTATTCGAAGATGATTGTAGCTAAATAGTCAACGTGGTAATCGGGAGAGCGCATAGAAAAGAAAAATGCAAAATAAGCAAAGCGTGAATTGGAAGAAAGCAGGCAGCTATTAAAAAGTTGGCGTCGTGAACTTTGTTGGTGTTGTCGAGTTGGCTTGCGCTCTTCTGTCTCATTGTCAGAGTCTTTTGTGATACAGCAGGGCCTTTCTGGCAGTGGCGCTAGCTCTCGCATTAATTGCGCGCGTGCGAAATACGGCGGTGCCGGCGCCCACCGCGGATGCGCTCTCGGGCTCGTGAGAACAACTCTCGCAGCAATTCTCAAGAAGCGCTGCTTTGTTTTGTTCGCTATACACCTAGCTTAACCGGCACAATCAGCCAGTTTTTCAGGGAGCAACTTTATTCGCCATGAGTTTGCCGAAAGCAAGTACTAATTGCAAGCTCAGTCACCCTTTGTACTTTGCTATGTACACGTTTACTCCTTCGTTCCTCCGATTCAACTGAGACAAATATTGACCAGTTGCTTCAAGTTTACTCCAAACCTAACTCCTATGTTACTATACAGGCCTCAGCTGGAATCTTTATTAGACATCCATGATTAGACGTTTCCTAACAGCCTTTCTAAATAGACAGTCCCCGTAATTAAGAGGATCCATGGATCGCCAATTTTTTAACGAAAATCCACCAATGTTCGAACCGGACAGAGCAAGCCAGATGTGAACAATGATTGGAATATTAGTAATAAAGGATACATGTGTAGTTGGTAATGAACAGCAATATAGTTGCGGCTTAGTAGCAAGTGGAATAATATCAGCGTTGTCGTGCTAACTGCGGTCAGCGTTGCAATGGAATTGACTCAAACCAGAGTCGAGTGTTATCCAAACATCGCGATTAGTTCGTTGTCGCCGGAAGCATCGATCGATCGCGTGCTCATTATCAGTGTGCGCGAGCTATTCGAGATTCGTTGTAGTTTCTGGCTCGAATTTACGACCAGTCGCAGCATCACCTCCGCATCGTGACGTGCATTCGTTAATGCCGGATTATTAACTTGAAT
The DNA here is from genome assembly GCA_030064505.1 of Chouioia cunea. Classification (NCBI taxonomy): domain Eukaryota; kingdom Metazoa; phylum Arthropoda; class Insecta; order Hymenoptera; family Eulophidae; genus Chouioia; species Chouioia cunea. The sequence continues at coordinate 2,196,689 of JAOPFQ010000006.1, read as the reverse complement.
ATAACACAGCCATTGAAATCCTCACGACTCCCAATAATGCGCGGCAAGAGGTATACTTCAAACCTTTATTATCTTCTCAACGCGGAAATTTACTTAATTGCTGATCGTTAACGACTCGACGAAAAATGAAAAGCTGTTTTTTCCGCAAGTTACAACCTTTTATATGTAGCACCCCACATTCCGGGGGAAAATACCAGGAGCACGGAGGAATGTAGTAAATATATCTAGAACGGTGCCTCGGAGGCACGCAATGATGAGAAGCCGTATAATATCGCGCGAGCACGTGTTTCTCTGCATTCTTTTGGTTCGCTTCATCACCAAGTTTATAACGCAATTATCTCACATTTTTCATCAGTCCAACCCATAAGCTACGAATCAATCCTTACGTACAATCTTATGCGAGCAAATAATCTTTCGATCGAAATTCTTTGATTTTGTCCCTGAAACGATGCGTATATTCCACAAACACAGCTACAACAAAGAAACGAGCGTATATACGAACGTTTACCTACGATATAATAACTCAATAATCGAAGAAAACGCTCAACTCGATTGGCTATTGATACATTGCATAAAGAATAATCGAAAAGAACGGTCGGCGTGTGAAATTTCCGTTGCGATAAGTAAACCGACCAATCGATTAATCCAACTCACCACATTTTAGAAGAATGAAAATGAGGACCCACAACGGCGACCATCTAGAGGACCAACTCATGTCCACTGCGTCATCGATGACTCTCTACGCCAACGGTCACTGAAAGCAATGTTGAATATTAATAAATGAATGAAACAAAGGAACAAAGTGATATAATTACCGCGAAAATAGTCGCGGAAGTAAGGGGTCAAAATGACATATCATGTATATAAATCGGACGTGTCGGATATGGGCTGTGGGTTGCCGGCTTGGCACACGGTCAGTACATCGGGCCGACGATTGGCCGCGCGCTGAACTGCATGCCAAGCAGGACGCGCTACTGATCCACGGCGTGTACGTGAGCGAGCAGCCCACAAGCGGAAAAATCGCGCGCGTGTCTCTGTCGCCGGCACAGCGGAAACAGCTCACTTATAAACAATTGACAGCTCTCGCCCCGACTAGCATACCGGCTATACGCATCCTTTGTCTATCCTAAAACTGTTTGCTTATTTACCATCAATCACACTGGCTTGTCGACTGAATTTTATGAACGATGGCTCTACCGAAAAGCTCGGCTTCATTTTAATTTTTCGCGCTGTAAGCTCAAGGGTTAAAAGATAATAAAATGAAACAAGGTTTGTGCGCACATCTAACGATCTAGCATAAATGACGTTGGCCTTTGTATACTTTTAATGAAAGTAGATGCTCAAAAGGGTTCTTCAAATGATTCATGAGTATGGTTATTCAGAACGGAATAGCAAATTTTCAGAGCCTCGCGTGATGCAGTAGCAAGTCGACAACCACAACGTTACTTGACGTACATTCGACAACTTGCAACGTCACTTTAACGCGTAAATGCAGTTATTGGAGCAATGGATGTGAAATTCACCGTCGCACCGCGCTGCCGCTTACGCTTTCACATATATTAATAAGTCTTACCCATTAAGCATCAAACCGTGTGATAATTGTATAATCACTTATTGCGTTTAAATGGAAGCTTGTTAATGCTTATAAAGGAATTTCAGTGGAAGGTGAAGCAAAGGGGACAGTGTCGATAAGTGCTTAGTGTCGCGAGCGAGAGGCATCCTATGGACGGAGCAGCTTGAAACGAAGTGGTAATTGCTTGGGCCAGAGGCGGCACTTCAACTCGCTTCAGCATGATACTTGCTGTCGCTGAGTTGAGTTGTTAGTTGGTCGCTTGTCGGCCGTGTATCACGAACGATATCAAAACTATCGATCGGGAACTTGGTCGCTTTGTTGTTCAATAGTTAACTGCTTTTCTACTGGTTTATTAGCTGCCCCTACTGCAAAGAGCACAATTGAATTCAAACCGTCATGTATTCTCGAATACGATACGTGGTGTGCAAATGAATGGAAAGTAATAATCATACTGGAGCAGTTACAAATAAAACTGGGGATTCAACAAATTCTCGTTCGCGTGAATCAGCAGAATTGAAAGAAGCTGATAAACGCTTGAACCAACCGTATATATATATCGATTCGATTCGACTATAATCCAATCAGATTTGGCTTTGGTCTCCGCGCCGTAAACATCTTCGCTATTTCAAGGCAACAACTGCGTACAAACGCGCACACACACACTCGGCACTGAATAAATAACAATGAAGCTTTGGCACGAGAGATTCTCGATACTGCTTCTGTATTGGATCGCCAAATCTTTCCCGCTGACTCGGTTCATAAATAAACGTAGCTGCATGACCGGCAGGATGACGGTCGTCTAAGTCATTAACTTGCAATATACTACAAGATAGTGATTATATATTTACATACTCGATTCTTAATGCTAGGTATTTTTGTATTTTTCATATAAAAATTCTCGAAATGATCCGTGCAAGAATGGATTTAAAGGCTATAAAATGTGTGAGAATCCAGATAAACTTTGGACAACAAACTTGTCGGCTGTACCATTCGCAGCATCGTGTACTATAGAAAGAGTATGGCGTCTACGCTCGAGCATTCGGGCAATTTTCGTAGGAACGAGGCACGCAAGACGAAACTAATTTAACGGAGAGTCATAAAACCGAAGCTAAAGTCGGCTAGTCTGCCGATATTTTGATCCCCGACCTATGAGGGCTGAACTCCTAGTCGGTTTCCATGAACCCTCGTTTAGTTTGATCCCGAGACTTGTCACCTTTCACACGTCCAAGGACTACCGTAGCACTGCTTTTTCCTATAGTCCTTGCCTTGACGATAACATGTACGTCTAAATGCCTTCTTTCAGCTACAATTATAAATATTAATTTGTTCCCAAATGCAATTTTCGGACGACCACATAATTTTGGAAAAGGAAAATATCGGAACGAAGTTTATCTGAACGGATTATTTTGGATTAATAATTTATCTGAAAACTTAGATTTTGGACATTTAAAATTTCGTAAACTTAACGTTTCAGAAGAATATACGTTCGGATGTTCCTTGTTTCGGAATGAAAAAATTGGAAAAATTAATTTAATCAATGCAAAAATTTTGGAATTTCAATAGCTCAAAAAGTGAAAGTTGGGAAAATTAAAGTTCGGAATACATCAAATTTGAAATTCAAATCTTCAATTATAAAAACATTAATAAAGATAAAAATTCAATTGTAGATTAACGTTTTATTTGTAAGAGATTTAACATTAGGTATTGAAATTGTTAGCTGATCTAACATAAATATACCGGAGAGTGGCACCAGGTAACAAACAATTTTCTCTTATTTTTTTTAAATAACCCCGATTTTTTCGCTTTTCTTTACGAATTTTTATTTGCAGAAATTTACATTTTCCAGCAACAGTAAATTCGAAATTTTTGTATTGATTACGCACATTTTCCAATCTGATCATCATCGAAACACAAAATATTCCGAATTTTTATTCTTCAAAATGTTTAGGTTTCCTAATTCTATGATTTTTCATAATTATTACTTCGATATAAAAGGTTCTGCCTTCGTAGTTTAATACACCCTTCACAATAGGTACTTGTATTACTTGAACCCCCTTGAAATGAAGGAAAATGCAAAAAATTCAAAGATGCGGAAATTGATAACATAACACAAAATATAAGACTTTCATAAATTAACGTAAATACGTCACTTATTTTTCACATGCACCATTTGAGAATTCAGGTTTTATTCCTTTGCATCCTACAGAAAAAAGGAAATAATATTCTACTAACATCCAAACGATGAAGCAAAATATGCATACATCATAAACAAGAGGAACCCTGATACAAATAAGATTTTTAATTTACATAATGAAACCAACTTTAATTAATTATTCATACATTCCCAATGTGAAAATTAATTTTGTTACTCTTTGTACAGGTAAAATTTCCCTTATATATAAGCTAGATACGTGCATCGGCTGAAACATGTAACTAAATAAAGCCACATTGTAGTTATTTTATGATGGACCAAGCAACGTAAGTGAAGTTGAAAATTCACCTGCTGAGCAAATATCTTATGCATAGAAAATTGTAATAAAATGTTAAAGGATTAAAATAATGTAAAATTAAAATATAATACGACAAAATAAAAATTATACTTATTTTAATAAATAATTGTAATAAAATTGATATACTTAACGATAAGATAATTAGTTGTTATTTTTATCTAAAATTTAATTCGATTTTATCAAAAATAATAATAACACAAAGAACTGGTAATTTATTATTTTACATCAACTTTTAAATTTATAAATAAATTTAACAAAACAATATACCAGTAAATATTACTTTTACTAGCCTCATTAACAGTTTCATTTTTCTGAACGTTACTTATACAAAACCAGATCTCATCAAAAAGTGCATAATATCTTTTAAAAATATAATTAAGTTGGCCGAGTATTCCTGATATTAATCTTTAAATTCGTTGCTGCTTGATGTTAAAATTCGAAAAAAATTGAATTTATTTATATCGTTTATTTCGATTCATCCAACAGTTAAAGCAACACTAATAGTAATAAAAAATATTTACTCGTTTTTAGATTTATGATAATTTAAACAATTATCGTTGATTGAACAAATAAATTATCTATTAATAACACAAAATCAGAGCTTTTAAATTATATAATTTATGACGATTCCAACAGATTTAGAGACAAGAAACATGAAGTCTGTAAAAATATCGCGATACTATTAAATATTAAATTTAAAATTAAATTATCACCTACATCTACGTATGTAGATGTAAAACAAAATCTTATTTGTATAAAAACCTATATTGAACAATCGAAAGTTTTAACAGAAAGCTAGATAGAAACCATGTATTGGTCTCAACAACAAGTAGATGTTCACAACGATGTTCATGTTACGAAAGTCATAGACAAGGGCGTCATTAAGGAAAAAAAGACGAGAAAAGAGTGGGCATGTTTTCTGTTTTTCGTCTCTCACACAATCGTACTCGATGCTGCCCAAAACATGGGATGCCGCATAGAACAATAAAATCTTTTGGAAGGTCGAGTGGTCCCAGGTAACATTCGACAGACCGATAACACTATAATGAGAAAACGCAAAGTTGTTTGCGAAAGAAGAATGGCTCATAGCGCATGTGTGCGCTCAGTGGTCGTTTCGTTGTATGATGCTGACACTCGGCGAACAGGTTTACGCCGTCAATTTGCCAATACCAACAAAAAATGGAACAGCTCTCAAGGCTGGCTTTCGTTGAGATCTGGATTAGTTGTAATTAAGAAATTGTTAAAAATTGTTAAAAAATATACATATCTAATGTGCGAACTATTGCTCGATGCAATGGAGGGAATTAACATCCCGAAATAGTGGTTGAAAAAAATGGGATCGAGGGAGTGCATAAGGCAACTTGAGGTCATTCGTATTTCTTCGGCAAAGGACCGAATAGTATGCACCGGGGGCTCTCATCGTCCTAAGCGCGACTCATCGACGTGGACTAACAAATCGAACGATACATCTGGGCGGTCGTTGTAGAGAGCGAAAGAAGCATAGGGGGCTGGAAAATTTGGCGGCGCGAGCAGCTAGGTGGAAAAGCGTCACGGTTCGTTGGGATACTAATTAGGCAAGTCGTCCTAAAAATTACTAAATTCTCGCGTCCTTTGTACTTATGCATCCGATTGTAGTGGTAAGTCCGTCTGCAAAATAACGGCTTTTTCCTCTCGCACCGAGGTTATTGCGCGTTATTTAGCCTAATTTGTAGCGTCTTTTTGTTTCTTTGTACCCTAAAAATCAATTCAGCACAAATAATTTCTCGCCAAATCATTTCCACTTACTTCATCCACAATAATAGTCCAGAAATATTTAAATCATTCTACATCTATCGATACTACAGGTCAATTCTCTACTTCGCTGAATAAAGCTTACGTTTTTAACTTCTTTAGTTAATCGTGTTCATAAGAGTTTCGATATTTAATTTATTATCCAAAAAATATTACACTAATATAATTACTTTAATCATCATAAATGATCAATTATTACTTAATGATTTAAATATAGGTATCACCGCAGTCACAGTACATTTGATAAATTAGATGACTTTATAAAAACATATAAAATAGCAAGCAAAAGTTCATCAGATATATACAAATACTACAGCGGTTTATTATCAGCTATTGAAGAGTTGGATGACTGATGTATATTTCCAAAATATAACAATTTTAGCTAAGAATGGAAGAAGTACTATTAAGTGTAATAATTCTTTAAAATATATACTTTGGTACTTACGAAAATTTAATTTTAATGATGATATTCAAAGTAAATCGATTATGTATTAACCTTAAATGATACAGTTGATTACGATACTATTAATAATGATCTTAATATTTTGGAAAAAATTTTAATCAAAGATTATATGACTAATTTAGTAAATAAAATAGGAATTAGGAATCGTAGTACAGGTAAATTTCACCAAGAAATTATTATTACTATCTCGAATTTGCTATTAATAAATAAATTAAAACAGTATAAATAAAAGTGATACGGTATTAAGAATAAAGAAATATTGATCTTAATACAACTAGTAACATGGTTCCCAGAAATTCTTTTGAAGGCATCAATATTAAAGAAGGTTTTCAAAATGTTGATTTCGACCTGCTCAAAGATTTCTTAACGATTCCCTTACTAACGTAGACGTTTAATATAAGACAGACACTCGAATTAATACCCTTTAGCCATTTTGGCTTCTAATCCAGTATATATATCTTTACTTGTGAATAAATTAATAATTGAGATTGACAATCAGTGCTTAAGGAAACAGTCTGTTCAAAAAAACACCGATATTATTTATCTACTAATCCAGATATAGAATATTATTGACGTACATCTAAAAAAAGTAAACGATGTAAAGGTTGTATAAAAATGGTAATATTACAAAGCTAAAAGAAATTTACGGCATTCGTTATTACTTACATAATAATACGTGGCCATGGGATGCAACAATAGAAATAATTTGTATTTATTGTACAAACTCTTCATTTTTCTAGAGGTTTATTGCAAATAATGTTAATATATTTCTAGTCAATGAGCATAAGGGCTACCCAACTACTGTTTTGAATTATTTACAAAATGGTGTTATAATTCAGTATACACTCAAAGAGTATATTCATTGCTGTCAATTATGGAGTGTACTTGGAATCCAAATGCTTTATTTGAAAAACTAACGATAGACTATTGTTGTACGGTAAAAAATAAAAATTGTGATATTTGCGACAACAAATTAGTAGAAAAAAAGTAATAAAACTAATCCCTAATACACCTATTGTTGTCAAAGACAATTATACAATATTGCAAAATGAACCGAATATACATTTTACTAATAATCGAAATCACAAGTGTGATTGTTCTAGTTAATGTTAAGGGGATTGGAAAGATGTAACGTCAATTTCATTGCGTAAAATTATAAATATAGGAGATCTACGTAAATGCAAGCCATCCGAGGGATGTACACCGACACAAGTCGAGTGAAGGTACGAGCAAATATGGTGACAAAACAAAAAAGCAGAGTTCCTCAACTGTCATTCAATAGAAAAGATATTGTAATCGGGGGGTACAAGTTCTTGACATTATACCGAAAACGCAGCCGCTGCGCCCAAAATGGGACTAGATTGCTATATTGCTCCTTTAGCGCTAATTATAAACTATCGTTTCTAATCTCATGATGGAAAAAAACTAGGTCCGAGAAAGAAATCGTTTGAACAAGAATCGATATTATTATCGATCTTCAATCCGAAGCTTTCGGGGCTCACAAAGCGCCACCGAAATGAATAAACAAGTGCAAGCAAGGAGCAGGATAGTAGGCTAGCGTTATCATTGGCGGAAAATCTGGAAAGTCGACGTACACGAGTCTCGGACCTATCATGATAAAAAGAAAAAAAGCAAGAAAAATCAACGGTCGGAGGTTCGATTTTCTCGGCGTGGATCATCCTTATTGCTTTTAAACTTTGGAAAAATCACTTCTGGCTAGCGTTAGAAAACCGCCAGCGTACTTTGTTCGCAAATTGTATGTGACGTCTTGTGACCTGGTTCTTAAGTGTAATAACTTCAATGTAAAGCGGAGTGCTTGTGAAATATGTGTGATTTGTTATTCCTTAACAATAAATATAAAATCCAATTTACTCGTCACAACCCGAATCATTAAAATAAGTCTTTAATAATGCATTATAATAAACTCACTTTTATTATAAATTTTACGTTATCTTGAAAATGTATTACACTTAGCCTGATAATGAATTGCTGATAAGTAATTAAAATCTTGCGATTAATTTTTTTGCTGGTCATAGTCAGATGAAAATTTCCAGATAACGTAATCTGTAAAAAGTAGACAAATTTATTTTCAGCACATTGAAATGTACATTTAAAATACCACGCTAGTAAAAGTGTAAAAAATGTACAAATAAATTTTGTTTACCTCGGGTATTGGACTCCGAAATCTTACGGCAGGGTGGAATTTCATTGAGATTGCCAGTGCTTATCGATAGAAGCGTCCCGTTTCGGTCAGCCGATGAACTATGCACGCAATTTGAGTTTTTGGGAAGGGGACATCAAAACGTATGCATGCAGCGATGGAGGAGAGTGTACATGTATTGTTTGAGCCGTAGGAAGGGGGTTGCCAGAACGTATGCAAACAGCGTATATCTTTAGTTCTAAGTATTTTTTTTTACTTCAGTCAAAAGCCAATAAATCACTTATTCCGTACGTACGGAATCATATTATTACTTAACCATTCCGATATATCTATCGGAAAAAAGTGACGGCAATTTAAACGATTAAACCCCTAGAAATTATGCGTTTTCGTCAACAATAGAATTCTTTCAATAAAATAAATCATTTATTAGTAAAAAAGTTGTAGCTGTTTGAGCAATGGAATTGCCCATTGTCGCGCATGTTGTTTAGTTTAACTTGAATATTTGAGCTTCTAATCGATATTTTTCAATTTCAAAAATATTCTTCTCTTGATCCGTAAGAACACAAAAAACTGAATTTCTAAAGGGTGCATAGGAAGATAAGTAACTTGTATACGTTATTTTGTGAAAATCGTATATTTTTGTGCCAAGGTTACCAATTTTTTTTGGAACTTTTAATTTTGTTCATTTGTTTTTATTTCAAGAAGGTACAAACAATATGAATAACTTTTGGTGTATCAACAGACGAAAGCAGTTTAATTGGATTAAGTGTCTAAAAATGTTGTTTTTCACGCTAGGCTTCAAGTTTTTCACAGTGTATATTCTATTGGTTTTTTCATTTGAATCGAGAAAAATATGGTTTTTTATTTTTATAAGGGTGGAAATAAAAGTTCTTTAAAGAATGTATTTTGAAATTAATGGGAATTCATCGATTATTTTTATATTTTTAACATTTTTGGACCAGGGTATACCACTATACGATAAACATCGATTCTGAACGGAATTGTTTAATCCATTCTCGCGCTAAATCATGTTGTAAATAACTAGTGGAAAGATTTGAGTTATTTCAATACTGAAATGACTACGAAATTGTATGCTGGTCTGATTTTTATTTCTTTCTACGCTCTTTAGTTATCATTATAATAAAATACGTAAAAATACAACAAGCAGGCATTCAACAAATCAACTTACATTAAATTCATCTATATATCTGGTTCAATCATTCCTAAAAATTTGTCTAATGCTAGTAAAATATCTGCAATTTCGCCACCAATATTTAGACCAACTATATCAGGAATTGTGTTCCTAAGGAACTCAGCAAGTCGAGTAAGTAATGTTGGTTTTCCTGATGATGAACCACCGGATTGATTAGATTGTTCCCCACCTCCAGTCCCTTTCTCCTACGAATGTTATTATAGTTTATTATTTAAACTAACCAGTGTATACGACGAAAAACCTTGTAGAATTCATCTATTAGTAATCAATAAAACGTTATGCTAAATCCAGATTAACTCTACAAAGCTATTTCTTTTGTTTTGGTTTTTGTTCGTTCAAAAACGTAAACCAAATAGGTCTCTATTAGCTTTTGCATCCGCAGTTATACTAGTGTAAAGTGTGTAATATCTGTTACGTTTAGCTAAAAATAATTCGAGAATAAAACAAACCTTTCTTATTTTTGAGTTTAACGAAACGATTACGACTATTTCGTAATATTGTTGCCATAAATAACATTTAGATACTAATGAGCATTGCAGGAGCAGAAAATATCATTAACGTATTTGCGTATTACGTGTATTGTTGTCAAAATATTGTTTTGAAAGAACCTTACTTGGGCGTTGCACACGTGGAGCGTCCCAATAATTAATGCAAACAGGAAACAAATTGGAATTGATGATTTCATTGTAGACGCTTTAATATCTGCAATAGTTCATAATCGTTTAAAGCTTCAGTGGAAGGGGTTTTAAATTATTGTATAAATTTGGCATGGGTTCAAGCACTTCTTTGTAGTAAAGTCCTTCGCGTAAAGAAAAATCAGCACTTTAAGTTTGTTAGGTGGATAATGATTAAGTAAAATATTATACATACATATTCATTTATCACTAAAATAATCAAATGAGATAAAAGCCGTTTCGGAAAAAACTGCTTCCCAATAAACTGAATATTGTATGATTATATAGATTGATAAAATTGGATCAATCACAGTGCGCGCAGTGTTTATCGAACAGTAATTTCTTTATGATCTACGCAGACGAAAATCATACGGACAGACAGAGTGCACGGCATTTAGTAGTGAGGTGATGGTGTTGTTAACTCAACCAAGACTACAGATTATCAGTCAAAAAAGCCCATGTAGAATATGCATGCACGAATCAAACGTGTTTTCCTTTTTGTTTCACAAAGCATGCAAACACAAATAAATGGCGTAAGGATAAGCGCATGAATGCCTGCTTTTACTTATAAAGCCCGACCAAATAGTTTACCAAATAAACAATGTGAAGAAGAATTGTTTACGCGATTTGATGAAAGATAATCGGCACAATTCTAAACTAAGTGGTTTTTTTATCTCAAAATTTCGCTTTTTTTATATTCTGCTTTTACATTTAAGTAGCACGTACAAGTTAGAATTTAAAATTGGCAGAACGACTGGGATCATTTTAATAAGATACTTATTAGGATATAATTACCTCGAATATTTAATGTAAGCAACGTCACAATTCTGACTTTTCTAACTCGTTTTAGTCAGAAACAGTATGACGACTTGTACCTTTTTATACATTTCTACTCCTATTTGTGTTCACTTATGCGATAATTTGATACCTGCAGTATTATCTTTTTGTAATTCTTTGTTCGTAGTGCCAGTACACAATTGGCCAATTAGTTTTATTCAACGTGATAAGAAGAAATATTTAAAAGGTATTGCCGAGAAGATCTACATGTATAAGTAGACACTTCGTAAATGTAAGATAATGAATCAAGTAATTGCAACAAGGAATATATTGTTTCCTCAATTTCTACCAGAAAACTTGATAGGTTCAACACATCTATTTTGAATTCTTTTCACTGAGAAAATATCGGAAAGTCCGATAGACTATAAACTACTGTTATCTAGTCGTACACAATCTATCAATTACAAAAGAAATTTCAAGTTGTTTGTCATACTTATTTACCGTAAGCTTACCCTACTCGTACTATGTTTCACTCAGCGTACGTGTGTTAGTAGTACATAGGTATCCGCGAAATAAGCAATATATTGATGTAATTTCTGGTTTATATCTTGTGAAGGCGCCCCAAAGGTAAATGCTTCTAGCATTTGAAACGTTGGAGAGTGTTTGATGATTAATTGTGCAATTATAGATCTGAATAGATTGTTTAGCAATAATTATCATGTCTCAGATCAGAGATTACCAGATATAGTACAGTACTGTCAAATTTGACATGCATAACGTTTGGACTGTAATACCTACACGTTACGTCTCGATTTTGGTCGAGCGTATTCTCGTAATTACCAAAAGTATAAAAAATTGACGCTGGTTCAAGTGAGATAGGGCAAAGTGAGGTAACTTCTTTTATGGGATGAATTTTCCACTTCAATTTTTTATTTAATTTTTCTTCCTGCAAGTTTTCATTTATAGATATTCCATGAAACTTTATCACTTTTTGCACTTTCATAGGCCATTTACATGCGATCGTATTGTGATAAATAATTGAAAAAATTCTTTTTTTTCGAGAAATGATTTTAAGAAAGTAAAATCCATCTATAACGTAAGATAATATACAGATAATTCATTTCATTTAAATACCTCGTTTTGTCCAACGATAACTGTGGCCTTTAAAAACAAGACTTTTTTCAATTTTTTTATGATTGCATATTTCAAAAACTCAAGCGAAATATATATACTTGGAATATTCGGTCTGAAGGACGCAAACGTTCATTTCACTTAATATATCGCTTCGATCGCTACTCCCCCATAAATAGGCAAATCTTTGCGTTAAAATAACATCATCCTGATTGTCTTCTAATTAAAATTTGACGATAAAACAGTTCTAGAAGCAATTTTTTAACATGCAAAATTGGTAAGTACATCAAAACAAAATTCAAGTTATAAAATGAAACAAAGAACATTTATATTTGTTTTACTTAATTTTGTTCGATTACAGTTACGTAAAGTAATCGATTTTTTAATATCTTCACAGATAAAATAAAATAATTTGGCCAAAAATCAAAATGTGGTGATAATCTTAAAATTAAAATCTTTAAAATGCCATTTTGTCCATCAACAAGTAGCCGAAAACGAATACTTAAAAACGAATAACAGAATACTTATCGCGCAAATATTCATCGATCTTTTGTAGTGATATGGGGCCTTAACAATTGTAAAGAACGTTTTAAATAAAATTAAGTAAAGGAATATCGAGACTTAATGAGTTAATGCTTGAGGAAAAACTAAATTGCAGCTATATCAAAAGGAAAGTGAAAAAACAAACCGATTATGTCGTCTAAAAATAAATGACATTCAAAACTTCTATTTGTTTATTTATAGTTATATTTGGCCTAGAGCATATTAATAAAAACATAAAAATGGATAGGATTTTCGTCTCAACATTGTCCTCAATCAGATACTAAAAGCTAAAATAACTAAATAACTAAAAATACTTTAGATTCTTGGGAAAAAGTTAGTTGTATCAAGTTGCATAAATGCATTGTAGCAGTGCATAAATCAATTGAAGCTCGTTTTCCATACTAAGATGTCTATAAATTCTTTAAGCTTGCATATCAAGAAAAAGTTATAATGGCAGGTAATAGTTGACTAGTGATAATAAAACTCGGTTGAAAAAGAGTTGGTGCAACATGCTTCGCCTCGTATCCGCATAAAAATCGATGACAATAATCACGAAGAAATCTCTAAATGAACGATGAATAATATCAGGCGATGGTACGAAAAATCTTGCTCGACAGAAGGCAGGATTTTGTCGTAGGCTGACTTTTCGAGAGAGTCGAATATACGGATACACCGAGTCCTTTGTTGACGCACCGACGTAGGGGAGAGGCGAGACTCAATATATACGAATAGCGTGGAGCCAGTGAAAGAAATGCGTGCGATCGTAGCTTTGAGACTCATAAATCCTCATTGAAGAAAGCTCGGCGAATGCCAGTACGGACGCGGACGTCTTTTCTCGACTTTGCCCCTCGAAAGTGAAAGAACAGAAGATTTTCGTCTATGCCCTCCGTATACCCAGCCGTAATAGTACGCGTCGCACGAGGATGTTGCCTCCATTTTTGTCTTTAACGACTCTTTGTAAATTAACGAGTTAACTTGTAGACTGGATCGGAAACAAAGCTTGAGAGACTTGTTTATCAGTGGAGCCATACGCACAAGTAGCCCTGATCATTTACAAATTGGCCGACGCCATCGCTGCGTCCTGTAGTAACGTGTCTTTTATTGGTTTTCTTCTATTTGTCTTACTCCAACTTTTATTCATTAATCATCAACTTTTATTTGTCAACCTACTTTCGGTTGCAATCACATGCGACCAGACTCGCCTCGTTCGTAGATACGCGCGACGCTTGATCATTTACGCTTACGCACGCCGATCAATTTCATTCAAGTTGATTGCCACGTGGATGGGTGTCATACTTGTCTTTGAGCAGCCTTCAACAACAAACCAAAAACATCGCCACATTGGATCGGCTCGTTCGTTCATATTATTATCGACGCATAACAAATGCAATTTGTAGCCCGGGACGGACGCGAATTCACCATTCGGCGCAATGTTTTATCAAGTAAATATTGTCTGCAGGGAAATAAACTGCATGAATCTACAATCAAATTGAGACCAATACGGTGGATTTTACCGATACTTTTGCTCGAAATTCAGATTTAGCAAGCGGAGAAAATCGATAGTTGGTTCAGCACGCAATAGGCCAACAGAAAAAAATCCCATAGGTTAAACAATTCGAAAAAATATTCGTTCATTAAGAATAAAAGTTAAAAAATATCCGCGCATCCTCGTGAATGCTTATCGTTGTTGGAGAAGTGAAAACGAGATTGTGTACATATGCAACGCAGCTGATGGGATCGTTGGGGAGCAACGCTGAGCCTCGTTAAATTTTTATATCGATGACTCTAAGTGCATCGGCAAGCACTCAACTTGTGTATAGACGCATTAAATATTCATCGAGCACCTTTGCTACAATTGTCCATTATCAATAACCAGCTAAAGCGAATAGCGAAATTTCAAATTTTGATGCACGAGATTGGTAGCGTTAACGCGTTGTTTCGGTGGGCTGGTGGGGATGATTTGAAATGATATCAGTGGGCAGAGTTTTCAAAATAAATGGTTTATTGAAATGCGATAAAGTAGCAAGTGCTGGAAATATTTGTTATTTGAACGTATTGTTTGAAAGGGTGCAATGGAATAAAACGAGGTGGCTGCTGCAGCTGGAGAGCAATCGGATGCCAATCATGTACATTGGCAGAATAGCCCGAGGCTTTGGAAAATCAACAGCACGGGAGAAAGGCTTGATGCGCGCGTGCACTACTCGCGCGAGCGTCAAGCGAATTCGCAAGAAGAGCTTCGGGAGATAAAGGACACTCGAGATATAGAGCAGAAAGTAGACCGTGCAGCACCAAATGACAGACGGCATAGTTAATAACATTGTTCGACGACAGTCTAATGAGAAGCGCACGCGAGCAGAAACAGACAGTGGATTACCTAGTAGGGACAATTTAGCGTTGTCAGGACTGCTTCCCCTTCCTGTTTTGCAGGCGTTCCGCCCGCCGCTGTATTCGTAATTTACTCGGCTACACGTATACGCAAGGCGGCGAGCTAGTTACCCCCAGATTAATTAAACTCGCGTCTTATGAACTCAGTGAGCGACTACTCGCTCAACGACTACCATACGAATTACCACCGCACAAGTCTCCGTTTTGAATAGCATGGTTTAGGACGGTGATTTTGATACACTTTGGAAATGAACATCTTCGAATGGGTTTGAGAAAAGTATCGTTTCCCACATTCTTACCTTCGAACCGTATCTTCGCCGCTTTACTTCGGCTCTCATGCGGGAAAACACCGTCCCTAACTGTCCAAAATGCGAAAAGATTTTTTGACGAACCCACTAGTGCACTCGCTTTCGATTCGTACCGTAAAGGAAGCCTTTGCGTACCTGTTACGAAACGTACTATTTGTTTTGTTCTCTTATCTTTATCAGTAAAAGCACGAGCCCAGACCAATACGAATCCGTAAGGGAGATACGACGACGGCAGAAACCCAGGCCGACACGAGCTCAGTGAGCTCGAGCCTTTTCATCGAATTTCTTCAAAAGTAGTGTTCGATAAAATTGTTGACGATCCAGCGGTAGTAGTGTTACGGTCAAATTTAAGTCAAATGGGTCACACGTAGACTTGAATAAGCTCGTTAGTAACGAGCAATCGAGCATCAATTCTAATAGCGATTAGAAGCAATTCCATTGGAATTAGGCATTCGGGTGAATCGCTTGTTGTGTAGACGTTGCTCTGCGGACTGCGGCTGGCTCCTTTAATCAGAGCTTAGCTATATCGCGCTATATCGCGCAAATGCTTTATTCAACACAAATCCGATCATTCGTCTATGACTAAACGTAACATTAGGTCGACAAGATCAACACCTTTATTTTCCTTCCATCTCACTTTCAAGTGCCGTTCCAAATATCCAATATTTCGGTGAAAAACTGAGATAAATAATAAATTTTAGTATATTCGTGTGTGCGTGCTTGCACGTACGTGTATAAACAGTGCCCTCAGAATTCAAAGTTTACAAATAAGTGTCGTCCATTTACCACACCCTCTGTATCAATAAAAAATATGTTATTGACAAATTAAAAACATTTGTTTATGACAAACCTATGCCAGTTAGATGTTTAACTGCATAGTAAGCAATATTATCTGTATATTTTCTAGAAAAACAACGATACACGTTGGTTAGTCAACGGCTTTGGCACCCTTCCAAGTTACGGCAAGGGTAAATAATCCCAAATTAAATAAAGAGATTGCCAATGAAAGATTATTTACCCTAATCTCAGAAGAATAATTGTTGGCCGCGAACGAATCACATATTCATGGCGTAGTATAGCATTTGAAAATTGAGTCAATCGAAGATCATCAACGAGACGGTGGAGTGTGCTGTGACTGGTGGAAAGGCAATGTGAGCCAGTGTGAGTCCGGGTCGGATAAAAGCAGCAGCGGCGAAAGCTCGACCGATAACGATCGATTAGCGAGTAGAAGAAAAGAGAAAAGGAAATTTGTCAGGTGAGATAATTCGTTTAAAATTAGGCCAGCTAATATACTCGAGGATCGAGATGACCGCAAGCGTTGTTATGGTATTTAACGATTCAATTAATTTACACCTGCAAAACGTGATGGTAGCGATATGCACGATAAAGCAGGTATAAGGTAAAAGGCCGTGCAAACTATGCAACGCGGATTCATTGCGCGCAAGAGATATTTTCTTAAGCCGCGCTTTATCGAGGGTTCTGCTGGAGAGGCGAGCGATAAATACCGCGAAGCGAATATCGAGTACCTCGTAACTCTATCCTCGCGGCATTGTACGCTTGCTTATAAACTTGCAGCTATTGATAGAGTACCTCTGCTTTGGTCTTCACCAATGTTCCGCGCTAGCGTTACAAAATTACTGATTTCGCGCAGTCTCAGCAGCACTGGCAGACCTTTGAAAAAGATGCGCCAATGCGAAAACCAACGCGAAATTGCAAATGATCAAAACGGTCGGAGGAATAAGGTGGAACAAAAAAAAACTCGGCAACAGGTTCAGAGCTCGCCAGCCAAAGTCGCATCGGCGCGAGGAAATCGTAGCACAGCCAGGTGTGTTGAATACGGCTTAAGAGTACTATAGCTCGGATCGACTCGCAGCAGCAGAGTCGAGCTGGAGGCGATAATCGTCGCGATGTTCACCCCCTCGGCAAGCGAGACGTAGCAGCTCGTTATCGACTCGACTCGTTCGCACAGCGAGTTGCGACAACTCGCCCCTTTCTTTGCGCTTGCTCGCAATTAAAAAAAGAAATTGGGGCTTTGGCCAAAGAAAGAGAACGAGAGAACGAGTGGTGACACTCTGCGCGGCAAATCAAGTGTTTCATTAGGGCGCCCAGAGCAGCCCCGACAACGGCTCTAACACGCGCATCAGCTCAGCGATGCTTCGTACGGTCGCCTAGGAGCCCCGGCGGTCGTTTCTTCTTTATTTCACCTCGACCGTCGCATCAATGCAATCGATACATAAAAATGACGGACGGGATTGAGCTCGGTCGTACGTTATTCTATGAGAAACTGAACAAACAAGTTGGAAAAACAAAATTAAATGATTACGAATAAGCAAGTGTAATGCCCCGATTATACCTTGTCCGCTTGCTCACTTGTGTTGTACGATAATTGTGCAAATACCGTTCTCTGCCGACCAGAGTAACACGACATTACCTGCAAACGAAATACAGAGTGGCATTACTTGTAGTTGTTGTTGTATATGGAATTCATTATCGCGTCGGCACCAACAAAATGGGATTAAGTTACTTTTTTTCTTTATTTGCACGCCCGGGAAACTACGTTTTCAAAATAGTGCGATAGCGGTGTATGTATGGTAAATATGCCACTTCAATAGATCGTTAATGTTTCCATTTGCAAACATACAAAACAAATGAGATTGTTAAACGAGCTCGACGGCCAATGTAGAATTCACATTGATAATTCGTTGTTAGCAAAATGTGTAATATAAGCGGCATTGATGTGTAAATGACTTGGTATTTTTGGTAATTGTATGCCGTGTCTACTGGCTATATGGTGTACGAGCAGCAATGTGCGCTTTTCATATTTTCGCAATATCAAACATTTTCCAAGCATTATTTGCGGAACAAAACTTAAGGAAATCGAGTGCATATGAAATTTCATAGCTGCAGTAACTAAAACGACCGAGAGTAGCAAGCTCGCGTCCGCGCTGCGTGCACGGCGAGCTAACGAGCTGCAGGGAGAAGCGAGGGAATAAGGGACGGGGAAGGGAAGCCAAGCAGTCGGATGAAATTCACAGTCGCTCAGCCAGCAGCGGCGGATGATTCATGGGCAAACATGCGTTCTCTCTCTCTCTCTCTCTCTCTCTTTCTCTCTTTCTCTCTTTCTCTCTTTCTCTTGAAACCCCAACGCCAATTTTAATTTACCAAACAGTGTGCACATATTTTTCATTTTGAACCAACATAAGATACCTTGCCGTCTATTTACTAAGCTTGCTCAACTTTGATTCACATCGTGAAAACTGTGAAACACTCGATACTATCATCGATATAGATCACTATTTGAAAAATAAATGCACACAATAACCGAGTGCATTGTAAAATATTCAACAGCCAAGCAGCTCCTATATTAAAATTGACGATGGAGCTGATTTATCATCATCGCGCTTGAAGTAAGTCTCTGTTCTATAATAAACCACCAACATTGGCTTTTCAATGTTTATACTACATATTAAATGGGTTACTGTCAATGTCATTTATGGCTACATATTTAAACATGAGAAATGGAAACACGAGCTCATTATTATGAGAAACGGATAAATATGGTAAGGGGATTTCTCGGTTAAACGAAAAGGTAGTCCTAAAAATGGTGTAAAAAATGGTAGAGGGATTGGCCAAATCAACCACTTGTTCGGTAGATTTATTTAGCTCGTTGCAAATTGGATGACTGATTCAAGTGGCGTACGAAATTTCGAAATTTGAGTTAAAGTACGAGGCACGCGTGATCGAAAGATTGTGCATCGGATAGGCGAGGAAGATATTGGAATTGGCGGCTGCAAGGGCAATACATCGTATGCCGATGTGTAAGCTAAAGTTGAGCGATCTGCATAGGGTATATATAGATTGATCCATGCCATGCGTAGGTGAAAGGAGAAAGTATAAGTGCAAGCTGGGAGTACGAAGCTAGCACGCGGCGCTTCAGCCTGCTGTCGAGGTGGTTACGTGACAAAGTTGGGCATGCCGAGCTGGGCGACATCCGTGAAAACACTTGTCACCTGGGCTTAGCGAAGCTCAGTGTCACAGCGATATTCGCGCTTTCACGCACGAGTTTCCGCCTCGACGGCATATCATTTGTATTTTTGCCAGGTCTTCTAATGCCGCTGCGCAGCTTCTGCCACTCTCCTGTCCTCTTACCCCATCGCTATACTCGCTCTTTCTCTTCCGAGGCGACTTTTTCAAACTACTTACGAGTTTCAGCTAGCAGTTCAAGTTTTTAATTTGATTTCTCGAGTGTCTTTCTTCTATTCTTTCGCTAGTTCGCTACCTCTTCGAGTTTCAGATACATTGGCTCACTTCCTGTTTTACTTTGTAGAGACAAGTGCAAGACTTTAATTGCGACGACACCCCGATCTGAGATTTATTTTGTATTCTTCTTTTTCTCTTCCACTAGATCTTTGAAGAACTATGTGATACCTCAATTAAGGTGAGAGTTTCCTGATAGCCGACACCTCTACCGTAGTGTCAGTTGAATTCGAAAAGCAAAAGATGAGCAGTCGTAGGCACGGATCAAGTAGGAAGAAACTAGTGCAACAAGTGGCTTCTCAGCGAATCGAATGCACCTTACTACTAATTGATCCTAGCGAGTGGTACATTGAATAACGCCGTCAAGCCTGGACAAGTGCAGGTTGGCAAGAGGAGATTAAACATCGGAACGTCGGTTAGCTAACGTTGTACGATAGCCATTTTCGATTCGTCGACGGCGCGAATAAATTTTGCGGCGAGCCTGACCGCAACGAGCAAAATTTGGCTGACGGGACAAAACGAGCGCGTGAATTCACATTGACCAGTGAATGCGCTCTTTTATCTGGCGTTTCAATTTTTGGGCGCTTTCTTTTTTCCGTGTAATCGAGATTCAAACGCCGGAAACGGAAGCGGCTGACGAATGCGCGCTTTTGCCCTACAGATTATTCGGGCGTTTTTCTTTCTTTCTTTCTACGTTGATATTTATGATAGAAACCATTTACCTGCAGTCTTTCCAATTTTCTATCCATGGAAAAGCAAACTTTTCCTTATTTTACTGCACACGTTATTTACTATTCATCGAGCAATTGGAAGCCCCCAAAATAAAGGTTATTCGTTTGCTTTTTATAATTTTAACTATACTCAAGATTGGCAATGATAACAGAGGAATGATGGGTGGATGGCGCCACGTGTGAATTGTTATTTGGGACCTTTAACTCCGGGAGTCGAATGTGTATGCGTATTCGGAAAAGACTGAGCCGAGCGCGACTATACACGCTATCCTGAAAAGAAAAGCGGAAAAGAGAGAGGGAGAGTCGAAGAGATGGAGTGAGTGACTGAGCATGTGTGTGCGTGTGTGAGAGAGAGAGAGAGAGGGTGCTTGGACCCTTGAGGCCGAAAAGGCAGTTGGGATGCCTCCGTGTGCATAGAAAGATGTGTCGAACTGAAAATGTAGTTACTACAAGGAAAAAACAACGCGTATAGTCAGTGTCCGCGCTGCTAAAGTTGGCATTACCAATCTTCAAGTACGTCGCAAGTCAATCTAAAATCCTACAAAACTATCAAAGGGATGTTTTGGTGACATATATAAATAAATGACAGTGGAGGTGCTACAAACGTTTGCTCTCGGATGCTTATAAATATCAGATAGGCAGAGTGGTTAGCCTAATCAGCCAATCACAGCTTGCAGTAAGTGCATTAACTAAATAAGCATTCGCGTATAGTAGGCAAGAGTCATAATCAATGTATAAGTTTCTTCGATCCTAGCCAACAGCAACGAGTTTCTACAGGGGAATAATGCTGTGCTGAAAATGTACGCTTTCTACTCTCAATCCTGCTAAAGATCCACTTTATTCGATATATACATGCGCATCTACATGTACTATCGCACACATGCAACCTGCAATTATTTCAGTGCAAGGTTTTCTTGCTTATTATATCGGCAATTTTGGCCAATTCTTTGTCTCCGACGAAGGCCACCGATCCAACGGCGATACCAACATAAACGCAGCCTCAAGCTCAACAGTGCAAGATGACAGCGCCACTGCGACCAACCTCACAGATGCAAATCCAATTCCCCAACAGGTGCGTCATCGGTCAAAGAGCGAACTACTTATCTACCTTCTTCTTTTGTTCTTCTTCCTTGTCGTTTTGAACGTCTATTCAAATACAAGAAACGTTTGTAAATTACAGTTGAGCAATTTTACGTACAACTTGGCTTCTCTTCAACGTACATTATTCCAAACACTCGCTACTTTTTACTGCGCCGCTGTACTACAAAGATTTTATAAACTTCAATATATTTGATCGATTCACACGTAGACTTGTATTTTCGATAATAAGATGACGATTACCAAAAATAACGAAATTCCACTGGTTTGGCGAACATTGTAATAATTATACACCCAACTTCAAGATTGTAACAGATTTCTGTAAAACTATTAGGAAATGTTAGTTCTCAAAGAAATACGAATACTTGCTTTCAAATTTTTATACGCTAGTAAGCCCATCCACCGTGGTTGCTTTTTTATTCTAACAAGGTAGTATTAGTATTTTATTCTCTTGCGTATACTCTTTTTCCGCACTTGTATCGCAATAAAACAAAACAACCAGAAAGACGGTTGTCACGTGAACAGTAAAGATATACATCGGATAAATAATCATGTTTGATTCCGTAGGATAATGAGGAATCATCGGCGAGACCAAGCACGGAGCCGTTCGTATCACTGGGAAATGATTTTTCATCGTTGACACTTACCGCTAAAGAGGCGTGCCATGTAGAAGAGAAGGAGCAAGCGGAAATAACGGAGTCGGAGTCGGTCGATTTAGCAGGTAACATCGCAAGTCTATCGATCTGTCAACGAGTGTACAAGGAGCAACAGATGCGCCCTGATGCGTCCAAACGCTTTTGCGAGAGGCAATTCCATGACGGACACGTCTTCAAACGCCCAAAAACTTACAAGTGCGGCTACTGCCCTAAAAAATTTCTTCATGTTTCTCGCTACTGCAGACACCTGAAGCGACACAGCAGACGGACACGATGCGAAGTGTGCAACGACGGCTTAAAAAGAAGTACGGAACGAGAACACAGAAGAAATTGCAGGAGGGTGGTGAGGCGTCGAATTCAATTATCGTGCTTCTCCATATAAAAAAATAGTACGGATCAAACATGCCGGGAAAAGTGTAGCTTCGATGCCCTGTGATTGTCAATATGTATTACGAAAACATCACTATTGATGAACAGATCTAGAGAAAATTTTGCACTTGGCACAAGAGCAAATCTACTGTAATAAATCAATGCAGTAGCTGGACTATTTCGAAATTTAGCGCTCTCTTCATCTCTCTCTAGAGCTTCGAAACGTGCATTTATTTGTTCTTTGTTCATTTGCATAAAGTTGTACGCGAGGCTACTGATGTGCCTCGCTCTAACTACGTACAACTTGCTATACGAATGAATGCACATTTTTCCCAAGCAGGCTTTTCATAACTGTAGTCCTGAACCGTATGGATACTATTTTTTTAATTTCACGTTAAATACACGAATTATCGATCGTCTAACGTATTTGTTGTCCTTGTTGTTGATATTTAATAAATTGATTGAGAAAACAATGACTGTTATTGACTTGTGAATGCCTAGGCGCAGCTATAGCTCGCTCTGAATGAAACAACACCATCGAGGGATTGATTTTTCAGCCGAATAATTAGCGAGACAATCTGAATAAAATTGAAAGACAAATTGCTCGAACCATTGGCTTGATCGATATCGGAGTGCGATCGACTTAGTCTGCGTGGGTCAGATAGTCATGAGCCCCCGCAAAGCGGCACGCCAGACGCTACGTACAGCGAGTGAGGGTGACGAGCTGACGAGGCAAAGGGAGTGCGGGACTAAAAACGAATTTGGCATTGAACGCCGCTCGCTTGGAAATGGAGACGCTTTGCGCAGCTACTATACCAACTTCGCGAGCGGCTCTTCTGACAATCCGGCAAAATAATGCAGCCGCCAGGGCCGTCTGTTATTTGTCCGTTTATTCATTGGCAGCTCCGCTCTAGGTCTTTTCTTCTTTTTGTCGCGGTTAAACCTTTTTTCTATTTTTTTCAAAGAGAGAACGTAGAACGTGTTTGTCCAAACGTCACACAGATTTTCGGTGCTTTGCGATTCTGCTTTTTTTTCAAAAACAAACGACTTCAAAGGGACCATTTGAATGGGGGAATCAGGGGCTCAGTGCTGTTGGATTAGTAGAGCTAGCCCAAAAACGAAATATTGTGCTGATTTCGAAAAAATTACAAATCATTTGTACGTAATATGTAAGTACTTATTAGTTGGTTATGTTTGTTTGACGAGCCTCGCGTGAATGTGTCTGAAAAAGACGTTTTCAGTTTGAAATAGGCGAGAGTATCGGGTTGGATCGAAAGGCTCGAACGGTCGATGCTTTATTACTCCACGTAAAATTTTTCATTCCTGACAAGCTCATACGAGTGTTTTTGAGTGTTGCCGATATTCAATCAGTAAATACGACGCAACTATCTATAGATTTCAAGTTATAGATTCTTGTATTCCGATTACAAAGAACACAATATCTTTTTGTTTGAACAGACGTAAGATAGATCTCGACTGGATATTTTTAATCGTTTATTAACAGTAAGCAGCTACACGACTCACGTTATGCACTGGGTTCAGTTTTGCTCAGGTTTTCTACTTTGTTTACGAGAGTAACATGCTTTCCGCGGGATAGTCGGAATACGCTAATACAGCCGAGAAGCTCCTCGCACACATGCACCTATCGAGTTCGACGCAACTGGCCGATCAATGGTCCTCTGTGTGTAAAGCCCCAAATACGTCCTTCTGGAATGCAATGTGTATTTATGCGCCTTGAACGGAGTTTCTTTCTTAAAAAACCATTCAGTTTTATACTATCCAGAGCAAAAAACATTCTTCTCGAGCACATAGACAGTCGCGCATGCCTCGTCAAAGACACGTAATAACTAACGTTAAGACTTTGTGTAGGTAGCTTTGAACAAACAAGGATGGCGTGTTCACCGTTAAACCTCATTTAAACGTCAGTATGACTGCTAATGTAAGCTTATTTTCTAACATGTGGATTTGTCCGTTTCACGATTGCTAATTAATGATGCGCATTCGGAGGCTGAATACGATCGCAAGATGACGTTCATCAATACGAATAAGCGTTAGTTATAGGATAATTATTAGTTTGAAATGGCAGCTGTCGAACTGTGAAAAGTGATGGGTGGCAATTGATTATGCAAATACAATGAAAAGAGCAGACTTAAAGACTGAATTATAACGAGGTGAAGCGAAACTATTGAGTGGAAATCGAATATAAACGTAACGAATGACTGGCTGTCGATTTGAAAGCTGGAAAGTTAGGTTACGAGTATAAAAGATGGAAAGCGCTGGTGACCGGCGATCAGCCGAATTCGAATGCCGAGTGAGATAACGACGAGAGCTGCAACGTACGCGAGTGGGTGGCGCCAATCAATAGAGCTGGCCGCACGTGAGCGCGATGCAAACTGCAATATCGGGCTAACGCCTGCGGATGTCTAGTCATCGGCTCTTGGATACTTACTTGGATGACGGTCGCAGACTTCCGGTGCACTTCACGCGAGCCGACTCGTCCGCTATTATACCTCGATATCTGGCGCCGCCGGCCGCGCTGTCGTTAACTAAATATTGCACGGGCGTTGCAAAGTCGTCGAAGTCGACATTCGTTGTGCATCATAGAATTGATTGCGGCTCAAGCTCGTTTCATTCTACTCTTCGACTATTCAACATGCAAGACGCCTAGTTGATCCATGTTCTTCGACAAACACCGGAAATTCGACAAATACTTTCCAGCGTCCAATTGGCTACAGCTTCGTATGCGTACAGCCATGCCAGAGCAGCGTTAAATTATATCGCTTGCGCTTTGCATAATAGCCAATGATATTTTGCGTTTTAGGTGAAAAGCCGAGCCGCATTAAATTGCATTTGCCGCTCGTCCGAGCACTTTATGTTGATATCAATTGAACGGCTATAGCGCTCCTTGTTTGCCAACGCGCTTGTCTGCGCAGTCTATATATGCATGTATTTACATTTATATTTATTTGTACGCGTATACACGTACAGCCTGGCCGTAACTAATTGAACGGCAAACGGAATTATATCAACTAGCAGGCTAGTATAAAGCCATATATTCACAATTATGATTTCGTTGTTGGGATACGCGGCTTTAATATTGATTGCTTTCGGGCGTTCTCATATTGATTGTAGCAATGTATTGATGTAATAATTGGACTACGAGCGAGCAAAAGAACTGTCGAAAGACGGGACAAGGCAGTGAAGAGGAACGGAAAAGTCGAAAGTAGTGCGTTGGTATGCCAGCTAGTATGCGAGCGGGCTCTAGTTGGCATTGCTCCTAATCGCATTATGAGAGAACAGTGTCTTGCAGCTACAGCCGTAGGATTTACATATCGTGACACATCTTCCCGTGATGGCGCGCACGGCAAGCCGGTCGCTATGGCGACGCGCTTTAATACGGAAGGGTTGTTGCCACCGCGTGCACGGCCAAGCAGCGGCCCGCTAATATTTTCGAAGCACCAGCCCCATCAGCAGCTAACGCTACGGAACAACTCACTCGATCGTCGCTTGTGCATTTTCAAACATTCGTTTAGCTAAACGATTTATGCTATCTACAACAATTACCAACACCACCCCGTGTGTAAACTTGACAACTTTGCCATAGTCAGTTTTTACCTACAACCCTTATTTAATAAAACTAAATCGACCTTCGACTTACATCGTCTGAAAATCCCTCTAATCACACGACGATGTTAATTGTGTAACCGCTTTTCCACTGCATTCCTCTGCATCCTTATGGAACTCGCGCTTAGAATTTGGACTGGTTGCACTTTTAATTTGGAAAAAATATACTTGACGCTGTCGAATTTTTCTTCGTTAATTATACTCAACTTTCGAGAACCGAATCCGAAAGCCTTTTACGATCAATCTCATTTAATATCGTCCATCTCGACGTTTGAATACGAAGTAATGTTCGTGCTTGTCAAAGTCACATTTTTAAAAACTAAGCTAATAAATAATGGGAAAAATGGGAAAAATCTTTTTATTTCCAGATGTTAATATTCGTACTAGAAATCGTACGCATGCTTGAATAAGCTCGAAAATGCTAGCACCCTAGCTGACAAGAAATTTAATTCGCCTGTGGCGACAGCGTACGTAAAAAACTATTCAAGTCGGTTGGGAGTTGTCAAGTACTGTAATAACGGAGAAGAGGTGAAAAACCAATCGGTCGACAATGTTATCGTCGACGGAGATTGCAGTATACGTTGACATAAGAACGTAATGAGATTGGCTCCGTTATCCCTAGCTAATCTTCTCACTTGTAATTTTCAACACTCGAGCCCAACAATGGATTTTCAACGAAACTCCGTTATATAGGTTTTCGCGACCTATGTCAATTGAATGTGACTACATATTTATTGGAAAACTTGCAGAAACGTGGAAAGAGAAACGAATGTATAAAGACAAAAACAATTTAAGCTGCGACTGAATCGTTGCATAAAGTTTGGCGAAAAAGCAAAGGTCGAGGGGACTTCATCAGTGATAAGTACGTTTTTGATCAAAAGAAAGTCAGCGGTTGCGCGAGAAAGTGCGCAATCATGCCTCAGCGTCCTCTCTCGCGCTTTCCTGCCAGGGACGCCAGCAGGAAACTACAAAAGAAAGTTTTTTAAGAAAGCTACAAGCTCGAGGCAAAAAGGGAGAAGCCAGGAGTAGCAGCAACAGCAGCATCGTAGCGTGAATCACGGCAAACCACTTGATTCACGCTTGAGATTATTTTTCTAGTGCGGCTGCTCTCTAATGAAACTTTGCCCTTAGTGCTCGCGCAAGGCCACCGCAAATTTTCAAGCGCAAATTCTAGCGCTCCTGAGCTCTAGCTGATCTTGTTAATGTCGCTGCCCAGCCACAAATCTGCCTGTGTTTCTAGAGGTTTCAGTGCAATTTTTTAACCAACGAGTATCTTGTCAGCGAGTGCTTGGGCGCATGTGCCTGAAAGGAGCCTTTCAGAGGCAAATTACATCTGCGCACGGTTTGTCAAAGAGCGTCAACAAACGTTTGTCGCTACGCTAATATTACGTGGAAAAAAGTCATCGTTGAATGTTTGTCTGCGCATGCCGAGCAAATGGAAAATCCCCGATTGTAATAACAGTAAGTTTGCTCGTGTTCGAGCCCATTGACATGCAACAATTTGAGCGAGCTCGACTATAGATAGTTGCTCCGCATCATAGATCATACAGCAGCAGACGCAGCTGAGATCCCAATACGCTGCAACGGCGAAATGTCATTTTCCGCGCAGAGGGCAGATGAGAGAAAGCATGTATACGAGTCGCTGAAAGGGCCGTCACCGCACGCGTCTTTCGTCTTCGAAATAGTTCTTCACAAAGCGCGCGGCTTTTGTGGCGCCTCTTCCTCTTCTCTCATGCGCCAAATAGAAAATTGGAAAATCGAATATCGAGAGAGAGAAAGAGAGAGAGAGAGAGAGAGAGTGAGAGAGAGAAGAAGAGCAAAACATATCAAAGCACAGAGAAAGAGCTGTGATGCAGCTTCACTCAATTCTCCAGCAAAGGTTGTGTGCCGTATAAAGGCAACTCGAGAACAGTGTGGTCATCTTACTGTTGCATGCTTTTCTAACGTAGCCTGACCCAGACTTGACGCAGATAAAAGTTCTACCTCGGAACAGACTCGTATCGTTTCAACTTTCATGCAAGTTCGATCGCAAGGCACCACGCAACGGCATACTCAATTATAAAATACACGATTTCACAGGTTTTGCTTGAAAATCGATAACAGCATATTTATTTCATTATTGCGATCTTTATTAATTCCATGGCTACTCAAATATGAAAATAGCTATTTTCGTAGAGTTGCAGAACGAACCGAATGTTATAACGATTGGCTTGCCCAGGGAAACATTTGACAGAAAGTAGCGACCCAAAATACTGACTGGCAAAGTTACAGAGGTGTCTAATAGGAGTTTATTGGCTGAATCCTTTGGAATCGAGCCTATGAAAAAGATAAGAAGACTTTGGCTGCCAGCTGCGCGCTGCCAACTAACACAAATGGAGGTCGCTAATTAAACTTGAGCGACTTAACGTAGCTGATCAGTCCTATTATTCGATCGCTTTTATTCGTACTTTCTAACTGACTTTTAGCCCTCTTACCCATCTATTAATTTTGACGCTAGTACACTGTGTTGATTTCAATAGCTTAACTTATTTTTTCATTAATCTAATTATCCATTGAACGGTTTGCAAGTATTGGATCAAACTAAAATCTCGCTAAAATCTGGCTAAGCAACTAGGAGTCATAATGAGATCCCATGCAAATTAGCAGTTGCATTGAGACGTGGCACACGCAATGTCAATGACTCGGTAGCGCGTATGCTACGTCCAAGTACGACGGCGCACGTGCGATAAATTGTTGACATCGCGACACGCGAGATCGCGTGCGTTGACCACAAGCAAGCATCAAAATATACGCGTATACGTGCCATACATGGCCGCAATCGATTCGAGCTTCGAGCTTTTTCAAACGTCTGCCCCTCCGGAAAAACTTTTTGCCCTTTTCAATATTTATGAGTTGCGCTGACGACGCGCGTCCGAGCGACTTATAAATGCTGGTTATTATTACTGTGTGCGTGTGTAGGCTCTCCTTCGCAAGAAGCCTCTCCGATTAACGTTGATCTCGACACGACGCGAAAAGGTGCCCGGCTGAGTGAAATCAGTAGATTTGCTGCAACTACGTTATGTGCAATCACAACGAATACTCCAACTGAATTCATCGTACGTATATCACCGAGATGAAATCTAGTGAAAATAAGGTAGGCTTCTCTGACGCACGGGTCCTTCTAACGTGTCGATAACGCCCACACGCTAGAAACTGCAGGTATAACGTGAGATCAATCAAAACGATGCGACGTCGAATGGATGTTTACTCTTCGTCATTGCGACGTTCGTAATGTACAGCGCGACACCGTACAGAGGGTACTTTATTAACCTCGTGTCTGATGACTACTCCGCGTTAATTGGGCAAAATTATTCCATACAGATGAGTGATACAGCTATTTCGAGCTGTATATTGATAAAGCAATTGCTGCTCGCTCCTTTTCGTACTATTTGCAGTAGTTTGAAAGTGTACGTAATAAGAACGATACGTATGCTTAGCGCTGAAAGCGGCCACGTGGCCTTAAAAATTCACGAAATAATGAGATTGGAAAAGAGAGGAGGGACGGAGAGAAAGCATGTATATAAATTGTATCGTGTAAGTGGCGAACTTCGCGAACGAATACAAAGGGAGAGTTATCTCGCACGAGCTGTCAAGATCTTGTACGTTTCGTCGATTTTCTGGCGAAGGCAAATGTCGTGCCATTCAAATCCTTCGTCAGATTCACTAGCTGATATATGTATTCGTAGGGAATGTCAAACGCCCACATTATCGATGTATACCATTCTCCTTGATTTTGGACTACCGTGTGATTGACGTTCTTACTAAACCTACCCACTGGAAAGTTTTGTTACCTCGCGTAGTCAAATCAATAATATTTGCTGACAAAGATAAGAAAAAGAAAAAATAAAAACAGCAGCGATGGATGGACCTTTGGACGGACGAATAAGTGATAATCCGATTAACCGAACCGCCCCATCGTTCGCGTGTATTTCCTGTTCTCAAGTGCATTCGAATGTGCGTTCGATAGAGTTTTGGCTTCAAAAAAAGGTTATCGAAGCTCCCCTAATGCAGTAATACTTGCTCTATATCACCCCCCCCCCCCCACGGCTCCCTCATTAGTATACGGCGCTATGGCACACAGAATTATCTATTAGAGTGCACAAAGAAAAATATATAGTCCCGACGGTCACAAGAGTCTAGGCTGAGTCTGGGTGTAGCAGCGGTAGGATTTCGTTGAAAAGGCAGGGGGGCGCTTATTTAACTGGCGGCGCGGGCGGATGCGCGTGCGTCGTATGCCACCCCCTGCTGCTGCCAGTGGCGAGACGAGACTCTGACCTTGAATCCCGCCAGAACGAATAGGATGGGCGCTTGGAGCGACATTCATTCTGCTTATATAATTCAACAAGCCCCTTGCGTTGCCTAGCTCTATCCACAGTCTTCTAGCTTACTTTCACGCCGGCTTTTCATTTGGCTTGATGGCTGGACGCGTGGATCCGATACTACAACTATCTCGTAAAAAATACTTTATCACCGTTAACACGCTCCTTTACACACGATCACTTTGACTAACATTGATAAGCCTCGGTTTATTTTGTTTCTATTTTCGTCACTGCTGCCATATAATACTTGATATTTTACGAATTTTTTTATCGTTAACATGACAACGGAAATTCGGTAAATATAACGAATATTAAGAAAATAATCAATGTTATTCTAACCAGTTCTCTTTGAAAATAGTCTCACTCAATAATTTAAAGGAAATCGGCATTGCTTGATAAATTCTAATTGCCAATTTTTTCCATGGCAGCGTGGCCGAGTGGTCTAAGGCGCTGGTTTTAGGCACCAGTCCGAAAGGGCGTGGGTTCGAATCCCACCGCTGTCAAATTTTTTTTTCTTTTTTCCCTTTTTATTTATAACTGTTTTGACTCTACCTCGGATATTTGGCAAAAAATAAAATTTTTTAAAAATAATTAATCGTTCTTAGCTTTGGAAAATCAGTGAATTTTAGTAAATGCGCAGAGAAATGCAGTGAGTTCTATCAAACAAACATACGAGATTGTTGGACAGAGTATAGTTTGGCATATGCATATCAATGTCAACCGATTAAACGTTAGTCATTTAAAAATGAACAACCGCGTTATCAAGAAGTTGAATATAGCCTTGACATACAATAATAAAAGCTTTAAATTGGTGAGTTAAACATACCTTATCTCTCGATAGAATGTCGTCACTAACTAAAACTGCTTATCGTAGGCATTCACTATCAGGCTGAACGAGTGATTACTTTCAGAAAAGAAAAGACAGTGCTTTTTATATAAAGGTAATTGTAAAAGTTAATCCGAAAGAATTTTAATAGTACAATAAAATATATATAAAAGAGTGCACAAGTTAGAATGCGGTAGATCTGTTAGCAAGTTGGGAAAGTTCAAGGGGTCGGTTATGAAGGGCTTAAAACAACGAGGGAGCTGGAAATTGTTGCAGCAATTGAGTACGAGATAACAGTGAGGCTGAAATAAGAAATAACAAAGCGATTTGCTTAGTAATTGAGTTACAAGGAAAAAATGCACAAATCCAAGTTCTTAATTTGAAGTAGAAATATGTACGCTTATCGATAGCATTGTCAAACAAATAAAATCATCCGATTGCCTGATGACGCGACTGGTCGAAGATTTATATAAAAAAACAACAACAGCAATTATCAACAGTACAAGTCGCAAATTATTAATGGCGATTGTTTGATGACGCGTCGGAGCGAAGCGAAAGAGTCGAGAATGCCAAGAATGTTTGGAAACGTTACAGCGTACAATTCTGGCGGCTGCGGAGCCGCAAGTGGCTCGCGCTCACGCCCGCGGTATTGTGTACATGAAGAGCTCTTTCACCGGTAAAGCACTAATTGCCCTTGCAGCCTTAGCTACGCCACCGTTCTCAACGTGCATCCTATCCCATTTCATTTATCTCCCACGCTCTATTGCCAATTTATCTGCTACTGCCATCACTGTCAGTAGCACCTTCCTGACGAGCTTTACAACCTACGTCCCGATGGTTCCTACACTACTTCACTCAAGCTTTTCTTGTTTTTCTGTTGCAAATAATACCACCACCATCGCCAATATCCGAGCAACTTGCCAGTCAGACGCCGTTGATTTGATTGTATCGAGATCTTTACAAGCTTTGCGGCATTGATTGAAAAAACTACCAACTGCAATAGTCTGGCATTACAAATTTGTAGTTTACAGAAAGGCGATAAAGATCCTTTGAAATTACAACCGATGCTCTAACAGTTTATACATGCGATCTCTGCGCACAAAAGAAAATGGCCATTCATTGACCATGGAAGATAAAGTTGACACTGACCATTTTTCCAGCCTCCTTTGCTACGCCAGATATATATTCTTGGATATTTCGTAATGTAGTGCCTCATACATAGGGGTATACGTATTCACGAAGAAATCAATTCGAAAAGATAACAATGGAATCGTTCCACAGCTCCTGCAAGGGGTGCTATTGAGATTTATTTCGCATTAGTGGTGTCTGTACTCAGAAGCATCGATAACTTCTCTGTCGAGGAAAGCTCCAACAAAAGACTCCATTTCAGAAATAGAGAATGCCACTTCATAAATGAAAACTCTAACGCGGGTTTTTGGTAAACTTTTCAGATCGGCATCGTTCCTGATTACAGAGTTTGTAACTATATCTCTGTTCGCAGCGTCATGTGTGAAAAAAATTAAACTCAAATATAAGGTCAAAGTATGCTTAAACGTGCGTGCATCGATGTAGTTTTTGCTCGTTAGTCGGTATACCGATACACATATATTTACTCTTTTATTCGTCTGAAACTACCTGTGGCTTATTTATAAATGTTAGATATAATGGTAAAAGACTGATATACGTTTATCTTAAAATCTTTTCTAATAATGTGTTTAAGAGTGATAATGCACTTTATAACGATCTTTCCTTCGGAAAGTTTACTTGTCCTTTTGACGGTATGACGTTTTATAATAGATCCTTTTTTCATCTTTTCTATAAATAGTCCGAGCCACTTTGTAATATCAGTGTCTTCAAAGTATCAAATGGACTACTTTGTTTTGCTTGATTTCGATTGACGCCTTTGGAATGTATAATCAAGGAATTAGCACATTTACTTATTGTGCCAGCAAACATTGTTTATTTTTTTCGGTATTACTGAAAGACTTTATTGTCGTTATATCAAAGGAGAG
This sequence comes from Chouioia cunea, assembly GCA_030064505.1. Taxonomy (NCBI): domain Eukaryota; kingdom Metazoa; phylum Arthropoda; class Insecta; order Hymenoptera; family Eulophidae; genus Chouioia; species Chouioia cunea. The sequence continues at coordinate 2,163,229 of JAOPFQ010000006.1, read as the reverse complement.
AGTCCAAAAAATGAATACTCGTAGAATGTTTTGAAATTAATAGTTACAGATTGTCCAAGCGTATTGTTCAAATCATTCTTTATTGGCAAATTCAGTATCTTGAACGCAGGATATTTGTTATTTTCTAACATACGGTTGAAAATAATGTTTGTCGGTTTATCGTGCTACTATTTGTCCTGTAAGTCCATGTCACTTAAAACATCATGTTCGCCATTTCGTGCAAGTGTTTCTTACTCAAACATCATAATAAAAGGCGTAAAAAATGCACGTCTTAATGAAATTGATATGTTCAAACCGCGATTCAGATTTCCACGGGAAAATTTTGTTGTTTTATAGGCAAACGAAAAAAAACATGACTTTTACGTTTTTAATGAAGCCAAATAAAGTGGCTTATAGATGAAAATGGTAAAAGTTCGTAATTGCAGCGCAGAAGAGAGAAAGGCGATAGCAGGAGGGAGGTACGTGTGTAAAAAAATGATGAAATTTGTGAGTGATCCAGTGAAAAACACAATGAAAGCTAACTAACCGAAGCGAAAGAGAAAATATTGCTGCCTATCCTCGTTCGCATCAAACAAAACGTATATTGAAACTTGAATATTTTTTTATCGGGTGGCGGGGCCGAGTAAATGCAAGAAGAGCGTAGATTGCGCGCAAATCCGAATTAAACTAGTGGCAGGCCTCTGCTGCAGCCTGGTGATATGGCTACAGCAGCAACACATATGACAAAGAATAAGAGCCAAGAGTCGGAGAGGGAAAAAAGCTACCGACCGAGAGAGATAGAAAGAGAGAAAGAGAGTAACTGAGAGAGAATGAATGGGGGGGGGGGGGGTCAGCTAATGAATCTCTGGCGGGCAACGCATTTGAAATTCCGTTTAACGTGAGCTAGATTCTCGCTACACGTGAGCTCGCTCGCTCTCCGATTACTGATCCGGGACTTAAAGGCTTGCGCAGGCGTACTTTCACGAATAGTTAATCGGACCGAATGCCAATGCCCGAGAGCTAGCTAAACTATTCTGCCTCTTTGCTTTTATCAATTTTTGATTGAATCCATTATACTTTTCCATCTTGGCAGTTTGATTCGTTGCATCCATCGATTTATGATAAAATCACCAATGAATGATACAAAGAACACAGGCAAAGAGAACGATTTCACGAAACGAGTTGCAGTTACGGTTGGAATTTCACGCATCGTAGTGGTAATTTGATTTTACGGCTTTGAGGTCAGGGGGACATTCAAAGTGATTCTAAATTTATTAAATCGAGTAAAAAAATACGACTTACTATTAAATATGCTGATGGTTTTTAGCCCCGAATAACGATTGAGAATAGAATTGACCAATATTAAAAGCCCACAGGCAGATTGAAAAAGTAAACGGAAAGAATCGCGGTTCGTATATAGATATAGAAGTTGAATTCGACCGAGCCTGAGGGGAACTTTACCGGCTGGGAGCTGGGTGCTCGTTACGAGCCCAAATCGGGGTGCCGCTGTAAGGAGGCGCGTTCGGTGAACCAAAGGTGAATGACACCCCCTTCCCCTCCCTCGATAAACATGGTCTGGGACTACTGGACAGGCATGCCTGCCTTCGCCTCCGATACCTAAACGCCATAAAACCAAGCCGCGGATACACCTTCCGCTTGGACTATTGCGTACTCTACTTTAATATCCGCCACTAATTACGTTAATTTTTTTCTTCTACTCAACACACGCCAACTCACTCTCGGTTTCCGCCTTACCTCACCTATCTCTCTCTCTCTCTCTCTCTCTCTCTCTCTCTCTCTCTCGCTCTTACTCTTAGCTTTTTTCGCCTTTTTTCTCTTTTTTTACCTACGTGCTTTGCTCGATCGACTGAGGCATGCCCGGGCAAAACGAATACCTTCAAGATATTCCATTAGAAGTTAGATTTACCTGTAAATCATTCAAAACATTATAAAAAAACTCATTCATCTTGTTCGCGTTGAAAGTCATTCAACTAAAACAGATAACTTGAAATCGTTAAATAACAAATAAACAGCTTGTGAGTCTGAAGACGTGTGCACGTATTTGACAATAATACAGACAATAGTTTGAATAAACTTTTGCGCTTTTTGACATTTTGCATTCATCTGGCCAAATTTTGTATCAAATATACTCGTAGAATATAAGATATAGTTGAAATCCTTTGAATACAAGTCACAATTTGCGATTAGACACTCGTTATACTTGCAAATGTTAAATTAACCAGAGACTCTGAATTTACTATATTCAATTTGATAACATATCTTTCGGCGATTATCAGGGACAGAATGTTAATACATGTAAATGTAAGTCGATAGCGCATTCAAAGGTAAATCACAAATTTAATTAAGAATTTAATTAACTCTTGAAGTCAATCCATGACCTACTTCAATGAAGCACTTTTTTATTCCATTCACTGTAATGAAAAGGTTCTTGTAAAAAATTGTACGATATATTTCAATGACTAGAATTTGTACTATCGTGATTTGACTGATTCTCTGCAATGACATCACTACAATGAATTGGTGTTTTTACCGAAAATTACCACTATTTATGTGCAATAATAATATTTTATCTATAAGACTGTGGGGATAGGTGTATGTGTATCGACCTTTAAATCAAAATGAACGTGTCAATACTACAAGATAGCATCAAATTAATTGCTTTCCACGTTGTTACACCAATTGATTAGCTTGAATAGCCAAATTGAACGAATTTCAAATGGGTCTAGGAAAACGTGAGCGTAAATAATATTATTCGAAGCAATACTATAACGAGTTGTACTTTTCGACAAGAGTACGCATACGTTTGTATAACACGCTATTTGTGCAATCGACCGTGACGTCAAATATTGTTTCCTGCCGTTCGTATTGACAGCGAGCCAAGAAAGAGAGAAACCTTGTGTCACGGCACGTCAGCGAATAATTATCCGCAATGTTGGTTATAGAAATGTTCGAAGAGACTTTAAATTGAATAATATTGAATTTTAGTTTGTGAAAATCGACACTAAGACGTCGAAAATACACTCACATGATTGTGTATACGTCGCCAATACAATAACATAACGTTAGATTTTCATAGAAACGACTAACAAAACAATACCTCGGTTTTAATTGCACGATGGTATATCGCTCGATATATCAGTGGAATATATGGGTGGAGAGTATTTATAATCGACTCTTATGCGACATTAATGCAACGTGGAACATTGAAAAACAATGCCCGATCGTCTCTATGAATGTGATATACAGAGAGTTCAAAGGGACGCTACATCACATTATCGGGTTATCTTATTTGCAGCTCCGAGAGACGAATGCAGCACGCATCAATGGTTAATTGAGCAAAAATGACCATCGCGTGTGGATTGAATCCTCTGTGCGTTGCTTTATCAAAGTTTGAAATCGTTGTCGGCCCATTTGTAGAGTTTACATACTGCAGATGATGTTTATTCGATCTCGCACCGAAAGAAGACAACAACACTCGTTACCAATATTCATTTATAATTGATATATCCTTAAAAGTAGATGATGCTGCGAACGTTCATTGGCCAGATTAAACAGGTTTCAGAGGACATAGGGTGTAGATTCAATGTCGAAATTCATATAGTTACAGCGACAGTTCCAACTACAATCAAAACTCAATTCCCGTTCACCGCAAACTGCGGAACTACGACGATGCAGTGTACGCTTGAGCCTACAACTAAAGGACATGCTTGAAACGCGCGTACAGTGCACCAGGATATAGTCGATTAAAATTACTAGTACACTAGCCTAATTCATGTTTGTTGTACTATCTTGTAGTAGTAAATTAGGCGAACAGACGAAAGAAATACTCAATACGTTATACTCGTAGGTAGAGAACGACAACGCGCGTGATTAATATCTCAAAGACGCTGGCTGACTCGGAGTCGCCAGGCCATAAGTGGTCATCGGAGCAAATATGCGTGCATTATGTTACAGAGATTTGATCCCTGCGACCGAGCTTACGTGCTGACGTGCTAGGCTGGAGGATAGGAAGGTAAATGCGGCGTCGCGTGCCACGAGTCGCGGGGAGTAAGCTGAGTTATCTCTGATATTGCTCGTAAAAAAAGCATAGGCTTGAACTGATGCTTCTCCCGTCGTCGATTGTTTGCAGACTACAACCAAGTTGGATGTGCATCCAAAAGCAATGGATTCACTTGATCCCCATGAATCTTGCCTAGCAAGAACGCCGAGTTTTCTCTATATATACGGCGCGCTAGCTCGCGATCACGTTTTACGAGGCGAAAAAACAAAAGTTTGCGTATGCTCGCTTGCTATGCTTGGCTTTTATGCGCTCTGGCTTTCTCTCGAAGATGGCAATCTGGTGGCCGTTTACACTATCGGATCCACACGCGAGTACTCCGCCATCATAATGTTAATCAAATGATAGTTTTTACGAGGAAATTATTACTTTTTCACGGATCCCATGCGCTTATGTCCTTGTCTCCTCGACTACTTTTAATTCGCAAGAGTATAGACACTTTCGATGACATTGCGATGCCTTGCAACTATAGTACAACTTTCAATAATCAGACGTTCTCCATTTCCATTCCAAATTACAAGAATACATGAAAGAAATTCAATTTCCTTGAAATGCTTTGGATATGCGATATTGAAATTGCAAGTTGTGAAGCGACTGTATTCGTCGCGCCAAATGGAAAATTCAAACCTCAATATTTCTCGCTGTAGAGACTTCAAGATTTCTCGAGTTATTCTTTCAAGTCTACGAACTTCAAGGCAGTTGAAACGACATTCATTGCCAGAATAATATCGTTTGTACATCCGAATTGTTTCAAGCTGTTTCTTAGTTCTCATCTCGGATGTAATGCATTTCAATGCATTTACGTTGTAAAATTACGAAAAGAAAACACTTATTTATCTAGTGATTTATCGATTGTGTCTTTAATTTTACATTGAATACTTTGTAGGTTTAAGTGTCACTCAACGGTTGCACGTAATTTCTAATGCGTTATAATATTTTGGATCGAAGCGATCAAATATTTGAAAGTGGGAGCACAAAAAAAGTTGACACCGAAGACTGGATAAAATCAAATATTATTTATCACTTTGATACCAATGAACGAAGGTGAATTTGAGAAAGATTCGAGCGTATAAGTCTATGCGGTCTGCTGGAGCTAGTTGAGCAACTAGCTGGCAAGCTATTAGAACGATAAAGATGAGCGAATAGCAGAAGTACGATTCGAGACGAGGTTTCTATGCATGTCACTTTCGGGATAAGAAGGTTATTGGACACACAGATCGCGTGCCATTTCCAATTTAACACGACGAAAGTCGGAATCGGGGCGAGTCTGCAAGCGGCCACGGCGGCGATATCATGTTCGTAGCAGACGTACGCCTTCGGAGAGGTCGCGGTGTATTGTGCTGCGACAAGAGCTGACCGCCGGTAAAGGGCTGACTTGCTGCTTCCGCAACTCCTTCGAGCAAAAGTCGAAAGAGACAAATATCCGATAACTTGGCTGCAATCGTATCGATGTCTGCCGACTTTTCCGTGACAAATCGATTGGCTTTGACGATTGAACAGTCCATCGGTGTGTTCACACGACAACGAGTTATCAACGAGTTGCAACTATAAAGAAGCGCGAGCACGCGTAGCACGAGGTAAACGCGGTTCACTGGCCTGAGCAAGTGTTTACGCGCAGTACCATCGCGCATCTGACTCATGCAACGCTTCGTTCACGAATCACCGATTAAAGTGTCCGTCCGCAAGATAGCTGTTTGCTAATTATTTGCACGTGTGCTTGACTGTCCGCAATTCGATGTCCAGCATTGCTCTTGGATATTTGTTGGTCCGGTACATTGCCAAAGGAGCGTGCGCGTGTGTGGCATCAAAGACCTCGGCGAGCTTCGTTAGCGACGAGGCGAGCAATCGCCGAGCGATATCGTCGTTGTTGGATGCTCGTTTGACCTTTGGTACCCATTCAATTTTAATGCTCGTAATTGTTCAACTTGACGCACAAAATCGAGCAACTTTAACGCGATTCTTTCTTGGCGCTAGGTATATTGCGAGCTTTCACGGAAGCATGGAGCTGTGCTATGGACTGAAGTTTGAGAGTAACATTGTAGCTGTTCCCGCAACCAAGGAGAGCAACGCTCAATAATCAGAGTAGCGTTATTGAGTCGTTGATTAGAAAAGCGTGCAATCGTCCAATTTTTGGTGCGTATCTCTTGGTGAACTGGAAATAACTTTGAAAATCGACAAGTGACAAATGCATCAAACAAAGCCGTCGTTTGTCGGGACTCGCAAGTGGGGAAAAAGGGGAATAAAGGTAGGTAAGCGAGGGAGAGCGAGGGCAAGAGGACTCGGAAGCGGCAGCTCCGGCTAAATATTTAACAAGCCTGGCGGGGAGTCGGCAGTCTACTCGCTCACGCAAACTGCGAGTAGAGCCGAGGGTCGTTTCGAGGCGGCGGCGGCGGCAGCGTGGCCGGGCGAACAACTTGCCATTACCCACGTTCTTTCCTTATAACCTCCTGTGTGTGCGGCTCTCACTTGGCCTCCTCCAATTGGATTGCCGGCTCTAATTCGCCGCCTCGTGTTAGGTATATGCAAGGGGCCATTGATTCCGATTCAGCTCCCGCCGTGTGCGTGCGTGGGAGAGAAAGAGAGAAAGGGGAGGCAGCACCAGTCTCGAGTATACCTATATACTTGAGCTTACAGCACCCAACACACTTCTCTATTTTTTATGGCCTACCTCCTCCTTCCTTTTTTATTAGCCAAACTTTTTCTTCGTCGTTTTTGCGTGACTCTATACAATATTGCAGCCGGCAGCCGATATAAAGCTCTCTCGACAAAGCCAATTACAACAGCTCAAATGGAAGCTCCCGTTTGCTCCGCTACAAACCAACTAATTCGACTCCAAGCTCAGTCTCAAAGATCAAATATTCCAGTATCGGAGTACAGAGCGCTGGGCATCGCTGATCACTCATCCCGAGAGCGAGCTGATTATTGAAAATCGGGATTAAGAGTCAAATTCCAGCGCGTTCACACGCGTGTAAGACCGGCCAATCGACTACTCGTTCAACGAATTGACGCGGAGCCCCGCGACTACCATGACTTTCGCGCCTTTGGACTAGAGAGGGGAAAAGAGCGCTTACGCAACTTGTTTATCCTACTATCGTTCTCTCTTTGTTTGTACTCTTTTTTGTTCTGCTCGCCTACTCTCAACTTTTTCCCTCGGGACCGTGCCTAACGATCAGCACCGTGCTCCTCGCCATTTCTCTCCTGTGGCCCGGCAACGTTTTTTTTTATTATTCACTCATCCGTGTTGCTCGATTGATAGTCAGCACTTGCTAACAATTGTGAAATGTAGATATTAGTGCAGAGGCAATGAGAGTTCCTCCTCTTTACCTACTTTGATCTATGCTCGTCCAAATCAAGTCGAAAATCTGTCGGTCCGACGTGGTACGAAGATTACTAGCGAAACGCTGCTCTTTATAATGCTTTGAACTTGTTTATAATCGGCAGAAATTGATGATTGGCTGGGACGGAGAAGAAAGAGGAGGAGAGGAAATAACTCGGGAGAGAAAAGCAACTTGCGTAATCCTGAGCATCGCTCGGCAGGCGCCTATACCGTTAGTTAAAAGCCCTTCATCGTCGCGCACTATTAAAAAGCTCGTTCATCCTCTCGGCCGGGCAGCATATATAAGGCAACAACGAGACGCCAGCGATAGAAGGAAAAAAGAAACGAGTTACAAAAGGAGATAGGCGAGGAAATAAGTTTGCCTCGCGCGCTGGAAGATGTCCCCGCAGAAGATTATCTCTGGGTGCACAGAGTTGCGCGCTAATTCCGCAGCGTCAAAGGCGCGGTAGGAAAGTGAATATCTCGAGAGCCGTGCAATTTCCGCTCGCCGTGTCATCCGCAGAGGAGGCATCCACAAAAATGTTCCATGCGTGTTCGTACTCTCGCTTGCGGCTGTTAGTTAAAGATTAGGCTGGAAATCCATCTCGCATAAATGCAAAACTCGTTCTTTCAAAATAGCCCAACTTTTGTGCCAAAATCAAGTCTGTAGTCTCATGTTCGACTTGCAATGTCTTTGTTTTCGCCCAAATCAGGCTTACCTCGGCAGTTTTTCCGCACTTCTATGTCCGTAATTGATCTTATTATTGTTATTGCATTAGTCAACAACAAGCGCGCTGCCCACGCACCTATTTCGTTTGATTTTCTTTTTTTTATAAATCGAACGATGGCCATTTCGTTGATAACTACATTTTGTATACATCCTATGTTTGTTTTTCTTTGAATCACAGTACCATTGAATTCAAAATATTATTTTAAATACAGGCTGGTCGACATGCGATATACATGCATATCTATCGCATCAGTACGTCGCAGGATTCTTCTTCAACCAATCCGATCACGAATAAACTGACTTCGCCTTCCAAGCCATCAATTGTTTATACAAGGGTTTGTGTGATTATTATTATCATCGCAATTTCACTCAATATCATTCGAGCTTATTTGCAGTTCTAGCACTAATAGTCACTTTTCAAGACCAGTTTCCTCTTTATACGTCTCATAGCTTCCATCTTAGCGTTATTATAGTACTACAACTATCTAGCATTTTAATTAACGACCGCATCTCATTTTAATGAGTGAGCGCATATAAATTTTCGTAATTGAAGTCTTTTGCGTCTTTACCTAACCACAAGCCACCGCGAATTTGATGCTTACGTACTTTTCCGTACCGAGGCTCTAATGATTAAAAAGCTACACTGATGTATACAAATCTTACGCCAAAGTAAAAACGCTACGCCAGTTCATTGATAGTTAATTTCCTGTCAAATGTTTAGTGCTTTTAATTAATTTTTCCATCATTTTATGACTTTATGAACTATGTGAATCTGATGTTCATCGATATAATAACATTATCAAAAACTTTCACGTAAAGCATCAAAAAACAGGATGACCATTTTATTCAATCAGAGAGTTCATCTGGCTGATGTAATTGTAACTAGACCACGGAATAATTCACGTGGCTTTCTTCTCTTTACAAAAGGTACTTTGTATACACGTGAAAAATTGAATAAAACGTACGGTCTCGTATATCTCGCGTAAACCTTTGAACAAAATATACCGTACGTAAACAGCGATCGGGTCAGCGAAGAATAAACTAAGTCGTTTGGTCTGGAGCTCTGAAACTGTTTTACTCCCGACACAAACCAGTTCGAGTGCGCATTGCTACCTTCCAACCGCGCTCGCTATAAACATATTCAAACAAAATAGATGACGAAAAATAAAGTGATAGGGAATGGCTGATGTGTCGGCGTTTTCAGAGTGATCCCAAGAGTGGCTTTCGTAATCCAATTTCGTAATCATTGCTTAACGACATAAACGCTACCAAATAAATCGAGGAATCGGATAAATACTACTGGTTAGGCATCGCTAAATATAGATTATGCCGATTTATCGGAAGAAAATAATTAACGACCAGCAGTTGGAGCGCACAAAGAAAATGCGCCTAGAGAGTGCGGGTGTGAAAGGATCAAAAAGTAGCGGGGCGCTTTAACAGCTAGGTCATATTTGTACTCGTATATCATGACTTAATTAATCGCGTGGGCAAATTGCGAGTGGCGAACAGCCCATGCCGCACTATAGATTGCATCGGAGCGGAGTAGGCTGCAGGGCCGCGAGAAAATCCAGTCGTATAGCTCCGAGTCGAGAGTGCTCCCCGTTTTACTTTGCTAGCTGCCTCTCGACGACTGAAATACCAAGCGACTATGCAGACTAGTGGGCTGACGCGGCGGTGAGAATGAAAAAACAAACTTGCTTTAGGCCGACATTTTTCAACACGCCCGAGCTAGGCAACGTACAATTCTCAGCGTTTCTTTTTCTCTTCGGCCCACCAAGACGTTAATTCGCCAACTACTATTCGATCAAGCGAAACTGCATCAAGCACGAGCTCGTTGCGAAAAACCTGCGTCGAACGTTGGTTTTCAACGGCGAGCAATGAAAATTCTCGAGTTGCAGCGGTCGCTGACAAAAAGTTATCCAATATCATCGGGTGCAAGCTGCTTCAAGCTTGGGTAAAAAGCCGGCGTACAATTAAAATGATTTAATTAAAAAGGTTGTTTCCTACTGAAGCACGCATGGTGGAATGCGTTATACACACTTGCTTTTTATTAGCAGCCGCAGCGGGCACTTTCCACAGCTCAATTGAATGCCTACTCGGTGAGAGCTGGAAAATCTATATGCCACTTTGCTCGGCGACCAATCGTTTTTCTCGACCGACATTTGTGCGTCCGACAATTCTTCCTCTCAATTTACAACCCAATTATCCAATTTGAGCTTAGAAAACAACACTTTTATATTCAATCGTCGATATGTACTCGTAATTAATCTTGAGGATTATTGTTCAGTCGCTAAAATGACGACCAAGTGCATCAGTTTGGTACGAGAAGAATACGCGCGTACGGAACAACCGCAGTTTCTTCCAGGTGTGATCCACGGCGCCTATCTATATATACGTGCGACGCTCCGGAAGACTGATAGAATGTATTGCGCATGTTATACGGACAGCAGCGTAGCGTTAAAGCGCTTTTACACGCTAGCCTACATCGCGCATTTTGGCCTTTCTTCTCTTTGAGTTTATTTTACGACTTGAGATAAAGCGAGTTTTTGCGACCAGCGCGTGGCGTTCGCTGCAGCAGCCGTTGGCATATTTATGCCCAAGTCATCAATCATCTTCTTTGACAATCCCACAACAATACTGCTCAAATGATCAAAATAATTCTTGTGCTTGAAAAGACGATTCGCTTCTAAACGGTTTGATTGACGCTGAATTGCTCGCAACAAACAACAGCAAACTTGCAAAAAAGAGTAGCGAGGTAACGTTTTATAATCCGCAGACACCCACCCACACACTATTCGTCAGCCGACTGTTTGGAAAATTGATCGAAAAATGCTCACTTTAGAGTAGTCCTTGAAAAGCTAGCGCCCGCGCTACAAGCCAAAGACTTAAACGAGGCATCGCTCTGGAAATTAGCGAGTCTCGCTGAATATGCATAAACCCGGCCGTGCCGAAGCTGCTAGTTCTCTCGTGTGAGCTCCATAGACACTTTTAGTCGCTCCCTCGCTCTACGGTACGGTAACTACTTGTCTACATCACTCTCAACTTCGTTCAATGGATTTCTAGATCGCAGTTAAGACTCCAAAATATTCTCGAAAAGTAAGGGATTGCGCATACAGATCTGATAAATGCGTTTTACTAGAAATATAATCTTTCAACAAGTACACGGTCGAAGCCATGCCATAGCGAAGCGGTTTACTTGTGAGCTTATCGACAAAGAGACCTACAAAAAGACAAGAAAAGAAAAAATTATTTCCTTAATTACTAGAAATGCTCGGGTCCGTTAATTACGTCTTTCTCTCGTTGCTTCGGTCGTTAGTGGCTCAGAGCTTTCATTCGTCGAGCAATCCTTCTAGACCCACGCCCGCACCGCGCTTCCTCTAATCGTCACTTTAACAGCGAGCTTTTTCATTTTTTACCGGCCAAAGCAACTCTTCCATTATTCTGCCATACCTCGATTTTTATTTATCACCTTGTTCCACGCGAGCTCTCGATGCGATTCAACACACGCCAACTGTTTATTCCTTGTTCATTTCCGCTTTCAGCACAGACCAACAAATCGAATCGCTACTTTGACGGAATTTCGTTATTTATTGTAATTTTTGCCAAGCAGCACCACGAGCAATGCCAATGTCAAATTCTATTCGTACACCTTATTTTCGTCTTCGAATATAACGGAATAATTGAATACAGAATATACCATCGAGAAAATAGGCTATATAGATTATTACGAAAATGAAAATAAAAAAAATATTTTAAAATAAAATTAAAAATCAGCTGAATGAGCTTGAAAAGGAAAAGCAAGAGAGATGTAGGTAGGTAAAACGAAGTGAGTGGTTGCAGGTTGGCGCGCAAGTTTCAGATGCCGCAGAAAATGTATATAAAGTCGCGCAAGCTCGTGACCATTTAATTTCTTAACAAAACACTAATTTGCCGCTTGGCTGCGCAGTTCTAGTTATATATCGTAGCCAGCAAAGTTTGCGATCGGTTTTAGTCCGCTCCAAACCCTAGCACGCGCTAGCCTGAGAGAGAGAAAGAGAGAAAGAGAGAAAGATGGAGAGGAAGAGACGGAAAATTAACCAACCAATAGTTACTTTTTTTGGCTTCTACCTTTTTATCGGTTTCAGAGCGATACAAATTCGTTCTTCTTTTTTTCACATTCAAATTTGTCGCCAGGCACTACACGAATATGACAAAGTTATAGCCCAAGAATAAAACGACAGGCGAGATTAGATGAAGAGAGGCGCAATAAGAGGATAAGAGTTAATGGAGTATAAAGTAAGAGTATATACTGGGCAAACGTCAACGACAATGTTTGCGCCGCAGCTCGTGTTGAGAGAGCAGTATACCTAGTGCTGTTATTGCGCCCCCTCCCCCCCTCCCCCGACTGAACTGAACTACTATATTTACTTGGCCGCGTGGAAAGAGAATGTACGCGCATATTCGTGCCTGGCTGCAAGTGCTCACTACAGACTCTGCAGTCCTAACGCGTACACTGCCACAATATCAACTTCAACTTTCTGATTTTGCACAATCAAGCGGTACTTTGGCATTATTCTTCGCGCACTGCTGCTGCTTTCTCTCTGGCGCTACCAATTATTACACATTGGACAATATAAGCCAATAACCAAACGATTTCATACTAGCGAGGCAGATCTTTTTTTCGTCTGTTGAAACTTATTGCAAAGAAACAGAGCTGACAAACGACCAACTAGTCGGCTCTTCAACTTTTGTCCGTACACTACTCTCTCGTTCTTTCACCTCCAATACGCCAAATATTTACTTGGATGCGAGCATCTCCAAACTTTCCTTTTTGCAGCCTCTGCTACATCTTGAAGCGCACTGTTACGCTTTGCTACTTTTTAATTAAACCTTTGCCTTATCCAACTGATCCGGATTCGTCGCAGAAACAAAGTTTTTTTAGCCACACTTTTAGAGGTAGCACAGCGCGCTGAACAAAGCTTTATCGCAACATCTATCGAAAACATTTAGCAAGCAAACAGCAATCATTTTCCGATAAATACACGAAAAATACAGGTAGAAAAGAGACCAAATGGAATAAATGCTATAGGCATGCGTGCTATGCACAATGCAAAATCTTTGCGACAATTGATCAAATGGTAATATTGCATTTTACGACCGAGTTCGGGTGCTCATCTGAAATTCATACTGAAAAATGAAAGCACAGCTATAAAATACGCTCAAAACGCATGGAATTCGGAAAAGGTAGAAAATGAATCGAAATGCGAAAGAGTTTGAGCGTAAAAGAGCGATCTTCGACGTCGATATCTACATTTGTTGAAATCGATTTGATCGAGTTGCTTGGCACGGCAAGTCTGATAGGATATTGGCGAAACAGGACAGATCGGAATAGTCGATCGAAGGATTAAATTGAAAGAAGAATCAAACTGCGCGTGAAAGGTGTATAAAGTTGAGCAAGTACACTGAAATTTGGTCTAAAACGAGGTGCGGTTAAGTAGACGTCTAGAGAGATCGAAGCTGAAGCTTCGAGTTCAAGTTGTCGTTACACGGTCTTTTCTAATACAGTTTCGCGTAATTTCACGCATCACTTGGATGGGTATGATACTTATGAATAATAGTCCGAACAACAACATTCAATATTATGCAATTGATACTCAGTGTTAAAATGGCGAATCGCTTAACAATGCGCTGGGGTGGTGGGAGGGTGGCGGGTGTGAAAGCAGCTCTTTACGCGGATACGAAGGAGCAGCAAGGACGGGTAAGAAGCGGTAAATTCCCGGTGGATACTCGGCCCAGTTCTCGCTCGCTCGCGAATGCACGTGCATGTACGTATACGTGCGAGGGATATTGCGTCTGCAGCTGGGTGCCCCTTATTACTCTGCATGCCCCACTCACCTCCTCTCGCTCGCTCGCTAGTGCGCCTAGACGTGCATATTTATGTACGTCTTTGTCGCGTTGTCGTTGAAGAGATTCCTGGCAAAGTCAACAATTATCGTGCATCGAGTCACACGTATAGTTTTGTACGCGTTAGGGGCAACCCACAGAGAGCAATAGCACGCACCGAGCAGAAATCACTATTTCGTATTATAGCCGAGCTTGGCAGGTTGCATTGAAATATACTCGGCCGATATAATCTAGTATAGTGCAGCTTGGATACGCGGTTGGAGAGGCTAATTGAAATTTCATAGCAAACAACGATTCGAAACGAAGAGAGAGCTTGGAAGTTCGATTTCCATATTCGCGTCAAAATTAACGCGCAGCAGAGTCGCATATCCAAATTCAGCATATTTACATGCAAATTTGCGACGAGTTGCGTCTACATCTGCGAGTTGGAGTCTCGGAGCGAATAGTCAGGCAGGTTTGGCCCGAAATGCGCGACTCGTGCCTGAAATGCCGGATGGCCTCGTTAATTTTTTGGCCAATCAGCCTTTATAATTCGCATTCGCATTAATATGCATCCGATTCCACGGGCCCGCCGCGTTCGATCGGAGTTTTCACAGCGGCAGCCCTCGTCCATTTCATACGTTTTTCCAATGTAAAGTCTTGGCAGCTGCAAAACTTATGCAAAATTGCAGCACTTTTCAGGAATATGACTTGTGAAAGTTTCATTGAGAATAACATTTGCAGATAGATCGAGCGAGGAGAATAAAGTACAAAGCGAAGCAACAGCAACAGCAGCACGTGTATACTCGGGGTTGCTAACGTACACAGGAACAATGTAGATCGAGAACAGGTATGGAGAATGAATGCGAAGCAGTTGAAAAACATTCGCTTGGAAAACGAAAGAAAAGTGTCCGGACGCGTTGCGACGACAGGTCGGCAAGAAGAAGCGAGAGACACTGATGCAGAGGAGGTGAGCAAATAACCGGAGCAGCACAGCCCTTTGGGGACAAGTGGCCCGAAACAATTTGCTCAAATGCCCGGCAAGCTAAAAGTTCATAGGTATACACCTACGTCGACTAGACTACGGAGAGTCGAGGTGAGCTCAAAGCAACTAGCTCTAGTTAAAGATTCACTTACGTGTAAATAAAGCTCTCTCTCTCTCTCTCTCTCTCTCTTGCTCTGTCCCTCACTCTCTCGTTAAGATGCTCAAGTATAAAGAGATTTGAGCTGTAGTGAGCGACGATGGTGCGGCTCGATTGAAAGTTCTCGTCGATGAAGTCTGCTTGAGAGCTTGAGACAAATGATAACAAAGAAGACGGGCAAATTCGAAGATTTGCCGGGTACGCGTGCGCGCTGTGCACGTGCCCCGAGGGTGCGCGAGTCGCCACGAGACTGAGCTCGACGTTCGCACTGCCGGCAAGCTTGCCCCTCGCGTGCGCGCTGCTGCCACCCCCTAGCTGGCGCAACCGAGAGAGAGAGAGAGAGAGAGAGAGAGAGAGAGCCAAAGTCGAGGGGTTGCCTTGCCGATGGCCCCCGCGATGGGGCGCCGATGAATGGCCAGCCTACGTCTCCCTCCCTTCTCATCGTTTCCACCACGCATGCATCTATACGTCCGCTCTCGCAGCTCCTTTTTCCTACAACACGCACGCACAGCCGCTCTTACTCAGCTGCACTTTTTCGCTACCACCACGAAAACGCGCGTATCTATATTTGTATTTGTGCACAAACTTGCTAGCCTGTATATCTGTAGCGTGCATTCCTTACTGTTCGTCTAATTTTCCTAGACTAGCTCACTTGCAAAATGTTGACATGTATCGTTTATCCGTTACAAACAAGAATAATAATTAGGCATCATTTGCCTGGGCCCCATATATACCGGCCAGCTACCAACAGTCAAACGAATGAGCCGCGGACGTCGAGTATCGGCGGCTATTTAACTAAGCTACAACTTGATTTTAATGGGCTACGTAACAACTCGTTCCACGTTGCATTAACAAAGCCCTGTAGCTAGAAAATAATATATTGCCATCTCGCATGATGCCCAATCTCGTTTATTGCTTTATTCGATTTCATGAATTTTTTGAGGAGAATCGAGGAACCTGTGTCAACTACAATTTATTGATCGGAACAGAAACACATTACTTTTGTATTTCTGTGACTTCTACATAACAATTACACGCACCAATTGAAGGAAAAACGTGTGTACATAGTTAAAGGACTTACAGTATGCCTATAATCGATCGAATTCACCGAGATAATTTTCAACGATTAAATTCGAGGTAAAAGAAGCGTATGCATGTTTGTGATCTTTCTCCCCTTGTTACTCAACGTTTGTCAACGTGTGAAAGTACGATATTTTCCGTGACAATGTATCAACGTAAAATATTCACGAAGAAAAAGAACATATTTCTAGCAAACAATGATAATAAATTGAGACAAAATTATGACGAAGCCCGTTACTGTTCGCCATAAAACCTGTAAATAGATTAACCTCTACATAAATTATTGTTATCGGAGAAATTTTAATTAGCATTTTTTTCTTAACTCATGATTATTTGTTTTACGTTGACTTTTATTCCAAATTAAGCTAATTAACTCATTGACGATAAAAGCGCTTATTTGTATTGTATTGTACAACATACATTTACAGTCTACTATTTCAACTTTCGCGCGTCTGACAAGAACTACGCATGCGCGTGTCAGTGTTTTCTATGGATATAAAGTATGGAGTCTTGCAACGTTGCAACAACGAAATGAAGAGTGGCTGATCGTGGTCGAGGCTGAACGAGTAGCAGGAGAACAAGCCATGAGGATGACTTTGCACTTTTGTTGGGAAAGCGTAAAACATAGAGAAAAACGACGACAGCAAAGCATTTGCGGTGACGGAACTTGAGAATCTCCAATTCTTCATTGGAATGGATGGTAAAAGATCCATAAAAATGGTTAGTTTACTTAATCATTATTATCAACATGATTATCATTGGCTTATTGTCATATATCATATAGGAATAGCGTCTATGTTTCTTAACCATGTGAAACAAAGGATATCATTTCTTTTCCTTTATAACTTTTAACAACGTACATGTTTTTAACATATTATTGTTAATCATTAATTTTAATAGATAAAGTTCATATGTGCAAGATAACAATACATACATTTTCTAGGACCCTTTATCTCCTGGACCATGCTTTGACATAAGCGACGATGAATTGGTTAGTATTTCTGTACGAGATCTCAACCGGCAACTGAAACTGCGAGGTCTTACTAGAGATGAAATTATTCGCATGAAGCAGCGTAGAAGAACTTTAAAAAATCGAGGCTATGCTGCAAGTTGTCGAATAAAAAGGATCGAACAAAAAGATGAATTGGAGTCAGAAAAAACGCAAGAAGTTCGAGATATGGAGGCAATGCAAGAAGATAACGATAGAATGCGTGAAGAATTGCAATTATGGCATTCAAAGTACATGGCTATGAAAAAGTTTGCAGCAGAGAATAAAATTATTGTTCCCCCAGAATTAGAAACACTATAAGCATTAATCTCAGCTCAAGTTTTAATTTTAAAATCATTAGAATAATTTTTATATTATAACTTCGATATGAAGTTTTAAGTTATAAAAACAACTCAAAGTATTATTTTTCTTATGTTAATGTATCAAAATTATCCACAATATTAATATTATAATGGACAAAGTATATAATACTTGATTTTTCTAAAAATAGATTAATTATATTTAATTGTAGCAACGAATATCTGAATTATCTTGTGGGAATACAATTACATCATGTTTCTCGAGACATTCCATGGAATTACACCATATTTATTGTTCAAGATTTTCATCAATATATAATAAATATATTAATCTACCTACTACATGAACATTTATTGAATTACCCAACAGTCTATACTTTTGTTTATTTGTGATATCACTTGGAAATTCAAAACTTTCTGGAAAACACATTAATCTAGAAATTTCTTTAGGTGTAAAATATCTTA
Source organism: Chouioia cunea (assembly GCA_030064505.1). Taxonomy (NCBI): domain Eukaryota; kingdom Metazoa; phylum Arthropoda; class Insecta; order Hymenoptera; family Eulophidae; genus Chouioia; species Chouioia cunea. The sequence continues at coordinate 2,145,269 of JAOPFQ010000006.1, read as the reverse complement.
ATTTTAGACCATGCAGCATTTGTAATTTGTCATAATTTATATCTATGTTCTTTTTCAGTTCTTGAAGTATTTCTTTTACATTTTCTATTGAGTTTAGTGAAAGTACAGACCCAGTTCCTTCCACATAATGGCTGTAAGCCTTTGTAAAACAACAAGATCCATTTGATTCTGGAGTTCTTATATCTAGAATACCATTATGTTTCAATAGAACTTTCTCAGGTAATGAATAAACTGAATTGTAATCTTCTTCTAATATATACTTCAGTTTAAATTGTTTGGAATCAATGTTTGACTCCAAATTTTGCTGTTTAATGAATGATTCGTACTTAGATTTTGGCAATAACTTACAAACATCGTCTGGTATTGAAGTTATTAAATTAGGATTATTGAAAATAAATTTTAATCTATTTTTCTTAGCAATTAAGTAATATCTGTGCCTTGAATTTGGAATACCAAACTGACAAGGGCTTAAGATTAACTCTTTATAATTAAATTTAGATTCTTTTAAACAAGTTACAACTTCATCTCTTGCTTGGGATTTTTCAAATCCTTTAACATTCTCTAAAAGTATATACTGTAAATTTTGCATATGAGGTATGAGTTTGAGAATATGTAGTAAAGCTGAACACCTATTATCACAAGCATCTCTTTTCAATCCTGTTCTTGTAAATGGTTGACATGGTGGGCTCATGAGAATGCAATTGATATTTAATTTGTCTATTTCTTCTTTTGTGAAGGACTCGATATTTCTACTAACATTTTTTATTCCAGGAATATTATGTTGATATACCTTATTTGCAATTGTATTAATGTCTACAGACAAAACAATTGTACCATGAATAGTACTTTCTGTAAAAAGTAAAAGATTATTAATCATTAAATCAGCATAAGAGCAACAACTTATTCTATTTTTTTATTTATCATAATTTATGAATGAAATAATTAAACCTTGCAAAGCATAATGCATTCCTCCTATTCCACTGAATAATTCTAAAACTCTCATTTCCATAGGCACGTCTAATACTCATATGCAATGTATGTAAATAACACTTAAATATGGCTTTTAATTCAAAAATAAATTATTTTCAAATTTTCTTTGCCATTGCCAAAGTACAGACGACGTTACGAACCCCACGAGCACATCCACGGATCCGCGCGTTCACTCTAGTTCACTCACTGATTCACGGACCACGAAAACGAACAACACGTACCAGATGTGGATTTGTGTGTGTTTTGATTTTCAAAACTAACCTGAACTAACATAACCTAGTAATCTATCGCGTATTGAGTATATATATATAGATGTATATTATACATCTGACTGTCTATACACAGATTTAAATGGTATAAAATATGTCATAAGCTACTCACACAAAATTCTTTCATCTACACACTATACGTATTGTATATCAGTCTGCGTGAGTTTACGTTGTAAGAACATGCATCAGTAGTATCGACGTATTTGCAAAATACAAATTATCATCAATGTTTAGTATTGCGTTTAATCTTATCAATGTTCCCAATAATGCACTCAGATTTACTCTATAACAGTGATTAGGTGATCGAAATGACATAAATTTCATCTTTAACTTTGGTGATAAATATTTAACTAAAGAAGAATAAAAATAAGTGTCTTATCTAATTAAAATATGTATTCTAGAATAAGAAATCACTATGTAACCTACATGATTAGTGTTCACACATACAGTGTTTGATTTTTCTTCCTTGTGTTGCAATATGTAAAAGATAGCTACGATATTACGAATAATGAAGTGTGTTTAGATTGAAATTTTAGAAGATTACAAAATGTTTCGCAGCCGTAGTTGGTTTGGGGGTGGGCTCTGGAAGCCAAAAAATCCTCATTCTTTAGAACATCTCAAGTAAGTTAATCGATTTTCTGTCATTTTATGAACAAATTAATGATAGAATTTCGTGTTGTTTTTCTTAATATAAACTTGGTTACATAATAAACTTTACATTTTGCATTTCAATACACTTATTGTATCTTTTTACAGGTATTTATATAATGTTTTATCAAAAAACCAAACCGTTTCTGAAAATAACAAAGGATTACTGGTTGAGACTTTAAGATCTATTGCTGAAATATTAATTTGGGGCGATCAAAATGATAGTGGAGTTTTTGAGTGAGTTTTGAAATTCATTCAAATCAAACGTACCTCGTATCAATTTTATACTAACACTAAATGTTATTCAACATAAATCATAAATAATTATTTTTGTAATATATTGTTTCTCACAGCTTTTTTCTAGAAAAGAATATGCTATCATTCTTTCTAAGGATCATGAAACAGAAATGTGGGAGTTATGTTTGTGTTCAATTATTACAAACATTAAATATTCTATTTGAAAATATTCGCAATGAGACTTCTTTATGTGAGTGTATTTATGTAGATCTCAATGCAACGAAAAATTGAATTTATATTAAAGATGTTTCTTTTTTCAGATTATCTATTAAGTAATAATCATGTAAATAGTATAATTGTGCACAAATTTGACTTTAGTGATGAAGAAGTGATGGCTTATTACATAAGTTTTCTGAAAACATTGAGTCTAAAACTGAACGCACATACAATCCATTTTTTTTATAATGAGGTAAACGAGGTATATTGTGATAGGTGTTTTATCCCTATTTTCATGTATTCTTCCTTTCATATATGCATGCTTTTAATCATTTCATTTCCAAAATATAGTAGTATTTTGGTTTTAAATACAGTTTATTTTTCTGGCTAGTTGTTTTTCGGCATGTTATCAATATTCTTTGAACATTAGACAAGTTCTAAAACGTGAAAGGGTTTGAAACTATAAATTCAATTTAAAAGTATAAATACCAAATTGAACTAGTCTGAGTATTGTTTAAATGAATAAAATGATAATAACAGTATGTTACTCTACACGTGCTTCGTTCGAGCAAAAATATCACAGGAAACAAGAATCTTCTTTCCACACTAGTGTCATAACAGTGAATTATGATACTAATGCGAAAAATAGATTTCTTTCTCAACTGTGATATTTACAACCAAGTGAAGCAAGAATGGCGAAGCACACGAGACGGAAATCTTTTTCTCGAACGTGTATCGTAATGTACTATTAATTTGAAAAAAAAAAATTTAATTAACAATTTATCTTTTGACATTTTACATCAAAGAGCTGCATATATTTCTCTGAAATATTGCAAAATTCATGATAAAAATGTGTTTTCTGATTAAAGCATACGAATGATTTTCCATTGTACACCGAGGCTATCAAATTCTTTAATCATTCAGAGGGTATGGTACGCATTGCTGTGAGGACACTCACACTGAATGTCTACCGAGTGGAAGATGCATCTATGCTCAGATTTATTAGAGACAGGACTGCAGCACCCTACTTTAGTAATCTTGTTTGGTTTATTGGAAATCACATAATTGAACTAGATACATGTGTTAGAAATGATGCAGAGTCAGTAATAAAATTTTTAATTCAAGTTTTCTTCTAGAATAATGAATAAAATTACATTTTATGTTACAGTCATCAAAGCCAAAACAGATTAGCAGACTTAGTCGCAGAGCACTTGGATCATTTACACTACTTAAATGATATTCTCTGTTTAAATATTGAAGATCTAAATAAGGTTTTATCAGAACATTTGTTACACAAACTGCTTGTTCCTCTTTATGTATATTCCTTGACACGAAAGAAAGACGTATTGTGCCAAAATCAAGTAAGTCTTCTGATAAAATCTAATACAGATGTTTATCCACTCAAATTAGGATACTAAGAGATTGTATTTATGTGCATACTTTTACAGGAAGACAGAAAGTATGTGAGTACAGTGGTATCACTTTTTTTACTGTCTCAAGTATTTCTAATTATTTCACATGGACCATTAGTGAGAACTCTTGCAGCTGTGATTCTTAAGTCAAATTTAGACATTATTAGAAATGGTGCTAGTAAAGTTTTAGAAGAGTATGAAGATATAGTATGTAATAAATCTGTAGCTTTTTTGCCACCTAAAGAGACTCTCGAAAAATCATTGGAAAATTTAAATGATACACAAAATGATTCATCAAGATTAGAAAATGTTGAGGAATTAAATGAGGATGAAGAAATAGAAAAAACTAAAAAATTGGAGTTGGAAAATGAACTAATAAACAAAGAAGTTCCAGAGAAACGAAAAGAAAATACTATGGAACAAATAAAATTAGATGAACCAAGTACCTCTCAGGAGGCTAAATCTAGTCATGTTATGAGTGAATGTGATAGATCAGATATTAATATTGAAAGTATTCAAGATATTAAGCACCTAAGTGTAACTGATGAAGAAAAAGAACAGAGACTGGCACTTGAAAGCCCATTGAATTTAGAATCATTAGAAAATACATCAGACCAAGAATTTTTATCAAATAAACCGTTTTTGGAAACCATATTGAATTCCTTGTATTGTACAGAAAATGATTATGCAGCCTTGTTTGCATTATGTCTTCTTTATGCTCTCATCAGTAACACAGTAAGTAGAAATGGCTATAAGAATAATCTATTCAAATTATGACAAAAATTTAAATTTTCATCAAGGTACATAAATAGTAAAAAATATGATTTTATGCAAAATTTCACATGCTAGTTTAATAACGACGTCTTTTCTGTTAAAACTAACAGTTATCCTGCATTTTAGGGTGTGCATCCAGAAACAATAGGTCTACTATTAGCACCGTTAAAAACCACTTTTCACAATCGATATCATGAAATTTTAGTTGCTAGAATTGTTCATATTATAACCCTCAGTTGCCAAACCAGTAAGAAAAATACAATATACTATAATATTTTTTAAATGTCACCTTGCATACGAGTATGATTGACTTGTGTTATGTTGACGTTGATCTAGATGCCAAAGTAAGGCTTGTAACTTTGGAATTAGCAACTAAATTATTGGTGCAGTTAGTAATGAATGAGAGTGAACATTTATTACAAGATTGTCACTACGCAGCAATTGAATCAGCGAAAGAACAGAGCACTGCACTTCTTCGAAATTTTTATAAGGTCAAGAGATGGAAAATTGGGATTGCTAGATTTTTAAATGCATGTTGCTTAATACAACTGCTGCTTTTATTGTATTACAAATGAATGAACAAACTATATTTATGCTCTTTAAATCGTTTACAGAGTGAAGATATTTTTCTAGACATGTTTGAAGATGAATATAGCGAAATTCAAAAAAAACCACTTAAAGTTGAATGGCTCATGATGGATAGCAATATTTTATTACCACCTACTGGAACCCCAATGACGGGCATAGAGTTCAGTAAAAGACTGCCATGCGGAGAGGTAATTGCTATTCAGATGTTTTTGCTACAACTAAATTAAAATTTTTGTCATTGACAACTTCATTTAATTATTTTACGTAAAACAAGGTCGAGCGAGCTCGTCGAGCTATCAGAGTATTCTTTATAATCCGACAACTGTCATTAACGCTTAATAACGAAGTTGAAACTTACTTACCCTTGACGAATCCTGGCAGTTGTGTTCAAGTTAACAACGTTCTCGACTTAAGTATAAATATTACAAGTATCACATATATTCATCGTTATATTATTTTTAAACTAATTCTTAACTTATTTTCCCTAGATAACAGCGATCTTATCGCGTGTACAGTTGTCTACAAAGATGGTCAAAAAATACGCAGATTTTTAGTAATTGATTCGATACAATTGATTCTTGTTGAACCGGATACGCGAAAGCTTGGATGGGGAGTCGCCAAATTTGTAGGTTTTCTCCAAGATATCGAGGTGACGGGTGATAAAGACGATTCTCGTTGCCTACACATAACAGTTCATAAACCGTTAAATACTAGTGCAAGCAATCGCGTGCCATTGCTCTCAGCGAAATTCATATTTGACGATCACATTCGTTGTATGGCTGCCAAACAAAGGTAGAATATGTGCGTGATTTGTAGGCAACTCCTAATATAAGGTTCTGATTATGTCCTCTATGTTTATTTAGATTGACGAAAGGAAGAATTAAAGCACGGCAAAAGAAGATGAATCAAATAGCAAGGCTTCTTGACATTCCTACGACTGCTACACATTGCTCCACTCCTCCAAATTATGCGTTAATTGGTTTACGTAACGATCGTAAGCATAATTGTTCACTTTTTATTATCTTCGTATCATTCACTATTTCATCTGGTCTATTACCGTTATTGGAGTTTTTATTGCTGTGTTTGGATATTTTTAATTTAATTCAAAAGAATCGTGGTTTTTCCTGAAGTTCATTTTTAAATTTGTGTGAAAATGTGATTTCATTGTAGTAGTTAATGCAAGATGTCCAGTTAAATTATTAACAAAATCGATGTTGATTAAAATGACGTAATTTGTGGGAAACGCGCATACACGAGTACATTGAAATAAAACGTCTGAGCAAGAGTCTAAAGTTTAAAATGTGTTGTGGATGTTCAAAGGGACTGCGGGTCGCGGACAAAGGCCAAAGGATCAACAGCAACAGCAGCAGCCACAGCAACAACAACGGTTATTCCAGGTAAATAAGGTACCAGGTTTTGCGACGCAGATGCGTCGGGAGAGCCTTAACCGAGCAGCAGTAACGGCAGTAGTGACGGTCTCTAAACGGACAGACAATAGCCCTAGCGGACCACGGACTCGCGATAACTCGCCCAAGTTACCGAGGCCACGCAGCGAGGAGATTCCTCTAGAGGACATGCGGCTGCGCAAGACTTCGCTGACTTCCAACTCATCGTCCTCTGAACAAGGCAACGTTGCCGCCATCGCCGGTCCACCCTCCTCATCCTCGTCGTGTGCGTGCAACGGACCTGAGACAAGCAAGCGCTCCGAGGAGACCTCTTTTACCGAAAAATCGCATAGCGTCAACCATGAGAGTCGCCCGCGGAGGAAGGGTCAAGTCGAAACCGTATGACTGTCTTACTGATGTCACCATCTCGATATCCCGGCGATGAACTTGGCAGGCTGCAGTCTTCGATCTATTTTCGCATATTTAATTAAAACTCACTCACTCTCTATCTCTCTTGGTTAACGTATTCATTCATATTTATTTTTTGTACACTTACAAACTTATACGATACAAGATGTAAGCTCAGTTTTCTTCAAAAGTTTATTTCAAATTGAAATATAATATAACTTTCTGTTAATATAACCATTGTTCTTTTACGGGCAATGGACGATGGCTTGCAGCGCAAGACTATACTAGTTGAAACATATCAGATCAAAATTTCTTTTATATTAATATAACTATATGCTAATTAATATCGCCTCTGCGAATGTTGAATAATAATTGTTGACAGCTGATTGTGCTTGTATTACAAGCATATTCTGTATTCATTAATTGTATATACATTTAAACGTATCTCGTTTCAAAACCTAAAAATCATATTTTTATTTAAGCTACTTGAGACGCTATACGAGCAAACTGATTGTAATTCAATCTTGTAAATATTATGCATACCAACGTGAATGTAATTATATTTAATTAATAAAACAGATTAAAGCATTAATACTCATCGTGTTTAAATATTTTTTATGCCACTCGTTATTCATTTTCATCTTCGACTCATGACTTAAATAAAGCGTTTACGTATGTACCAGTTGCATAAGATACTATTAAACGAATTTTCGATTCTTCTTTTCGTCGAATTGAAGGCTAGAAACTACGTCGTAAATTATATTATATTTGTAGGAGTGTTTTTGGAAAGTAGCAAATATACGCATTTTATGAATAGAAATACAATGCATCGTTAGAATATTCGCGCCCACAACTTATATGTAAAACAACTATCCATAGTCAGTGCTCACAATAAATAGACATTTGAAACAATGTCGCCAACTTTGCAGCCGGCATTTTAAGGGAAATAGTTCCATCGAGATTATTGCCATAGTTAGTCTAAACTAACTGTTGGTAAGACTATATAGTTATACCCCTAGCCTTTAAGGCACTCAACGAGTGTCGCGTGCGTTTCGGAATTTTTGACAACACTGGAAACTACACACTATAAACGCGCGGTAAAACGCGCGAACTGCACAAAGGCACTTTGACCAACGAACATAGACGCTTTATATACATTGCTTTGACTGACGCTTTTACTGAAAAGGACAGATGTTTGCTGCATATACCCACGTGCACTCGCATTTGGCATTCCAACGTTTCCCTTGATTCGAACGAAAGGTTAATTTTCCACAGATATTTTAAGTCAATTAAATAAACGATTGCGAAGAAAAGTCGCAGTGAGGACAAAGACAAATAAATAGTTAAGGACGAAGAGTGATGTCTGCAGAGGTTATGAATAATAATTACCGTAAAGTTGAAAAAATTGGGGAGGGCACGTATGGAGTCGTGTATAAGGCCCTGGACAAGCTGACAGGCAAACTAGTGGCCCTAAAAAAAATTCGTCTCGAAAAGTAAGTTAAATTTCATTCACTTCTATGAAATCACTCAATTCTTTGTAATCTCAAAGATAGTTAAGTAGTTATTTTTCAAATTGCCTTGTAATACATAATTTCAACAATAACAGTCATTTCACATATTCATGCATATAAATTATAGTACAAAGTAAACAGGCTGTCAAATAAAATTATGATCTTGGGTTATGGTTTTTAATCATTCTAATCTGTGCCCTGGATTTAGTTGAATTTGTGGATGCCACGTATTTGTTACATTAGTCGTAGCACCACAGAATTCAGCTTACTCCTCTGCATACTGCTCATCTACTATACAATAATCATAATTTACATATTAAATTAGAAATAATTATATTACTAATACTTTTTATACTCTAAATTATATTATAAATTTGATTATTTTTGCTTTTGTATATTCGTTAGAAGAATAATAATTTCATACAGATAATATTCTTAAACATAATTTCTCTTATAAAAATTTGTATTACGGAATACTGGATATCATAAAATGTCACTATACAAATGTTATTTTTAGATACGTGTATGGTGGCCATTAAACTCATGGTTATTATCTTATTAATAAACAATTGTTTTTATTATTTGAACAGTGAAAGTGAAGGAGTGCCATCAACAGCTATAAGAGAAATTTCACTATTAAAAGAATTAAAACATGAAAATGTTGTCCAACTATTAGATGTTGCTCATGGAGCCAAACATCTATACCTTGTATTTGAATTTCTACAATTAGATCTCAAAAATTTACTTGATTCAATTAAGAAACCATTAAAATTGGATTTAATTCAGGTGAGTTAGAACTAAAGTCCTTGTTTATGCTCAATTTTTGAAATTAAAATTTGGATGTATTTTAAAGTCTACATCAATTTATATGATTTCTGTTACAGAGTTATATGTCGCAATTAATGAATGCAATAGCATTTTGCCATGTAAACAGGATATTACATAGAGATCTAAAACCTCAAAATTTGTTAATAGATCGTGAAGGACATTTAAAATTGGCTGACTTTGGGTTAGCAAGATCTTTTGGACTTCCACTACGTTCATTCACACATGAAGTAGTGACGTTATGGTATAGAGCACCAGAGATTCTTCTAGGAACAAAACTATACTCTACAGCTGTAGATGTTTGGAGCATTGGATGTATTTTTGTTGAAATGGTAATGTTCAACATTATGAATAAAAATGCAGTGTTTTAATGTTGGAAAACTGATTGATACTAATGTAGCATAAATGTAAAAATGAATAATGTTTTAATTTATAATAGGGAACAAGAAAAGCTTTGTTTCCTGGTGACTCAGAAATAGATCAGCTATTTAGAATATTTCGGACTTTAGGTACCCCTGACGAAGTTAGTTGGCCCGGAGTCTCTAAATTAAAGGATTACAAATCTATGTTTCCACAGTGGGAAACTAAAGACCTAAATAATGTAGTTCCTATGTTTAATGATAAAGCCAAAGACTTATTGGAGGTGAGTGTTTAAACGTACTTTTTTGCTGAATCAGTTTTACCAATTTTTTCTATTTAATTTGAACAATTAATTGAAAAGAAAACATTAAAGATAGCTTGAATGCAATTACTCACAAAACTCATTAGGTTTTTACTCTATTTAGTATTTTTATACACAGTACTGAAAATAAATGCAGAAATACACTTTTAATTTTTCAGAAACTGCTGAGTTATGATCCTAATACAAGGATTACTGCGAGAGAAGCCTTAAGCCACCCATATTTTGAAGGCGTAAAAATAGTTCGTCCACCGTATGTAAAAAAAAAAAAAACTGATAAGGATACTGAATTTGATGTAGTATCAAATGATTTTAGTACTTAATGCAATCCTTATTTTTGCCTCAGTACACACAAGACTATACGACAAACGAGAGTCAATTCGATAAGAATAAGTTTAGCATTAGTAGAACATTTTGAAATGAATGTTAGACATTAGGTCTTAATTGTTTCAATTCATTATAAAGGAGTGTAAATGATAAAAGCAAAATTTGCAGATTTGTACATACAGTTCGCAATCATTATGATGTACTAAGTAAGAATTTTCCAAAAATTCACCACGTCGTAAATGTATCGTTTTGTCGTGTGAACGTACGATATTAACTGCTAAAGAAAATATCAACTTTTTCTACAAATTCGGCAAGATAACTGTGTCTGGCTTTGTCTTGTGCATTCCAGTAGCAGTGGGATACATTGAATTTGAAGGGATAAGTTTTGGCAGTTGTAGATCCTTTATGGACTTGTTCTTATGATGACTACCGAGCAACAATTTCTGCTCCGCTGTCAGTGTGCCAAGTGCCTTGTTAAAACCGGTGCTAACAACAGATCCCGGTGTAATCGGTGCAACCGGGCTTATGGGGTTGCGCAATCGGGTAGGAGTAGAAGGTGGCGGCTGCGGTGCATCAAACGAAATCTTCTTGTCACCAGGAGATAAATCGACGAGACTATTGGGCCGTCTCGGTGTTACCTAGTACAATTATCTTCTATTAGAATTTAAATTAGCATAGAAAAAAAGAATTGTAACAATTGATTCGTGTCTAATTTTATAGGGAAAAGATTTGTATTTAACGAGAAATTAGTTGCATCTTCACATCTTTATCATTTGCTTTTTGGTCACATGTATCGAAAATTATGAAATTTGCAAATTCATTTACATGTATACTTACTATTTGATTATCAAATACACTTATCAATATTTATTTTATTTTTAATTCAATATTTGTACGATACTCCGTGCGGAAAATTTGTTTTTTCACGCGTTGTGTCAAAAAGATCTTTACGAGACATATACGGAAAAAAGATCCTTGTCTCGACAATGTAACAATTTCGAATAAAGTTATTACTTTCTAAACAACGTTCTTTTCGTTGCTTCTTTGTCAATTTCCAATTTTCGTATCTACGTTATTATAGGATTCTGTAATAAAATAACGTGAAAATGATTGTATTCCGTTTAAAAACCCATCATATCTAGAATATACACGATGAAAGAATAAACAAAAAAATTAAAAACCTGTGTTGTTTTGAGAAATTAAAGGGTACTTGCCTGAAGCATTCCATAAATTTATCCAAGTACATAAATATAGTATGAAAAAATACAACTGTTTGTAATGAATGATTCAAGTCCACACATTTATATTGTTTTTTTCGAAAGGAGAAGAATGTTTTACAGAGGCGGATGGCAAAACTAGATATTCGAGAAGAATCGTTTACGTTAATCAATCGCATGGAAATAAATAAATTCTTTATGTACGACGGATAATCAAAACTCTACAATGACAAAATACATTTTCAGGGGGGAGAATCGAAATATATTTTGTTTTCAAACTCTGGAAGTGATTGTGGTTTTATTAAAACGATTTTTATGGTTGTACACGCTAATAGTTAAATTCACCCGCATACATTATCGAAAGTATCTGCGTTAATCTGTTGACACGAAACTGAATATCAAAATTACGCGTAGATACATGCTAATGAATATACTGCACCATTGAAATCAGTTTTGAACGAGAACTGAAGCCGATAAATATCGTTCCCTGCATACAATAATGGGTGTATCGCTATTCCTCGCAAGAACGATATACATTGATACTATATATACTACCTCGTTGTGCAGTTTTATTTTTGTGGGATAAAACAATTTTCGAAAGAAAAAGAATCGTATGCCGTATCTCCGCTGAAAAGATTATAAATTAGTGACGGAACTTATGGAACATTTGGAATTAAGAGTGAGTTGGTCAATTCTATGTTGCATTTATATAAGGTACCACTGTCGATATAATGCCAAAATTTCTTGTATAAAATTGGAAAAGCATATTTTATTAGGCAATACATGCTCAATAATCAGTTGTCGGTTTTCCCGCAAGGAAATTCAGTTTAATTGACCGTTGTATGTATTACAAAGAAATGCATGGCGTGATAATTTAATTTGCAATCGTAACAAATGCCTAATTGACGTTTCAAGTACATATTCTTCATACTATATTCACATACTTGTGTACCCTTGAACGAATTTGAATATCTCTGTGTTAATACTCATCAAAATAATATACGATATCGTAGAAAATAGGGCAATTATTTAAAACGGGCAATGCTGTAAAAAGTGAAGGAATAAGATATTAATTAGCGTGAATAATATAATATTTAGTGTAAAAAATGTGCGACAACTAACCTCGGGCGTAATGCTCGACGAGTAAGGCGCAGTGACATGTATTCGTGGCGATGCTTCAATGTAGGCCAGCGGTGTAATGTAAATGTGACCAAATTCGCAGTGCGATTATTTAAAAGTCTTCACTACCCCATGTCATCTACTCTTATTCTATGTTACGCTGAAATAATGGTCTACAAGATTCTAGAGAAGTACGTAGTCGTGATCAGCTGGTGTATTTGATGATTGAATCCAAAAGCTGCGCACGATTTATTATATACAGCTTGTTTATGGTTGTAGGCTCTAATTATACATGGTGAGTAATTACGTTCAGCAACCTTTTTTCCAATTCAAATGAATATCCAGAAGAAAAAGATTTAACGATTGCGAAATACGTACAATGTACATTTTACCTTTAATCGTGATATTCAATCGACTAATACCATATGAAGATTCTTAGTCTTGATGATTAAAATTCAATGACAAATCAGTTTGCTGTCAAGTTGTAATATTTCAAATCGTGGGTGCAACAATGGAGGTGCATTTATGCAATTACAATTAGTCAGCCAATATAGTTCCACGATTTATTTGTTTTTGCGAAATGCTTACATACATTCACAAGTCAAACACGCAAATGACGTAAATACTTTTGATTTTACAGAGTGATGCGATATGCCAAGTAATGAAAAACCTATATTTTCGTATAATTTTATACCAACGTTACGTATCTTTATACAAAATCAATCTTTCTAAGGTAATAATGCGAGCAAGTTAACGTGCAGTTTTTGTTCTTTTATTGACAAACACGATTAATGTTATACAAGAAACCACACAAATAAAGTCTAAATCATTTTTATTTGCACATTTTGAAATTCAAATCAACTATAACCAATATTGTCAGAATCACACAATTTCAGCGATAATTGTATTTACTTTGACTGCTATTTAATAGTGATTCCTAAGTTATTAGCAAAAAGGTATTACGAAAACAAAAAACCAATATCACTCTAGGAACTAATAAATACTTGTTGCTAATGTAGGCACACAGTTGTTTTCTTAATAACTTTTCTAAGCTCAAACAGTATTTCACATACGAAAACATTAGAAGTTAATCTAACGTTAGAAGAATGTATATTTTCATAAATGAACGTCTCATTAGGGCTTGCTTACTGAAGTAAAAGAAATACTTTGAAATATTGTAGGAATAAAAACTGCAAGATGACAAGTACAATTTCTTGCAGAGTATTCTATAGGGAATAAAAATTGGTTAAATTTCGAAAAATAATAGGTGAATAATCAGCATTACGATTATTATCGATAAATATATGATGTACCAATAAAAATATATGTATATACGTACATATACGCGAGACAAAGCGGTAACTCGTAATTCTGTTCTTTTGTTGTCAATAAAACATGCATCTGATTTTCGTTATCAGTATTGCAAGTGTGCTGTTTAACTACATATCAAAATTGGTAATAATATATAGGTATGTATCCATGTATGTACTAATTTACAAATGCTCAACTGTTGAATATACATATCATTTGCATCAATAATAATTCAAAATTCATCCGCCACTATATATGTAAAGGATTATACCAAATATTTCATTATAGAAATTTTATTGTTAACCTCCTATTATTTTTCATGAATTATTTGACAAGTTTGTTTTTAACAGTTTGGTAATGTTTGGAAACTCACACACTAACTTTTTTAGTTTACAAAAGATACTTTTGTATCAGATCTTTGAAATCAGTCAATTTCCAGATACTTTCATATCCTCTTGTTATCTCAGCTGCATTTCTCACATGTAATCACATGTGTCCTTCGTTATACTAAATAAGGCAAACACCTTTCTTTATTAATGAGTTCAAATCATCCTTAGATATCGTAATTTTTCCCAATCTAGAGCGATTACTTTTGCATAACGAGGCAAATTACTTGTAAATTTGACGCATTCACACTCTACCTATGCAATCCGAAAATCCTTTTTAATGTGTAATAAAGACATTTGCAGACCTACGGTCGATTAATGTAATACGGTCAATGTCGATCAGAACTACTAATAAAAGGTTAGATTTAAATTTTAGAAGTAATCTAAAACAATAATTCGTCTTTATTCAATCGTATTGAATGATTGTACAAACTATTTTCATGAATACAAGATATATAATGGAGAAGGCTTCATTTTATGAACAATTGAAAACTGGGCCAGTTCTGTACGTTAAAAACAGATATGGGGCGGTTGATGTACATTTATTTTATAAATTATATGTAGCAAAAACTTTCTCACCTTTGGAATTGTTCAATGTACTTAAACTAGCGCAGATAAATCGATGCAGTTTGCCAATATTTACTGCAGAACAATGAAAAAAAAAATAAAAAAATACTTATGATTCTCGACTGAAGTTTCCATCCAAATTAGGTAAATCATTTTTAGTGCTGTTGTCAATCGTACTCATCGGTATTGGGCTCTAAACACACAAACACATAACGCACGCTACTTCCTTGCAGCTTTTCTTTTGTTTTTTTTCTTCCAAAAGTGTTATCTACATCACTTTGCTTTCTTTATCTTTATCAAAGTTGAATCCATTTTTATTTTCCTATTATCGTATATAATTATTTGTTATATATTTACTTATTAAGACAAGAGAGCAAAGTTAAAATCATTTTATTGAATGCTTCGAGGATGGAAATCCATTTTTAGTCGCAAATATGATACTTTTGAAATAACGTGCCAAAATAACTGACTGAAAATGGACACCTTGGTGAAATCTTTGAAGTTAAAAAAAATAAAATAAATTTTTATTTAGTTGTTAAAAGCTTGAATAATAGTATTGATCTTGTGGAAGTTGAGTGTGTTTAAGGTACAAAGCAGAAAATATGTGAGGACTAAAACTAGATTACTCGAAAGTACATAATTAGAAAAAGTAACGTTCAAAATAAAGTTAGCGTCGATAACGAGCCTTTAGCGCAGCGAAAATCTTTAAAACAAGTGACGCGTTTTAAATAAGAAGTAAGTCGTATAGCAATGATATACTCAGTGTATTGTTGTCCTCGGATATCTTATGTACAAATAGTACCATTTCGTAAAAAATATTGTGAAAATCACTAATCTTAAGCGCGATATGAGATGTAATGCTCGAATGAAATTGAAATAGGTATAGCTTTGAGCAATAATTCATTGCGTTGCGATTAATAATTCGTGTAAGAAAATTGTTGAGTCGACTGGATGATAAACCGTAGTATTTACAAATTAGTCATGCCATGTTTTTATTATTTCTTAAATATTCGATTAATAACTATGTATTATAATTTATGTATATAAATAGTCATATAACACGTTAAAAAGGTAAAATGCTTTAATTGAATTGTTGAATTAAGTCCGATTGAATGTTGTATTAATAAATTAAATTTTGATCGGTTGATCAAAGCCAAAGGCAACAATAAGTAAGTAAGAGAGCGGTGTCACGTATGTAAATGTCTAAAATGTGCTTTCTCATAGAAGTGACGTATAATACTAAGAATGTTAAATAGCGCAAATAAAACAAGTTGTAGTGCGAAAGGAAATGACGCGATAACGGCTATCGCGGATAGCTATTTTACCGGACAAAACCAGTTGTGAAACAATCCGAATGGTTTGTGCCGAGCAGTAAACGAGTTGCGAAGGATTTGTGTTTCGATTTCGGGCGAGCATGTCCGCAACGAGGAAGGAAATGTGAACGAATTGAGTACTGTAGCTCTGTGCGACAGATGCATAGTTAGCTGTAATAGACGATAAAAGGATGGCCATATCGCGTAAAAGTACGACTCGAGCGGCTTGGAAAGTAGCTGTCTGAGCCGAACGACGTAATAAAGGTATGTACAGTACGAGGCGCAATTAAGAAGGTAGCGATAACTGTGTAGCATGGGTGAGATCGAGGGCGCGGAGCGTGGCAGTAGATGTGTCGATGCGTCTAGGTGGATGGGGTTGGCGAGAGCGATACCTGGGAGCCGCTGCCGCTCACGCTACCGACGTTCGATGGCGCCTGGCGGAGGTAGCTCTTGTCGTCGAAGATTTTTTTGTCGCCGCCGCCGGGCCTGTGCTTCACGTTGTCCATCGAGCCCACTTTGCTCTCCGCCTTGAACTCCAGCTTCTGCGACTCGATCTATCGATTAAAAATTCAACACCTTGTTAGATGCCGCCGACACATCGCCTCGCCTAGTCCGTACGCGCTTAGATATGTAACATTAAGCGTACTTTTATCATTTAAACACGTACACACGTGCCATCCGCCCCTACAATGCCATCGCAAACACACTCGTACGTAACATTACGATACCCCGATCCTCATTTCAAGGTTCGCTTGTTCCCTTGCTCCTGGCGTGCAATACGATTGCTTATAGCTATCTACGAGTAGCCAACATCACTTAACATAGAGAAGAAGACTCGAGTACTTACTTCGTCATCCCAAGAGAGAGAGAGAGATAAAGAGATAGGAAGACAGGCAGACAGACGGAAAATTCAGTGCGATAGACACGCAAGAACGCAAAGCACTATAATACAGCAAAGCTAAAGCAAGATATACGTGCATAATTGTCACATTTTTCATTCGAACAATCCATGATGCAGTTTCGTGATCGGAAAAGGATGTCTATATGCACATTTTTCTCCTCTTTATCGGAAAGCCGAAAAAACAGTGTCGAAGAAGTCCTTTAAAAGCACATCTCAATCATACTACAGACTTTTTCACACCAACGGACGAATACTGCATAAAGAATCACCAATTTCGGCTTACAGGAGGCCAAGCACAGCTTTATATTTATATGGCTTTCTCGAACACGATTTTTTTCATTTTGCTAGGTCCACAGACTATGAGAGAAAAACGTGTGGTCTACGGCTTCTCGTCTCCCTCTCTCTCTCTCTCTCTCTCTCATTCTCTTTCTCTTTCTCTCTCACACTTTCTCTCTCCCTCCCTCTCTCTCTCTCTCTCGTTCTCTGTGGACTACTTACATTGACGATGTTGTCCTGGGGCGTTTTAGGAGATGTTGTTGATGACTAAACACCATCAAATAAATAATAAACAATTTGTTAATCGATGAGTAATGAGACTTAATGATCGCATGCTTTTCGTTTGAGTTTCAGCAGTCTTTTTCTGAAATAATTACCTAGCAACGGTATATTTTAGTAGATCAATGAAAAAATGTAACTGATTATCCCTTACAAATGGAATAAATATCAATATAAGTTTGACGAATTCATGTCATGCTATTGAAGTATAAGCATGCGAGAATTGAAAAATGTATGTTTCTAAATATTTTTAGGCGTTACGGTGATGATTTCCATATTGTTAAAATGTTATCAAATCATCATGAGTGTGCAAAGTTGACATATACAAATTAATGTTATATTTTCTAAACGTTTTGTATCTCCGTTACTTCGATTAAAAGGGTATATTATACATTAGTATGGAGAAGAAAAGCTCCTAGTATTTTTCTAAATTATACATTCGTTACTATTTCATCAAATGTCATCGTTATCAATTTCGATCACACTAATCCAATAGCTTTCATCTCCATTCACTGATTTTCTAACCAATAGAACTTCTAATATAATTTTCGACATATACCTATAGTGTGATGTACGTAGCGCGATAATGGTGTATGTGTTTCAACATTTCACTTGGACTAACTAAATCATCAGCCAACATTTAACGATGGTGGAGAATGATTTTGTTCGAATTCGTGAGTGTACTATGTAAGAGCATGCTCTTAAATGATTCTGAACGACCAGAGTCAATACATTTGTACGTAAACATGAACGATCAAAATCCTTACGAGTTAATAATAAATTAAACGACATTCTCGTAGAAAATTTTAACTAAGATAACAATGTTGCTTGAACTCTATCACGATGCATAAAAAGTATTTATGCACGTAATGATCTGGTTATACGAGAAAAGGATTAATCACCTTGACAGATCCGCCGCCAGGCATGTGTTTCGCATTTTCCTTGGATCCGACTTTTGATTTAGCCCTGTCTTTGAAATCCAGCTTGACCGATTCGATCTTCTTATTACCACCACCCGGTTTGTACGTAGCGTTGTCAAGAGAGCCAATTTTAGGCTTCGCATTCCATTGCAGTTTGACTTGTTCAATCTGAAATATAAATGTTTTTCCTTTTGACAATCAAAAGTCTCTGATGTAGAAATATGTAATTAGCGATAGTAAAACAGTCAACCAACTTTCTTATCACCTCCGCTAGGGATATATTTGTCATTTTTGGCTGCAATCTTTGGTTGAGCACTGCTGAAATCAAGTTTTCTATTTTCTATTTTAATCTTACCGCCTCCAGGTTTGTGCGTTGCATTTTCGAGTGAGCCAATTTTCGAACGCACTGCCTTCAAATTTGGCGATGGAGCTGCACCTACTTGTACCTTATTCATTGGAACTTCTGTAACAGCGAATAAACTATTCTCAGTATATAATTATCTTTAATGTTCTTATTTGTTTGTAATCGACTAAATCTTATTGTGTCAAATGTTTTTTACCGAGTTAACATTGTACTTACGACGATTAGACGAAGATAATAAATGGATGTTCGCATTGATTTTGAGAAATCTTTCGTTTTGTCCCCAAAGAGAAATGATTTAAAACGTGTCAAAGAATATACTTCCGTTAAAAATGACACGAATTTGTTGTTTAAATGAGGTTAAGTGAAAAGCGAATTTATTAGATTTGGTATATGAGAGGGCGAGGATTACGGAATAACAATATATCAATGTAAAACGGAATATATCTAGTTATCATAAAGGGTGTCACGTTGATTTCTAAAATAGTTTATTATACATATATTTCCTTTATCCCACACTTTTCGATAGAAACACTTTCGAACGAATCGCGAATTCTTCACGATATCTA
The DNA here is from genome assembly GCA_030064505.1 of Chouioia cunea. Taxonomy (NCBI): domain Eukaryota; kingdom Metazoa; phylum Arthropoda; class Insecta; order Hymenoptera; family Eulophidae; genus Chouioia; species Chouioia cunea. Next base: position 2,125,781 of record JAOPFQ010000006.1, on the reverse strand, counting down.
GCAGTCAAAAGTGTTATGCCAATTATGTGCATTTAATTTACGAATAACTTGAGTCTCATTAAAGTTTTATAATTTCATAATTTTATCGAATATAAATGTCATTAATTACATATTTAATGTTACCATTGTGAGTAGAAAATGTTAAGGAATCTCCAAAGGAAACTGGCATTTTTCACTTGTTGAATCATATAAACTATAGACCTCAAAATACTCTTCATAATAGTATATATAACGTATGTTTTCTGGACGTAATATAAAGGTACTATATACTTATACAAAATAGTCAATCTTGTAATTTACCGTGATACGATGGATCTACGTATAATTTTAATAAAAATATCCTTATTTGGCACATTTTATATTCAGAAAACGTGTATTGCAACGTACACCGTCAGAAGAGTTCAATTCAATATTATTCGAGCGATAATTTGGTTACTGGCGATACTCGAAAGGGTCGGTTTATGAAGAGTAGTCACCCGTTATGCATTGTTTGTACTTCGTATTATATTTTTCAAGAAACAATCCAACATCTAATGTATGCGCAGTATTTTTTTGTTTGGGCGATTATTTACGCGATTCAACAAATAGAAAATGATATTTTCAAAAATTTGTTTTGAATAAATGACTGCCCCGCACGATCTGAAAACGTTACGTGATACTTTTATTAACATTGATTATCAATTTATATTTTTTTTATGCATTTCGATCATTACTCGAAGAAACCATTAATTTTCATTAGTTTGCGATTTTAATGAAAACTTCTTACAAAATTTTGAAATAAAATACTCCTATAGTTGTAATATCATACATCAATCGATATTCATCAACATTTTTCCAAGTTTGCTATTAAAGAGATGATATCTGAGCTATTATTGTTTGATTTAAACAGTTGAAATGTATGAATAAGTTTTGAAACGTTATTAAAATTTGTATGAAAGGTATTATCAACGAGTAAAGTTGTATACAAACTTGAAATAATAACGTTATAAAGATTCACTTGATTGCTGGATCACGGGAAATGTCATTACGCAAATTCTTACTTTTCTTCTCAGCAGTGGGTGGTGGCACTGCATCCGGAGTTCTTGGCAATGATTTAATGCTTTTATTTGGTGACTTGACGGGAGATCCAACCATTGACCGCTTGTCGGCATCGCGCGTCTTACTTGGCGTTCTCGATGAAATCCCATTCGACTTCGGCGCCTGAGACAAGTTTAACACATGTTGGTGGATTATTGAGATGAAATATTCATGTACGTCGTATACATTTTGGTACGTATATTACAAGCGTTACTAGTAAAACAATCAAATCCAAAACTTGAAGGTATCGTTTGAGCATACCTCTCGGCGTTGCGTTGTTTCGTCCACGCCACTGTCATTTTCTGCATCTAAAAAGTAAAAAAATAAGAGCTATACACACACACACCCACACGTGTATAATATGAACGTGAACGGTTGACTGATATTTGATGCGAAGCAAAAACGTATTTGTTTGACGAATGTTTATTGTAATATATTTAAGTAATGCTGCCGATGCTGAACAAATTCATGGCTATTTAAAAATAAGGCGCATTCGTAAATTACAACGACTTTAGAATGGGAAAATCTAGCAGGGTAATTGTGATTGAAAGACCTTGTTTAAATGTTCGAATAGAGGGCGATTTCTTGATAAGCCGTGGCTTCGCGCTATCCGGTGTTGCTCGTTTTACTGTACCACAAGTTTGAGCTTCATCAGCATTAAGTGTTGTTCCATTTGGATATTGGATAGCGTCGTTATTGTCCTTGCTGTTGTAGTTGTTGTCGTTGATGGAGGTGGTTGTGATGGCCTGTTGAGGTTCCACAGATCGAGGTTGTCTCGGTGTTGGGCTAGACAGTGACTTGTTGCGACCCTCGTCGAAGCCTTGACCGCCGCAACTGTCGTTACTCGACGTCTTAGGTGTCAGAGGGCAGGCGTCGAGGCTTGCACTGTCTCGCCGCGAGTACTCGATCTTTGACTTGGACTGCGCTTCCGTTGCGCTCTGGTCTCGGCTGCTCGCTTCCGTTGGCTTGTTGTCGTCCTCGTCGTTGGCATTGGCGTTAGCGCTGGCTGAGCTTTCGTTAAGATCAATTTTGTCGCGTTTGAACTGCTCATCGAGTTGAGTCCGATCGGCAAAGGTGCTCACGAGTCTCGCTTGCTCGGTCATCATGCCGTCGATGCTGGCCTGGGCGCGCAGCAAGGCTTGTCTGTCCGACTGTGGCTGTGGCTGCTGGGGTCGAAAGAACCTCGGCTCGGTCAACGGAATCGGAGCACCCAGGGAATCACTCCTGTGTAGGCCTCCTATGGACGGAAAGGCCGGTCGTCCGAGCGGGAAGCCTTGGGGCGCCCCGTAGCCTGCTGGGGGTGGCCTCGGCGGAGGGAATCGCGAACCTTGTCCTGGTTGAGGAGGCCTCCCGAAGAACGCGTGCCGTGGCACTGGCGCGCGCTGCCCCAGTTGCACGGGTCCGTACGCCGATCTCGGCGCTGGAAACTGAGCTTGCTGCAGCTGCGGCTGTGGCTGCTGAAAACGGGCTGGCCCGTCCGGCGGCCCGTTGATGGTCGCTGGAAATCCAGTCAGCGGAGCTTTTGTTTGCCCAGCTGCTTTCACCTACAGACGCGCATTATACCATATTACACGTTTCTCTGTTAAAGTGTACGTGTTGTCTCTTCGTTCACGGCGACAGCACTCAGATTCGATATGATTCCCCAGGGAAACCCGAAAAACCAGCCTCGATGCTGTAGCCTATTTATAGCTGAGAAATTTGAGGATAATATATCGTATAAAAGCGGATTCAAAGCGATAAAGAATAAAATAGAAAGATCGAAAAAGAACGATAGGATCGTAGGTTAATTGTAGCGAACGGGAGTGCAGTCGACCCTGGACGCATCGATCTCGACGCCTTCGGTGCGCGTTAGTTGGCACCAATTGCGACCCGAGTCTCGAGCAATAATCCCGTAATCGATGACATGCGTTCGCATGCACCCGATGCGACCTATGTACCTCACTGCCCCTTTTCTCCCACTCGATTCTTGCGACAACAATTTAACGACGGTCAAACAGTCTCTCGAACGTTTTCGTTGCTCAAATCACTCGATGTGATTCGTCATTCATTTCAACCATCTGCTACCTCGCGAGGCCTCGCTCGTTTATACGCGTTAAAAACTTTATACGTGTCGTTTCTCAGCTATACTGCGGATTTCGAGCCTTTTTACATCACTGCTATTAAAGTAATACGATACTTTAATCTGCCATTCGATTTACCAATATTCCATCAATACAAAGCCCTCAATTGAGACTGCACGAATACAATTGTACTCTTACCGAAGCTGCGTTTTGTACGGCAGCAAGATCAACATGAGGACGTGACGTCTGTTGTAAGTCCATGTTTTCGTTTGAGTTTATCATTAGTGGCGCTTGAAGCGGCTTTCAATGTTCAAGAAAGCCGATTTCAGCAAAGTGGGAAGAAGCTTCCCCATGAACCTGTTGTGTCATCAAATCAAACTGTCTGGTCATTTCATTTGTTTACCTATCGTATCGAGTATCGAGTGCACCGTTTTATACTGCAGAATACCGTAAACTACAGTGCTGTTTAATACTTCAGAAACAACTACGAGATTGCACTCTAAACTCTATAAACGTTTAATGATGAATCGTCATTTTTACAAGGCAACCGTTTTCTAACAAGTTCTACAACCAAAAATACTCCATGTTCCCCAAATAGTTCTAACCTTAATGCATACTACGAGTAATGAAATTACGTTTGTTATTGTATAGCGTTAAACGTCATTTGACTAGGCATAAATAAATAATGCGTGCAGTCATATTATTTACGTGATTGGCGAACATACGATGAAACCGTTTAAACGGAAGCTTATTACTTTGAAATCCTAATGTGCGATTTAATTTATCATTAGTAAATTCTATTTACTGCAAATGTGATGGGTTTATTAGAATGGTACAGTTATTAACAATGAACGGCAAGTTATAGGCATGAAACAAATTTGACAATATCCTAAAACTCGTTTACAACGCTTTATTTATACTCGTGATAGTTGCTTATATACGTTCAGGCGACTTTTACACTGGAAATCAGTCATCGAATGTAAGCTTGTCGTTATAGAGATTAAATATCAAGATTAAGACAATAAAAAAATAGATGACATCAAAAATTAACGTAAATTTATGACTGAGGTAAACATTTTAATTATTTTAATATTCTAATTGTTTCGTCGTACCTATGTATATCAGATCGTTTGGAGTTTAAAAGTGAAATTTTCAACATCTACTCTGGTTAGACGTGTTAGCTTTGTGGGTGATAACAAGCTTTGTACATCTATACCAAATCTTTTGTTTTTAAACGTACTCTAAACCGCTACAATGGAGTGTAGCCTGAAGAACTACTTAAATACGAAATATTAGCCGCATCTACGTAATATACAAAAACAAAGTGATGTTCAGCAGTGAAATAACTTTCGTTAAAATTTATGTAAAAAATGAAGAATTTTCGATAAAGATATTTTCAAAAGATGCTTCTAAAAACAAAGTGCGCCAAGGATTATTCGTATTTCCAACGAGCAAGAAATTTTGAACACAGGCACATGTAGTCTACTGCTAGTAGGTATATTAATACCTACCAGTAGGTATATTAATTACGCACAGCTAAGGAGGAAAAATAACGTCCATAGCTTGAACAAATGAATACCCAGCCAAAGACTCTGGACTTGACAATACTTTTCCTTTCTAGATGGGGACTGTGCTATCTAGGATTCGTGATGACTTTGCATACGTGGGTACATCGGAATATTACGTCTGAATATTTCTGTGATTACGGAAAGAAACATTATAATTTATTTGTAGGAAATTTGTTATTAAAACACAGCCAAATTATTTTCAGCTTGGTTAAGTCCTATTTTATTTTTAACGCATAACAGAAAATTCAACAGATAACGCTTAATACGCCAACACGTTAAAAACACGTGCAAGAGATGTTTTTAAAAAATAATCGATTATAGAACATCTTCCACGGTTAAATATAGGTGTATATTTATTTTAAAGATTGAGCCGTTCCACACGAACGAAAAATAATTTACCGGGATTGTAGCCCAGATTTTAAGTCTACGTTTACCCAACAAACGTTATAAGTATCAGCTCCTCCACTCTTTTTCTTTCTCTTGTTCTCTTTCCCTCTTTATCGCTTTATCTCGCAGTCCTTACGACATCAGTTTCATTTAGGGATATTGCGTTTTTATTCGGAACTATTCAAGTTTAATACAATGATTTGTATTTGCTTGTAGGTATAAAACGGCTTTTTTTAGTAATATTAGTACAACATTTGAATACACGGGTAAATAACAAAGTCCGTCATTCATCGGATGCCTTGTACGTATTTCTATTGAAATTTGGACTAAGCAAGTGAATACTTATGGATTGATGCTAGTGAAGAAGATCATTTGGTTGGATTAAACCCGTCAGTAGTTATAACCAATATTTAGTCAGACGTTGAAATGCTAAGCGAAAGATGTCATTTTTACAATGATGTTATCAACGTATTACGGACAGTTAACATTTATTGATACGTTTAGATTTGTAGTTTAAGCCATATGTGTCGTTGAAGATTTAATCAACAGTTAATTTAGTAACCGTGACGGAATGTATTCATGAGAGACGAACAAAATATAATTTGACTGGCTAGCGGTATGAATGACTATCTCCAGAAGGATTGGTCAATATTTAGGTTAATTTTAAGAATACGAGTAAGGACTAGTGTAGCGTATATTCCTAATATGTTGTTACGATATCGAAAGCTTCTGTTTATCCTGGAGAAATGACTTGTGAAAAAATAGAGTTGTACAAGACTATTTAAATTTATATCGATGTTCTTGTAACTGATTTATTGATCTTCTGTACTTGAATCATATTACGTTCGATGATACAAGTATTAGCGTACACTAGCGAACGAAACCCTATAATGCGCTTTGACGTAAAAAAATGTGAATGCGCTATCGACCTCGGTGACTTCACTCCGATTTGCATGTCAGTTGACAAGATCTCGTCCATGTAAAACGTCACTCGGGTACATGGACGACACTTGCATATTGTACGATGTAAGCTCTCTATGTCATCGACCGCTCGGATATCCTTCTTTTTAGTTTGTTTGATTTTTGTTTTTTTCCGTCAGATACAATGTATCCAGATATTTATTTGCTGTCTTTTGTATCTTTTACGTTCCATAAACTTATTGCTGTTGTGCGGCACTATCTCGATGTAGTTTCATGTGAATCGATCTAATGAAAAAGTAGACTTTTTTAGAACGTATAAATACATGAACGTTTGCATTTGTTCAACTCTTACAGTCATACATATTAGAATTATCGTCAGATCTTCTAATTACTATTCTCGTTAAGCTTCTTCGTCATCTGACACGTGCTAATAACTTTTACCTCTACTCGTTATTATCTGGATCCTGATTGGTAGTGCGTGACATGAACGTCTTACTTTTCTACCTCGTACATTTACATTTCAAAAATCAAAAATTTAACACACCGTCCATATTTAATCACAATTATCAGTTCAGATATCGTTATATATTTTTCTATCGAAAACGGATGATAGCACATTCTAAGATATTTGACTAATTTATGAAAAATTGACATCTATCTACGTAAAATCGCATCCGTTCGTGTACGTACTTTGTATTGACGATGAGTAAAATTCTTTTCGATACGGAGCTAACACGATAGTGAAAGGTCCCGCCGCATTGCCGACACGCATTTATTCGATTTATTCGGTTAGTTTTCTGGCCTTCATTTTGGGAGTAATCGACCAGCCTACTTTTTACGTTCCATGGTTTAACACAAACATGTGTAATGATACGACGTTTAAACGTTTACACTGAACTCCACGCGAACAAACATTAACGTTATTAGCTACGTAAAACTGCTACGATTTATCGAAACTCAATTCACGTTTCATACAAGTAATTTTTATCAAAATATCAATGTACCCATTGAATATAGCGAACGAAATGACTTCTCTTTCAAATAAAATAACGTACCTCACATTGTAAATTCGCTTTTCGATGGAATCCGGTAAATCAAACGTATATCTATAGTGCTTTTACGCAAAAATATCTTTAGCAAGTAAATGGAGCTATTTCAGGTAATTCAGTTCAAACGTTAGCAACAGAATATCGAATTGCACTTGTTTTATTCGGGAGATTATCACGTCTACGCAGGTACATTGCCTGAATGGAAAACCAACGAAGAAAGTGAGATTAGTGTAATTAATTGGAATGGCGTGTGAGCAGGACAAAAGGTAATTAAAGTTTACGAGGAAATGGTTTGATCAAACTCAAATTGCACTCGAGTCGTAAAATTGACGTGAGTTTGGCCGCTTCCGAAACGGAAACATTGCAACTCAACTCATTAGTTTTGAAATCAGATATTTGAAACTCGTGGAAAGTGCAGGTGAAACGATAACAAATTTGTACTCGAGTGAATAGAGTGCTGTAAAAAGCCACTAGGATATGTGTGACAAAGCATTTGCCTAGGCTGCTATGCCAATCTCCCTGAGTTGTTTAATCGATACCAGGATAGATTAGTAATGAACTAATGACTTTTATTTGCTTCGAATGCATATCGATGTACATCTTTCTATCTACTTACTCCTGGAATACTTGGTGACAATCATTATTTCAAACAGCGTGTATATTTATGTACGCAATTGATGACAAATCGCGCCAAAATAATCTTCTTAGTCGATTTTTTCTTTTACAGCAACCTTTTTTCATTATATTATGTGTTCTAGTAATTAATCCGGCCTTTTACATGTTATGAATGATCATGCTGCTTTGAATACTACACTGTCGTACTTCTACATAATACAAGAGAGCACTGGAAAACTATATCAAGTAAAGGCTCGGTGAATATATCGTTTCGTATTAAGGTGCACTAGGATAAAGAGTCAGTTTTATTTTCAAAAGCAATAGTATAGACTTGTTTTCTTTTTTTAACGATCTCCCGCAGTCCAGCGCAATCCAAGCTGATTGGAATCCAGTATCGAGAGCGAGAAGCAATCAGAAAATCAATGCGCGTGTGTGGTAAAAATAACGAGAGGAGTTTTGTGTGTAAAGGATCAAGCCAACGAACGCTTGCATAAATACGGGTCTCCGTTAAGTGTTTATCTTGTTCACGCTGGTTTCCTTATACAGACACAGACGTAATATCTCAGATGAGTTCAAATCGTTTTCAGCGCGTATTATCGAATGAAGTAAATTGTACGTACATTGGATGACAATTGAAACCAACAGTGTGAGCGATTGAGTAATTATTGATCGAAGAACTGTGAAAAAGACGCGATCGAATAACGCCACTGATAGTTTTCAAGAACAATACTACGAATAAGCGAATGAATTTGTACAATTTGGGTGTGAGCTATACTTTAGAGATGTGCGTAGTAAATAGAAGTGGCAATTATCGATCGACGGTGATGTGAAAAAGGTTAAATGTGAAAAAAAAACGTTAAAGATAATTATTATCGTAGTAGGTGCGTGTTTGCTACGAGAGAGACTAAAGGTGATCGATAAGACTTACCGTACGGTACTGGAAATAGTACGAGAGCTAGGGACGGAGGGAGATCGAAACTGTCGAGTGTGACAAATATCGAGTGAAAATAAGGTATGTGAAAGGCTGGCGCGTCGCGATATGCCACGGGAACGGGACGTCCAAATGACAACTGACAGCTTACGCGGGTGAGTTTGAAAGCTGCCGACTACTCGGCATCGACTAGACTATAGTCGCTCTCGCTCGGCTCATTCGCGTCTTTTCTCTATAGTTATACCTATATACCTATATCACCGTTGAGCTTTCGCCAGAGCAGACAAACAGCTACTGTAGCGAGTCCTCTGCTCGAGCGCGCGCACTTTGCTCCTGCGCCCTGCGTTGGCCCTTTCACTAGATATAGCGCTTAATCCTCATAATTTAATTCTGCCCCGATCATCAATGAAAACATTCGCACCTACGATTATTCTCAAACTTAAGGTTGTTATTCGATATTATATCCGGTTGATATAATACTGCCACGACAATAATTTGTTTGGATCAGTGCTTGATCTAGAGTCGGCTGATCGGTTAAACGCTTTCTTCTGCTTCGTCTTCTGCTTCATCTTCTGCTATTTATCAATCACCCACAAGTCTGAGTTTGGTCGAAGCAACTTGTAAACGAACTTCCTTTTCCCACCAACCTCCCAAAGTTTTTCTCATCCAAAGCATGACTAAGATTAAGCACGCGATATTCACTTTCCTCGTTCTTTGACATTATCTTACCACCTTGTTTCAACTTTCTTCAAATTACATTCTCACAAAGCCATTTCAGTCACCTTGTTTCGTATTATATTATGCACCTTATAGTGTCAACAGACGATCATTTTCGCGAGCACCTATCGTACACGATTCACAAGAGTAGGGTTGTACATTTTGTTACGAGTCAGATGAGAGCATAAACGGAAAACTTACAATTAAGCTACCAAATATATCTTTCACCGATAGATTTTTATACGTTTTTGCTTCGTAAATTTACCATTCCTGTAAGATTTCCTCAAGCCATGTGCCAGTAGTTCCTTTACCTGCAACAGAATTGCAACAGAATACTTTAAGATATTATTTTCTGAAATTGACGTCAACAAATTATTTTGTATATTAATGGTTTGACGAGTCTGTGCTGGCAAAAATAAGTTTTGTTGGTCACTTATAAATACAGGGCGTACCGATCTCTACACGATTATGCGAGTGCGACTAAAATTGGTGTTAAACTTCGTTACCTTGCTCGGTTACAACAAGCGTTGCAAATTAATTGTGTATTCAGCTGAGATAAGTTAGAAAGAGTACGGAATTGACGCCTAGAAACGGAGTTAATTATAACGTTCGTAAAAACGTTATTAGTATAACTAATTTGAATTACATATATATGGCATTATGAATTCTTAGTAAGCAATTTTATTCGTATGGAGCTTTACCGATTGCAAATCCCGACAGGGTATTACGAGATACAAGAACGATGGAAATGATCGTATAATAGTTTGTGATCGAGAAAGTGAAGGGATACAAAGTTGTACAATAACGAATAAATAACTCATAGGGTGAAACGTATGATTATGTAGGTCTGTGGAGGTGAGCTAAAATACAAGCGGAGGTTGAAAGCTCGAGAACACTGGGCGCCTCGGGTGCGACCCACAAAGTTCCACTTCTTAATCCTTTATCGATTAGCGCGGCTAAGCGTCGTGATTGCATGCCGAGTGGCTATGGCTCCATTCTTGAGACAAAGCTCGCGCACCCACGTTTGCTTCTGCCAGGGAACGACGAGCTTGTTTTTTTCACGGCAACCAACCAACAAGCTTAATAAACTTCCCTCTCTTCTACCCTTAACTTGCTAGCTTTACCTTCACACGCATTGACTTTTTTTCGTCAAACGACGCGCCTATTTTTAACATTCCGTCGGAATAATGTTTTTGATTTTTCAACAATATTACGACTTAGTGCCTCTTTAACGAACACACCGATACCTCTCAATAACTAGTTCCAACACTTAATTAAATTGTATTAATACTTAGTGCCCTTCACAAAGTATCCTTTATTCCGAATTCAGCTTCGGTAATTCTTCGATAGTATGGCCAACTTTGACAAGCATCCAATGTATTTATTCTCGTTATTGGATAATATGCAAGGTAAAATGAAGCCAACAAAGAAGCAGAATATGTAATTGTATGGCTTATCTTAATCGGTCAAATGCAAGCAATTGAAATAATGGCGAATATTTCTTATTTCTCTAATTCCCAGAAAACCACCCAGTGACGATTTTAGACAAAATCTAACAAAGTAAATCAATTCGCTAAAAAATCCAAATGTACTTGAGATTATCTCGCCAGCCATCGCATCATGGCGTAAAAAATAAACGAAAGACGGAAACAGATTTCTGCGTACAGCTTGACGCATCACTAATATCGTTGTTATTATTTACAATCGCTACCAACGTTTGTACTACGAAGGTATTGCTATAACGTGCTGGTATCTGCGTAATTCGCTCTCGGTATCTTTCGGTATTTTATGGTGCAACATACGTAAAGGGAGATTAAGCATTTAACGGTGCACCTCTCAATCGAGTCTTAAGTCCAACTGTAAGCCTCCGCGTGTCGTTAATTTCGTAAGAAAATATTGGTAATTGTAGGAATGCCGTCCGTCGGCAATGTGGCAATGTACTTATCTAATATTGTATTTATCTACTGTTGTGAATAGAAATAAAAATAGTAACGTCTAACTTGAATGCGATGCAGTAGATGTTCGACACTTTTTTGCGACTCTGCATGCGAGAATGCGAAACTAGTACGGTACGATATAGTAGAGTAAGTCCGCGACATCTGTCGCCTTCATTTCGACTTCACTTTCCTCGATCAAGGATAACGCAGAGGACTGTTTGATGACAAAATGAATCAGTCGTTCGATGTATTTACTCAATTGGTCAGTGCTCTAATTACCCTCGTTACATTCTGTTTGAACTTTGAGGAGGTTCTTTCAATAATCACATTATCAAGATCGCATAAACTACCTCTTTTTGTGGCAATCGATTCCCGATGGGGTTTCGCAAAGCTAAATATATTTTATACATTCAAGTTTCTGCCTGTAGTACTACAACATTTATTTGGTTTTTAGCAATCGTTATATTAATCTGAAATTGTCCGCCAGTATGGGTTGCATTATCATTTTTGCGAACGTTGTCGACAATTCTGCGTTATTTCACGTTTCGCATAGTTTGGTCAATGATTTGTCAATCCGTAACTCTGTCCGACAAGAAAGGCCAGTCTCTCTCGTAATCCGAAGCGACGGAAGCCCCGCAAAAAAGGGCAATAGCGATGTACGTGTGCACTGGTAAGAGGGGATCGGAAGAGGGAGGGACCAAGACAGTGCACGAGGCCAAACGGATGAGCGCACACCTTTAAATATTTTTTCGAGCGTCCACGCACGCAACCGATACGTTCGACGTATCGATTGACTTTCGTTAATTATTCAGTTGGGTTGCGAATATTTTCGCAACACCGTCGGCTCGTCTACTATGGATGACGGACAGTTTCCTCGACAGTTTTGCGAATGGCTTTGATTATGGTGCGTTCCACGGTATATTTGTTTGCACGCCCGAACAATTAAGAAAAAAGGCCCGTCCGTGAGAATGATTAGAAGCAGCCAAATAAATCTAATAACTGCTAAAGTCAAAGCAAAAGTCGAGAAATATAACTGCAACAAAGCAAAAGGCATCAAAATGACAATGCGTCGAGTCATAGCGATACTTGGATTTGGACCATTAGCCAGCTACACATATCTAATGGGCGAAGTCGCGACGAGGCTCGTCGCCGAGTAATCGGATATAATCACGAGTGATCGGTCACGCTTAGTGCCCGACGGAGGCCGTTAAAACGAATTGACCATACCGCGCTCATAGGGCGCTCCCCTATCTATCCAATGAGCCCATTCGTTCATTCGATATTTCGCCATGCATTTGCAGTTTATTTAATTTACAAACACAAGTAACTGGATGATCGTTCAAATGGATTTCGTTTTGCCGGCAAACTATCGTTTTGGACCGAGTACTCATAGTGCCTTTTGTCGATCAGCAACTAAACGCTTCCATTGTCGGCGTGTTTTCGTAACACTATTGTACGAATGGCAACTAACCAATGGCTCTGATACATGGGTAAGTTTAGATGTAAGATACGTGCATATATAGCACGCCCTCGTCAAAAGTATAGTCGAAGTTTGAGGCTTGGAGGCACGCTGGAACAGAAGATGCGGATGCCGTAGCACGCTCCGCTTTATTATCGATTCACGTTGCATTCGCACACTCTTACATATACATATACATGGTTACTGTCTCTTCCTCTCGCTGTCTCTCGCATTCTCTTTACACGCATATCTCGCTCGTGATAAAAACGCCAGATTACGACGAGGGCGCAATGTACTCCCTCGCGAACAATGACAGAGAATCCCAACTCCGTATAATTCTAAATGCGCTGGCTTTTAACGCTTGTTTCTCCACGTTGCTTCCTCCCCTCCACCACTCTACCCATCCTCGCTCTAGCTTTTTTAATTATTTCTTCTTTCAATCGTAATAATCCGGAAACAAAGTGACTAGACACGCCAACGTCGGAAAGGAGCCTGCCGATTGCTGCCGGTCATGCGTGCATTCGAAATGCGCTGCAACTTTCTTACTTAATTACGTTCTTTTTCCTTTTTATTTTTGTCGATTATCTATATTTTAAAACTCTATATAGTTATCTGTATTTGTTTTAATAACGTATTATCAATCTCAAATAAAACATTTAATAGATACATGTTTATAATTGTTTTTTGTTGTTAATCTTCCTCCAAAGAGCAAAGCCTTTTTTCGTAAAACGTTTCGTGATTGTCTTTTCGATGTAGCTTGTTAAAAGGTATCTCGTAGAGTCCAAAAATAATATCATTTATTCTGTCCGTTCGTCTGTGTATGTATATATATTATACGTTGTCGATCGTTGCAACGGTTGCATTCGAAGCTGATTTCGGAATAAAGGATACTTTGTGATCAGGTACATTCACTGTATTCAGGTTAAGGTAGTAAGTATTATTTCAGAAATCTGAAGGGACCGGCTGTCTCGAGCATGGAAGTCGCGTGGCAGAGGTATGCTAATAAGAATTTCGCTAGTCAGCGACCTACTTTCAATTACGTCAGTCCAAGCGCACGCTCTAGTCTTTCTCGTCGCACGAATTTGTTCTTCTGTGACTGACATAACTTGCACGTTTTTAGTTATAAATACGAAACTGTTCGTTCAACGTTGAAACAAAATATCATCTCGTTGACAAATCGAATGTCATTGACGTTATTTTGTACGTGAAATCGATGGGAATGAAAGCAATTGGAAAACCTTGGTTTCCGAGTCGAGGAGACTCGAGCACAAAACGTACTGAATAAATAAACGATAAAAAAATAACGGTTGTGTAATACAAGTGTCGATTGCTCGATCTAAGTCGAGTTTATTACCCTAACCCATATACATCCGGAAGCGCAGTTATTAGTAAAGGCTACGGTAAGCAAGGTTGGCGCGCATCAGATCATTGATGTGCTTTCGCGTTGCGTATACGCGTATGATATAACGTTACCATCATGTTGCATAATCTCATGGAAACTTTTCCGGAACAACGGTTATGGTAACAAATTAAGATATTTTGCAGGTATTTTTTCGTGGTTTATTGAATAGCTAGAAAATACTCCAACGGGATTCAAATGAGTCGAAAACAAATGTTTTTTCATAGAACTTCTTAAGATCTTATGTAAATCTATCAAAATGAAGTCAAACATAAATCTGTCAAGGAAAGTAACAGCAAACTATTTATAAAGTAAAAGCAACATAATGCAGCGCTTATTTGCAGATTGTGGAAACGAGCACAGAATTTGAATTTTCATAATTATTTGTCAACTTATGCCTAAGATCGTTGAGCATAATGATGGTTGATTACTAACCGAAAACACTGAAATGCGTCATATAATGGAACGTTATAGTCCATTTTTAATATTCCTGTCTTGATCTAACTTATTATATCAAATATGTGTAAATCTGTGATAAAAGTTGCATGAAAAACGACATAATAAAACTCGTTTGGCAGCAAAGTTTGATCGATAGCCCTGAATAAACGCACATGCAAAAGTTGGCGCACTTTGGATTCGCCTGCTTAATAAGGTTTATATTGTCAAGGCGAGAGGGCGTGAGCACAACCTAAGTCAATTCGGAATTTCTAACCAAACTACTTAAAAGTCAACTCAAATGTGCGAATTTATTAGTTTTTCCTGCAAGTTGTCGATATTTGTCTAGAGGCAATTATTCTATTCTTGTTACCTGAATCCAACTATCGTGAATTTATGACTAAAACAATTCCTGACTATTTTCGCGTGAAACAATACTTGACGAAAAGAGCGTTATATTGGCAGTAACCGAATTTCAAAGTAGCCAGAGAAATAGATGAAATAATATAGAGAGAACAGCTAATGCAAATGCAAAGATGACGAGAAGTGCAGATAAGAAAACGTACATCAGCTGTTAAACAATTGGTCCACGAATAGAGGAGTTTGAAGCAAAGGAAAAGCCTTTATCAAAGATTCTGCACAATCACTAAGTAATTTATCTAGTGGATCTCAAACTACTAGTCCAATGTTTGAATTGGTCCTTTCAAATCAAAGTAATTAGAAAAAAAGTGAGAACGTCTTCGTTGACGCTGGCGTTTGATGCATCGGATTAGAAAACTTTCTAGAAACAACGTGCATGTTTGACAATGTAAAATAACAGTTTAACATTACAATGTTCTTTTTGACCAACTTATGGTCAAATGTGAACATTTTACCGATCACCTACCATACGATAAATCCGAAAAAGTAATAATTTGCAAAACAAACACAAGACAAATAGATCCAAGTGACTGGTTGTGGATGGACCGTTCCAATTGATTCCTATGCGTGACTGGGCTTCTATTAATGTTTCCGAACAGCTATTTGAAACGCTTATTTTGATCGTTAACTCCGTTTCGTTTCAAGGTTTGACAATGTTCCGTGGTGCGCCGACATTTTTCACGTCTTCAAATTTCAAGGTTTTCGACAAACGTTATCTAACGGTGGGACCAGAAGGGCTTTTGTCTTGAGTATCGCAATAGCAAAGTATGTACCGAAAGTAGCAGCCGTAGATTTCGTCAATTGAACTGCTAATGCATTGGCAATTCAACCTGCAGAATAGTTAAGAGCAAGTTTTTTCTCAACTTCTTCTAGCACTAGAAAATGTTACTGATAAATCACGAATAGCAGAGGATTGAAGCACAACGGGGGTGACTGTTATTGGGGCTAGGAAGCGCGAACAAAATGCATTTTATCGCGAGCATCGTACACGAGCAGAAAGACTGTATAGGCGGTTGTTCGATGAGACTAGGCTGGAGGCTGCGCTTGGGCTCGCAAAAGTTTGCCGGCGCCGAGTCAGCGCCAGCGGCACGATGCCGACGAGCGATACGTTCCAAGTCCGACACAAGCCAAGCCTAGATACTGCATTCCCCTGCTTACGCTGCGGCAACCAGTCAATCTCATTGATTTCGCTGTCTCTTCAAGCCGGTTCTTTGATTCCTTTTTTGTCAGCGCCACGGCCACTAGTTCATTCCTATTGGATAGTTCAGCTTTCCTAATTGACACTTTCTTCTTTTCTCCGAGCGCCTTACTTGCAACTTACGTTTGTCGAATGTGCTTGAAAGGTTTGTTGGGACTACGCGCACCTGAGCGATATCAAATAGATGGATTTTGAAATATTGAACTACTACATCCGAAAATACGACAGTGTTGTCTACTTGAAAATCCAGATAACCGTCTAGTAGGTACTTATTATTCGTTACACACAAAGCACGTATTCATTTCGATTTGAGGCACCTAAAAGTAGTTAGATAAACTCAAGTTATTCGCAGATTTAATATATTTTGTTTTCTACAGAAGCGGTAAAAGTTTGGTATTCTTATGTTCCTCGAAAGATCGCGCTTAAAATAATACAATCGTCCCTCACTTACAGATATCAAGTGTAGACAATTGCAAAATTCTTGCCATCAAGCGTCGCCCACGCGTGCTCATCGTTTCTCGACATACGAGTACGTCTTTTCTTTTTAGCGAACCCTCTTAAAGTGAGATGATTACGTTCACAAGTAACCATTCTCAATTAAGATCGTAAAATTTAATTCACAAATAATTTGCGGGATTTTTTAATTTATCATCATATTACGCGCACTTAACATTTACGACTCGTGTATTTTCCGGCCGTCTGTTTCACAACGCGCAGCTTTGTCAAGAGCTTTCGATCGCGGAAAAAATTGAACCTATCGTTGACACGGATCTTATTAAGTTTGAAAGAAGTTTGAGTAATCAATGATATTATAGAAAACAAATAGAAAATGTTTCGTATCCGTATAAAGCGAGTTAAACGAGCGAAACAAAATAAGACTAGCGCATACAAGTCAGAGAAAGTTTTGACGAAGAAAAAAGTAGGTATATTGCTAATCTATCAATTGGCCGCTTCGTTTGCACAGTCCACGTTTATTTATAAGAATTGTTGGCGAGATAAATCTACGGGTGTCAAATAACGTTGTACGGTAATTATTAAAATGTCAAGTTTTAGAATAAAAAGGAAATCCGGAATTGTAAACGTTCTGAAACGACAAAATGATTGTTCAGGAGAGATGACTCGAAATCGTTTGCACGGCTGTGCCTCTATAGACAGGGGATTCGCTCTGGCTCTGTAGTAGTGGGAGCTTTTTTAAACACTCTAAGTCTAATGCCCTTTAAGAACATTGGCCTACATGCACGTAATGCATACGCAACGCACAACGCAAATCACAGCTGAGCTGCCAAGTCGCTGCTATAAGCTCTTTTGATCAACACGCTACTTTAATCTTACTCTCGTAGTTCGGGCTAATTCCATTTCTGACATATCACATCATCTTTTCCGCATAACTGTTCAAATGATTTTTATTCATTTTTCCCCATTTCAATTATCTCCATCATTTTTTGCGTTCCGTCGCTCGCTTCTGAATGCCATCTATTCAAACAACTTGCACCAAACTCTTCAATTCAATATCGGTAAATCAAATATTTGTTTAGCTTTCGGTCTGTGCAACTTTTATCACGGCAAGTGATAAAAGTTCTAATATTCATTAGAATCCACTACATTGGATTCTAATGAATATTTAACAACGGAACAGTTAGCAAGAGTAGACAAAATGAAAGAAAGTCGATGTGTTACCTAGTAAAACATGGTGACATTGAACCCGGTTGGCACGTTTTTAAAATTAAATTGCTGAATCGAAGTATCTCTAATGACCTATCCATATTCTGCCAATTCCAAGTAAGCTATATATTAAATGCGTGTATAATTGTTAGTCAATTCGCTTAGTCAGAGATCGTAACAACGTGTATTTTGATTCCTATCAAGAACAATTAGGCGCGCACTACGCCACTTGTTTGATGAATTTACCAGAGTATTGGGTGCATCACCTTGTTTCAACAGACACCACCTCTCTCGGCAACTTAAAGATAACCTGACCGTTCAATTTTCTCGATGTACATTCCGTTATCATCGTATCGATATAATTAACTAACTGATGAAACAATGGAAAAGGGCAAACAAAAATATTACACTCATGGTTAATTACATTCACTTGTACAAAAACTCGCACAACCAATAACGAAGTTCTATGTTTTCGTTTATCTTCATCTCTATGATCAACGACACTTTGTCAAAGTATTTATTTCAGAGAACAAAATTAAGACGATCGCATCATTTGAAATTAGAGATACGTAAATAAGATAGGAAAATATGCAACCAGGTAAGTACATACGCGAGAAAATAGTTTCAACGTACATTGTTCAACCAAAGATGAATTGCATCCAGTTTTCGTTAAAATGTTCGAGATTGTTGTTTTTTGTATATTTTTGTATAAGGTGTCGTGTACATTTTATGTTTTGGGTGTATGTCGTACATCACTGTAGCAATAAGAGTTCAGGAAATAAATTGGTGATTTTTTGCTCCATTTTTGTGCAAAAATATTTTTTTAAATCAAAACTATTCAAAAGTTCTGTTTTTACTGCGCTATATGCATATTTTTTTTGCTACTTAATCCGTTAGTTAAATACGAATGCAAACACGACAATTAAAGTTGCAGTTGAGTTTTGAGCAGTAATTGAGGCAAAAGTATACGTGTTTTGCGTTGCCATTTCGATATGTATTCAGATAACGCTTTGATATTTTACCCATACATTGGCTATATACGTACAAAACGATGTCTTTGTATCAAATCCAATAGGAAAGATATTCCAACTAGTTTTTAACAGTTTGATCAACATTCAATGATGTAATAGTGCACACATGTCACAACTTAGCACGAAAGGCTTCATTCACAAAATGAGATGTTGACGACAGGATCCAAAGGTGAGTGTTGTAACTCGTTTTGTACAAAAGCACTTTTGTACATGTTACGGAAGGTTTTTTCCCTGTAAGAGCCGTAAAGTAGTAACGATTTTATGATTTGGATGTCAGAGTGCAGAAATGTCTGGATATTCTGTCGTTCAGTAAAAACATTTTTAATATTTTTAACCATAAAAAGTTTCGTCATCGATACGCTTTTGTTATCCGAGGTATCGTTTTCAATTTCTTCAGATAATTCAATGGCTAACTTGTAAAGGAATTTGGATTGTAATCAAAACATTTTACAGACTTTATAAGTCCGTTGGACCTTCAACGAAGCACATCGACAAATAGTTGGTAATATCTTCTAAAGCATCGGGGAATTTTAGAAAATGAAAGAAAACCAATCGTTGGCCAGCAATTTCCAAAGAACAAAGACGACGAATATTTTTTGCCTAACAAATACATGATTAATAAGTGATATTCTAAATAGGCGAATTACTTGTATAACAGCGAATAAATAGTTTGAAGCGAACAAATAGAATAAATAGTATCTAGTGATATCGAGTGGACAGGCTTCGACGTAATAATAATAGTGATTTTTATTGGATCTAGACAGATTCGAATTCTGGTGGTAGCTTTTGATCGCTATTTGCATAATACTAGTCAGCTCATAGAAAATACGGAAGCTGCACTTATGACATCGGGCGTACGTATATATCGAGCGTCGCAGGTGTGTCAGTGGCAGCGATTCAGCGGATAAATGCACACCTGATCCGTAAGAATACGTAGCTCGTCGGACTAAATAACTTGGCCGTGCTCTCGCGTCATCTTGGCGAACGGCTCATTTGGGTTACGCAAGCTGCTGCGTCGACGATGGCTGCTGCGCGCATTTCTACCGGGACGCGGACGCGCGCGCACCAGATTTCCCCGACATTTCCAGAATCTCCGCATCGATCCGCTGCGGCGGCGGCTGCTGCGTGCTCTATCTCTCTTCCTCTCGCCGACAAAGCCCCTTTGTTGGTTGTGCTTTTCCCTCTAGACGACGGTCCGTCACTCCGCCGTCCGATTATCTTGCTCGCACACTTATCAAAACAGTCTTCGCGAAGTCAAAATTTACCATTATTCTTTAGTATAAGCTATTGAAAGCTCAAGGCAACTTGGCGAAAAGTAAATAATAGCCGATCCAACACGAACGGCTTAAATCAGCATCCAGTGGAGCATCTACAGAGGTTTTTTGTACGGGACAAGGGGCATTCAACTGACCTGTGTGCGGCAGGTGCGAACTGGCGAGTCGCGCGGCAGCATCGCCCAGCTTCTGCTGCACCTCGGTCATTCTTGAGTTGTATGCGCCCTCTTGTCTCGTGCAAGCTCGCAAGCTCTATTAAATTTGAAAGGACGGCAACTTGTGTTGGACGCACTCTTATTGGCACGAACACAACGACCCGTGGATACGTGAATGCGCACTACAATCAAGACGGCTACGCTCGCGCTCAAAGTTGACGAATAAGTCAGCTAAACGACTAGTTGTTGAGAAGCGCGTGCGACTGTATTGTCGTCGCAAACAATGTAAAAACAGCCGCGCTACTTACCCGACGCGCTTCGCCCAACTGACTGCCTATCTGACGCTCCGCCCGACGCGCTCTCGCTCTCTCTCTCCCTCTCGACTACTTCTCCCGTTGCCATACCTATGCTCCCGCAACTTGCTACGTATTATACCTGTCCTCGAGTAGATTACACACCACTCGACCATCGCCTCTCAACATACACTCTTCTATCAGTTATGCATTACGTATGCACTGTCTATATTCTCACTTGTTTAGCTCCATATTTCGTAATCGAATGTTCGTCCTGATTATTAACCTACAATTCGTTTACCAGTCGACATATACTTCATACTTGTGCGGATGAAATGCAATTGTTGCTTGTGAGATTCAATGTGACGTGATCAATAAAGTATATACATACAAGTACATTAATATTATTTTTAGTCGCGTGCGTAAAATCGTAAACAAGATATATTCAATTGGGAGCAAGATACCCAAGAATGGAACTTTTCACCCACGAAATTTCTCAAATATTTCAGTGATTGAGTTGAGTCGAATTTAAATTGTCTAAATATTCAAATAAATGGTCGATGACTACATTTTTCCCAATCTTTACCTACACGCGCGTAGATAAACGTACACTAGTAGACAATGAAATAACTATAAAATATAATAAACTCTAAACTCTTAAGTTTAACCCGTAGACACCTGTAGTGTCTACTTTCCAATTACGAGAAAAAAGTATACAAAAGAGTTTTCCGTTTAAACCAAGTGGAATGTTCTTTTAGCAAATTTATTTCACATCTGCATTGTTACTGCATGCAATGAATGCGCCGTAAAGCAAGGCAACCTGACTGAATCAATCAACTTATTTGACAGTTATCCATTTGAAACGCGCCTGTTTTATTGTCTCCCATAACGTAGAAAACTTTTTTCTAAAGGTTTTTACACAACCTCAGCAAATTTAGAGCATCATCGAGATAAATTTACGTAATGCCCTTCCACAACGCCATGAATAAGAAAAGTAATATTTAAGCTTGTTTTCTAAAATGTGCCTTCGATATCTTAAAATGGTTATCAATTACAGCGAACTTCGTCAAATTGGTTATATATTTAGGCACATTTTTGTGAAGATGTTTGATTTTTGGAACTACTTATTACTCAAATACATGATGAATTTTAAAATGAGGAATTTGGAAAATGCCGACAACTTGCGTAAAATTGTCATCGTTAATTCACTGACAGTCCGAGTGTTTGTGTCACTTCTGTTTTAGTTGAAATTTTAAGCAACGCTACATGGCAGTTTGGCCGGTGCTAACATAACAATTGCAATCAGTCATTCGAACCGCGAACAATTGTATATCACACTTGCGATACGAACATTAGTGATGGCGATGAGTCGGGTCTTTCTCTATCCAAGTTCTGTCTAGTCTCATATGTTGAGGAAATACTTCCTAACGCTTTGTATGACAATGCTTCAACTGTGATCAACATAACTAGACAATGTTCAAGACAATCTTTAACGACCTTTAGGATTCCCTTCTTATTCGTCATCTCTTACCAAATAATTGTATCCAGTATTCATTGAAATGAATTAAAAAGTCAAACTCCGGAATGCTGCAAACATTAACTGACTTTTATTCTAAGCTTTTGATAGAAGTATATTATGCTACAAGTAGGAAAAGTAGCTGATTCTCGCGTGCGATGGGATTGCCGCCTCAGCATACGAGCATGCTTAACGTTTGCTACTTCACTTCATAAATTGTGGAAATTTGACGTTACAATGATATTAGGAGTGGAGAAGGGTTGGGGCACAGACTCCTGAGTAAAAATAATTGAAAGAAAGATCGAAAAAAAAACAAGGTTAAACGTAGACATCGCTGTTTGTCTTTTTTTTCGTGATCGAGACAATTTTCATTTCGGGGAAGCTCTGACATTCACAAAGTTTTCTCGAACATATGAAACGGAAAATTCGATTATCTGCACCTTTCAACGAAATACAAATTTTACGCGGGAATGATATTCAAAAATGTACACAAGTATACGGTTACGAAAGGTAAGACAAGACACGTGTATAGATTTAGATTGTAAAACACAATATTATTATATCTCACTTGTGTGAGTTCTTTTACAGTAAATACACGAGGGTGGATGCAGCTCAATTGAAAGACCGGGTAGTTAGCAATTAAATTTATTTGGCCAATACAAGAGTAATCTAGGATGACTTGACAACGGCATGAAAAGCCAGTACGAAGGTGGGAAAAAGCCGTTGTCATGCCATGTGATACTCGTTACAGGTAAACTTACTTTGAGTCTTACTCGCTTTACATATAGTGCTACCTAAACAGTCGAGAGCTCTATTGGGGGGTCGGCGTACGTAGTAGCCACAGATAATATGGAGAGGATCACCGCTAAAGACCACGACGACAGACCTTAACGACAGACAAGAACGGTAGGAACCTCGCTCTCGTGTAGTTGGTGAGCACAGGAGCCGCGTTGTCGATGAACCGTTCGAAAATCCGAAAAGCGTGCGGAACATAATAGTTTAGTGAACCTGATTAGTGAATGTAATTTGTATAGTTTCGTGATAAATGCAACTCTAATTCGCAGCTTACCATTCACAGTGAATGGATCATCAAAAAGGATCGCTTAGGATTAGCTGATGTCTATGTGATCGCCTATGCCTATGAGGTAGTGAGGACTGAGGCGTTCCATCCGTTCCCACCATAGTGACTTCGTAGCGATCAACAGAAGAGATCTCTCTTACCTTGACCGAACAATACACTCACTGATTTATGACAGGGAAGATGTTGCCAGATTGGAAAAGCGAGTACAGTTCCGACGTCTCGGAGACAGAGACAGCCCTCATTGCGAAATCGTCTGGTGGTCGGATCGAGTCCAAGAGGTTTGACAACTCCTTAGAGGCGTCAATATGTCTTCAACTAACACAGCGAATGATTCTATCGCCAACCCCTCTGACAATTATCGTAGATTCACTAAGGCAATTCATAAAGTGCAAGTTACGCCAGTTGGAGATTCGTTCTACGGCAGATTTTCGGACGTGACTGCCTACTCGGGGGGGTCCGTGATAAGAGAAAGGTGGAAAACCTCCTCTCATCCTTCAAAATTTAGACAAGAAAAAGCTGTTCACAAGATGGGTACCACGATTACTCACAAAGGAATAAAAACAGCGCCATAAGAATGTTTGACGAAGTTTCAAAGTATAACGATTTCATCCAATTTTTCGGAGCCTACAGATAGAAGCGATCTCGAATAAAACAAATTTAAAAATCATTTACTGATTAGATGTATGAATCTCTTTATTAGGTTTTTCTATGCTGTTTTCACTGAATTTTCTAAGAAAATTCTAATTTAAATTATCAATTAATTATTAAGTTAATGTCACTCAAACCTTGATAACGATTTATTACGTCTATTGACATAAACTATTTTATTAAATTTACGTCGTAAACCAGTCAATTTTTGTTGTTAACAATTAATAATTTTTTTCTAAGGTTTACAAGCTGATCAAGCTCAATATGTTATTAGCAAATGAATTATTAAAGAATATTTTATATTAGAAACATGATTTTTTTGCTTATAAAAATTGTTTTGTATAATAAAATTTTTTATAGATAATTTAATTGATAAAGTAACGTATCATTTTGATAAAAACGTTAGGTTATTGGTTCGAACACGAAATATAAATAAGATAACTACATTTATTAATTTACTGTCTTCTTTAGACAATGATAATTATGTTAATTCTTGCAAACGAGATAAAGAAGAAAAATCGGAAAATGACGATAGTTACACTGCTCAACAAAATTAAAAACTATATAATTTCAAAGTGATAAAATTAAATATGATAATAAGGGTGCTCACCCAAAACAAATAGATCTACGTAAATTTGATGCTAAAACTTCAGAAAATTTTATGAATATGGGTAACGCTTAAATGTTGTATTCGCTACAATTTTGAAAAATTCGCTAGTTTCAATAAGATATACAACAATAATTAACCAACATGCACCTCACGAAACGAATGTTACAGAACTATTAACAATTAGGACAAACCCAAGAATCGATCTGGATGATGAATTTAACGAAGAATTAAATAATAATGTATTTAAAAAAAGACCTAAAATCAATGTGCTAGTTGAAAATATTCCAGTAAATGTTCTTATAGATTCGGGTAGTGAAGTATCTGATAACTTAAAAGAATTTTATAATACAAAAAGACAAATTAAGATTAATATTGATAAAGAATATGGGAAAGATTTTAATAAAGTAATCGAATTGATTTAGTCATATGGATAAACAAAGTTATTAAAGATGAAGAAGGAAAATGAACGAAGATACTCACCGTTGTGAAATATTCCAACAAAAGAAATATTTCACAAAAAAGATAAATACACTTATGCAGTTCACACCTATTTATAACGCTCGGGATTTATTATAAATAGATTTTTATAGACCATTGCCAATCATAAGAGGATGATGTACTACTCACGCGATCGTCAAAAAAATCTTTTAAAATTATATCCCAAGATATGATAAAATTAAAGCTATAATGTACATCCAGACACGCAATTCACCTCTAAATATTGGTAAGAAAAATTAAAAGTGAAAATATCAAGTTATATTTCTCTAGTATTCGCCCTCCTCAAAGAAACATGGTTGAGTGTATGCACAGAGAATTAGGTAGATTTTTTTATGGCTGACAGCCATACAAAAATGGGCGTTGCTAATACCAAAAATACAGGAGATAACGAGTAATGCTTACCATGAAACTATCGAAACCACTTCTATTGAAATTTACCTAAACATCAAACTCGAACTTTTCTGGCAGAGCTGGTTTCCTTCGAATCCAAGATCCAAACATAAATGCAACAAACTTTCAGAATGAAAAGACAAATGTATAAAATTGGATATATCGAGCTAACAAACAATTTGGCAACTAATTAGAAACCTTGCAAAGTTAAATAGTTGATCATGTTAAAAAGTTATTATACTTCGGACAAAGACGATAATGAAATATATAAATTTTTCAATTTGTATGAAGGGCCATACGAAAGAAAGGAGATAAAAGAACCCGACACTTATCTGATTGCATACACGAATGGCAAAGATAAAAGTATCTAACATACTTTGCATTTCAAGCATTATCTACAGTAGTCATTCGAAGACGGATGTATCAAAGATTTCTCTCCGTATACTAAATAGTACTGCTGAACCAATGTATCATGCGCACCTTCGGTTATTTCTATCCAGAATTAAATGTTCTCTTTCTGAATACGACTAGTCAAAACGCTGCATTGCAAAACGACTCCTCGGATTTGAGAACTTATATCCCATTTAAAGAAGCTAAAATCTTCCTTCCTTTTTAAAGCGGTCAACAGCAGACACTGCCTCTTCATCGTTAGCAAATCTTTTACCACTGAGCCATTTTCTCATGTTTTGAAATAGAAAATAGTATATAGAAAATTATTTTTTAACGCAAAATTTTATAGTTTTCATATTCGTTATAAAGTTTTATTGAATTATAAAGAGTTGGCCTTAAAAATTTCATAATTTATGGAAATAATTAACAATAAAACAGAAATCATTCAAACTCTTTATATCCTTGAACTGCTGTTGATCCCAGTACCATTTTGGAAAGAGGGCTTTGACAAAATGGAAAAATCGATTTCTTTCGTCCCCTCTAGTACGTAACAATCACGTGGACCAAGGACAACAATAACAACGACAACATCTAAAAAACATGAATAGCGGCTCTATCACTTGATACCTGAGACAAAGGGACGATAAAAATAACTAATCGAAAGGGGACAATCGGTTCCAATGAAGACGAACACAGTTCCATCTGCAGTCAAGTTTATGGCGTTTTTTGGGATACACGTGAGATAATTTTCTATCTTCATAAAGGAAAAACCATCGATAACAAGTATTATGCTAGTAATATTTTTGATTTGTAATTTAGATTACTTTGGAATATATAAAAATGTGCGTTTGATATAAATGAGCTTATGGTTTATAATTTATTAAAGTATACATAAAATTGTACATTGTCTTATTTAGTCAAGTATATTGTTGTGACATTTTTCAACTGAAAAAGCGACAATCTTAAACAAATATAACGAACCAAATAAAACTACTTCTTCTATAATGTTAATATAAATATTGATAAAATTCCATGTGCTGTTGTTTCATTATGAAAAAATGGATGAATATTTTAAAAAGTCATGCGTCACTTTTTACTTTGATACGATAAATTTTTGCTGCTTTAAAATGCTGATCCGTGTTTTTAGATGTCCCAGAATGCCTTCTAGGCAATCGTAAGTCGGTAAAAGTACAGATGATCGTTCACAAAGGTATACAGTGTGATCAAATCGCGTAGAGTTCTTCAATTTTTCTATTATTCTTCTCCGGCTTTGTCGCACAGCCGTTTGAGAAACGCTGAAAAACAATTGATAAATTAATTGAGTATTCTATGGTTTGTTCATCTTGGATAAGTCAACATAGAGAATTGATTGTTAGAAAAACATAGAATCTGAATATCGAATAGCGAAATAGTTATTGAGCTGCATCCTTGTTGCACTGCCACCTGGGCATTTCTCCCATCAACTGCAATAGACGAGACAAAAAGCAAACTATTGGTTGAGATGAAAGTACGGCTTTCATATAAGTAATTGTACTATTTTGTATTATTAATGATACATGTTTCGAGACCTTTTCGAAAATTAATGCTTTTCGCTAAATTTTGACAAAATTCGAATTTTCTTTGGTAATTTTTTGTTTTTTTTTGATTGATGGTTTTATCGTACTTTCATCTTGGAATGAAATCGTAATCGTCGAAATAATCGACCCAATCTTCGAGTCCAAAATTTCGACCGATTTCAACGAAAAATTGAAGCAGAAAGAGAAGCGAAGAGTGTTGATAGGGCTTACTCACGCTTAACGACTCATCCGCTTGTGTATATCCCATCTTAAGACATCAGTTTCTTGACAAATGCTGTAAAATGACAGGTAGGGAAATCAAACATAAGGGATTATATACTCAAATTAAACTCTTTTTTGGAATTAGATGTTATTTGCGGAAGCCAACTGTGGATATTGATTTCAATCTATGGGTCGAATGAATGCATTAATTAATTTTTCTGACAATATTAAGAATTTAATCAAGGTAGTAGTCGATGTTTCAAGTAATGAGGACTTGTAAAATAAATTCACGAGCTCAATAAAATTATAACTAATATAATGGAAGTTGTTAAAAAATAATTAATACACTTGTCTAATGTAGATTATCGTATTATAAACAATGCATTGATCGAAATTGCACAGGGAAAACGTAGAAATAAATTAACCAGTAAATCGACATCGAAATTTTCTGCTGGAGCAATTAACCAATCGATTAAATGTTCAATACATACGTGCATATGGGATGAAACCATCTTCATCTTCTGGATCCATACATTCTCGGAGAATAGTTTCGACTTCGCTATCTTCCAAACGTTCACCTAAGAAATTGATACGTTAAATCCAATGATTCAAGCAAACAAATCATAGTTGTTAATAAAATAGTTGGTTTTCCTTATTTTTTTGTAAATAGAAAAAAGTACATACCTAATGACAGAAGAATGTGAGAAAGTTCGGCTCCCAGCATCGTGCCATTTTCCTGTTTATCGTACAGTTTCAGACATTCAATAAAGTCCTCGTAACAGCCCTGCTCTTTGTCTTTTTTGACTTGACTGAAGATTGGTAGGAATTCTTCGAGTGTCATGGTTTTCTCACCTCTTTTCTTCGTGCCACCCATCTTTTCGATAGTGGCGTTAGTTGGGTTCAGATTCAGTGCACGAAGAACATTACCAAGATCAACTGCGTCGATGACGTTGCTGCCGTCAGCATCATAGATGGAGAAAGCGAATTCTGCCTCTGCAAATATTTGTTTCCATCGTGATCGGTGAAATGATACAATGACAAGCTTCTCGTTTATTTCATTTTATTCGTAACTAGTGATAATTATGAATAATAATAATATCGATCGAATGCAATAACAAATCGGTAAATTCAAAATCCACCTTGTCACGTGTTTTTATTTTATACTCTATTTTTTGTTACCATTAAAAGTGTGTGAATTCGCAAGGTTTTTAGGATCGCAAGATTAATCATCGTCCAACAGACGTTTTGTATTGGAAACTTTACTATTCGTTGTTTACGTGTAACAAGTTGAGAATTAAAATATTTTTATGGCGGTTATCATAAAAGTAGACCTTTATATCCTATCCTACATAATGAAAATTGATTTGATCTTGTTTAAAATTGATTGAGATGCTTGGTTTCGTTATAATAGATTTCAATTAGATGTACAATTTGTATGCTAATCACGATTGTATGACGTGAAGGAGAATCACGTAAGACTTTGATGATGTAGATGTGTACGGGTATTAAATATCAACAAGTTTACTCTCAAAACAATATTTAAATTTAATGATACTATGATTTCATAAAAAATGAAAAACGTGGAGAAAATTTAGTTACCGCATGCATGGCTTAAAAAATAAAAGAGAAAACAAAGCATGTGCGCGCACAGAGCGAATGTTATCGATAAATATAATAACAAACAATAAATACACTATAAAATATACTTTGGTAACCGAATATAAATGTAAAAATTAAAACAAATATTACAACATAAAATTTTATAAATATCATTTCCAATACATAAATTTCGAATTGATCTACTGTAAAACGAATATTTGTACGGCTAGTACTGAAATAATTAATCTATTATGTTTAACTGTGAGTCAGAATAGTTATGATTTCCCGCTCTGATGACTTTATTTAGTCACATTTCAAATGCACGTTTAGTCTAAATTTAGTCTTTAACGAATTGTAAACATATTCGAAATTTTCATTCAAAGTCTAACGTAAACATAAGGTTCGATATAAAAAGTTAATTGGCTATTTTACTCAACTAATATATCTTCTTTGTGTTTAATATTGATTGAGATATTTGGTTTTGTTATAATAGATTTCAATTAAATATACAATTCGTACGATAATCACAATTTTAAGACTTTTTTGTTCACTCCGTAGTCATTGTTGCTTATAATTTCTATAAAAATATTTTTGTCAATATATGTTATAACTTATAAATTCTAAAGGCCTTCAAATATATTTAATGTATAAAATATCAAAACCGAACTTTTTTATACGATCACGTACTTCAAAAATCGCTGTTAGTTACAAATATTCCCAACTGTCTATCATTCACAAGATACCGTTAATGAACAAGGGGTATTCGTAATTTGATGTCGTTTAAAGTTCTAAAACTTTCGTAAGAATTTTGGAAATCACACAATGTCACTAAAGTTGATGTTTATGGTGCCAGAACGAGTCGAAAATTATCGTAGCAGTGAAACAGAAGGAAAAAATATGTCTCGAAAATGTGAATTTTTAACCATGCCACGTACAAAACTTCGTGATATCTAAAGATATTTCGTAAACAGACTGCTGCATATACTTGGATAAAAGTGAAGAAAAATATCAGGAAAGTGTTTAAAAAGAAATAAGAAAAGCGAAATTAAAAGATATAGTCAGTCAGGATATACTAATAAATGTAGGTAAAAAATGAAAAAAAACGCTAGTCAAAGAAATTTATCACAATTTACCCTATAAAATATGTATACGAAACAAAAACTTTAGAGCGAACGTTAAAAAAATATGAGTATCAAGGTCATTTTATTAAAGAAAAAGCCAAAAACAGTCAACTACACCAAGATTTATTTGAAGGTATTCGAATCTATAAATCACTAATTTAAAGAAATATATAAATGCAAATATATGGTTATTTTCCCAGAAATATACTTTTGCCTGTGCAATGAGTCGTATAATTTGAATAAAAAGTGAACTACAAGAAACTGAAATCAAGTTGAAATAAAATTTGTTTTCATTTCTATTGTCAGCAATGCATTCTTCAAATGCATCGTAGCTGGTAAAATTTCACGAGAAACGGGAGAGACGGTAAAAATCATGTTTCCGCAGTTTCACACAGACAAGAAAAAAAATCACGAACCCTTATGAACTGGGTCATAGTAGAGCAGATTCGACAGACCATAGCATTACGAACAAAAAAAAATCAATATACTTCGTGGATCATGAGAAAAATCTGGTTAAACATGCTGTTTAATTGACGTACTACTATATAGCGTTAACTTATATTCTACTCGACAACTAACAGAACTATAACTAATAAACGGAATTAATTTAATGTTCTAACTAATAAATCTTGATTGTTAATCGCAGTGAACATGTTTTATTGTAAGAATAATTAAAAATTGTAAATAGGGCAAATCCGCAAAGAAATCAGAACATTTTTCCAAATATCTCGCATTATTTTTAGCGGTGTTGCCCCTTCCAAATCTTTAAAGATCCGAGCACTGGGTCAGATTACCACTAGCTCACCATATAAGAACCGCGCGCCAGATATTTTTAACAGCGGAATGTGCTATTCCTCGATTGACGCTGTAACCAAGAAACTTCACGAATAGGATATTACGCAACGAAGCTTACAAAGACTTGAGTTTTGGTAATGAGCTTTCGTCGACCACGTAAAATTCAAGAAGAGCAACATTGTGCGTTAACATTTTTTTTTCAATTTTATTACTTCAATCTAGTGTTTTTGGCACCTGTCATCCGTAATAACTTCGTGAAATAGCCTAGAGAAGAAAAACTAAAAAAACATTGCAGACAACTGATACTTTGCTCTAATATACATAGTTGTATTCGATTAATAGGTCATCATTGCTAAATACACGAGAAATATACGAGAGTTTTTAACGATTTAATATCGAGTAAACAAGTTGCACGAGATGATGTAGTTGAGAATCATATAGGTATCAATTGATTACAAAAAGTACTATTACAACTTGGCAAAAACATGACTAAACTTTTATTAATAGAAGATTAAAATCACTCGATAATTCGATAGGTAGCGCGCACTTTGAAATCTTTGACGGGTAAGAGTCACGACGATTATATCACTGACACTCGTTTAAGGAAATAATTGTTGAGCGAACGGTCGGGGAAGAGATTTTTCAACGGTTTATAACTATTTGACAACTGGATTTTAGCTTTGTACTCACTTTCAACGTCCCTGGGATTGAGATCAGCCTAGAAAAAGAAGTATTTTCTTAAAATTCGTTAAATAATTGGCTAAAATACACAATGCCAATGAACTTCTCCGTAATCAATGCACGATATTAAATACATAAAAGTGAATAACTTGCGAAAGAAATGATCGCTTACCATTGTTTAAGTGTGTGCGTGGCCTCTGAATGCTCACTGAACTAAACTGGAACCAGAAGTGCGAGCTGATCGAGGGCTGCTCGTTCGTTTTATCGCAACAGATGGCGCATCGCTAGGAGATATTTGAGAATCAGACGTAGAGCCAGTTGCTAAAGCTTTATTCTTCCCGGGATATTATAAATACAACAGCGGCAAGTCGACGCGAGCACGATCCAAAAACAGTTTTAAAAGCCTTCGACTGCTGAGCCAGTCATCACTGATTTTTTTCTAATATACACGTACCTATTGTGAAGGCCATTGCTGCAAGCACTGCCATTTGATTTGAAAAAAGTTTGCGTTCTTCTAGAATATACATATCGGTATCAATCTTACTATTCTACAACAAACAGGCCATGATCTGCTTATTCAAGATTGCTGGAAAGCACCAATTTTAAATCGCCAAAAATCTTAAACCGATCAACAATATAAATATCTTACAAACTCAATTCATCGTGAAAGACAAATAAGAGCTATTCGTCGAGCCGTTCTACTTGTCGATTAAATGTCAACGCTCGAATTTAAGAAAATATAATTGTACGAAAGTTCATTTCTTCGATGTTTTCAACAATAATACTACTTTGAATTTAAATGATTCTTTAAAGTCGGGCAAAGCACCCGATAGTCAATATCTAGACGTTGTACGTAATGAAACCGAGTGAACGGTATCTAGCTCGTTTTAAGCTGTCGATGGTTTTTATTAAAAATAATGATATTGATATAATAATAATGTTGCAAGGTCAGATACGTAAACACCGCACCTAATTAAGAATTACGACTGTTTTGATGTTTAACATAGGAATTTTACGAGAATTATAAATAGCTATCCTAGCTAGCACTGGTATTTTTGACACATTTTAAAAACGAACACTTTTCAGAAGCGAAATGAACTCGCTTTCCAGATATAGAAACATTGGTAAGATGGCGATGTTGTACATTTGGTTGACTTATCAGTTACATAATTATTGTCGACAGCATGGAAAATCGAATTTGTCAAATCATTGTATATGTTTTGTTATTAAATTCTTCTGCGAGTAATTTTAATATAAAAGCTCACGATATTAAATAGGAAATCTACAGTGGCGAAATATGAGTCAGACTAGTGACTATTGCGAGTCAGCTCAAAATTAGTATACGACAAATACACGGCCGATTGGATGATTCTCCTCTAAATTTATTAGTTGTTGTAATGCATTTACTCTTTCGCTTGGAACTATCGTAAAATATCGAGTTTGAGTGCTGTATACGTTCAACGCAAACATCTCCCATGTTTAATAACACAATACCGAAGGATTCTGTAATGATTCAGCTCTCAAATTAAAGATTGAGTTTGCCTTGATTTTTCTCTCATTTTGTTCAGATTTTTATTCGGCATTGAAACTCTGACTCGGAGCAAATCCAGATTTTTTTGTGAAATAGCCAATTTTTACCCAATTTTTTACATTACTTCCAATATTATCACGTAATTTAGTATTGAATAATTTCTGATCTTGCTTTAATTTAAAATTGCAAATCCAAGCAAGTGTAGAAACAACAAGTGTTTTTGAAACATAGTTATCATAACTAAAGAAATATCCTTCTAGAACTTTTATTAAGTTCTATACTGTTCCATAAGTAAATTTGAAGTATAGATGTCTTAGTTTTACAAGAAGCTTGGAGTCAATAGAGAGTAACCATTTACATGGAATCCTGGCAAGATTTACTAATTGCGTAACGTAAAAAATGGTACGAATTAAACAGTAGTAATTCTCCAATTTAAACCAATTATATTTGATCAAAGACTCGTAACTTTAATTAGAATTGTTACAGAGAACTTATAAAGAATCTTAACAAAAGAATACAAGAAAATGAATTTAATTGGATACGGAAATTAGGAATTGGTTACACTAACAAGGAAAATCATGCAGACGGGTTATGATGTTAAATATATGGATCTGTCTGTAAAATTAAAGAAAATACGTCAAAAAATCGCAACCATTAGTCCTAAAATTCATTTTTCTTGTCAATTACTGTGGTTTTGGAAGATGATGAATTGAAAACTGAAATCAAAATCTTTCGTTCATTGATCATCGACTAAAATCCATTCGCTTGATTACATATTTGGACGATCTATTTGAACATGTTGAGTGAAATAACGACTAAATGATGCTGTTAGAATATAATAGTGGATAACGTAATAGTGTAATGAAAACATCTCTAGAGCAAAAATGTAACAGGCAAGAAAAGAAGAAAGTAGAAATCGGACAAACGTTCAAGATCGTTTAAAATTTGTTTTGATCAAAATCCAATACTTCTCTATCTTGGTGTTGTTTTAAAAATATGATTCAATTCGTTAAACTCAATCGGTGGTTCAACGTACAGAGGCCACAATAAAATATTTTTTATTGTGGCTACGAGCGAAACGAACAAATATTTGGCTAAAAGAAACGTACAAGTGTATTCAGAGAGAAAGCGGCAATCGTAAAAAATTTGGTCCAGGCAGCGTCCGCAACTTGGCGCGCCCTGATCGATGAGCGTCGGCGCACTAGAGTCGCTCTCGTGC
Organism: Chouioia cunea; assembly: GCA_030064505.1. Classification (NCBI taxonomy): domain Eukaryota; kingdom Metazoa; phylum Arthropoda; class Insecta; order Hymenoptera; family Eulophidae; genus Chouioia; species Chouioia cunea. The sequence continues at coordinate 2,091,336 of JAOPFQ010000006.1, read as the reverse complement.
ATCTCTGGCTGGCTGTTCCCCTCTTCCTTCTCCTCCTCCTCCTCCGAGAGTCGATAGGGCGCACAGCAGACGCTGACTCGTCAACTCGCTCTGCCTTGCACCCCTTTCACTCGGCTCAGTCCAATAGCTGCTCTCTTCTTCTCGCCTTGGTCGTTGTCACTCCGGCTGATTGCCGGAAGTATGCCACGAGGACGAGTGCCATCAGGCGATTGCGTCGCGTTCCCCGTCTCCTTGCCTCGCTTCGCTGTTCTGCTTTTTGAAGCATCACTGAAATTCAGTCTGTTTTCATCTCTATTTTGCCTCTCACTGGTCAATCTGATCAATGTCTTTCTTCGTCTCTCAAACAAGATCACGTTCGACCGCTTCTTACGCTCGATCTTAGCTGCGCATTAATCATTTTCGCAAACCACCTTGTTCTCTACGGCACATACTCAACCAACTGCAAGCGCAAGATTAACCAGTATCTGACAAAATTGGCTCATAAGTAAGTGATTTGGTTATTCATCGTTTCTTTTCCAACAAACAACTGCTAAAGCTCTAGCCGAAGCTATACGCCGATAAGTTTCAAATTATTCGTCTATTATATAAGGATTCTAGTGTTAACTTACAAACTACTATTTTCTCTAATTATATACATCTTGTTTCTCGATGCTCTAGCTAAAAACTCAAATTCTTGCATAGATGAGATGACACCGCTGACAAACCAAAGGCTATTTCCATACAAATTCGTGATTCGTTTTACGCTATAGTCAATCAGTGTAAACTCCAATGTAAATCTGATTGATATTAAATACTCAAGAGTACTCAACTGGCATCAGAGTATGCACCCATAGATCACTTTAAACGATCCATTCACGTTGGCCAATATCAACATGTGCGAACCACAGTTGCCTCTCTCAGTCCAATTATATTTATGGCGCATGCTCAAGTAAGTACAAACATGATACATGAACATTGTACGCTTAACAAAGTAATCTTCTATCGTTATACATCGACTACACCGAGCGTTCTGGTAAAGAAAAATTAGAAAAATTCAGTCGAATATAAAATCAATTCTGTTACCTAATATTTAATGACTCTAAAGCACTTGTGAATAAGAAAAGATTTTTTTATTAATTGTACGAACAAAAGAAATTTATACAAACGACGTTCATATTCAGAGAATTAATTATATTTTGCGTGACTTTCAGGCCATTTTTGAGAGCGAAACTTGGTCGGGTACACGAAGCATCTTGCTGGGTATGACTATACGAATAAAAGATTTTCTTCATTTTTCGTTTGACAGTGCATTATACCTTTCTAACCATCCATTCTTTCAGTTTTGTCAACGCGCGCCGGGACATCACGTAAGTTAAGATTTATCGTCTTCTTATTATTCAAGTTCAAGAATTTTTAGTATTTTACAACATTTCTAATTGGCTTTTGTTATAGCAGGAAATGAAAGAAGCTTGCTCGGTAATATTGTATTTATATCTGCAATGTTTATAATGAATTTACGGAAAATAAAACAAAACTAATATTCAACGTATATTTGCAGGAAATGGAAAGAGTTTTGGTTCAAAATATCCACAACGACGTGCCACCTTCTTTGAGGGCGCTTTTCGGCACAGTGCCACGATGGCGTTTGATCCAGGCATCTCTTCCCTTTGTCTTGCACGCTGCCGCAGGCATCTTGAATAACAAGTAAGGAGCGATCACTTGTGTGATTAACACATCCTACGATCCGGATTACCACTATCATTTAAAGTATTATAATTAAGTATCCTCCTGATACTTCAATTACGATGCATTCAATAGAATAAAATGCCTAATTATTCAAGCTTGCAAAAGCGCTTGGACGCTAATTAGTCATTTGGAAGGTAGATTAAAACTAGTATTGATGATTTGATCGGGATTATCGATTTGTACTTTTGTTTCTTCAAGGAGAAACATTCTTCACGTAACTCCTTATTTGGTGTATTTATCCATTAGGCACTACAGAGTCCAAATATTACATTTTTCGACCATGTCCACGCGTGTTCTATTTGAATAATCGCATTTAAATGTCTAGTTATATCTCATTGGTGTAGCTATGTAGAAGTGTTTGTTCAAATTAGAAACTTTTTGTCTAGACTTTACGGAAAAATGTTTTTCCCTATTCTTGTTTCTTATTAAATTTTAGAAAATTATTATTTTTTATTATCTTAATCGCGTCTAATCGTTTTCTTTTAACCATGTGTTTTCAGTAGGTTCACAGTGGGAATAATTGTAATTGCATAGATGTGGATAACTTTTTTCAAATTTTGCTCACGTATTTGATATATAATGATTTATGTTAGAATTTACGTTTCAATAGTTTGGTCGAATAGAACATTTTTTTATAACGATTTTTAAAGTTGTTATCAATAATGTCTTATGGAAAAGTGTGCTGCTTGGTGTACTCTTGTTTTCTAAAGTAAAGATAATTAGGAAAAAATAAATTACCTAAACTTATCGTATCTTCTTGCAATTCATGGAGTATTCCGTCAAAGAAAAAGACTTTATCAACGTGAAGAAAATGAAGCTACAATCAAATCAGTTTCTCTAAAACGTTTTCTTTGGACATACTCCAATCCACAAATAAAGTTTCAAATCCATCTCAATCTCTGAAATTAGGAAAAAATAGGATTGGTTTCTCTTGCGCATACACCTTATGCTGAGTGATCAGAGACTGTTGCCTTTTAACATAAACGTTTTGTTTAATAGGGCCGGAAGAACATTCCAATGGTTGTCTTTCTTGTAAAATTAGAAAAAACAGATTTGAAAATCAAATATTAACACTGAATCATTTATGTAAAGAAATATTTTTCATTTTCAGAAAAGACTTTCAGAACCTTGGCCCTTTAGAGACGACATTACTATACATACTGCACTGGACGCTGCTCGATGCTGCTGATGAATGTACCGATCAAGACGGAGAAGTCAATAACCCATTTTATTATCTGTTTTCTATACCCACAATGACAGTAAGTATTTTTACCGCCCATACTTTGGAACTTATTTCGAAAATATCGAATAACTTAGGAATTTGGCAAATTAATTTCAGCTTTTCGTATATTTATTCGTACCGTTGGTGAATCATTTGAAAGATATCGATTTTAAAGGCAATCTTCGTTTAGAAAATGGACAGAATATATGGTATCCTATTTATGAATGTAGACACCCAGAAGCAGCATGTTTTACAGCTCACTGTCGACCAAAACCCCGAGCTTTATGGAAATCATTTACAAAACCGGCTAAAAATCAAACTGTTATCGACGAAGTTTTTGTTGGTAGTACGTATATTTTATATCCTCGAGGAAAGGAGGTGCTCAATTTGAGTATTAATAGAAGATACAACTATTATTATTGTTATTATTATTATCATATTATTATTATTATTATTGTTTATCATAGCTACAGAAAATCCTTCTTCTCAAAATGCTGGATTATCCGACCAAGCGATACCAACTTCTACGAGAGGACTAGATGACGACGTGAGCAATTTAACTAGATGTAAAACGTTTTAGCAATACCTTGAAAGTTATCGTTGTACCTGTTAATAATATTAATTTCAGGGTTCTTGGGTATCATCTCCAAAAGATAAGGCCTTTCCCGAAACTATTCCAGAGGAAAGTTCTAGCACCGAGGATGAACATGTTGTAAATAAATCAATCACCTTAAAATGTTTTAGTTAACCTAAGAATAACCAAAAACAGCGAATGATATAACTACTTTATACCCCCCCCCCCCATCTAAGGTTATATTTACTCTTCCTTCACTGGATGAATCCGAAAGAATGCTGGATGGTGTTAAACAAGTCTCTACTATATATGCGGTCAGTGCTTCCGTTAGACAATATATTTGTTTGTCAATAAATGTTTATTGTTTAAAAATCAATAATCAGGGAGAAGCGAGTATTTTCCATGTGGCGATGGGCCGTAGAAGTAGTTGTGCAAAACCTACTTTAACAATAGAGCAAGTCACTGCCATATCCGATTTGGATTCGTACAGGCAATACGAAGGAAAACCTGCAGCTAGAAAGTCGAGGTACGAAAAGAAAGAAAAATTTGGGTGAAATAATTGTTTTCAATGGCACGTATTGCGTACTCGAAGCGAGGCGAAGGACTTTTGCGACTGAGCGTAAGTTTGCAGTATACGAATCGCACACCGAATTCGATTTAATGCAATCATACGAGGTCAAAAAATCGTCTTCGTACTCGACAAATAAAAAACTAAATTGATCAGTTTACGACTTGTCGTATCCATATTTATGCAATGTATGGATTAACTTTGCGTCCGACGATCGGCAAATGGTCAGTTTAGAACGGAACTTTAGGCCAGAAAATTGGCGAATTACATTACAAAGAAATCTTTCCCGAAATTAGCGACGCCTCGAAAGAAAGAGATAGAGCAACGGATGGTTCGAAAACTAAAGGGGATGGGCAGCGCTATTCTTCATCTGGAGATGGTCAAACTAGATTATCTGCCGTTGACATGGACGTGCGAGCAGCAACATTCCTTGATGTCGCAATCATACGCTGTTTATTTATATCTCAATGGCAAGAAGAGGGTATCTTTTGGGCTTTACAATTTTTATACAATCGGTCAGTTTATTTAAAATATCCAATATTTCATTTATTCATTAATGTACACGTTCAAATATTTTCATTGATACGACACAGTCGTTCAAAATTCACATATATACGACGGGACGGTATGATGAAGTACAAAACACTAGTCTGATACATTTACGGAAAATAGGTTACATTCTCTAGCAATTAACTAACTACGTATGATGTATTGCTATAAGACAATTAATCCGACACTTTCCGTTTTTACAAATGTCGAGAAAAAAAGAATAAATTAATAAAATGAACCGCCTTTCAGAAGAATGTATCGCATTTAGCAATATTTTAAAAATCGATAATTGTGGATAAAAAATGTATCGATGTAGTCGATTTCTTACAACTTTTATTTATTTTGAGACATCAAAATTGATAATCAACTGTATCTTCAAATTTATTGATATAAATAATACTTTTAGTTTACGAAAAATAAACGAAGAAAGTTCTACTCAGCAAATGCCGCGGCGTCGAAGTAATTCGTTGCCCATTCCCAAAATCGAAGTATCTATATATCAAAGTCCCGAAAGTAAAAAGAGGGAGGACTGTAGAGACATTGCGGATTTTCAAGATACGCGAGATTCTATTTTATCTGCAGGTACAGAATATCTATTTTGCGAAATAATTTCCTTATGAGACATTTTGAGGTCTACTTCGTAAGTCAATATGAATGAGTCTGGAATTGAAATTCAATTTTTTTAACGCGGGTAAAAGGCTACACTTATTTATTGAATAGTGATATTTATGAATCATGGATACCGCAAATGCATGAGAGATAAGACTTTCGAAGCCGATGAATTATTGTTTTATAGTCTAAAAACCAGGCCTAAATGGCGTTATTCGTCGCAGTGATGCGAGATATAACATACACACATATATGTACATATATATATATATATATATATATATATAGAGAGAGAGAGAGAGAGAGAGAGAGAGAGAGAGAAAAGATCCTTTGACCTTGTGTGGTTAGCGTACTGTTCTCGTCTTCGACCGGCTATTTAATCTTAATAAAACTGAATCTTATCTGTACAGTATATCACGTTAAATGGATATAATAATAGCTACATTTTATCTTAATCATTTCTAGATACTACAAATGAATATTACTACGACTTGAGAGAATTATAGCTACCACTTAAAGATTAAATCGAGCATTCGTGAACCTCGTTGTGAATGATTACGCATAATCTTGATAAGGAAAGTGATATCTTCGAAAAAAATAGTCAATTAAACAGGCTAATTAGAACCGTAATGTTTTATTTGACTAAAAAATGAATGCAAAAAAGCTCATTTCAGTAATCAAAGTTAAATTTAATAATTTTTCGTTGAGTTTGATGGATGCAAAGTTTAACGTCCAGAGTTGCGTCATATTGGCATGGGACGAGGACCTCCAAATGCATAATTTTTGACGAATCTATTTCAATTTTATAGCAAAATAACTTACTACGTATTATGTTTTCATAGATATATCATACTACGGAGATGTTACATACAAAACGCACGATACAGAAATAAGTCATACGAGAAGAGCAAGTGAAAAAACCAAAAAACGTATGAAAATGGCGGACTTGAAAGCTTTCGTTGAGACAAAATTACTTTCAAAATCCGAAAAAGCTCTTGAGAAAATAGGCCAAGAAGAACCGAAAACACTGTTCGAACAGGTAGACGAAGTTATTAAAGTTGTGTCTTATATAATATAGACTGCATCGTCGATAGAAACACAATGGAAAGGATGTTTTTTAGGAATGTCACCGAAGTCTAGATGCAGGAGAACAGCGTTTGACGAGACAACCTTCAGTTAGTTCAAAGATATTTGATACAAAAGATCCTGACTATATAGAACATCCTTCAAATTTGATAAAAGGCAAAAGTATGCCTAGTTTGAGGTACTAATCATGTTCTTTATTACCATAATATTCTGGGTCCCACTTGTACACGTTGAAACATTGCAAATCTGTCGTTTCAAAAACGATTTTCCAAAATCCTTTTATATTCATAATTCTAATACAGAGATTAGTTGTCTTGAATTGAACACTTATCGTAGATTTTTATATATTTGCCTTTTTCTTAAAATAACATTGAATTTTGCGTAATCGTAGCACACTTTTCGTTTATTTCCAACTATATGTATTAAAATCTACTAATCGTATCGGAAGTTCACAATTAACACGCTTAGTTTTTGAAACTTTTACATCACGAAAAGAAAATGCATTGTAGTTTCAGTTTAACTTGCAAACGTTAATATTTGATAATTCATAACATTTCGATTATTAGTTGATACGATAAAATGTATCGATCTTTTAGAATAGCATTAGTCACTATTCAGTAATTAATAACCATACCGTAACAAATTTTGAAGCATTTTCACATGATATCTCTTCATATCGCTTGGTGTTAATCTCGCGTTTAGAAAATAGATTCGAAAGCTAATTAGGAAAAGTAACTTGTGAAAAACCAGCTCGTGTGTTGTTAAAGTACACGTTAAATTAAGCGTAGAAATTTTACAGTATTTTCACGATTGCTTACGATTGTGTTTTCAATTTTCAAATCAATCGAATGATACAATACGAATTTGTTTTTTTAACTTTCCAATAATTCTGACTAATTCATCGTAATCATTAAAATAAGAAACTATAGTCGCTACAAAAACCCTTTATTTGTTTACGATGTCTATCTTTGCGTGTATCCTGTTTCTTTCAACCTCATCTTTTCATTTCACACTCGTGCTCAGCTGCTTGATAAATGAGCTGACCGCGGGAGGGTAAGTTGTATAAATGTGTTTCTCTACAAATAAACTTGCCTTTTCTATTTCTTTTCCATTCTATCTCCTATGTGTTTTCGATGTACTTTTCGCTGATTATTAACTAAATCTTTTTAAGTATAAGAGTTCTGAATCCAGTTCTGATATTCAAATATCGAAATGATTTTGTTGTCAGGCGATATCTAAATATTTAGACGTTTAGCATTCTCGTGAACTTAAATAAATCAAAAGGCTTTTTCTTGATTATCACGTGTGCCAGCGGGTTGACAATTGTTGTACCAAATCTGATAGTAAAATTAGAAGTCCATTATAACATATAGCTGACTGATGACTCATAGTTTAAAAAGTGTAATATTAGTTATATTTTTACTTCACTGCAACTAGATTACATCAAAAAATTAACGTATTTATACAAATTTTGAACAAATATTAAATTATGTATAAGATTAACATATTGGAAATTACAATCATGTACCACTTCATGAAAATCATATTGTTCATAGATGATCTTGGGTTCTACCAATCAACTTGCATCCTTATAACGTACAATATGCACAGTATCAGTGTTTAATTATATTTAGTTAAATCTCTCTAATGTATTGCTGCATTGCATGTTTGTCCTTAAAATGAATCTAATTAAGATGTACAAGAATGGAGTATTGATAACACTTTGATTTGATTAAATTGTTCCTTTCTTTGATTTTCTGCTAATGCAATACTATTGGTTCTGAGTATAAGTGAGCAGTTGCAGTTTGAAACGAACAAAGATTACATCGATAAATGTTATGGAGCTTTAACATAGAATTAAGTAGAAATTTGCTCGCATCGGAATAAGAATCGAAATTCTAGTCCTTTGTTAAATAAATATAAACGGACGTCAACCTTCAATTGGATTTAGTCATATTTTGACGAATGTCGCATAATTAGATACATGTATCCAAAAGCATGTTGTTGGTGTGATGTATAGATGGTTATTGATTCAATGTATAACAGGGCTATATTCTTTTCAGGTACATTGGCGACAGTAAGATTGACAAAAAAGACAGCCGATTTCATAGCCAATCATGCGCAGCTCCTAATCCTATTATCACGGTTACGGAACATACTCCAACTCCTTCTCCCGAGTATATGAAACGACAGGTGAATTAATAATACAACTATGCTATGTGTTTGTTACTTATCAACTGGGCTATGTCGGGCACATACTTCTATGGACACCATTTGTACTCTAGCAAACAATTGAAACGTTTCGTTTTACCCCTTCTGAATCGCTCGATCGCTTCCGGTTCCACTCTTCCGCTTCAGATCTTGTCGTAAAAAGAAATCTTCCTTTTGTAAGCCCTTCGCCAACGTCATTCCTGATAACCGTAAACTCTAAGCAGGTTGAATGACCCAAGTCTGCCCTTCTATTATTCTATTGCCGTAACTACTATCAAAAATTGTAATTTACACATTTACACTCGCCAGACAGCTTCGTGTCATCGATAACACTAGCTTTAAGTATGCGAAAACTCATGGAAAATCAATTCTCAAAGTTCGTAAAAAGGTGAAACTCCGAGTCATTTCTTCCCATTAACTTACAAAGTGCTCGTGCGTGTCAATAAACACTTAGAGAGATAATAGAGATAATCCTTGATATTTCGATATTTAACTTGACAATTGCCGATGTTTGAGAGAAAATAACGCTAAATAACTGTTCAGGGATCGGTCGATAGCCAATTAGACGTTATAAGCAATCAAGCTCGAAAAACAACATGCGATAGAAAGCCTAGCTTGACGAGATCGCAAACCGATTCGAACATCACTTACACCGGGGATGAAATGCCCGAAGCTCCAGGGTCAAGTAATTTTATAACCAAAGATGGTGACATTGATCTTGAGGTGATCCTAAAGGTAAGAGAGCTATGAATGAGCGTGGGCACTAGTACATAGCAGACAAAAGTTGGCGTGACGATGTGGTTGGCACTGAAAATAAATTTAAACGTCCTCCGTTAATTGTCCCATTAGGCAGTCCACAACATTTCATTGAGAGATAATCATAGCTGCTCGCTGCGAGTTTGCGAGTCGATTTTGAATCTTTTAGAGCTTTTGATGGACATGGGCGTGCTAAAGCACTGCTTACGGGAGGAATCAATGGAAGACAACGAAGGTAAGCGATAATTACCGAAAGAATCATGGGAGCGAACAACGCAATTAACGGCGAAGTATTCCGATAATAGATTCTCCGGAAAAATCCGAAGACGATAAGAAGCAAGGGTCGGCCGACAGTGCCTCTCGCAAATCGAACAAACTGACCGCCCACAATCTGATGATGAATTGCATTATCAATATTCTACGACACTTGGGATGCCCTCACGGCTGCTTGGATGGGATCCGGGGACCACAGGCCGATTTCTGTCGCTCCCAAATCCAAACGATATTCAGCAAATTGCACAAAGCTAGTTCCAAGCAGTTCGCTACTTTCTTGCGGGAAATCGTCAAAGATAGACGAATAATAAGTGTTGTCGAGTTTTTCCATTCTTACATAGGCTTTTGCGTGGATCCGGGCTCTCTTCTGTCTCCTCTGAGTAAGTCAATCCAGCCACACAATTATTTACACTACCCTAATACAATATACAACGTGCATTCGACATTGTGATTTTCATAAGTAAACGAACGGATACATTGAACGATACTGTTTTGATAATTAGTGTCAGGGCTGATTCGATCCACAATTAAATGTGCTATTTGTCGTTGTACTGCAGATCAAAAACGCGGTTCAAGCAAGTCCCCGGATGCAATACCCCAAGGAGGGTACGCAACTAACTTTGGAGCTGGCCTCATGGGGGGAACGAGCAATCCAATGACGGGCTCGAATAATACGCCCAATTCGTCAGGATCAGGCGGCACCGCCACTGGCTATCCAACTATCAGTGGAGTCAGTCACAGATTCCGTAGTGTCGAATCGCAAATTATTGGATGCGTCTTCAAGACTATGGTTACTCGTTGCGTCGAGATGATGAACAAACTTAAATCTCAAGAGAGCATTTCGCTCTATTGCGATATCAGACAATTCATCTCGTACGTCAAAGAGACTCATGGTGGTGCTTTTCGCAGAGTTGCTCTGAGCGCCATACTCGACTCGGCCGACAAACCCGGTAAAAAACCCAACAGCGAAATTCAAACGACAAGAGTTATAAGGTTCATCCCTCTCTCTTTCTATTCCTTCTTATATGCCCAGTGATCGATGAGTTTTACCTCGACTTACCGGGTTTTTTTATTAAAGGCACTTATTTCCGTGGGAGATTGATCAAAATGGTGAAGTTGGTACGGAAGGATGTTACACGATAGACGAGAAAGGCACACGAAAGTTTCTCTTTAAAAAAAGAAGTACATCATCGACTTGTGCGGTATTTATAGTTCACTCGATAATAATTGACAATTGCTTATACATGACTTAAATCCAACTATGAAAGATTTCGAAAGACGTTGTTCTAAAATTTCTGCTTTTAAAAATTTAATTCGACAAAACAATCTCTTCAGACATTGCAAGCACCTACCACGTACATTAGAAAATTGATTCGCCAAAACAAATAGGTTCTCGAATTTGATGTTGCCAGTTTGCGTAATAATTGCGCAGTCTCAATATATCGGCTAATTGTATATGTCTATGAAAATTGGCACGACGGAAAACTTTCTTTAGTGCATGGCTAACAAGATAACTCGGTTTTTTTGAAACCAAGTATCAACATTATCGATGATTTCCAGAGTTTGCTCGAGACAGAGCTAAGCGATGAAAATATGAAAATCAGCCAATCACCGTCAGGAAATATTCGAAAGAAGCATTATACTTTAACGCCCAGGCAAAGTGAACGAAATCTAGATCTGAGTGAGCCATCTTTTGGCATCAGGAAGTCCAGAAAAACAGCTCGCTTAAGAATTGGTGGGATCGGTAAGTGAAAGCACGCTAGCTCCAATTTATCCCGTGTAAGCTGTTGATTATAATACTTGTATGATGCATAATGATCATCCACAGTGAATTGGTTTCGAAAAGAGTACGGGCGAAACGAGTCGGCGGATAGTCATGAAAGCAGCGAGTCTCCAACGGAATATAGTTTCGTCCGGCAGCCAAGCTTACGGCGTGCTCATCGGCGCGCTATATCACGAGCACCCAGAGGGTGGGTAGAAAGAACGAAGCTACCTCGTTGTCGCGTGTCCGCGCTAGTATTTATTTGTTCGTCGTTCGTTCAATTATAGGGTCGGGCGCACGCTGCAAAAAGCTAAACGTCGTATGGAGGATAAATTGAGCCGAATCGGTCTTGTGAAGGGCAAGAAGAAAGAAAGTCACGAAGAAGTTCGAGGCAGTTGTAAGTTGTTTGGATATTCGTATTCAATTACAATTCAGACCCGAAGATCTTCGTTTGTTTCGATAGATTTCAGCAGACGCGATTCGGTAGAACAGGGTGATCCATCGAGAGAATCAGAGTTTGTCGTCTTGAAAGAACGAAGATTAGTGCCAAAGAAAGCCATCTTTGAAGGAGTCCAAAGGTTGTCTTTCCTACTGGAAACTTGCCAACCAGGTTCGGTACCGGATCAACACTTGATGGCAGCTCTACTCGACTTGGTAAGGCAATTTAATCAAACTGAAAGAGTAAAATCCTTGCAGTTTTAAACTGCATAGGAATCCATTAAACAATTAAACGGTTCATTGTTGTTATTACTTGCGATGTCCGTAGCCGCATGCTCCAGTCATTGCGCGGGCCGCAATGTTACTGGAATGTGCGCACCTCGTTCATCAATGCAACAAAGGGCACTGGCCCAACTGGATGAAGTTAAATTTCCCGATGTTTCGTCCGTCAATGGCGCTGAATAATAGGAGTGCCCCAACCGGCATAAGAAGGACTCATGTTTTGCAAAGAGCTGCAGGAAAGTTGTTTTATCAATGGGCAGAGGTGCGTGAAAAATATCCACTCAAAATACACGTACTACAATTGATTTCGAATCCATTATCTTGAATGTTTGAAGGCTATCGGGACAAGACTCGAGGAATTTTTAGCCCAGGACAAACAACATTACGAGGACGTTTGCAACGTAATGCTAGATGAGAACAAGCATAAAGACTTGGCAATCGAAGACGTAGAAGAAGACTTTTTCGACGAAGGTGAGACTGCGTAATTAGTAATTATATCAATGCGCGTGATCGCGGTGTCGCTGTATAACGATGATATTATTGTACTCAGCAAGCATTAATACGTACGGGAGTACGTGTCCAGTGGCGCTTCGACTGATCGCTTGCAACTTACTTTTTGAGATCACGGCGTTTCTTCGCGAAACATATCCAAATCTACCCAAATCCAGCCGGCTATCGACGAAAGAGCGAGCCCCTCCATGGGAAAAGCTCTACAGCCGCGAAGCTAACAGGCGTTGGAGCATGGCTCTGTCGTCGATGGGCCATTCGCAAACGTCCGCGCAGAGCTTGCAATCGATTGCCGGCGACAGAGAGACAGGTAGATAGCCAGTTCACTCGTAAGTAACAGCGAGCACGCGTGTCATACCAATGAAAATCTTGCTTGCAGAACGGAAAATCAGTTTTGTCTTGCACGAGCCAGACAATGAGTCCGAAGGAAGCAGTAAATCCAACGTGACTATTCAAGGCGAGGACATGATAATGGGGGAAAAAGAAAAAACTAAGCGCATGCAGGCAGCACCAGGCAGGCCGTTTCTGTTGCGCCGCGGCACCACTTCCAACACCGCTACTGGTTCGTTCAAACGCCGCAGTTTGAAATTACGCCGAAACACAAAAGAAGGCAAAGAAATCGAAGTCGAAGCATGTAAGTGAGACATCCATTGATTCGACCGATAGTCGATCGAATGCCAAGTAAATCTCAATCCAATCCGCCTCTAAATAGTTCGACGCGCGGACTCGATTCAATCCAAGCGAAAAGTCAGCTCCCTGTCGGACAGGAGCGACACCTCGGAGCCAGGCCTTTATGGCGAGGTCAGCGGTGAAGAATCGCCCGGTATCCTGAGCGACGATCAACCGCCGGAAAGTCCAAGCGACAGTAACGACACGGATGAGTTCAACAAAAATTTCCCTTGGATGAAAGTGGTCGTCCAGACGGCGAGCAATTTTAATTTCTTATGTTGTCATCAAAACTACTGCCATCCCTACTGTCATCGCCGGCAAATGCGAGCTTGCGACAGGCTCGTCCGCGCAGTTCGCAAAGTTTACGGTGAAGAATTTGAAATTGAGGCTGACAACGGTTTGTTCGACACGGAGGTTGACAAAAAGGACGACGTTAAGAAAGATAAGCGAAGCCGCAAAGTTTCCGACCAAACGAGCGTTCAAGTTTCGCCTGTGCGGAGGAAAGACAGCATGGGGCGCAAACTCAAGTGAATGTTTTTATCATTATTTATTCATTTATCTTTTCTTTCGTTTTTTCTTTCATGTATTTATTTTGTCAAATGTTTCCAAAGACAATGTTGACTCCGCGTATCGTCGGCAATCCTTGACTTGGTCCTGGTTATTTTTCAGAGTTGACAAAAGCTTCGATGGCTCTCAATCTGGCCACTTACAGGGCGAATCCTCGAAAGATCTACACGAGCGAGATTTGGATTACAGTCAAGATTTTTGGAAATACATGAAGCCTCCGGAAGACTACAAGGAAAAGGAGCCACTACCTATGATAAAATACATGAAAGATCAAGTACGCGATTCGTTCCAGGCTCCGTTTGCGACTCTTCTGAAAGGCGCAGTCGTCATACCCGAGGAGTTATTCATCGACGTGTTACCAATAGCTTGGGTACTGCTGCTGGAGCTCAACCAAGAAGTTGCAGCATCGGCCGCGTCGCTGTTCATCGTTGCTTCGGTGCGCGCTCCAACTCAAGCCATTAACATCATGCAAGAAGGCCTGCAGCACGAAGAAGCCTCGGTCCGTATAAATTCCATTTTGCGCTTTCAAGTTCTATGGAAATTTCGGTACCAAGTCTGGCCGAGAATGGAGGAAGCAGCCCATGTGACTTTCAAAGTACCACCACCAGGTATCGAGTTTACCTTGCCGTCCCCGAAAATCGGTATCGAGTCTCTGCCTGTTGTGGACCCGCCCTGGATGCCGCAAGTCAAAACTAAAGTTGAAGAGGTGACGATCAACCAGGAGCGTCACGTAAGTTAGATCAGACGTTAGTCTTGCTTGATGGCAATGCGATCTGCATGCTGATTGTTTTGTCTTGATTTAGCGAGCCCTGGTGACTGCTACGAAAACTCGAAAAAAACAGCAAACGGAACTGATCAAGCAGGCTTTACAGGCACAGGACGATAAAAAACGAGAGGAGAGGGCCAATTTTTTGATCACGACAATACCAATAACCTTTCAAGCGGCTTATGAACCGAGTCCGGTTGGAGACGATCACGACGAGGGTTATTATCATTGGCTACTCAGGCTTACTTTAAAGATCTTACGAATCATGTGCTTGCTATTCTTGGCTCATCTAATGTTCAACCTATCGATAATCTCTCTATTTCTAGCCAACGTTGACGAGGATGGCGCTGATTTGGCTCCAAGAAACCTAACTCATCACGGCCAATCTGCGCTTTCGCTATTCCCGTCGACTCTCTGCTCTGCCATTATTCAAATAATCACTCTGTTAGATGATCCAGCCGTTGACGAAGAAGGCACTGCAGTTTACGATGCCGCTTACCAAGTAAAACGAGCTTGCGACTGCATTTCTATATTGTCTCATTACTATTTACATTTTTTAATCTTCATTCAACACTTGATATCACAGGTCATCTGGAATTGCTTGGTCGAGGATAGCGCTTTATTTTTGAGATACGTTTTAGAGCGATTAACGAGAGAAAAGCAAGATGTCATGTTCAAGCATCTCAGACATTTGATTAGATTTGTTCCAAAACTTCCGCAACAAGCAGCCTTCGCTCTTTACAACTATATTATCGGATATATAATGTTTTACGTCCGTACTCCTCACGAAGATGGACAGAATTTTATAGGAGCAGCATTGTCGATTCTTTGGATGGTACGTTCCCAGTTGTAGTCTTTTTCGCAACACATATTTTCGTATTCGACTCGATTTTTTAGGTTGTGCACAGCGTCCACGGCATTATGTTCAAAGACTTGAAGCAAATTTTGAGAAAAGAACAGTGCGATGCTTCCATCCTTTTGACGGCAAATGTACCGTCCGCGAAGAAAATTATAGTCCATGGCCCACAAGATCCCGATGCCGGCGGCATACCATCTCAATTTCCCGTCCAAGAAGATACGCAATTTTGTCAAATCCTACGAGAGTCTCTCGACTTTTTCGGCATTGAAGAGTCTAAACAAAAAGAATATTTTCTGGTCGATCACAAAACACGTAAGACTTAAGTCATTTACTAGATGATCGTGTAATACTAAGGATTGCATTTATTATTTGATAACATTTTGACGTTTTTCCGTCTAAATTTACAGACCAAATACACAACCCATCATCCTACGTGAGAGATTATTATTTCTTTAAACGGTCGCAATATCCACAATTAGAGCTTGTTCATATGGAGCCCGAGGAGGCCTTCAATGCCCTTCAACGTCAAGAGTTGGTGCACAAATTTGTTGAAACGGGCAAAGTTTTGCTAACGTGGGCTATTTTAAAAAACGTTGATATGGTGGTTCAACGTGTCGTCTTCTTGCACGAAGAGCTCATGAAATTACCCTCGTTTCCTCGCAAAGCTTTGGAAGCCGACCTAGACCTATATAAAGGTGGCGAGTTGGGCAAGGTCAGTGAGGACCAGCCATTACACGCGTATAAACGCGTTCCCTTTATCACACACAAGCCCAATTTTTCATCGACTTGGCGCAATTACCAAAAATATCATTGTTCCAGGAACTTTTAGCTCTGGACGTTATGCACAAGTTCATGTGGGTTCGTCTTATAGCTCGAATGTTTGAAGCAATGGCAGGCAATTTTGCCTACTCCGGAGACATTCACTTATTCCTGAACGTTCTCAATGGAGCTCTCATTCTGCACAGTCAAGATTCTTGCATATTGCGCTACGTTGTGGCGACCTACATCAATGCAGCGCACAACTTCAAAAATATTTTTTCAACAAACGGCTACTTTCTAATAATGCCTACGCTGTTGCAACTTTACTCGACGCATCAAACGAACAAGCTCGTCACAACGACGGTTGAATACGCAGTGAAGCAATTTTATCTGATGAATAGAAAACCATTTATACTTCAGATGTTTGGAAGCGTATCAGCTATATTAGATACCGACGAGTCAAGTGTTATGGGTGAAGCTCATAAGGTGAGATGTGATAATTATTAGATGCGACCGGGGTAAACCAATATTTTTCAATTGAGAAATATCGCGTGTTTTTTCACCACTTGCAATTTCGTTTCCAATCTCGTCAGCACGTCTGGATAAAAATACCAAATTTCCGACAAACCAAGTTTAAGAAAGAAGCACCTTTTGTATAAACCTGCTTTACAATATAGCTTCTCTCGTTATTTTTGTATATTATCCACGCGACTTGTGTTTTCCAACACTGGTATTATAGCATCTGTTTGATATCAAGCTAATAGTATTTGCCCCAACCTTTGATAATCATCGCAATAATTAATGGGGTTTCAAACGTGACTCGTCTGTGGTATTTGCAGGTGCCTTCTTCTTGTCTGTTTAATCTCCTGCTGAGTCTTGAAACGCCATCTCCTGATCCGTTAAACATTGGCGAGTTAGTGAAAGAGGATAAGCCATTGAAAGCTATAGATTTCTGTTATCACGATGAAAATGAAATGGTGACAATTCTCGATTGCATTTCACTGTGCGTAATGGTGATATCATACGCCGCTGATTCTGTGAGAGGTCAACAGATGCTGGTAGGACTTTGAAATAAGACCTTGACTTACGCGAATGGATGAATGAATAGTCGAAATACTGAAAATGTTCATTGACATGATACAAGAATAAGTCTATTTTCAATTGTCAGGTAATATTGGAAGCCATTATGCCGTGTTACGTCCAGCAAATTCAGCTTCCAACATACAACAAGGAAGGAAAAACGGAAAAAGAAATAATAAACCAACTCGCGATTGCCATGCGAACCTTGGTGAACAACTCGGAAGCTCTCGCCAAGTAAAAATCTGGCTAGTTAAAGATTTTAGTCAAGGTGTAATTGTCGAAGGAACGAATGAAGCTGATGTAAAAAATGGATTTTCAGATATTACAATCGTCCGCAAAAGTCAAGCCCGGAGCACAAAGGCTCTAGCCAGAGGAATTACGGCAAAGGTCCTTACTCTCCTGGCTTTGACTTTGACGAGGAAGCGCAAATTGGAAATAAATCCAAGACTTACGACAACGAGGATAACGAATCGCATAAGAATGAATTTGTTAGGTCGAGAGACACGTTGCTTAACATGGTTGGGGAATTCGTAGCCAGAGCCTCCGCTCGGCTGATTGAGTTGAACAAAAAATCCCAAGACGGCAAGAATGTCGAGCTGCTGGATTCGAAATGTCACGTGGTTTGTACACTTACACGAGATCGCATGGAGATCGAGTTCTGAGTATTCTCATTGGTTTTGTTTTTGTTGTTGTTGTTATTACTGTTATTTTTATTATTATTGCAAATGATGTAGCGGTTGGCGGACATCGCGCACAGTCTGTTGAAAATATCGCCATACGATCCAGAGGCCATGGCCTGTCGAGGCTTGAAAAGATACATGACCGTGATTCTGCCCTCGACGGAATGGTCGAACGACGACATGCGACCTGCGCTAATTCTCATTCTACGACGACTGGACAAGACATTCAGCAAAATTTACAAGAAAGCCTCTATCCGCAGAAACATCAACTGGGACGCTGCGAGTGATTTGTTGAAAGGAGTCTACGAAACATTATTGAAGTGTCCTTATATCGCGCATTTCCAAAATTTGAAGGCTCTACTGAGCACCTGCCAGTCTCTGATAACAGGCGACACCGCCGGAGTCGAGCTCACCTCTTCGGCCTCAGCCGCCCTCATGAGCAAAATACCACCTCAACACTTTTGTTCAACCGTGCTCAAGTTGATCGCGCTTCAAGTGATATCGTTGGGGGACGGCTACTCGCTGGAGAATATATGCGGTCACGCTATGTTTGCAACGGCATCGCGAGCGGAAAATGTATTGCTGAATCTTCTGATCCCCTTGTTTCTCCGAGTGGGCACCGGACGAAAAGGTCGTCAAAACAAAACTATGTCAACATCTGTACCTATCGAGGTACAACACTGTAACCCTCTATTCGCCATTGCTTTATTGCAGACGTGCCGAAATTGAGACAGTCGGACATATGCTTCGCGCTGTCCTCTGTATTGAACGTGCTGTGGCCAACGGGTACGAAAACTATGCAAACAACAGCGCCGAATCTGAAAACCGCCGCGGACATTCGCGCGGGAAGCTTAACTTTTGCAGCGAGAGAAGCGAAAAATTTGACGAAAACATCGACGACCTTGTATCAAGTTGCCTTCCTAGGTGAGTCTAGAATTAAATGGAAGCCAAAGGCGTCGTAGGCCTGACTTGCCGACTGGCTCACGGCTATTACTGGGTTTCAGCTTTAAAAATAATCATAATATGCTACGAGAGCGAGCTGAGAACGGAATGGCCGCGCATCCTAAGGACGATGAAATTGCTGAACAAGCGCAACGAAGCCTCGCCTTACCTGTGGAACTTCATCGAGTTTGTAGTGACGCATCGCACACCACTCTACATCCAGATGATGCCGTTCGTCATTCAGAAAATCGGCCAGGCTCCGATATCCGAGCACGAGAGGAGCATGCAGAGTATCATCCGAGACAAGATCAACGGGCTGAACCTAGGCGTGCCCAAGTCGAGAGGGGCCCTCCTCATGGACCTGTTCAACGAGCTGAACAAGCTCAAGGAGGAAATTGACGAGCGTAAATTCGGCAAGTCGAAGCGCGTTCGTCGACTATTGGATCGAGCAAGCCGCCGCTTACCCTTTTCTCTTTCCCGTTACAGACGAGCTGCAACCGGAGCCGAAGCGAAGCGTGGCCGACATGCAACAGCAGCAGCAGCAGCAGCACGGTCCGGAAGGGGCCACGATGGGGGCCACGCGCACCCAAAGACCCTCGCTACTGATCGACCTGCTGACCGGCGACCTGGCCTCGCGCAACCGTACCCCCGCCGAGACCCCGTGCTCCAACTCGAGCATCACTGCACAACATTCCCACAGCTCCACCAGCAATGCCACCAAAGCTTCTCTCCAGAGCCAGCTGTCGGCAACCGCGGCCGGCCAGCAGCCCCAGATCAACCTCAGCGCTCGAGGTATCTTTATCAACTCAACGCTTCTATCCGTGTCTAGCTTCAGTCGCTTGTCTCTGCGATCATTCTGTCGCGTTTGATTCAATCGACCGTCGCAACTCCGAGGACCGCGCAATCGTTTCTCATATTTTGCTCAGTTCGCTGCTACCGTTGCTCCGTCCTCCTTTGCACTTTCAAACCCAACCGAGCCTTTGCCGGGTAGATTAGAAAAACCTAAATTAGCTGTGCGACCCGAGCTCTGCTGTCCAAGCGCTAGAAATCCCGGCTTGTTTTTGTCAAACTTTACGACTGTACGAAGGGCTTACAAGTAACAGTTGTTGGATCGTTCGCGTTTTAGGCTCTATTTCAAGCACGAGCGCAGGCTCTGGGACTCTCAGAGACGACACTGACGCAGCCTGTCCTGGCTCGTCAAAAACTGCCCAACCGCAAGCCACAGGTATCTAACTAAGAATAGAATACAAACACCCAACCACGACCGAACAGTTCTTCGATATTTCGTCATCACCTCAGTCAATCGCTGATACTTTCAACAAATCGTCTATATTTTTGCGTTACTTCACAATCGGCCACACTTACCTACAATCTACTTAACAACTTTGACAGCTTGCCAGGACTATATTTTACAGTATTATCGATATACGAGTACACCACACATCCACAATATACATCCTTACACATCATCCGTACGAAACAAACACGATTCTGCCTATTTCAACAACAGCTTCATTTTATTATTAATTTATTCGTGCTGTGATGCCTATTGATTAACCGATCCAACTTTTTAAAATTGTCAGTCCCAGTTTTGTGCAAATATTTGGTGATCCCTCAGCTCAAAAACACAACTCAAACACATAACGAGGTACACAACGTTATTTATGTGCTAGTGGACATAGATAATATTCTCGGTAATTATCTCAAGTGAGCATATACAATAAGATTTATTGTGTTTAATGAAATTATTGTACGTACGTTACCAAGTACAGCAAATAATGACTACGCAATACATTTATAACGTATCTATAGTACGTCGAATAGAGTGTATGGTAAATGGAGAACATTTGTGACGGCACTCTTCTACTTGAATATTAACACGTTTGTGTTTGAAAAAGAACACTATCGATATATTTTCGTACCTAAAGGGAGTCTTGATTACCTTTAGGTCTCGTTTAAAATACGTTCATATCAATTTCATGTTAGTACAGAGCCAGTCTTTGCATTCGTTATTTCACGAAAAAAGTGATTGATTTTGTATATTTGTCGGCGTTATTGAAGGATGGATCGTCAGTTGAAACGTAAACCGCATCCTCTTTCAGATATTAATGAAATTCTTCGACGGTCGCGTCAATTAAACGTAGTAATAGGGGGTTTACATATATTTATTTAGTAAGTGCCTTCATTTCGACCATTCACGAGTACAATGTTCGGTTCTAGGAAGGGAATAGATTTTATTCAAAATACAATAGTGCAAGTATTAAGTACTATTAACAATTTTTTAACAACCTTGTACATTGTTCAAAGACTGAACAATATGCATGAAATTCTATGAATAATCCCACTCTGTCATACCGCAATCTTTGAAAATAGAAAAACTGGTGTCCTTACTAATTAAAGTACAAACTACTACTAAAAGTATAAATTCCTTTTAATAAAACATAAAAATAACTCGACACGAACAACAAGTAGCGATAATTCTACTGTGTTAAACGATTAAAAATAGATGGATACATTTGGAGATTAGTCCCTTGTACAAAGTCCTCGATATGCAATTGCCGTTACAATTAACAATAAACAATTTTTGCAGGTAAACGTAACTAATAAAAATAACAAATTTTAGGCAAACTATTGAAGTTGTAAAAGAAATCGACGTTACGTAATTAAAAATAAAATGACATCGCATATTTTTTGCTGCAAAGTATGTAATGATGTGACGATCTTAAGTGACCAGTTAGAAATCTTTTTTTATCAAGACCACAGTTGGATAACCATTGTCTATGCTCCATAGAGATCATGTGCTCACTTCGGCTTATCAATTTATTTGAGTTACTGTACCAATGAATATAAATAAACAACGATAATAATGACTAAATCACGTCGAATTTATTTGTTCAAAGCTGAAAACGTACGCTTGAAAATTTACTGTGTTTTCATTTTAATTACAATTGTACGAATTATATTTGGTTTTATAGCCAGTAGGTAAACACGGTGGGTATGAGATTAAGGCGAGTACGCGATCACGTGGTTTAGTAGCGCAGGAAAGACGTCTGGTCGCTTGAGCTTTATATCTTAGCCCCTCCCCCCGCCATCGTTGACAAATTTGTACGCGTGAGAAAAGTTTATTGAAGAACCTTGTAAATATTCCAATAATGCGTTCAACGAAAACAATTGTTTATTCAAAACTTATCCTAACTTACAAATTAAATTCGATGTAAAACTGTTTTAAGCGTACGACGTTGTGATATGCACGCGTGATTCTTTACGTACCATTCGGACTTGGGCTAACTATTGCCGAGGAACGGACGTTGAATAGACCCGTTAGATCAAACCGAGAGCCTCGAGATTCAAGCGTTCCAGCTAATTCTTATTTAGTTCGCCAGAAACGACCATTCTGACGACATCCTTGAGAACGTCAGAACGTGAAAATTTAACCTAAGAGTAGTCGAGATCTAATTGATGACAGTAGCACTCTAATCACAGATTATGACCCGCGTCGCCAAAGGAAGGGAGGTTTGAACAAGTTGTTTTAGATCGTTTTAGTCGAGCGGAAGTATCGTTAGCTCCTTCAAACGCTGATTATTGGACACTCCATCTTAACGAGTACGGCGCTGCTTAAGGAAAAGGGATCACTTTTTCTTCGTTTCTTAAAAAATGAATTTTCTCGCATATTCACTTATTAGATTACTTTACGATACAAGCGCGCCCAATCGTGTTCCCATGGGCACAGTATCTCACCTGACTCTCCTTGAGCCAATCAGATCACGTATAAATTGATTTCATTTTCCATACCCTCAATGTTTCAAGGAGAGATACCCACTGCCTCCAGGAATATTTTCTTTGGTTTTAAACGCCAAACGCCAATCGACTAAAGTGCTCTGCAGTGATTTTACTACAGTGTGCACTTTTGGGGATTGACATATACATCGTGTAAAATTACATAAAATACTGTCTTTCTGCACATCAATGTTGAGATTTCCATATGGAAGGTAATGAAAGTAATTCAATTAGGATAAGTTTCTAATAAAAAATCCCGGTAATACATACACATGTCATAACGTTAGGGGGAGGGGGGTGGCGGCGAGATCAAACGAGCTCATACCTTCCTTGATCTAGTGTACAAGCTCGAATACTAATTATTATCACATTGCTTATATCTTGGTATCCAAATAATAGAGGTAAGCAAACATAAATTAATATTTTCATAAATTTATCATAAATTAACAGTTTCATGTTTTCTACAATTTTTTTACTCTAACAGTATTCAATATTTATCCACATACATAAGCAAACACGTTAATTACTTAATATGTGATGTTCCTCTATTTAACACTATTTTTCATTAAAAATTACATAAATTTAAAACCAACATTTATTCGCTATGTTAGTCAACCATCTTTGTATAACAGTATTGCAGGGTTCGCAAAACGATTCTGACAGTCTAAAAATGACGCGAATAATGACCCACGACTAATTGAAAAACCCTATGACAAGATCAGTGCGAAGCCATCAGTGCTTTGATTTTTAAAAGGGGAACACGCAAATTAATTTCTATACTCATTTTCAATTTGTCAGGTTACGTTATTCGTATAATTTTCAAAGCGTCAGCATTGTTCTGCAAGCGTCTGTAATGCTTGAGAAGAAAAGATAACGATTGAATTCTAAACTTACTCGAAAATATGCGTAAGTATCGATAACTGACAAAAACAATCGTATAAAGCACTCTCTCATTTTGTCACATTGTTATTCTGACGCAAATCCTACATATCCAATATGGCATTGATAATTGCGAGTTTTCAATTAATAAATAAACCATACTCGATTGCCGTGTGTAGTATCGTGCACAAAGTTAATTGTATTATACAAATCTGTCGTTACGCAACTTTTGTATCCCCCCCCCCTCTCCCACTAACAACTGACATGTAGACAATGGTAATTTCCAACAGTTGGTACAACAATTGTGTTAACGTTCACTATTTTATGAAATGTTTTAGTCGCTTATAATATCCCTTGGCATAGTATAACACTTTCAATGTAATAGCTGATCGATACTCAAACATATGCATTTACACTTCCATCAAATGTCAGCTCGTAAAATGTTTAATAATAATTTATGACGTAAAATCATTTAGGTAAATGAACTGCACTAAATTACGAAAAAATAGTTGATTCTCTTGTTTGTTTATTTGAAGAGACGGAATAACGATGATTTCAAGGTCTTCGATGAGTTTTAAAATCTACTGTTACATAGTCTAAAACGTGATTTTATGCAACCATCAGCTCTTTTCCAAGTTAAATCGCAATAAAATAATACGGAGAAAACATTTAAAATATCGTATCGTCATAAAGTCGTCATAAATAAAAATAATATTCTGGGTAATAATATGGGTTTGACTCACGAAAACATACTGAAGCGTCTATTCGTAAGTCGATTAAATATCCGATGGACCATTGTAGAATTAGCGATTAAAGTGAAATGCCATTTTGACTATTATCTAATAAATTAGGCTAGATTTCTCATGGCGCTGAACAAACAATCTAAAATTGACACGTACATAATCCTAAAATAAATCGTGATAATTACAATAGTAATATTGACATTGTTAGATTTGTAAGAATAACAAATAATAATTCCGGTTTACCTTTAACTAATTATTTATTACTATTCAAGTTCAATGGTAATCGGTAGGTATTTTTCAGAGTCGCAATACGTTCGATCGTTGTCGGAAATATTTGGTAAATTGACCTTCTTCAGCCATAGTTTTTATTTTACTGGAACATTAGTGAAAAAAATACAGTTAAGCCGGATAATGAATACTATCGCATTAAGCGCTCAACCCGAAAGTTTGTTTAACGTATAAAATGTACAATTGACGTTCATAATAGAATAATAATACCGTATTGAATAAAATTTGCAGCGAACCGTGTAATTACTATGACGACAAATAAGATTAAGAATTAAGTTAAAATACAACAAATCCGATTATTAAATTGTGGAGTAATAAAGATTAAAATTAACACTGCAACCTCGTCTTCGATTCCCTCCATACAAATGTCGTCACTAAGACATAACATTTCCATTGTTTTTCCCCCTACCAATATTCTAGACCTTCGATGTGGCATGTTTCAGATAGATCCCAATTATCATCTGCCACTAGCGATGAACGTAATCATGCTAAGCCTCATCCTATATTAACTCGTCAAAAAACATCAAAACTGCGCTTTTTTTCTTCTGTAGAACTTAGGCATTCTTCAGGTAATTTCTGCTCTCATACGTTTGCTTTTGTTTAATTTATTATTAATATTACTTCATTACTAGTAGAAAATGCGTTCACTTGTTCATGCATTCGACCGTTCTAAAGCACCATTAATTTTTTTGACACCCTGTACTCGTAGCTTTATTATTGCTTGCACAATAATGCGTCACTACCACTTTGGCAATTCAATAAAAACAACGTTGTCACGTCGTACACCAACATACCTACCGTTAATAACCATGCCCTTTTCTACACGATTGTTCTTTGACTTAATCTATCCTCGGAGCCTTTCGTCGGATTGGCTCACAATTCATGTTCGTGCAAATTCGAATCTTAGAAAGTAAATCAATGTTATGGAATCTAAAGCTACGTTAATACACGTCAGTGAATTATTGTGATTTTTTTGTTGTCGTATATCAAGAAAAATGTAAAAACACGACCCTACACTTGTTTCGACAGGAGCCAAGATACAGAAGTGTCACACTAAGGTTCTTCTTATGGCTTACAGATACGGAAAATATATCGAAACACGTATACGCGTTTAAAATTTAGAATATTTTTTCCAGTTCACGGTAAACGTAAGGCAGAGCTATAATAGTAATATGGCAATAGGTTCTTTACGAGGAATTTGTAAAAAGCTTTATGCTATTATAGGCCTGTCTCGATGTCTATTCCAAGTAATTATTTCCATCGCTCCATCATTGCAGAATAATACGAAATTATTTTAGTAACGATTTACTTGTCACTTTACCTTTGCCCCATCTAAGCAAATGTCGACGTAGTACGTCCGAAATGCCTTGACAAAACCTTTCGACTAGACAAACAACTGTCCTCAAGAATATTTTTATACGATAAATAAAATCCCCAAAAAGTCAATCATAGGACTAACACTAGCATGTGTAGTTAGGAATTAGCACTCCTCGACGACTCGTTTGTTTATGAATTTAACTGATTTTTAAATACGCAGGTGAAACTATAACGAGCCAACTAAGTCCAAGTAGTCCGAACGAAGATAGCTCGGGCGAATCGCGCCCAGACAAGCCACGACTCCAGCGCTCCATGGGCCAAAGCAAAAGAACCTTTCGTTTGAGAAAGAGTCGACGAGCTCACGTTGAGGTATAACTTACTCAATTACCAACTATAACCACTTGTATTTTGTAACTAAGCTTCTTCTGGCCGTCGTCGCATTATTGACCATTCAAATTCGAAAGAGCTTCTCTTTCTGGGTTCAAGATTAGCTTTCGATTAACGAATTAACAATTTGCAAGATTGACCGTCTAAATGGATTGTCGCACGGTCCACGTCCACTCGCGTTTGGACTCGCTTTCGAAAAATTAGCCGGTATCGTTTACTACGAAACCAACAAAACTGTTTAATCGGACATTAATTAACAACAGCGATCGTTGACTCGAATCAAATTACGAACGCGATCACAGGTGCATTGGTGTTAGTCTTTTAAAACTTCAACAAACTGCTCGATTGATAAGACAAACGAATTCTGCTTTACCCAGTCGACCTCGGCAAAAGTTGAGCAGACAGACGCTTGCTTGTCGCCTCCGGATCAGCTTAAGCAACAGCAGCAACAGCAACAGGCCCAACTAGCACCGGCAGCTCCGACGACGATGAGCGAAACAGTATCCACGGTGAACGTTCCGTCGGATTCATCTTCTCAACGGTCAAGACGCAGCTCGTTCATTAAGCAAGGCGAGACGGACAAGTCGAACAACGGCAACGGAGATCACTCGCAAAGCTCTCAGTTGCAAGCGCCTCAGCCTCTATCGCATCATCATCAGCATCTGCAAATCAGACCGCAATCCGATATATCTTGGGACGAGGATACGTCGAGCACGTCGGGCTATAGAGAATCGTACAGCATGCAGTTAGTGTCGCTGGAAAGTAACGGTAATCGACTGGACTTGGCTCCCCCACTAGCCTCCCCCGATCTACCCTCGACCAGCAGCACCACCACAAACTACATGGCTTTCGACGGCAGCTCCCCGGAGTGCTCGATCAACAGTAATGGCGCCGAGAAAACAGCACTTCTCACTCAGTCCAGTCCGAGGACCAGCTCCCAACACTCACTGCTGATGCTCGGGCAACCGCCCCAGGATGAGGACACTTTAATATGATGCGACATACCATACCATGCATCGCTTGTCCGCTGTCCTCGTCCAAACTTCAATTGCATTGATTTCCCTTTTGGTTTCCGACGCACGATCACTCGATCGTTTCCCTTCCATTCACCATTTACCTACGGCAAGTTATATCCATCTTACAACTTTAACGACCACCAGTGTGTACATATAATTGAGCGCCATTAACATCTTGATAAATTATACTATATACTCGTGCAGTATGTATATGTGTATAAATATACAACTGTATGTGTATAACAGCCTCGTTTATAGAAGTTTATAGAACACTTTTACAGAGTAATAAAGAAATCAAGGCCTATTCAAACTTTTACCAAAAATCATTATTAAACCTAATAACAGTAGTGCGACGATAGCACGAATTTCGTCTTGTATTCGAAGCTATATTGAAAGAACAGATGAATAATACAATACTTGCTTGTAAAAGAATAATTACTCCGTATTTCCAGCTATATTACGTTTTAAAAAAAGGGCAAAAAAAGACACTTTGCTGCTTCTGGAGATAATATGACCAATAATACGACCGTATCAAAATTTGACTCAGTTCAGCGGATACGCATACGATGTTAAAGCTGAAATTAAATATAATAAAACGATCGATGTTGGTTGTATAATTGATCGTGTATTATTAAGAATAGAGATTTATTAAAAGATTCACGAAGAAATATAACATGGAATTATTTCTATCGAATAACTAATGAACGATGTGGTGTTGGGAGGCCTGTGTCATTTTCCCGTGATGTGGTAAATCAATACTGAGATCAGCAATGACATAAGATACAGCTGCAAAAAGAGCAGTCCCTTTGTCAAGAGCATCTGGATTTTCAATAGCCATTGTATCGGCGTTTGTGTGATGATACCAAAAATATCTTTCATTTTTATTCCAAAGGGATGCACCAGGTACTCCTGAATTAACCCATTCTTCAATGTCAGGCCCGCCGTGAGGACTACGAATTCCCATTTTTCCTATGGGATTCAGCAGGCTGCGTAACAATGTGAAACCAGGAGGCGTTATTTCAGATGAATTACTTTCATTCTTAAGCTATGGAGTTTATTATATAATCATGGACTGTTTAACAACCCAAGTTTTATACCTCAAAACCCTCTGCAGCACACATTTGACTAAATCTGTTCCCGTCACTTCAAGACCAAGAGGCGTAAACGTTCCTATATCCGATTCCATTACTAACTGCAAATTTGATTCTTCGGATTTATGATTTCTTATGTACTGCGCTGCACCGACGATTCCCAACTCCTCGCACGTCCACATAATAGATCTTGAAATAAAAATATGAATTATTTCAGTTGACAACATAACTATGACTTTATCAAACAAGTATTTTCCGAGTTATTGTTCAATTCGATTATCTCGCGAGACTGCGAGACTATATACAACCGACATCCATTTGACACATTTTAGAACAAATGAAATCAAATATTACGATTGACATGGAGTTGATAATATCTTGAAAAAGAAAAACTCGAGCGCGGCGTCATTGACAAAGACCTCAAACTTGCTAACCCAATGTAAATTTGATTGTTTATATCGGATTTAGGACGAATATACACTTGGAAAAACTTTATATTTAGATCAACTCTATTTGAGAAAAGCACTAAATGGCAATATCTTCTTTGCATAAATTTAATTTTGATCGAGTCAATTGTAAAATAAGTTACCGTATAGTACGCTTCGCTTGTAACCCAAGCTGTTTAAGTAGAACCAAGGCATTCCACGAAATAAAAGCGCCTCCTCCATCGTCCATGGCACCCTGTCCAACGTCCCAACTATCAATGTGACCAGATACGACGACGACATTTTTTGGTTTCGTTTTTCCTAGCATCTCAGCGATAACGTTGCGCGATTCTACGTCTTGGTAGTTTTGGGCGTTCATTTTAATATTTATTAGCAAATCGTCACCTGTGACAATCGTAAACACGCATTTACTGGCTATTGTTCACCAAGTGACACGATGTCTGTTTGCTGCCATCAGCGGAGCAATGTAAAAACCTTAGACAAACCACGATTGGCCATTCGATCCAATAGAGCAGCATCTTCCAAAGTAATGCATGCTGCTGGAATTTTCTTCACATTATCATCGTAGCTCATCATCCCCGTATGCGGAGTGTATAAAGAAAATGGCGTTACGGAACGAATAAGCACTGCAACTGCACCAAGCTTGGATGCTTCCGAAGCACCGCGAGATCTGTACACCACGGTTTCGCCGTACGATACGAATTTCTCGTTGTAAACAACGATGCGTCCTGGAACCTAGAAACGGATCGCAAGTATTGCTTGAAACGTCAACTTCCGCCTCAAGGAATATTTATTACTCAAAACCTTTGGTCTTTCGTCCCCGATAATTTATCCCATTAGATCTAACTTTAAAAAAAATTCAAATCCTCTTTTGAGCTTTCCTAACTTACGTTCGCACTGCAATATCCTCAAGGGATAAGCAATCACATTATTTAAGCGCAAATTCAACTTGGGCAATATTCGTGAACTGCCTCTCCAAATTGGTCCAAGCTAGTCTTTACTTACTTCGGACGCTCGCTTCTTCAATTCGGCAAAACTTTTCACCACTATTGCTTTAGCTGTTATACCTTCGGACGAAGTACCAATACTGTAACCCAAGCCAAGCATGGCAAGATCTTTCACTCGAGGTTTTAACAGCGTTGCTGATTCTTTTCCCCTAAAATCAAGATAGCAATTAAGATTGCACGGACGTTTTCTCGATAATGCGATCGATCCCGACGGAAGACAGATGGCTCTAACCTGACCCAATTCGGTACTTTAGCCGACTCGCCGTGAACATTGTCAAGATTGTGTTTTTTTGATCTGTCAAGTACGTAATCAACTGCATCTTCCAACGTTCTAGATCCGCAAAATCTTGCACCAAATTTATCCACGAAATATGCTAATTCCCGCCACGTTGTACCTTTATAGCTCCCATTAGTAGCAGCTTCTAAGATCGTTTTGACTACTGGTTCATAAGAATCGATTTCTTTCGCGAGATCTTCGGGCAATTGGCACTCCAGATTCACCTTCTGATTGAATTTGCATTGAACATTTGCACAGCATGCAAACGTAAGTGCCATCAAAATAAAACCTTTACTATCCATCTCGTTTATCTGGCTGGTATCAACAGTTCATCGCAACTTTCATCCAATCAATCATCCAATTGATATCATCAGAAGATGATACTCGTCGTAATCTCATTCAATTGTATCCACTCGCCATTCAGACACTTTGACGCATTTAATAAAATTGTTTTGAAATTGACGTACGCACCTTTGCGTGGGAATTATAATTGTACGCGCACACTTTGTCGTTTTGCAATTCTCCGACTATATAGAAGACGGACGTTAAAGTGTTATGCAGGTTAAAGTCGAAACAAACGCTGATATTGCGACGCTTGGACGAATAGCCAACGAACTAGCGAGGAACTTGCTACGTCGTCGTATCTAGCCTTTTTCCGCTCGTACACTCGGAACACTCCTCGTCAATGTCCAAGCAGCTTGCACACGTGCGCGCGCGCATATATTTAACGGTAACGATCCCGAAACAATAGGGAGAGAAATCTCCCGTAACGACCTACCCGTGGCAATCTTCCGATTTTCGCAGTTTCACTTCAACGTAGCAATTAACCGCGACTCGATTTATGCGGTGACTACAGCTATGAAGCTGCTTTCGTACTACAGCCATTTCTTGGCTGTCCAGCGAGCATCATTATCGTCGTACGTATTTCAAGACATCTGCTTGTATTGATGGCTAACGTGTGTTGGTGAGGATATACCAACACAAAAATGCTTCAAGCGTTTGAACGAACGTATTTGGTGTACACGCGAGTGCCCGCTCTTTGTCGTCCGCGTGTTCCACCGTCACAATTCCATTCGGTTACAGATATATGATTTTTCGGTGGACACGTACGGATCGAAGAACAATTAACAATTAAACAGACAACGAGTCAAGAGAAATTTAACTATTGCATGCAACTAGTGACTGTGTCGAATATTAAGCGATTTATATGGATATAGCGAAACGGCATGTTTCAGCAATCATTCTTATGATATACATATTCGCGCAAAACTTTAAATAAAAATTTAAACAGCGATATACATTGTGAGTAGAGTATACTCGGCCCGCGACCTTTCGAGTCTTTCTCTCTGTTCTCAAAATTACAATATTACGGCGTTATCTCTCGGTATACTACTTATCACGTAGGTTTTACCCTGCTCAGAAAGGCAGATTACATTATCGTACATAATACGAATGCTTTATTGAGACAAATTTAAATAGTATTTGAAACTATGGATGCAACCTATCGATGAAAACCAGTTTTTATTGGCGTAAAGCCTACACAGACTGATTCCGAGCACTTTCAAGTGTAAAAACTTTCGTTGAAAACTCGTTAAAATTCAACGTCAAACGTATACAATTATCAGAACTCGGTTTAAAATGAAACTTTTCATAATATTCAAACTTCGGATAAATCGGATGAATCTAAGTAGTCTTTAATATATTAATGACCAATAATTATGTTATCTTTTTAAATTAATTCAATGATTTTATGTACAAGTATAAATATATTTTCTATTGAATCAATTCTACTATATTAATATAATAACTATCTGCTCCGGAGCGATAAGTATTTATTTATTCATTGACTGATTATTACAAGGCTACAACGTGGATACGTTTGATGCGATATGAGTGGGTCAATTACTATTACAGCGAAAAATAAAATACTCATAGTCATCGTTGATTATGTTTATTATATTTATATAATCATCTCTTATCAATACACTTATATGATGAAGATTATGAAGCTAACCTTATTCATTGAGAATAACGGAGAATCATACTCGACAGTCTCAAGCTACGTTGAACATATTGAAAAGTCAATACTGTTCGTTATTGCTTCCTAAAATCAATAAATTACATCACATATGATTATTTTAGTAACGTGTTTCTCTAATGCTTTCCAAACGATACTTTGATTTTACACTTCACAATATGTATATGTGTACATATAACATTAATTTTGATTTTCCACTGAGTGTGTTATTTTTTATATTACAATTAATAATGCAGAATATCTTAAAAGCATAAACAAGTAAATTAACTGTTTTAGTATCGGAATATGAGCATTCGATTCATTATGCACAACTTATATATTATTAGCCAGTAATAAAAACATGATTGCTGTAGACATGTAAAAACAATGACATCCAGAAATTATTTAAATCGATAAAATTAATGTATACATTTTGTAATTATAACATTTCTTGTGTTTTAAAATTACAATTGTAAGTGCATATACATGCGATTACTTTAAAATATAGATCTATATTTGCTACTTGCACTTGTATCTACATGGCTCAATGACTCGTTAAATTAAATCTTGATTACAAATAATATTCGTTTTCAATTTCTATTTCTCAGAAATCTTGTAACAAGTAACTCCATCAACTTTACGGAATATCACTAGTGATGCAAAATGATTATTCAGATAGTTTCTGAAAATTCTTGAACATTTATTTTAAATAATACAAATTATCTGTAACTGTTTGAAAAATCAAAGGCATTTCAATAAGGAAAATATATAGTTATTGTATATATATATATTGAGAATTGGAATGCATAAAATTGACTTAATATAAATCTACTGTTCTTAATCTCACGCGATAAAAGAAAATTTGATAACTACAAGACGCATCGAAGCTGGGTAAGAATATTTACGTGGCTGACTAGAGCACACATTCTAGCTAGTACTTTATTTCTTTAATCTGTAGTAAATAAACTTGCAAATTAGAAGTGACTTCTATTCTTCCATAATATATATATTCTCTTTGAATATGGATGCAGATTGTTTTGATCTCACTTTCATTTGATTTTATGGCTGTTATAAAATAAATAATCTCACGAAACAACAAGCATACGTTAATTTTTCACTATCGAAACCATTTGCATCCAATCAGAATTTGTTCTTTGGCTAGCTGACAATGCTTTAATGCAAGAGTTAATATATATGTACTTAGTAACTATAAAACTCAACTCAAATTAAGTCAATTTAACTTGAAGACTTTGGGAGTATTTGAAATGAGAAAAAAATATATGCGACCAAATATTACGTGGATGACTGAGCGATCACGGATTAGTACAAATAATTATGTCTTGGAAACATAGCTCTAGCAACTGATTCTTCAGGATCTAGCTGGTTTCTGTAGCGTCTTGCCAAAAAAGCTGCAATCACCTAAAAATAAAATTTTCCATAATAAGATTACTTACTTAAACGCGAAAAGTCAGCGAAATTCGCTTTTTACTTTTAAATTGATTTTAAGCAGATGATAATAACAATAGGCTACAATCGTTTTTTGTATTATCGACATTAAAAATATAAATATAAAAAAGAACGCTAAAAATATTTAACTCTAAAGCTGTTTATTTTTAAAAATCTTGATGTATTTTTGCACAATCTATTATTTATTAAAAAAGCAATCATGTATGAAGGAACCATATAATAAAAAATAATTAGTGAATTTGTTTGCGCAAGCATTAAAATGTAATGACAACATTTTAATTATGCAAATTATTTTTATTCGCAAATAATTAAACAAAATATTTCGTGGTACTGAAAATATAAAATTTTAAATTGTAAATATTTAAAATTGACCAGCATTAAATAGAATCATTGTAAACATATATTAATAATATAATGAAACATTGTATGGCAATATAGCGAAGAAAACTACAATGATTATTGTTACAATGATTATAATTATACAGTCAACTTGATTTAATGCATTGTATTAATTTAGCATAATTATGGCAGTTTTTATTTTCATTAGATTTGAATAATTATTGCACTAAAAAATATTGCTTTTTAATAAGTAACGGTACAATTTAACTTTAAACCGATTATCAATTATCATAAATTGTAATAATTATTCTAAAGGTTGCAAGCAAATGAGACTGTTGGGTATTTGCAAAAA
This sequence comes from Chouioia cunea, assembly GCA_030064505.1. Lineage (NCBI taxonomy): Eukaryota > Metazoa > Arthropoda > Insecta > Hymenoptera > Eulophidae > Chouioia > Chouioia cunea. The sequence continues at coordinate 2,057,049 of JAOPFQ010000006.1, read as the reverse complement.
TATTGACGACTATACCGAATGAAAAAATATAGTGATGAATATTGACTCCATTGTAAATTATTTTTGAAAAAGCAGAATTAATAATACATGGCCACAACCAATTTATGAAACCACCCACCATCTGTTAGGGGGTTCGTGCAGGGAGACAGGGGACATGGCGATGGTGTTAGACTAGAGAAAAGCACTAGGATTAGCTCGCGGATCTTTCTGGTTCCTGTAGCGCACGGTCAACCAAACACCAACAAACTGTAATCCACACATGTTAGTATATAACAACTGTATACTAGTAATATATTATATTAATAAATTATTGAACACATAATCTATGTCAACCACATAACTTTGTTTCGGTTTTTTTTTGAGTTATTGATTAGTAACTGTCCAATGACACTGCGTTTTGAGCAACGTATTAACATTATACAAATAATTAAAATTTCTTACCTCGGTAAAGCTAAAAAACAATCCAATGCCACCACATAATTTGAAAGCATAGTCTATTGTAGATTGTAATTTTCTCATACATGGCGGACATTGGCATAATTGATTTGCAATATTTGAACAACAATATTTCTAGACAGAAGTATGCAATATATTAATATTAACATGACAATCATTTCTTTGATCTAATGATAATCATCATATTTATATAAAAGGCTTACGTTCACTGCATCACACTTAGGGTCATTTGGTTTAACAGTTGTTGGCAAGACATTCATCAAATGATCCATGCCATTAACAGTGTTATTAAATCCACAACATTGAAAAGTCTCTTGAACCTTTTCCTTCAGAGAGATATCTACTTTAATCCATCCCTACAATTGGACAACGAAGTTATAATTAACTTGGCTAGTTCAGTAACTATGTTCTAACAATTAAATTGTGCTTTTAAGTCCCAAATCTTACTTGCTCTGCCAGTTGCTCTTGCTGTTTGGTATTTACAGCTAGGCAGGCACACGCAATGCTGAATTGAACCAAAAACAATAGAAATAAAATAAGCATATACTGAATCAGTGTGTCAAGAAAAAATACTTTGTAACGAAAGATTAGAATATAATAAATTAGTTAATATACTATAAGTATTTGACAGATATTGGTAATATAGATTGAAAGATGCATTTTTTAAGTAGCAAATGATCAAATGAGAAGGATACAAAGAACAGTAAAACTTGGTGGTGTTTAACCGCTCCAATCAATCCAAGTATTGATATTAGAATCAGTATAACTCCACAAGCTAAAATGCCTCCTATGATAGGTAGATTTGTGACCACAGCAGAGGCTCTTCCATAAACAGCAACTCCAATTAAGATAAATGCAACAACCTAGGCAATCGAGACAATTGTAATCGGTAGAATTATCGATAGATATATAGCTAGGTGTTTAAACCGATAAGCAATGTAAACAACGACGATAGTAGGGAAAACAATGCGAAACATTGGTACGAAACGAACAAATTTCGAACGAATAACACGTACATAGGTATGATGACTTACGATGTAAAGTATATTCAACGCTGTGAGTGCGTTTTTCGAGCAGGTGAATCCTCCGCACATGTTGGTGCTTTTGTTTGTCACTCAACCAATCAGGCAGTTATAAAGATCCGCCTACACTTAGGGTGGTAAGGAATGAGTCCAACTGCGAGTAAATTGACTTAAAACATGTCAACCAGTGAACCTGCTTTTCCGTCGTTGAATAAAAATGAAGAAGCTTTCAGGAGTGAGCTTCGCAAGCTTTGCAGCAGCCAGTCGACAAAAATTGATCGTCGATTACCTACTAACTGCCCAATTCACACTCCACAGTGGCAGATGACTACAAGCTGCGACTGCAACTCACCGAGCCGAGTCGAGCCGAGCGTCCCGTCCCGCACCCGCACCTTGTCGCACGGATTTACTCTACCCCTACCGCGAGTCCTAGCTTCGTCAATTCCCAGCACAACCAGAACGAACAAATGAAACGTAAGTCAGTGGTAGGGGGTAGGGTTGGCTGGGTGGCAGTAGGTGGTGGAGGAGGATCGAAACTCGAGACACGCAACGTGATACGTGAATTACGCGACGCTGACACTTTGGCTGGCGCTTTGATTGACTGCATGGTGGCGCCTCTGCTGGACGTTTCATCAAGCTCGATCTCCCGTCAAATTCACCGACTATTTAAATTCTATCATTGGCAAATACGGGCGGATCTATGCAGAAGGGGCCCGATTACGAATCTTACGTTCGCTATATGCCAATAAACCAAACGCTCTCGTTGATTTTCATTAGTTTCGCGTCAAGAATATTCCTTTCAACAACCATTTCAACGCGAAATGTCAAAGGAAATGTCATTACGGAACAATGCTGAGCCCAGTTTGTACGCGGCAAGTAGTTTTCCCCCTGAACTTACGTAAATACACGTTAGCCGGAGCCGGGCTTCCATTGTCTCGTGGACTCGACAAAGTTATTCCAAGTTTCAAGCTCACGGGATTTACCGGTCGTAAGGAAAGAAGGTTCCTCGAGCTACATCAATTGTTCTTTGTTGATTGAACCATGCCAATATTTACAAGACACACTTTTGTTTGCACGTTTCGACAATATGAAAGTGCATTTCCACGAGGGTCGCTGGAACTTGTTGTTCTTTATGAATAAGCACTGTTCGATAAGATCTCGTCTGTGAATTTGATACCGTGATTTTTGCTACTAGTTATTGTTTCGTAGGTGGGTACCAACTGATCGTTGGCAAGGAATTCGAGGCTGACTTTTATTTTTAAGTCGGTTGTACTTATGGTTGGCGAGCAGAGCCTCCTCTAAATACCAACTGAATTGTTACTCGAACCACGAAATTAAACACTCGAAAACACGCCAAGATCTGTGAACCCAAGCCTTTCAACCTGTAATCATGATTCAATCCGCAAGAAATCGAAACGTCTCTGGGTTGTTTTTTAACCGCCCAACTCAAATCTAGCACTTATTCATCATTACAGTCCCTCAACATTGTTGCTGGCAAGCAATTTGCCAAGCTGACACGGCTTGTTGAAGAACGTATACTGCAAAGTTCTCGTGTTTGAGAATACTTGGACGTCTTGTACTCGTTGCTGTAGAATACTCATCATTAGCAAACGCGCGTACTCGACTCGACGACGTACCCTGGCCAGATCACAAAACACCGTATCTTGATCCCCAAGGCCGTGTTTACAGTGCGGTACGACCAAGTTCTCGATCGAGCCTCCGTTTCACACTAGACAAATTAGTACGACTTGAATGACTCCCCACTGTACTTGATACGTCAAATGGTAACTAGTTCAACGGATAAACGTTCCCGTGTGACCTAACGAAGGATATCGGCGGCCGACGTATCGAACGATTATTGACGATCATTGGCCACGCGTCATCTCTTTGTCGCAGTTTTTCTCAAGTTTAATCGTTTCTGTCTTAGCTCCTTATCACTTGGGACCCGTCAAGACCTTGGCATGCTCGAGTTTCAATAACGTCGTGCCGCTAAATTCATTGGAACGAAGTGTAGCGACTCGAGTACGAAATTATAATACCAATAATCGGATGTAACGACCATTCATCGTTGCGTGCACAAATTTATCGAGTGTATGTACCTGTTATTGAGCGTATCGTAGGTATAATGTATAATGTATGTAATGTCGAAGGAGAGAGATTGGAGAGGCGACGGCGACACTTGTGTCAATAGAACGTAGATAACGATCGTTTCAAGTGAAAGTAAGAAAGTGGCATACAACAACAGGCTGAATTGACTTTCGTCGTTATTTAATTTGAACAAAGCGACAAAGCGGCAAAGCGAGGCGAATCAATAGTTCACGTGAATAGGCATATACGTCGATTGTCCGGGTTACGCTATATTTATACGTGAAAATTAAATGTGCTCCAGACACGAGCTTATCTATATTCTATTTTAAGCGTTCAGTCCAAGCGATCTCAATCGCAACGATTATCATTGCTTTGTTAATGGCTGATTTTCCGCGCGCCAGTTGGGTGACAAAGCTCCCTTCGGCGACTTCCGATTCACCACTCTTCGCTGCTTATTGGCTCGAGTTATTCGGCGTGCAAAAGCTACGCGTGATTCGAGCGAGCGACCGAGCTGGCGTATGCTGATACATGCATTTCGGAAAGAGAGTGCGCCGACGCGACGAATCAGCCGATCGAATTTACGAGTTTTCACCTTGTTTCGAGAGTCGTTCGTCGAACGTAATTAGGTGCGAGCGCAACGGCTCTATTGATTGATTTCTCGACATAGATCGAGAACGCCAAATAGAACCTGCAAACGATAATGTTGACTGATTATTTGCATAGTGAGCGTCGATGACGTCGGTTATTTGTAGAGTCTGCGACACCTCGAAGTTTCCAGTACAGTGCTACTCCGGAGCGGCACGCGCGGCCTCATTAGGTATTCACGGATACACAGGTACAATAAGCGTGCGTCGTAGATCGAGCAGACGACACTTGGCGGCAGCACGTTGTTTCTCGGTTTCGAGAAAGAGAGAGATCGAGCGGGGTAGGGGTCAACGATAAGCGATTCGACTGCAGATAAAATCGAGCAAGGTTGGCGCTGGGTATAAGAGCTGGATCGCGCCCGGAGGATTCGCTTATAACTCGACTGACTCGAGCGGCGTTCGTGCAAAACATCGGCTTCCTTCCGGAGCATGGGGCAGTGCGTGCCGTGAAATAACTGGCGGATAGTGGCATGCCCGATAACAGACGGATGGCGGGCTCCGGGCAGTGGCCCCAGTACCTGGCGGCGATAACTGGTAACGATCGGCGGGTGCTCGTACGGGGCTATCGGAGCACCCCGATGCGGCCGGACTAAAGCTTGACGAACGTTTTCAGCGACGCTGTCCCTGGCGACGACGGGGGCGCACATCGGCTGGACCTCGCCGACGTTGCCGGCGCTCAAGGGGCCCGAGTCGCCACTGCCGATAAGTTCGAACGACGCCTCGTGGATCGCCTCGTTCTACCTGCTCGGCACGATCCCCGGCTGCATGCTCGCCGCCTTCACCGTCGACTCGCTCGGGCGCAAAGCCTCGCTGCTGCTCGGCGGCTTGCCGCTCAGCCTCGGCTGGCTGCTGGTCGTGTTCGCCTGGCACCCCTACGTGCTGTACGCCGCGCGCTTCGTCTCGGGCCTCGGCCAGGGCCTCGTCTACGTGTGCTGTCCCATGTACATCGGCGAGATCGCGGAGCCGCGCATCCGCGGCAGCCTCGGCTCCTTCATCAAGCTCATGGTGACTGCGGGCGAGCTGTACGCCCACGCCCTCGGGCCCTACGTCTCGTACGAGTGGCTCGGTTGGAGCTGCCTGCTGCTGCCGCTGGGCTTCTTTCTGAGCTTCGGCTGGATGCCCGAGTCACCGTACTACCTCCTGATGCGCGGCCGCCGCGACGAGGCCGAACGCAGCCTGCGCTGGCTGCGGCCTCGCGGCCGCGACGACGAGGCGATCCAGGAGGAACTGGACCTCACGCACAAAGCGCTGGTGCGCGAGCTGCGCGATCGCAAGGGCGCGCGCGAGCTGCTGGCCACGCTGGGCTCGCGGGGCAACCGACGCGCGGCCCTCGTCTGCCTTGGGCTGCAGCTGGTGCTGCAGCTCAGCGGCATCGCCGCCATCGAGTCCTACACGCAGGAGATCCTCGAGGCAAGCGAGGCCGAGGTGAGCGCGCCCGTAGCCGTGATCGTGCTGTCGGTGGTGCAGCTGGGCGCGGGCCTGGGCGCCGCGGCCCTCGTCGACCGGCTGGGCAGACGGCCCCTGCTGCTGGCCACCACGTTGCTCGCGGGCCTCGCCCTCGGCGCCTCGAGCCTCTTCTATCTGCTCAAGCTGCGTCTCGGCGTGGCGATGTCGCCGCGCCTCGGACTCGTGCTCGTCGGCTCGGTCATCGGCTACGAGCTCGCGGTCGCTCTGGGACTCAGCCCGCTGCCCTACATGATGCTCGGCGAGCTGTTCCCCGCCAACGTCAAGGGGCCAGCCGTCTCGCTAGCCAACCTCTGGGCCTCCCTCCTCGCGTTCGTCGTGTCCAAACTGCACCAGGTGGTGGCCGATGCCCTCGGCATCGAGGCGTCCTTCGCCGGGTTCGCCGCCGCGTGCTTCCTCGGCCTCCTCTTCATCTTCTTCTTCGTTCCCGAGACCAAGGGTAAGTCCCTCATCGAGATCCAACAAGAGCTCAACTGCAGCCACAAGCACCGACCCAAGTCCAGCCTAAAGCCCCAGCAGTCCAAGCCCCAGGTGAACGCGATCGCCTAATCGCTCGACGCCTCGACCCATTCCGTGCGTTCCACTCTATATCTGGCACTTTACCTTGGTTATATCACGTTATAAAGGACGATCGTGGCTTCGATTTCTCGAGGACTGTTCGCAATTACGATAACGTTCACCACCGATCGCTGCACTCTTTTTACGCGCGCGCGCGCTACCTAAATGACGCGACGATCAAGCGTAGACTCCGACGAAATGCAGCGCACTTTTAGTTTTCAATTCCGTTTCAAAACAGGTGCTGTCCCGCGTTGGCCAACTGTCGATCCTCTATCGATTCTCGTCCAAGGTCCTTGAGAACGTGCAAATTACCGTAGCTTTGTACATAAAGTCACCGTAGTTGTCCGAGACTGCTCGACACGTTGACGCGTAAGTTAAGTCCCTCTTGGAATAACCTTTGACGATTTTCCGCGCAGGCATATTGTAGGTGACTCTCTTGTTTTTAATTTAGGAAATTCAAGCATTTTAAACTAGTGAGACTGATGTATTTGTACTCTTTGTAAACCATGTTATATACGTGTGTATTTATTGATCGAGAAAATATATATACATGTACTGCTGATTGATTTACAGCAAAACAATAAAATATGTCCTCGCTCGATTTACTTGCCCTCTCCCCCTGTATTTCATACCAAACTGATTTTGCGCGACTCGTTCCGCCGCATTTTTACCCGCTATATATCCGGTTGCGATTAATCGAATAACCTCTTATTTTTAATCTTGTAACCACTCACTGTCACTTATACGATGTCAAAATGGCAATTAAACTGAAACTTAAAACTCCGATAACGAAATGCAAGTACAAAAGTTGCTGCAACTGAAATGAAATAAGAAGCAAAGTAACTGGATTGATGTCGCTCTCTTAAAAATCAATTGGATTACTTTTTACTTTGGAATACATTGCAATTTCATTTTCGTTCAACGGATTCCGTATCTAAATTTGTACCGAGATGAATCTTTGGACATTCTACATGAGCAGCTAATGGTTGACACTTACAGTTCACTACTAAATACTAAAGAAATAACGACTATCGTCGTATTACGAGAAGAACAAGGGATTCCGAGCTTTAACGGGACGTTAACGCGTGAAAGAATCGGACGTCGTTGAGTTGTCGTTGAAACGTGTTCCAATTCTACATGGAATTAAATCCTAACTATTAGGTTGGAATGAAAATGCAAGAGATTCCAGCGCCAAGATTCGTCGCTAAGATGGTGAGCAAAATTAGACGCCATAAATCTGTTGGCATTTTCACGATTGACCATTCATAAGATGTTTTTTGTATTAAAGTTTTACCGACAGCCTTACACGATACCGAAAAATTGACAACTTCTTAACGAGTACTTGGTTTTTGAAATGGTATTCTAATGGCTACAGGTGGAACATTCGTTAAGCGATAAGATAAGAAACTAGGTTCAACAATTTTTAAATTATCTTTCGTGTAACGGCGATTTCGAATTCGATGTTTCGTAAAGTGCGCTTGTTTATAACAGTTAGCGCTCGTACCCGTATCAATTGGCTGTATTGACTTATTCGGATGATTTCATGAGAACAAGTGGAATGAGGCACGGAAAATATACATTGTCGAGTCGTTTTACTTGATCGATTAATTATCGTAAGCTAATGGAAAATCAAAGGTATATTACGAGCAGTAAATCATATCTCTTTAAACGCTGTACACTTGAGCCGTCAACCGCTTTTGAATCACGTCAGGAATGAGTGACGTTATTAGAACGTATAAACAGAACCAAATTTATTGCGTTAAACTAAAATGCTTGAGTTTGTCGGTTTAGATTGGACTTAATGGAGTGGCTTAATTACTTTCACTTGACTAACCGAATAAATAATTGGCTAATTATTTAAAAGAGCACCCAAGACAAATGAAATTGTCAATCGAGCAACGCAGAGCAATGTTCATAAGCTCGTTCGTTGTACTGTCCTTTTCTAAAATCACCCTACTGCCGATATTTCTATGAATTTCCCGCCAACTTTTTCTTCCTACATTTTTGTCAATTTACGACACGTTTACGAAATCCTCGTACAACACTTGTGCAAATTCCGAATCCGAGTCATTCGAAAATTGACACGCGCCATTTGCAGGAACCAACCAATATTTATTTGTCTGATTATATTACAAAGTTTTTTGAAAATACTTTTTCGCACAATCATTTGTCCATGTCCTATCGTATTATCGAAAAGGCTACTTTATAAGATGTTCGGTAGATCGATATGGAGATTCGAGCGTTATTATCAAATAAGCAGTCCTACTATTTTAACATACAAGCATGCCCGAACTAAATCTATAGGACGGCAACGTGTTTCACGAGCGTCGAGAGTCAAGTAACGTGTTTTATTTTCAAATAAATATTCCAAATAGCTACGACTTTTCTGTTAAAACCCCTTGAGATTTCGAGCAAATACTTTGCATAAACATTTTGCGATTTTAGATTATGCAAATACTCTGAGTAGAGTTTCGTGTCGCGTTTTGCACCAGTCGTTAATACGAGTCAACTTGTTAAAAATCAAATCCGAGATTAGTCGCGAGATGTCTCGATTCGTTCGTCAATATAACAATTAAAAACGCGAAAGTCGTAGCAGTTGGAATGTTTATTTGAAAATAAAATACATTGTTTGACTCTCGACGCTCGTGAAACACGTTGCCGTCCCATGCCATGTATAAACGTCCACCAATTTCAAGAATTACAGAAACGAATAGTAACAATAGATCGATAAGAATACGAATGCGAAGGTTCCTGCAACGACCGTAAGGATCGTACAAAATCTTTATTCAAACTCCAAATAATAACTGTCACGAGGATTGGACAAATTAAAAAAAAATCAAGCTAATTATTTGACTTTGTAATTCCATCACGTTTCATAAAATGAAATAAGTACCTTTAATGAATACTAACATAGCGTGTATTGATCCGCAGGTAAGAATCATTAACGTTTATTTTTCTCTCTTCAACTTGGACTTGTTCCCCGTTCGCTTCCAATGCACAAAATCATCAACGACGACCGTTGATGTAGCTACATAGTCCCTCCTCCAACAGCGCTCTAACCACAATTGCAATGCTAGGTTCGCGTAAAGGCCGGAAACGTAAACAAAAATCGAGCTTTTGAAAAGAAAGTACGTTCAAAGAGTGGTCCGTAACTGTGACAATCCGTCGAGCCAAACGTCTCAATCACGAATAAATAGCATTGATAGAGTTGTAATATATTTTGAGTTTTTATTAACACACCAATATAATATTTTCCACCGTGGTACGAATACAAGCGTCTTGGTTCACTCAATTCCTATGTATGTTTTCTACGCAATATTTAGGTACACTTCACATTTGATCACGCAGTGCTTAGGTACTATGATTATTTTAATTGTTTCAGCGACGAACTTAATGCAATGATTACTATTAAAAAGTACATTAACGTTGTTGGCACGGTAAACCAGCACCTTGCCACAATATACTTATGCCTCGTTCTTCAATACACTAAAAAGAATAAATTACAACGAGCCTACTCACAAATTTTATATAATTAACAATTGACAACAACAATTTTAAGCTCGCACTTAGCGATGTCTTCGATAAACCTTCTGTTTTTACCTAGCGCTACATCGGTTAATAATACTTTGTAGAGTATACGTTGTTTTATCGTAACTAATCTCCAATGCTAAGTTACAATTACATACCATTATTTACAAGAATTCATCAAATTCAATAGTGCAATGTGGGGCTTTTGAAGCCTAAAAAATCAACGTTACAAATGCCATTTGTAACGTACACCTGATACTGCCAAGCATTATTTAAAAAGCCTTCTTCGTTTGCAATTGTTATCTTTGGTACAACTGCTGACTTATCAATAAAGTGGTTAGATTTAAATCGAGACATCGTTTTTCTCAACGGTTCAGTAATTATTAGCCAATGCTTTGATCGATGCTTTGATAATCGTAATAAGGTAAAATAGGCTATTTCTCGTGAAGAATTTAAATTAAATTAGAAGCCGCCAAAGGGAATCTCCACGGCAAAAGTCATTATAATCACCTAATAAAACGTTCTTGCATGTACGGAGGCGCAACGGCCTTCGTAGTACGTTCGTTTATCACGTATAAGATTCAAAGAAAATCGCAACTAAAAGATTTGCTCACGTTTTTACGATTTTATTTATTTGGCTGAGGCAGTATCAAGCTTTGACATCCAATTAAAACATTGACTTTTGTCCATACTGTAAAGTTTCTTTCGTTGTTTGACGTGTAATTGTTTTTCAACCCGCCGAAATTCTTGTGCAAATGATAGTAAATTTATCGATTTGTTAGCGGAAAAACAGCATGACGCTCGGTAAACATTGGCACTCGGTAGCTACGTAAATCGAATGATCTTTTCGTATTTTCGATTTCAACGACGTTCGTACTTTGTTCAACTGCTTAATGCATAGTAAATATATAGCCATCGATTAGAACATGCTTCATAAAAGTATACAAGTTGAGTGCTCTGCTCGTTCGCTATGGCCAAATCCGTTTTAAATTTCACCAGTACATTGATAACGAATGTTGTCAAAAAAAACCTGGTTGGGCACTGTTAAAATCTTATTCTCGATTTACAACAATAATAATAATAGTAGTAGTGACGAAATTTACAATAATAACCGTAATAACATTAAAAAGCAGAAGCAAGAGATAGGAACAATGGAGTGTAATAGCCCTGCGGGTAAGGCGGCTCGTAAACTATTTTGCCTCGTTTAACTTTGATGCTCTTTCCTGTCCGTTTGAAGCTGAGGTAGATCGTTTTGCCATGAAAAGAGTTTGGTTATTTTTGGCATATTCTCCTCAAATTACACAAAGGGCACACTTGGAAAGTAGTAAAAATGGTATTTAATATTTTGGCGGTGCCTACGTATACAAATATCAACCATAGCTGACGCATTCCAATATCGTCGAATAAATCAAAGCTAATTAAACTAAGTTAACGGTGTATAAACCGTTTCATGTTGCATAAGCTTAGGTCCTTTTGTATGATTATTCAATTGATTTTTACAACTGAGCCGTTTCACCCAAACCAGTTCAGAAAGCGACTGTTTCGATTTGTATTAAATGCTCAAATGTTTTCGTGTTGTTTTCGTATTATTTTCGAAAGGCCAAATACGCCGATTTTGATGTTGGACAGTTACCAAAGATCACGACGTACTTTGAACCTATTGCACCCATTTTCTGATCCGTACGGTTCGATCGAAGCTTAGGAGGATCGTTTTCTCTCATCCTTCTTTACTTAAAGTCATTTGAAAGCTATCGTACTTTTAACAACTTTTCTAAAGACTATCACTTTAACAAACTGTTTCGTACTCGTAACGACTCGATTAATAGTCATTGCGTTAGTTAAATCTTACAATCATGAGTTTACAAAGTTGTGATCCCTAATTAAACGATCGTCATTTACGCGTTATTAGTAAATCATCCTTTAAATTTTCATTAAAAAAAGCCGACATAACTATAATACAAACGATCAAGTATGACTGAACGAGCAGAAGCAAAAACTTACGCAAGACATTTATTACCTTTTTGTTTACTGCTCTATAATTAATGTTACATTGATGACATTTATAATTGTCAATGGCTCTGTATGAAATGTAGACAGTTGTCGAGAAAAGGCCATTTGGACGCATTTTGTTGTTGTAAAGCTTTACGCCATGTAGGGCTAAACGATAACACTCGAACAAAAGCTTCGTTTGAAAATAAACGTAATTTGCTGCTCATTTGCGAGCTTATCGCCGGGCAATTTAAAGAGAACTAAATGGAAAATGAAACAAACCTTAGACTTCCAACGAAATCGTTTGCATCGTCTAGCTGAAAGCCCTTGTGTAGCGCTACTTTACAACGTGAGCAAATTTCATTTCGTGGCTGACTTTTCCAATCCCAAAATCGCCTAAACTACACGACAATATACTTATTCTACAGATTTTCCGCGTCAAAGTTGATTATAGAAAACGAATAGTTTTTCGTTACAACGATCGTTCTGTTTAAATTTGACGAATTTGTTAATTTCCAGCCGCGTCACGCATGTTTTCACTGGGCGCGTAAATTCACAAATTTACGCATAAACAATGTTTTCCAAATCGAACTCTCGCAAGAACTTCAGATGCGTCTGACTCGATGAACAGCGATCGTCGATATGTAATTGCGATGCCAACTTTGGTCGTGTATACCTACAACGGGAATTCTGCATCAGTAGCATAGAATTTCCGTGTACCAAGTTTTTACATCGTTCCATGACGCGGACGTCGAATAACACGATGTAATATTGAAACAACCTATACATTCTCAAACTTGCATTGTTATTCCCGCACGGCTGGTTTCTCCGTGTTTCCCATCGCTCAAAAGATCGCGGAACTTATTCTCGGTGCTCTTGCCGCAATACGTAAACCAACGACAAAAATTGCACGTGCTAACTGATTTCTGAACGATCCGTGCTGAATAATTGGAAAAAAAAGACCGTACTGCGCATTAACGTACGATGAACAAGTTTTCGGGTGAATTTAGAAATAAAGTAAAACCCATCTGTTATGGAGCTTGAATTAGTAAAAATGCAAGCTTTCGACATTGGTGTGATGTCGAAAACTTGCACGGTACGGTTGACAGGGTGGGTCAACTGAAAACAGCTATGATGGGAACAGAGTGGTTTCGTCAATATTGTCTCTACCGATTTGTACTTTAAAGTTGCCTTGTACCTTTATATATTGCTAGTTTATACTATTGACTCGACTTGCTAGTATTAAACAAAAGCACCTAATATCCTCCGGAGGATTTCACGTTAAACGAGGAATACTACGTACGGGCGGCGGTGTGTACAAACAGCGCTTTCCTCATCGGCCAGGAAATTGAAACAAGGGGGTGTGAAATGCCGAAAGAAAATTGGAGAGAGCGGCACAACTGTTTAACGAATTGGGGGACGATGAGCGCGATAGTCGTGTGAATGGAAATATTGGCCGCGTAAGGTATACGCCTGACTGATAACTGATAAACCCCTGCTAATAAGACAAAATTTTAGCGGAGGTGTCGGTTGAATGTTTGTCTTGTTGAGAACGCCTGGCGCGCTTACGACCGCAACGCGTGAAATTCCCTAAGATTGTCCAGCACGCGTGTGCATCGTATGAAAATCGTTGGCCGAATTCAGCGTTCAACTGGAGCTACAGTTGTCGGGGACGAGTCTGCAACAAGCCCGAATCGACGCATACACGCGAGATGCGTCGAAAAGTGTCTCTCGAGTGAAGCCGAACCGAGTATTCGACAAAGTGGCCACTGCTTGACCGTCGGCTCTTCGCCACTTCCTCGGCTGGCTCAAGCTGCAGCCGAACTCGGCGCGGACGCCCCCGTGCTATTCGTCAGCTCGCGGTTCAGCGAGTTCAGTAGCTCTTCGTTCTCCTTGCGGACTGAAAGCAAAGCGAAAACACAGTTTAGAAATAACAATTAAAACCTATACAGCCATGTACATTCGACTATAGGACCAAGGCGGCATGTCAACTTGATGGGACAACGCCTATTTAAGAGGATATAAGACGAGCGTACGTACGCGCATGTTTGGCTAGGTCGTACTGATTTACACGATCGTCGTGCCAAATACAAATCGATAGGTTCCCGCGAGCGCGCTCGTCGATTCAATCTTACTACCAATCAAAGTGCTTTCGTTCGATATGTATGGTATCGGCGTCGCTCAACGCTCGTACGTTCCTCGATGTTTTTCTCGGAAATTTCCTCGAGCGGTCGTTGTAGCGTTTACTGCAACGTTTCAACCGCGTAGACCAATATTGCGCTCTTGGATGAGCTATCGAAACGAGCTCTGCGTTGTATTCTGTATTATTTGAGTGCAGGCTAGTACGAAGCATTGTAGTACGAAGTAAGTAACGAGCGTTCTCAAGGGTCGTCACTTGGCAAAGTGCAACGTCAAAGAGATCGATCGATAGAAGGGCATTGGGTAGACAGGAGCGCTTGTAAAATATAGCAGAGGCTCGCTCGGGGCTTTTCTCGACCTCTTCCACTTGGTCACTCAACGCTCCCAAGAACGAGAAAACGACAAGAGCGAGAGTTGTGCAGCGACGCGCTGTTCTTTCCGAAGCCGTTGGATTTTCTTTTCCGATACTTGAAGCTGCGCTCCACCACTCGAAGCTCCGCGATCCAGTGGACTTCCTAACAATGCGGCGTCGTACACGTCGCTGCTTCTCTCTCTCTCTCTCTCTCTCTCTCTTGTTATTTCTCGGTCCAAGCGTGAAACAAGTGCCGCGGTTCATTGCTAATTTTGTTGTCGTTTGCTCGGTTGAAACGGCTATCTCGACGCTCTCGAACTGCAGTCGGGATAGCGCATGCGTAACGCAACTTTGTCTGCACAGTGCGCACTCAACGAGGAGAGTACCCACTAGCCATATTAGATTGACTATTCGACGGCGACTCCGAGCCGTCGACTAACTGGCAATAAACAGGGCGTCAGCTCGACAGCTGAAAAGCCACTTTTCTTTGGTTACTTTGAGTCTGCCGCGTAACTGCGTCCAGACTATCCCCATTCGAACGGCGCACTTGCCGACAACCCCCTCGTCCCCCTTGTCAGCCACGCTTTTGCTTGGCACGTATGCCACTTCAACGATCCACTTGCCCAACGATGCACGTTTCTTTCGGCTACTTCCTGAAAAACTGTATCAATTTACTTTCAGCCTCAACCCACGCTATCTATGACCAATTCAAAATATACCAGTGAACGTCTCTTGCGCGCAAATACGTTCAACTGCAGTAAACAACGTTAAAATATCTGGTAAACTGTTATTGCAATTGATATTGGATAGGCAGTATGGAAAAGCGGTGCACTCGTTGATAGTAACGGTTTTTCACACAAACTCACTTACGGATGTCGCAGTGTTTACGTCAGCTCCGTCCTGTTTCAAACAAACGAACACATGATTGAGTAATGGCTACCTACGTACAAGCAAGTGGCTGGTGCGAAACAAAGCGAGGGTCGAAGAACAAGAACGCGAGTAGTTTCGACGATTTATTTGCACAGGCTAGCGTGCAGTACGCAACGTTAAGTGTCACTCGAATATTTGTTTGCGCAACGACTGTTGCTCTAGTATCATGCGACCGTCCGCGAAAGTGGTCGACAAAGGACGAAAGAGCATAGCGTGTCATATGAGCATGGACCAAAGTACGTGGCTATAGGAGGGCTTAGGTTGAGGCTGAGGCTGAGCAGCTAGTGGTCTGCATAATCATGATAATTACGTGGGCACGATGCTCGGCGAGCTCCTTGGAGCCGATGGGCGGCACGTGGAAGCTGCTGTGGGTGAGGGTGATGACGACTGCCAGGACCGCGGCCAGCAAGATGAAGGCGAAGGTGGCGAGAAGGACGATGGCGACGAGCCTGTGACGGCGGGCGCGCGCCACCTCCCGCGGGTCCTTGATCGCCTCGAGGCTCGAGCTCGTGGCCGCGAGCAAGCTCGAGGGGCTGCGCGAGCTGTCCGGTCGAACGGAGTCGCGACGGTGACCTGCCACCGCGATACTCGCTCTTCTGCCCGCGCCGGACACCGACGATGCCGGACGCCCACCGCTGCTCCCGCTCACGCTCTTCCTCTTGCAGACCGACGCACGACGACCGTCACCTGCGGGTCAATCACAACAAAACCCATTGCCCTCGTCTTTCCTCCTTCCGTTCGTCCGTTTCGCGTACGAAATGCTTCGTCTCGCTTCGACTACTTCGCTGCTCTCCACCCATCGCCAACTATTATCGCTGACACTTGGACAACTCGCAAGCCCCCTACCTACGACTACATCCTACGCGCTGTATCGCTTCAATCCGGCAATTTTTGTGCCCGTAACCTGCTACTGCTACTCACTGACACCACGCTGCGAGTTATATTTTTCACGCGCATCTTCGCTACGCCTGCTTTCGCGAAAGTGCTTGCAAACATTCGCGTCTGCTTTACCAGACGGCACATTGTACTCGTATTCTTAAGGCAACAATAACGTTAGAAAAACGTAGTTCAAGGATGTACAAGGGCCGAGTGTACGCGCGATCAATGCCAGTCGGACGAGACGAATTCTACAAAGGAGCGCCGAACAAAACGCGACATGTCGACGTTTACGTTCAAAAAGGTACATGGTCCCGTGGCTTGGTCAAAGTTTCTCCAAAACAAATATCACTACTGCCCCTACCCGCCTCATCGACTTCTGCCTATACTGTAAATCTCGCTTCGACCAACGAACAACGAATAAGCTACCCTATTTGATCATTGCGAGGACAACGCAATTGGCAATAAACTTGTCAGTTTTCCCATCGGGAATATAACGCGCTAAGGTAGACTTTAAAATCAATACCGTCATGGTCATGGTTTGTCCGTTATCAATTCAAGCAAGTAAAAGGAAAAAAGTCAAAGGAAGTAACGTATAACAATCGCACTGTAATAGTTAAATCGTCTAATCACACTGATTGGTCCAGTACAAATACGTTGAACTCGACGATCTATCACACGTGTGCGCGCGTGATCTCGTTTGCGCCAACCGAGCACGACTCTTGCAAAATAAATCAAAACTTGTTGCCAGTTGGCATGACACAGGACGAAAATCGATCGGTGTTGGTCAACGCGCCTAGTACAACAATAGCCACGCATCGTCGGATAAATTGGAACGATGTACACATTTTTGATCGCATCAAATCTTTATCGTTTTGGTATAAAATTGATTAGCGTTGTTTTAGCCACAGTTACTTTCTTATCGTTTTATTTATTAAGCTGTGCATTCGGGCAACCAGATCTTTTTCCGAGTGAACCGAACTGAACAGTATTGCGTGAAAAAGCAAAGACGGCTGGTTTGCATTGTTTCGAATGCGAGATATCGGTCTGATTCAGCGGTCATGAAAATTCAAGCATCTCGTAGACGCAAAAATGCCGAGAGTACCGTGACCATACTACTCTTTCGAGACTGCTCTAGTCGAGATAGGCAAACACGTCCGTACAGTCGGATATTTGGCGCGAAATATCGCGGGGAAAGTACGCGCGCGTTCAAAATGTACAAGCCCATTTAACATCAGCAATAGTCGACGTCGAGAAATAGAACGTCAGCAATAGCAGGCGATGGGCGGGAGAGCAAGAGAACGAAAGAGGAGAGCAACAGCGTACTAACGTTGCAGAGCCATCGAACGAACGTCGATGCGTGTGCACGTGGGTAAAATTAAAAAAATGTCGGCTATAGTAAAGAATCGTTGGATTTGGGAAATAAGCGTGGCGACGGATCCCAGATCCAAAGCGATATTGCGAAAAGGCAGGAAGGAGGGAGGGAGGGAAGGTGAAACCTACCTAGGGGCGTGGGCCTGGAGTAGCTGTTGGCCCGCGATCGGTGGTGCTGAGCGCTGGAAGTACGCCTGGCCGAGCCCTCGACGAATTCGGAGGGCCTGCGATGCTTGCGCGCCCGGCCTGCGGCCACGCTTCCAGCGGTGGGCCCCACTCCCGAGCCCAAGCTGGGACCGCATTGCACGGAGCTGTTGCGCCGAGACGACTGCGAGCGCGGTCGCTGCTGCCGCTGCTGACTCGAGTCCGAGCCCGGCGACGCTAGCTCTTGCCGCGCCCCCGACAAGTCCCCGATGTAGAACAGGGTCCGATCCCCCGACGCACTTGACAGTCGGCGCGCCGAGTAGTCCAGCTCCCTCCCCTCCATCTGTCCGATACCGAGCTTGCTCTCTTCGATTCGCTTACCTACGCTTTCACCACTGGTCGTCCCTCGTCACTGTCCCAGTCAGCCCGCTCGACGGTCGCGCCCGATCACCGACGATCCATCCATGTCGCAGCGACGAATCGTTTACGCGTCTAATATTACGCAGAAATCGATTCATAGTCAAAGGCCATTTGACAAAGATTATACCCAAGCTTGTAGTCAAAAATAAAGCAAACGGTTATCGATACGCGACTCGGTAGTTGTGGACGGAAAACTGTCCGTCCGTACGTCGGGCGATCCAAGACACCAAGGGAAAGAGAATTATTTACATAGTTGAGCTGTCCGTTAGGAGCAGAGTAGGCCAGATAGAGGATAAACGTCTGGTGTCTGCGGCTAATGCCGATTCAGGCCAGATCATCACAGCGACGAACAATCGTTGAGTGGATAGCGGCAAGTCCGACGGAAGAAGAACTTGATTCGAGATTCGAGCGAAGCGAGCGCTAGCTCGTCGCGTCGGTCAACGGCCACGCCGCGAGCCTCGCTCGACGAGCAGTCGCCACCGTCATCTTCGAGCCAGATTCTTGAGTTCTCGGCAGCTCGCAAAAGGTGGGCAGCCAATCGCGCTGAAAGCTCAAAGGTCGGATCCATTGGTACTTGCGGACAATCTTACGACATTGCGATCGCCTTGATTTGAGCTGTTTTCCAAGCAACAACAGTACCGTTCAAAACAACATCGAGTGGCAAGATCCTGAGAAAAGTCGCAAGATTGCGCAACTCTGTACGCACTGAGGCTTCCCGACTGTTCCGGCGGTTGAGTCTACGACAAATATTTGTACGCCACGTGTACGATAATCGTCTCGCTAAATTAATTATTGCACTCAACAATCAGCACCGCACGCAGATATCGCGCCAGGTGTAATGGCGCACTATTGATTCGTCGTGGCAGCCGTAAGCGGACTAGTCGAGTTCTAGTCGTGTACATACGAGGGTTGAGCCTCGTGTATACATTGGTGTACACCGCGTTGGCATCCACGCTAGCGCACGTGTAAGCGGACGGGACCTTCGTTGCGCAGTCCCAAAGAGCCGTCTCAAATGCACGCGCAAACACTTGCGGTATTACGTTTGTCCGTTGCGTGCGTCAAAGCTGACTGTTCTTCGAAAAGGCAACTAACGCTATTTTCCTCAAAGTCGCTTTGAAACGCCGCACTGGCGATAGATCGTCAAAACTGGGAAGTCGAAAAACGTCTAATCGGGGAACATTTGGATTATCGGAAAAGTTTGACGAAGCGGGCGTAAAGCGAGCAAAGCAACGCGGCGAACCTAGGCCTACGCGAGGGATCTTATCGAAGGTCGGACGGGCTCGGTGGAGTTGAGCGATAGTTGTTTGCAACGTTCGCGGAGGCTTGACGCTCGTCGGTATCGCTCCGGCGTAAGCAGTTATTTATTAGCGCTGAAAGCCGTTCACGGGCAACAGGCGTCAAGCGAGCATTGTTCTGCGCCAGCGAATTTCGTCGATCGAGATAAAGCCAAGACGGAACAGAAGGAGAACGCGAGCCGTGGATAACAGCATCTCGGTCACTCCGACGAGACATTGACGAGCGGTAACGTTGACTTGATCCAAAGGATCAGCTGGTAGGGGCTCTCGGGAGGCGCGGCGGGCAAGAAGTAGCTCATCTGTGTGCGCTCGCAGTTCCGTGCCGAGGCTTCGGAACAAATTGAGAACGAGTCGAAGTAGCAACAGTGCCAGCAGAGTCGCGACTCGGGGCGCACGGGGCCTTGGCGCCTATTTTTGGAGCGGCTCTCCGCTCGTGGATCCGCGCTTGGAAGTGACCGCGCGTGCGTCTAATCATCGCGACACGCGGCTAACGTGTTGCGCGTAACCGCCAAGCATAGCGTTCGCGAGCATGCGCGACAACGTGTTCGCGACGAGCGACCGACCTAGCTATTCGGCCTGAAGCCTCCCTACCTATATCCAACTCGTACCCTCGCTCGCCAGACTCGGCTGGCTGGTTCCGATACCACGGCACGTTCTTCCACCAATTTCAGATACAATTGCCGTCTCGTCGCACTCAACGCCCTTCAAGCCTTTCACCGGCTATGTCGGTCGAAGCTAAATTCCATAATCGATTCGCCCATAAACCAGTTAACCTGTAAGCTCTGTACCGTCAGTCAACGTACGAGTGGAACAACGAGATTAGCAGAACGTTTTCCTTTCGCTTTCTTTCAAAGATCAAGCGCACAATCGTTATTCGATAAGATCCCTCGTTTGATTCCAAAAAAATAGTGGTCTTGTAAGCACTTTTGGCAACACCGCTTATATAGGGTCCGTACGACGCCCGCGTGAAAAGTACAATGTTTGGTCACACGCCATCTCGGCAAGCGCTGCGACAAGAGACGCGCGTTTTACTTTACAGCGTTGTGGCTGTAACACTTTTCAGAGCTCTCGGAGTTGCCTAATAATGGCGAGCGAAACGAAAGCTTCTCCGAAGTTGGAGGGCTGAGTCTGAAAAAACGAAGGAAAAAAGCGAGCACATCGACGGATATACCGCTAGCCGAGCTATTTGGAGATTCCGTGCAAATGAAACGTTTATTGACGCGGGTCAGTTGTGCGTGGCGAGGTGGCTTTTTTTGGAGCTCACCGAATATCGCCGAACATCCAACGGCCTTGCCGTCACATTGAACTCTTTTTCGATCATAACGTATCATCGCGACGCCCTCGCTAGCTTGCTCATCGAGAATACCTCGGGCACCCGTTCCTCCTTCGTATAAATATATCCTTGTCTCGCGCAACAATTGTACGTCGTCGTTTACTCGCCAATATTAATAGCCGATCGTTCAACTGTTTCGCAAGTCCATTAAGCAGACTAGTGTTTACAATTGTCTCAGCCAGCTAGCATTTAACGATAACAATCGAAAGTCTCCTAAAGAAGCACCGGATCAGACTCTCGTTAAAAGACTAGGCGCGTTCCAATTGCGCTTCTGCATTCGAAAGCTTTGCAAGAACGTTTAGCTCAAAAGTCAATCAATCGTACGAAAGCTATCCGATGATGCTCTTGATTGCGCCTGAGCTCTTTGTTGCGTCGAATTATTATATCATCGGCCATATTTCAGTGTTCGTAATATAGCAGCTTTAGCGCCGGTGAGGCTTGTTGATCAATGAATAAATTTGCAAGCCAAAATGTTGGATAACAGAAATTAAATGAACACGGAAGCGAGTTATTAATTGAATCTTGCACAAGTGGAATAACCCGATTAAAATGGCATTATCGGGAGCGGCGCGAGCGCCCATGCTCTCGTGCGATATTGACAAAAGGCTCACTTGAAAATGGCTTGATAAAGGCCAAGCCTAAACTCGGCTGAATCTCATTATTAGATTTACAACGATTCGGCGAGAGCTCCGAAATGAGGAACGGCTGGAGGAATTTGACAAGAGTCGTAAAAATCGCTCTTGCTGCGATTGGTTCGTCGAAAAACAAGGAAAACGCGTGCATTATTCGATGCTAAAAATAAGAACGTTACGAGAATGGCCACATGATAAGAGCTTTCTCCGAGTACACACGGCAGGGTTATTGAGCGTAGATAAAGTGAAAGCGTCGAATTGAAAGAGCTGCCAAATGATAAGCAAGCCAAATAAAAGATGCTTGCGCGAACAAAAGCGAGTTTTGTAAAACAGAAAAAACACGTAGCGAAACCGAGCCTTATCGGGAGCAAGCAAACAAATTGCCTCGTTTGCTTGCCGCTCAAGCGTGATTTACAAGCTGCGGCTTGTTATTCGAGAATATGAAGTAGAAGAAGGAGAAGAGGAGGAAAAGGAAGAATGTGAAGACGAAGAAAGCGACAATTCGAAATTCGCTAGAGCGTTTCGAGTCGAGTTGCAGACCTGCTCCATTTCAGAGGAGCTGCGCGCGGATTCGATTTGGCGTTAACTAAGCCGCCCAAGTGGCGTATTTGTCGCGTTAGCCGAACCTCGTTAGGATAATCGGTTTAGCGGCCACGGGTTCTAGGTAGGCGACAACGGAGATTTTTGCTCAGCTCGTTAGTGACCTTAAGCGAGTTTACCTCGTAGTTGGCACTCGGCACTAGCCACTCGCCACTTGACTCTGCTTTTATCAATTAGTCAACAGCAGCTCTCGGAGCTTTCCGCTCCGGACGAGCCTAAAACCTCCACAAAGCTCATTTAATTCACGGCGGAAATAAATTAACTACGCTTCGGGCTTTGGGGCAAACAGACCCGATCGAGCAGGCGGTCTTTGTCAAAGTTCTTTCTCAAAGGCACCCGATGCGCAAACCAACACTGTTGCACCGCGGATCAGTCAATTACGCGTTTACCCTCGCGCTTTTCCACTTTTTCTTTATTCCAACTATTTTACGAGTATATTGCATCTACTATGTCTTACTCTCTTTGCTCCGCTGTTTCTGTCACCACCCTCCCGAACGATGTTCCTCTTTGTGTGTTTTCCCCTTTTTTTGCTAAAATAAAGCTCACTGTTCAAACGAACATGCCGTTACCATTGCTTCTTGCAATATTTCATCCAACCTTGATATACGTATGTTGGAGACTTACGAACGCACAATGTACGCTGACTACATGACCCAGATTGCATTTTCCGGCCTTCCCTCTCCAGCGCAGATGTGCTTAGACGCTGTTACTGATCATCCAACTGTCCAATAATTATCATCAGAGTTTCATTCTACAATTCCTTACCAAATCACGTGTTGGCACTCTCTTTACCTCTCTCGTAGAGTGTTCCACACTTTAAAATCAATAGCACATTAGTTGCACTTTTAGACATTTGTCATTGCGTCTCTCGATCCACAATTAATATGCCTCATCGAATAATATTCTCAAGTACACTCAAATAGCTGTGAAACATCGCAATACTGATTGGAACAATAACATGCTGTTTTAATGTTGAGGCGCAAATTAACGTTTGCAATTCTTTTATTCCTTCAATGTAATCATTTCCGTAGTGAGCTGATAATAATTCTCTCTATATTTACCCTTCGAGTGAAACGACGTTTCAAAAATGACAAGTA
This sequence comes from Chouioia cunea, assembly GCA_030064505.1. Lineage (NCBI taxonomy): Eukaryota > Metazoa > Arthropoda > Insecta > Hymenoptera > Eulophidae > Chouioia > Chouioia cunea. Next base: position 2,034,108 of record JAOPFQ010000006.1, on the reverse strand, counting down.
GTTCAATCGCTCATTTTTATTTTGCTGAACGCGGTTGACGCTCACAAATAGAAGGCTCAAGCGGTATGTATTACGTAAGATTTCTAACTTTTCAACTTGCTTACGAGCTATCTTGCCTTAATTTAGTCAAGTGTCCCTCCCCCCCCCCCCGGCCGCTCCAGTACTTTTTGTCAAGCGGCGACGTTAATAAAAACAAGCATAATTTGCTTTCGTGCTAATTTGACATCGGGCGTAAACCTAATGAAGCATTTCGAAAAATCAAGTTAAAACTTCGCGGCTATACGTATTTTACAATTTGATTACAGAGATCGTTCAAAGTGGACAAAAGTAACGGATTCAAACGGACGATTGCCCTCGTAATTAAAGCTCGCCACAGTGTCAGTTTTAACGCGAGCGATAAGTTCGACGCCAAGGAATATACTAACGACGAGCTCAGTCTGTCGAGAATGACGGTCCAGTCTCGAGAAACTGAACGAATATGCAATCTGCCAATTTCTATCCCAAATCCAATGCTTTGATGCAAGAACCAGGAGAATATTGCACCGAGTGCGGAGAACCGAGCGCAACTCTCGTTGGGTGTACATGTGTACCTAATGACTAATAGCCCTGATTGCGCTTTGCTGTAATTTGCAGACATGCCGACGTGCGCGCGATTGCAGACTTTGATTCTACGCAGTAGTACCTCCGAGCTTAAAGTCGCTTAGTTTGCACTGCTACGACCAAGACTTCGTATACCAACGCGTGTAATTAGCTGCTCGATATGTACTTTCAACAAACTTTCAAAGCTTTCATTTCGCGGGTTTCCTCCTTTACTCAAGAGATCTTTCCCGTGTGCTCGTACCTACCTTGTCGATACTCTAGGCCTTCTGGTTTAAATCAAAGATAGAAAAAAATCTATTTTACTGACATTGCCAGAGTTAAAGTCCAACTTTTGGCAACGCGCACTCTCTCTCTCTCTCTCTCTCTCTCACAACGAGAAAAAGAACGACAATAATAAACTAAAATAGTCGGTGAAGCTTTAGGAGGGCGTTCGCGATGGAATGGACAAAACTAGCCAGCAACATTGAGGTTTCACAAGTTCCTCTAGTTAGCTCTGTCATCGAATGTTTTATTCAATCTGATCGAAATCCTATACGGATTAATCTCTCGGTTAATTAGATATTTCAATAAATGACCAGTTTTCCATTTGGATCACCGATAAAACGTAATGTAACGCTACTGTACGGAACGAGGCTTATCGATAGACGGATCGCAATAAAGTCACATCGTGTGCACGTCGAGTAATAATTGACGGATAAATTAGAACGAATGCGGATGAGCTAAAATGCTGGGCGGCTCTCGACACGCGTCAAACGTCGAGCTGGTAATTCGCGTTTGAACTCTCGTAGCTTGCATTCCCTATGTGCGCCAGCTCCGACCGACACTGGGCTGTTTCATCTAGACGACGTCTCGACTCACCCTCAATCCTCACTTTTCTGCTAAATATTTGGCTTTGTTCGTGTTCTCTCTCCTCAATCGGACGGTTGCCGCGTGACGGTTGTTCAGTGCCCTTCGAGCTATCCCTCAATTATCGCTAATCGGAGCTAATTGCACGGATTGCAACATCTGCAGGCTAGACGACGTTAAAATTTGACCTACGTATACAAGAACAATCAAGTCGGTAATCGTCCAACAACCCTTAATTTTGTACCTCGGTGGCAGACAGTTTCAAATCCAAGATTTTTCCGGCAAATTCCAAGCTAGCGATAGGAAAACAATAGCGTTTGAACGCGACCGAGTGCGTACGCGAAGCTCTCCGGCGTGATTTGGAGGACAATCGATAATAGCGGAGGAGGATTGACGCTCGAACGGGCTAATAGCCCCAACGCCGCTGCTAAAAATAGCTAAACCAGCTAAAGCAGATGTATTGTGATGCAAGGACGAGAGTGAGGAGAGTGCACCGGGTCGCAATCACTGGGGCAATCCGCAAACGAGATATGTGGGTCAGCGGCACCAAACGTTAGCTCCTCTCCAAGCTTTCTTTCCCTTGATCACTCGACAAAGCAACAACCATAAATAAACCATAAATAAACTACTATCCTCGTCTCGCATAGTCACGATTATGGTCGGGTGCGCACGGGCTGATTATAAACTAACCCGTCGACTACTCTAAACTGGTTCGTACTTGTTGAAAGTTTTCGAGTTTCTTCAGATCCAGCCGTACATTAACATTGTCGAATAGCACTTTATAACGTGTTATATTTAACAAAAGGAAACGCTGCCGCTTAGTCGATAGTTAAAAATAGTCCAAAGCGACGCGTGAAATTGAAGAAAAGCCCAAATGATCGAGAAAATAGCGTATCAATTGAACAAGGCTATATCGGTATTGTCATTGTACGTACGCGAAAAGATAAGACGGCGCAGTTCATAGAACATGTGTCACGTAGGCTATTGTTCGGCTGGGCCGATGCGAGCCAGGAACTTTTGAATCGAAAAGTCGAAGCGACGGCGTAGCTGCTTTCAATCGAATCTCTGCGCAATCATCTGTAAACGGACGAAAAAGAAGCACGAGCGAGACGCGAAACAGAGCATACATAACGGGGCTCAAAGACTCAATCGTCCAGCCTTGTACGAGTAGTACGAGTAGCATGTGTAGCATGAGTAGCATGAGTAGCAGTTTGCATATTTATTTATACCGTCGTTCGAAAGTCATCGGCTTGCCAACGACAGTCGATATTTTATCAAGCGTCAAACCTGGTGTGTGTCGATCGAATCAATTGGCCCGTATTCTTTTTGTCTTTCATCGCGTAATTTGCTACCTTTGCTTTTGCCGGTCTATCTCTACAGGCAAATTCATCGTGCCTCGTCCACGTCGTCGAAACCGTCGTTCTCTCGCCGCATTTATTTTCGTTCTCACTTTCACACCGTTCATTCTTTGAACAACTGTTGTAAACAACTCAAATCAAGGCGTCACACCGCGATATTTAACGAAATATGGTCCGACGAAGGGAATCAAGGTCGAGTTCGCTTGAAAAATGACATCGTATTCAACGACACTTTAGTTTCTCAAAGGCCATTGATGTGTGAGCTTGGAATTTGCACTTTGATCCAGATTCAAGAAAAGAGCTTAGCTTGCAACAGAGAAAGAGAGTACTCGAGTAATGAACGTTCATCCAAAATGCATCACATGTACTACGTGTAACAACGTCAACATTAGCTCCAGGACCAACGTTTACTTTCGTAGGCTATTTGTAAAGTAGGACGCTATTATTGAAGTTACCCAATGACAAACTAGAATTATTTGGCGTCGATCGTCAGTCATTGAAACGATATCATTTTCCGAATTGTAAGAAAAACTAGTGAATTTTAGCAGTTTAGGAGTAGAAATGAGAAGCATTGGCCGTTAATAGTGAAGGGTTGATATAATAAATGAGCCAATTGCACAGTGTGTTTAATGCAACTTTCTAATGATTTTTAATGGGACGGTGGGCTTGGATTTGATGGCCAATTAAAGATGGAGGTATTGGGTATGTGGGGTTCAAAATGCTGTCTAGTATGAGAGAGAGAGAGAGAGAGAGAGAGAGAAAGAGTTTGATCGGAAGAGGAGTTGGTGGGGTGCGAGGCAGCGAGGTACCTGTGTGGCTCGATCAACGATCGAAGAGGAAAAAATCGATAAGAAAGCTAGTCCCAGGCTAGCGACGATCAGTTGGGCAGTAGTGGATTTGGCGTCGCTGGCGGGCGGTGCGGGCGGTGCGGGCGCGTAAACGGCTGCCGGCTGACTGCTGGCCGTGTTGGCGCGTCTCTGCTCTCGCGCCTTTAATTTAGAGGCACATGGAGCGCCCTCGACCTCGCTTTCTCTCACTCGCAGGCGCTATATATGCGCACGTCTCACCCACACGAAACAGAGCCGAGCACGACAGAACAGCTAGCAGCTGATTGCGGCTGCACTCGCGCCCCTACACTCGGCACGTCACAAAGAAGCTTACAAAGCGCCCACACGTATGCTATCTCGACACCGGGCGCCGCGCTCGACCCGACGTCGGATAGCAGCCGCTCCGCCGCTAATTGGCCGCGCTCGCTTTTGTCCCTCGCTTGTCCAGCCCTCGTCGCAGCCACAGCCCATCTTGCAGAGAGACAGAGACAGAGAGAGAGACCAAATCCGCATCGATCTCACCTATAACTACTGCGAAACCCAAAGGCCATCCAGCACTTGCACGCTTACGAGCAACTTTCCAGCAGTTTTCCAGTGGGAAAAGCTCCGCTCTGAAGAGCACTGCATCCCCCCTCCGCCACCTCCTCTCTGTAGCAGTCCCAGCATCCTCGCGGCAGTCGCGCGAAAATCAATAGCGAGCAGGAAAAATTCCTCGTGACTGCGCGCCCGAATTAATCTCCACTCGCGATTCGAGCGCGCTTTTTTCAGCGGCCATCGATCCACGGCTTTCCTCTCGCTTGCAACTTATCGCACTCGACCGCGTCGTTCGAGCTCCAGATAGCCTACTCTCGATACTCTCGATACCCTCGATATAACGCTGTCGCCGCTCGTCGCGCAACATCTCCACTGACTCCTTCGTTTCCAGCACCGATTTACTTCGTTTGAACGTGTCGGCTAGACCCAGCTGATCGCCTGCCACCACACGTTGTACACGGTATTTAACCAATCGCGGGCGAATCGCTGAGAGTTGGCGTTCGGCCAACAGCCCAGAATAACTGTAAATAGGCTCTAATGAACAGCGCACGACGAGTGCGCGCGGTATTTTCCCGCTCTATCCGAATACGTTTCTCCACTAAGAATAGCGCGATTCCATAAAATTTCGTTTGACGCGCAAACCAGTTGTGATCTATCTTTATTTGCCAATCAAATATTGGCGAGGATCTGCATGCCTTCCGCCCTTCTCCCCTCCATCCAGTCGCTTCATTGTCAACTTTGAACGCTGTTTTCTTAGCAGGACAAGCCTGTCAACTCTTCGTTACGACACTCGAACTGGACCCGTTATCATCCAGGCGTGCTCTTTTGCTTTAACGACAAGAGCTTGTACAACTAACAACGTGGAACGGTCGTGCTATTGTTAAAACGAATTTTATTGGTATTTTTTCAACGGTGTTCGGTTGACCGTGGTATACATGCGTCCCCCATTCTACCACCACTACCCCCGTTACCCTAATCTAGTCCCAATTCGTCGATTTCGTTAGCTCTAATTTACGCGCGAAATAACTTGGCAAACCTAGCTCGACTCGGAAACGGATAACAATGTTTTCGTTGTATACAAAGGTGTAGCGCGTTAGATCATGCGAAAAGTAATCCAACGAATGACATAAGTCGTCTAAATTGTGATGAGTTATGCGAGGAATTTTATAAGTTGTGTAAAAATAAACGGTACGATGTTGAAGAAGATTCACCGAACTGCATACGCGTATCTAGTAGGTAGAACACACCGTTATCTTGTGATTTACCAGATTGCGCGAAAGTATGTTTTTCAAAAAGCAATGCACGAGTTAGTCCTACTGTGGCCTACTTCATAAATAATGTTCGCGTAACTCTGAGGAGGAAATTCTATCTCGACGAAACCAAAATTTTTTCGAAAAAATCCAAAGTGAATGCTGTAACGAATTCTGTCAAAAAGCCTTTTCGTGGTACAGCTTAGGTGAGGCATTTTTCTTCGTCAGAGTTCCAAATTAGCAATAAAGACTCGATTTTACGGAGATAAACAGCCGAAACGCAAGACATCCTCGTATTAATGAACTTCAATTCCATTGATCGAGAGAGCGTCAGTGCAAAATTCGAGTGGTCGACTCGCTAATGACAAATACCCGAAGCAACATCGAGCTAGTAGGGTACGCGAAGGACGTGTGTTGCTGGTCTCTTTTTTCTTTTTTTAATCTGAAAAAACGAACGCTCAACCGAAGAACGAACGAGCACTTACTTTGGGGTCAAACGCAACTTGGTGTAAGCGTACGCTGCAGCGCTAAGTCAATGTACTTGGGACAGATGTCAAAACATATCCATATCTCAAGGAACCCGTCCTCGACGAACGCAAACACGCCGGTACAAGCACCACGAGATACTCTTCGAGTGTTTAATACTCTCGTTTACACTCGGGATCGTCGTAAATAACGCGAACATTATTTACACGTGCACTTTGAGCGTTTCGATACTCTACCGCTCCTCAGAAGCGTCATACGCGATATCATTTGCAAAACTGAATAGTCCACTGGAAAACCTCGAAGCCTACTCGTGTGCCAAAACAGATCGTTATTGTTGTGTGTTATTTTTTGACTGCAAACAATGTTGTCGAAACGAATAACCTGTGAGTTAAATTGTAAAATCGCAAGATTTCAGCGTTCTTCGATCGTTATTTAATTAGCGTAATGGCTTTCGCCGGGTGGATTGCCGTTAATACGGGCTGACGCTTGTCTTATATCCTCTTGCAATTGGAGCGCAGCGTATTCATTCTCTAGACGATCGAAGAGAGGGCAGTGGAAGGGTACAGGCAACGAAAATATACGATAGACGACTCACCCATCTCGTCGATGATAGGCGCCATACGTAAAGTGACCCCCACGAGGAGCAGCGACATCGCGAGGAGAAGGCAGGCAGTGGCGACGATCGTCCAGCGGGCGCGGGGAGGCAGGTCGTCGGAGTCGACCACGCCGAGCTCCAGCTCCTCGGCTTCGATGTCGACTAGGTGCGCGGCCGGTCGCTGCATGTCCCGGCCGTGACGTCGTCGTCTCCGGCGCTTTCTGCGGGGTCGGTGAAAGCGCTCTGCGCGCTGCCGGTAATGCGCCACATCGACCTCGGCCCCCGTCAAGCTCGGCGGTCCGCTCGGAGTCTCGTCGTCGGGCTCGCCGTACAGCTCGTCCGCGTAACCAAAAGCCAGGTACTCGTCTTCGTCGTACTGGCTTCTTCTGCGAACAAACGTTCACGCGATCTCTTAGCGTGCTATTCCATTTGATTGGGCACACTAACGCGTCGATCCAACGGTACTCGTTGATTAGTCGTTCGTCTTTCGAGTGTCCAAAATTGGCTACACCGCGGACTACGCGTATTCGCGTAAAACCTATGCTGTTTACGTACTTACGTACGAGCATTAGTGCAACAAGTCTTAGATCGCGGAAACCCCGAGAAACGCGGTACGCGGTGGTTTTCCAATACCGAGTCGACGCTATCGAGATCCGATCGTTGGAGCACGCGTGCCGCCCAAAGCGCGAAGCTCAGTTTGCTCGATTGTGACGCAGTCACAAATTGAATCGACCGGGCAGACCGCGTCGAACGACTTACAGTTGAGCGGCGGCGTGGGACACGTAGCAGGCACTTTGGTGCAACCTCGGGTACTCGCAGGTATCGGCACTGGGCTCCGTCGTTCCGTCGACCATGGCGCTGACGAACGAAAGGGCTTGATCGTGGTCAAGGCCGAGGATCTCGAGACGGGCGTCGAAGCCTGCTCGAACAAACACTTGGTCGTCGGACGCGTCTGGCCGCCTACTCGACTGCTTTGGCCTCCCTGAAAGCAGCAATAGCAAGTTGGCTCATCGGTACGCCGACCGTCGTGCTCTTGCACGCACGAAAGCGACAAACGCCAAGGGAGACATAGGCGTGCGTACTGAGGTATATACCGACCGCGTGGTGGCGGCTGGTGCTCGTCGTAGACGGCGTGGCCGGGCGCAGAGCCGTGGCGGCGGTGCTGCTTGTCGTGCCGCTGACTCTTGTGCTGCTGCGAGTGGTGGTGGTGGTGTCCGTGGTGGTGGTGGTGGTGGTGATGCTGGTGCTGGTAGTGACGCTGTTGCTGCTGCTGCTGGGCCTGCGAGGACGAGAGGGTCGAGGAGGAGGCGAGCCTGGGCCTAGGCCTAGGACTGGCGGGCTCGCTGGCGGCGCGCCGCGCGTCGGCCTTCATGGCCTCGAGCTTGCTCTCGACGAGGGCCGAGAGGACGGCCTCGAGGCGAGCCACCTCCACTCCGCTCGATGCGTCCTCCGTCGAGACCGCCTTGTCCGCGACGTCGGACGACGACGGCATCACCGTCATTCTCGATCGGCCGAGTCAGCCCGAGTGAGAGCGCGACCGGCCGTCACCTGTCGACTGCAGGCGTCGGTTCCTCGGCGCCAGTCCTCCCCGACGTCGTCGTCGCCGCCGCCACCGCCGTCGCTGCTACTGCCGCTGCTGCGAGTCGGCCCTGCAGGCGGCTCATCGTGCGCGGACCCCCATTGCGGCCCCTCGACCTCGCTCAGCCGCACGCGCTGCTCCGCCAGAGACGCTCCGATGCGACGCCTCGACCCGTCTACCTCTCATCCGGCCGCTCCTTCCAGTTGGCGGCCCTCCTCGTCGCTTGCTCGCTCGACTGCGCCGCGCTTCATTCCTCCCTAGCTGCCAGTCTGCAGGGTCTGCCTGAAAATAGCAATGGCACGCGTTGCAGCTTCCGTCAGAGTCCAACCGGGGCCACGTGGCTGTCGCCGCGGCTATCGAGTTCGTTGGACGGGAGGTTTGCGTTACGAGGATGCGATTCGTTTTGTTCCGCTCGTCTTCGCTAACGGAGAATGTTTAGTGAACAGCGACGAATCGATAACCGAGCGAAGGATGCAGCTACGGTAGCCAAGCGAACGCGATTGCAGAGGGAGGCAGCCGAGGCGACTGCGTGGCTATTTATAGTTCTCGTGAGAAATAATAGAAGCCGTCTCGGCAGAATCAATATCAGCGGACGATTAAGTGGTGGCGTTAACTTGGCTACTTGGACAGAGTTGCTTCGTCTTCGAAAAAAAACAGCGCTTGTCTTATGGTGAACCTCGTCGCGAAAACTAGACGTCACCGCTGCGGAATGACGGAGGAAAGCTGTGGGAAACGTTATTGGGTTATCGCGAACGAATGGGCCGTCAAAGTAACGTCGTTCAAAGTTTTCTCGATGGCCGGGCCAGTTAGCAAGGTTGCCAACAAAGCTCGTTTCGCGCGTGGGTAGGCTTTGATAAAACGCGCAGTTACCGACGATGGGCGGGCCGTGCAGACCGAATAATTGAAGACACAATACGGCTAGTACGCGAGAAAGGCGAACGAGGCAAAAAACGGTGAAAAAGATGAGACTGCGCTTCGCTCTAGCTCGGAACTGATGAATTATTCCGGCAATCGGCAAATTGGCTACTGCTACTACTGGCGTTGTGCGTTAAATTTTCAGCTGTCCGCTAGCTGGTGCGCACGGGCTGCTCGCTGAAAATTGCATTAATAAAGCCCGAGAGCCAAGGATCATTCCGACCGTTGCAGCTAGGTAGTGCGCATCCGACGAAGCCGACACACTTGCCACGGGGTTTTTTTTTATCAATGCCCATCTAGTCAACGCGGACGTCGGTTGCCTGTACAATTGGACTGGTTCATACGAAAATAACACACCATTAGCATTGCGGTATCTTTCCCTTTACTCGGTCTTTTTCCAAGTTATCAAAACCTACGCGTTCTTCCCAAGATACGGATATACTAGTACATGTTTTCACACGTTTCTTACGGACGTTCTAGCAATGGGATCGCCAATGACTCGTTACGAACGCGTTTATTATTGAACGATAAAGCTACTAGTTACGAAAGAAAATATCCGAAAGAGAAGAATTTTTAACGCTGTCGCCGATGATTACGTCTCGAGTAGCCCGAAAAGCTCGCGAACTCTATCGCTCGCTACTGTCGTTTTTATACCGTTTTGTTTATTCTTCTCCATTCGCATTATCCCCTTTCACGTTTCAACTACTCTGTGAGGTATATTCAAAATGAGTGGAGCCTTATATTTAGACCAACAAGTCGATGGACGTGTTTATTATTGACGTTTACGCGCACTGTTCCAACGTACAGCCACCGAACAGCTTATAACCTTGCAGCTTTAAACGTTTGATCTTGCCTCGTGAGACGTGTATTTTTACGGTATTTTCCAGACAAGCTAGAAGATTTATCGAATAACAAGCCCTACCAGCTACACCGAACAGACCGAGTGCTTTTTTTGGCACTCCATAAGTAGTTACTCACTTGGAATTATCGTAATATATTGCTTTTCAGGTTGTCGTTTTGAATGCGCGTTGCCAAAAGTGGCGAAACTTTAAGTATATTGATCATAAGTCGAATGTCTAGTCTAGTTGATTAGGAGGGCTGAAAGGACTCGATGGCGATCAAAGCAATGAAGCGGTGTACGTGTGAGGTGAACTCGATGAACGATAAATAAATAGGTATAGTAAGATCTACCGGGTGAGCAATGTTTTTCCATGCTTAAACGAAGAGAGTTGAACAGTTATCAGGTTGTAGTCCTACCTATGGATCAGCATGCCGGCCGAGGGCAGTCCATGGGCGTACGCAGCACTAGTACTAGCAGCAACGCGTGCTCAAGAGTAGCAGGCCGCCAGAGGGTGAGAGGGCGTGAAGGGGAGAGAGGGGAGAGAGGGGAGAGAGAAAGAGAGAGAGAGTGAGACGAGAGACAAGGGGGAGGGAGAGCGATCGCGAGCGCGAGAAAGGAAAAGAGAGAACGGTCGGGGCTGAAGCTGCAGAGCGGGCGGAAGCAGGGCCCGAGCGCTACTGGCAGCCTTCCGCAGCGATCACACAGCCTCCCATTGTTCCCATTCTGCGCAGTAACGGCGCTGAGCGGCGCCATGCGCCCTCTCCCAGCTCCCAGCTCCCTTGCCTCGCGTCGCCTCGCTTCGCCTCCTCTCGTCTCTCGTCTCTCTGGTCACCCGTCTCCAGCATCGGTGGCAGCGGTGGCGCGGCGGCGCCGAGAGACGTGCGCACTTGTCGCCCCAACTATCCTCGGGTCTAGCCCTCTGGAGCTCTCTGGAGCCCTCTGGAGCCCTCGACCCCCGGCCCTCCGTCCAATGGCCTCTTTCGACCTTCTACCTCGCTAACGTCCCAATATCCTCTTCAACGCCATCGTATCAAATGCACCCTACAACTCCAACGTGCAACGGCTTTATCCAGTTGCACCGATTGAATATTTTACGATGTTACTGTATAGCGTGAGCGTATGGGGAACAACGGGACAACGGGACAACGTTGGCTGCTCTGCTCAAACGCGAACGTTCGTTACAAAACCTGTACTTCAACTTTAATCGAAATTAATATTGACTGGTTTTTTAACGTACCAAGTAAAAACTCGTGGATAGACAAATTTATCGTCAGCTACTTTATTATTCTAGCGCGCTAGAGCCTTCTTGAAAGAAACTCCGTTTAAAGCACGCGAGACCTCAAAATGTTGGCCGTTTATCGTACTTTTGACTACTTACTTAGTTTTGTTGCACTTGTGACGCGAGGATTGTTGGTTCGTATAAAAGTTTCAAAATCTGCTAGATTTCAACTGAATGCCGTTACGCGCGTGTGCAACTATGACTTTTCGTCATATGTATGGGTGCTCGAAAACGTACGATCACATCTTGGGCAAAATATTTTCGCAGTGAGAATCGGCGATCGAACAAGTAGTCGCCACTGTGAATGAATATTATTTTTGGACAACATTCGGAAAACCTTATAACTTTGTTATTAGGAAAATGTCAATTCTCACATGGTGCCAATACGAAAAATTGCCAACAATTAATTTTACACAGTTGGCGAGATGAAAAGCTTGGTCGTGTTGATTGCTACGTTTTTCCTTGAAATCAATCAACTATTTCCTTTACGTGGAAACATTTGACGAAATACCATAACGAGCACTCCGCCCCAAAAAGTATCTTTGATCGCTGGCTTTCTTTAAATTTCCCAAAATTTTCCAGAATTGAAATTCTTTTTTGCAAACCGAACAACTTTATTTTTCTCTTATACTACAGACGCCTCAAATTAGCAGGTTAACTTTGCTTGCGTGACTCAACCGGGACATTTGTTGAACGTTAACAAAAAAAAACGAACAAAGAATAAAGACGCAACGTACGTCATTTCTACGCGTTGAGACTGTGTTTGCGCTATAATCTTGTAATATATCATAGACGCGAAAACGCTATTTCCTTTTCGAGCTACAAACAAAAATGCGAACCGGGCTCGGGAGGATTGACCAGCTATCCCCTCATCCCCTCGATTACGACGCAAAGACGTTTCAAAATTCGACACTCGTCCAGTCGACGAATAATTGAATCGTACGTTCATACGGATGTATTGCCAAATAATTATTTGGTTAAACATCTTGTATAATATGTTGCAATCGAATGCTTCAACGTCGATTCGCATTGGTAGAAGGGCACTAGTCAGAGCCGATTGGGTCTACAATTATTTTGTCACTCGTATTAAATCTCTCGTCTATCCCGCACCTATGGTACGCACAGCGGGGCTTGATAAAATCGATCGACGTCACTCCTCGTGCACATCAGTCCACCAGGGTCCAAGCTCTACGGGCTAATATTGCGCGCACGCAATATTTCGCTCCGCTAATCGTTGTGAATGAGCCTCGAGTACTCAGTCGTCGTCTTGTTACTCGCACTCTTGTATATTCATCCATGCTCGATATTCTTGTTGTACTATAACCACTATTCAACAATCCGATACGCGTTAAAACTTCAACGATATTTTCAAGTGTCCTTGAGCGTTTCGACACAGGTATACTGCAATTCCCGTGTTCATTTGAAAACGGATACCTTGGTTTGTCGTGCCTCTCAACGTACGACTCTACGGCGTATCATTGGCAAGTATCGTAGGTAAGCCTGCGTATCGCTCGGTAAATAATTAAACGCGATCGACGGTTACTCCGGGAAAACAGGGTTGCGTAGGTTTTCGTGCGCCTATGATGGCAATCGATACAACTCGAACGTTCGTGCAAGCAGTGTTAATTGTTTCACGAAAATCTATCAAAAATCTCACTTGTCTAAGCACACTTTACCTCCGAAGCAAATGAGTATTCGGTTTATTTATGTTTGCCATCGTTTTGGCAAGACCTTTCGACCAACGGTTCGCTCGTAACATACGAGCAACCGGAAGCTAAAGATTTCCGTGTATTCCTATTGCACGTCGACAAGACCCAGCTCCTCCTCTTCTCTATTTTTTGCAATCTTTCTTATAAAGGCCATTTTCGTATTGAAAGCTTGCGCGAGTACATTGATATTACTTGAGAGTCCCTTTATCGACTTGTTATTTAGCAAGTATTTATTTAGTTCTGCGGCAACGTATTTCTTCCCTCGATTGTGAATAAGCGCCGACCGAGGATGTACGCGATGTATTTTTGTTCCAAAAGATATATAAATGCAGAAAAATCTAAGTAAGTAGCGATGACGATTCAAGTCAGATTATCAACTATAAATAGATTGTTATTACGTAGAATCGTTTTGTTTGTTATCAGACTTTATTTATGATCAACGTTAGCATCCGTATTTTTGTCCAAATGCTGATATCGCTAGTCATCCGATAATTAGGATATGGACGTCTAATCGATCGACGTTGTATCTTCGAGATTGAGAACGGCGGTTTAAAATTCTTTCGGGCACGTGCACGTGCGGTAAACGCGAATAGATCTCACGGTATTGAATCGCCATGAGCCGCTGCCCTTGCGTCGCGTCGATTGTATATTTTTGAGAAAGACCATAAGACGTATTGCGAGATTGCGTAAACAGCGATGGACTCGATTGAATTGGCGTAAAGCGTCCAAGCGTTGTTAGGAAAATAACAACAATCTTGCGTGCGACGTCAAGTTGTAGCAGTAATCGGATTCAGCAATGCACTTTCCATAAGTAGTTTGAAACGAGAGCATTATCACTCTAGCCGTTACTCATGGCCATTTTCCGTAGTTAAATTTTTGCCGGACTCCGAGCCATTTCCGAGGTAACGGCGCGACTATTCAAACTGTGTAAAATGTGTATCCGCAGCGTATAAATTACGTACGCAAACATGAAAGTACGCATAAATGAATAATTTACCGAATAAATCAAGCTCTACCGAGGACGCTTGTAATAGTTGGAAACAATGGAAATGGACGACACTTTCAAACGATACGAGAAATACATTTGTTTTTATCCTTGTTTTTATCCTTGTTTTTATCCTTGTTTTTATCGGTCTCATTATCGTCAAAAAGTATCGTCTTGATTCGATCGATCGATCGATCGTATCAAGGCTGTTCGCGATAAAGCAAGCGCATTCCTCGCATTCACTGCGAAAAAAATTAGACGCGCGCGTTTAAAACGCAACTCACGTCGGAAGAGCGATCGGCGACACGTCGAGTATAAAGAACGCTGCTAGTTTATCGTATGAAATCGAAGACGATATCTTTAAGATTTAGGTTTGTCGAATCGAGGGTACGCGTAGCATCGCTTATTTTACAATACAAGCTACAATTATGTTTGATTTGTTTGTCTATTTAACGCGTCTCGGTGAACGTTATCAGCAAGCTGTTTATTTTCCACGTGAAAGAACTTCAACGTGGGATCGCGTGGCTGTGCGAGCAGCGAGATTTCGACTTTACGCGTGGTACCAAGTAAACTCGTGATAAAAAATCCAAGTACAGCATGGGATATAAAATTATAAAACAACGAGGACCACGATTATTCGTAACAGAGCATCGAAAGGAACTGACCAGTAGCTTTGAGGTATTTTCAATTTTCGACGGTGGATTGGTGGCGTACGTACATGCACTGCTTATAGCTATATAATACAAATGAGATAACATCAAAGAGCCAAATGGAGGAAAAGACACGATGAAATTGCCGAAAGCACACTGAAACCATTCAACGGGGAATGGCTATACGAGTATGCCGATATCGTAACGAAACGCTATCGTCGAAAGGTGGCGGACATTGACGAGATGGAGGCGCCTACGTTTAGTTGGACTGCATCCGCTTGCGAACCAGGAGTAAGTTTGTACGATGATTGATTCCTCTCGCTCCTCTCTCTCTCTCTCTCTCTCTCTCTCTCTCTCTCGGTCGCTATCTACTCCGGTAATCGGAAGCGTGTGTATAGGCGCATGTGCGCTGCTTGTTCGCTGGCAGAAGGCGTGGCCTCGTTAAAAATATCGATTTTCGCGGATTTTCCCTCGTGTGATGCGGCTCGTCGCTGTAAGCGGGAGGGGGGAGGGTAAGGAGGGCGAAAAGGGAAATAAAGATGGATTAGGCCGACTTGTAGAGAGGTTCGGAGAAGAGGCTTAGTCGTAGCTCGGCTCAAGTTAAAGATGCTTTGCCGTTGCGGAGCAGCGGCTTCGGCTCGGACGCGACGCATATCTGAAAACCAACAAAGGATTGATCGATAAGTTGATCGAGTTGCATCGTTGTTAGGGGACAACGCGGTGCGACGAGCGTGGCGAACCTGCTCTAATTTGGCGAGTCGGCGCTGCGATAGAAGCTCTCTTCGCTGTTGTTCCGGGCAAGATATGGTGAGCGGATAGAAAAACGCACCCTCGGGCGTTCGACCGAGTCCGATAAACAGCCAAGTGGTTACTACGAACGGGATCGTTCCCACCGGCAGGCCAGTCTGAAGCAAATGCGAGCCAGCCGTCGTCCGTTAGGCGTCCGATGGATATATCGCAAATGTCGACGTATATATACTGACCGGCAAGAAGATTATCTCGAGCACGTGCTGCATGAAGCCCGTGAGGACGATAGCGACGCAGGTGGCGGCTGCCATTTGTCCGTTCATCACCAGGAAGCTGCCGCCTAGGCTGGCACCAGTCAAGTAGCCGTTAAAGCCGTAGAGGCCAGCGTTGACGGCTGCGCGCGAGGCGCCCACTTGCAGCGCTGTATACGACCAGTAGCACAACGATTAAGCTTAGGGGACTGCTGCGACCGAGGTCGAGGGATTCAAGTCAAAGATAGTCTAGAGAAACTTGCCGACGAGCGAGGTGCCCAGAGATCCCAAGTAGCCGAACAGACACGTCACGGGCGAGTATATTAGTACCGCCAGGTAGACGAGGCCTCCAAACGCCACGCTTTCCACGACGAACAGCTGCGAGGCGGAAACCACCGAGGCGCGTACAATCTGAATCGTTATCGTACAATATCAATTGGCTTGTTTGCGTTTCAATGCTCGTAGCTTCCGTATCGGAAATCGTCGTATTGAGAGAAAAGACAACAAGCAAAAAAAAGGATAAAAAGAGGAAAAACAAAGGAAAAGGTACGAGATTGAAAGAGGCGAAAGTAAAGGTGGGTAAATGTAGGTCCCAAGGGTTTGGTTTGGGAGTTGCGGCAGCAGTTGCAATATCGGGGTCGATGAGGCTGCGAAGGAACAAAGCATCCGAGCTTGCGCGCTTACCATTCCCCAGTCGAGGTTGCCGCTGACAACTGTCGCGTTGTCGACAATGCCCGATGCCGAGGCTGCTATCGCCGTCCCATTGTCCTGCAAACAAACAAACAGAGCTCAGGCTCTTTGGCTCAGCTGTTTATCAATTTGGCTGGCTCTGCGCACTCGCCTCGACTCCCCTTTCAGCCAACTTTCGCGTCGGCAAACTTCTCCGCGGCTCTTTGCCTGCACCACTATCGAACGGTGGCAATTCAACAGGTCATATTTTCATCTGCCTTTCTTCCAATCTTTCTCCCGTTCGGACCACCATTTCCTTTATCCAGATTAATCAAAAGCTGTCGATCGACATCGCTTTGTCTTGTTTCTACCCTACGCAACGATCTTTGGACGTTCAACAAGTACGTTACTCGTAACTCGATAACATCTTGGAGGAAACACGAAGGAACCTCGGGGGGCAAGCGTATAAACGAGGATAACGATATAATTAATAGTGATAATCAAGTGGGAAAGCCAAGTTCTGGGAGAATCGATTGAAATAGTAGGCGCTGGAGAAAGCTGAGCTTACGTGGGTATTGAATGGCTTGGAGAAATCGATCGCGGGAATCGCACGTTCGTTCCGCGAGGCTAAACAAGAGCTAATCAGGAGCTCGCTGTTACAGCGGATTTCACTCCCAAAAGATAACGCGAGAGATTCAAAGCTCGTGCTTCAAGTCCAAACCACAAGTTGTTCGTCATAGAAAGCAGTACGAGCCGTTGTTTCGTTTTTCTCTTCCGTTCGCCGACTGCAACTGCAAAGTCAGTACCAGATGTACGCTAACGGCGCGCCTTGGCAAACGCACTCGAGAATGAAATGTCGGTCAAAAGGGCTGGAAGCTCTTGCAAGACGAGTTATTTTAAGGGGGCGTAGTGGCGTTCGAGTGCTGGCTGTACGTACGAGCTACCCCGAGTAGCTTTGCGAGTAGCGCAGAGAGGGAGAGAGGGAGAGGTCGATGAATAAACGTTGCGTCCGAAAACGTGGGAATATATGGCGAGAGAACCAAGAGAACGAATAGCAACTGCGCGCGTAAGCAAGTACGTAGTGGAGACCGAACGGAGGTGCAGTGGGCGACACGGGGGAAAGGGAAGCCGCGCACGCAAGATACGTGGAGGTAATTAGCGTAAAATAGAGCGAGCGAGAAAGCGCGGCGCGCAAGTGGGATAATTGCAGGCGCAAATTGGAGAGTGGTGTACAGAAACGAGTGGAGCGTTCGTAGACGACGCGCGAAAAACGCGCAAGTAGGTCGACGGCTGGCGTGCAAGCGCGACGATCCATAGCGTCACGAGGCCGTCGATCGTTCGTCGCCGAAATTGCGCGAGCCACGCGCACGGGGTCGCCCTCGGCCGACGACCGGACTCACCATTAGACTCGCTGACGTGGAGCGAGGATCCAACGACAGGCCGCCGTCCATTTGGCTGCGGGCGTGCTTCAGCGTAAACAGTAAAATAAGCTCGGCCACGTTGAAGGGCATCGTTAAACAAGGTATGCAGCCGTTTCCACAGGCCCTCCAAAAGTACGCTCTGCCGACAGAAATAACGCTGTGGGTGAGTCACCAGGGGCCAGAACCTTACGCTAAACAGACTCACACGTACATGAAAATAACGCATAAAAACATCAAGGAGCAACTGAAACCATCGAACGGACCGTATATTTCTGGCACGAAATAGTAGGACACGGCTCCGAAAATCAGCGGATTAAAAATCGTCAGCCCATTGTCGAGGTTGACCCGCGGCTCTCGCAACAGCTGTAACAGTGAATAGCTGAGTTGCAGGTTGGTGCTAGTCGAGCTTGCACGAGTGCCGCTTACCATCGAGACCAAATGCCCCAACAGACTAGTCGCAGCGCAACAAGCGAAGGTGCCCGGGCCCACTACCACCAGGCCAGCCATCAACATCAGTCCTGTGATCGGATTATTCGAGAAGCTGGTCTGCAATCGAGCAAGTAACGCATGCCGGTTAGAATTGATTATAGTCGTGATCCGTCGCAAATCCGTCGCAGATTACGTCTCGTGGCTCGAACGCGCACAGTCGATACTAGGTAATCGGCAGTCAAGTTGGCTTGGCCAAGAGGACAACGCGCCACGACGCGGCTCGTTGCTAAATCTCGCCCGAAAATTGCTCAATTGTTATTGACGCCGTTATTGAAGCGAGCGAGCCATATCGCTCTGCAAACCAGCGTGTATTCGATAAAACAGAGATACAGCCATCGTCCGATCAACCTTTCGGACAATTGTTTCGTAATCAGCAGTTTGACAGCTGTTGTCAGCACAGCGGATTGTGCGATTATCGCTACTGATCGCTCGTTTTTTCCGAGATCAACGCCACTCGAGGTCCGTGTGCGCAGCGTCGGCGCTACAGCGGCCAGCGAATTAACTTGTGATTTCTGCGCGTAACGGTAGCTATCGTACGCGGCCACTCGATATCGATGCGCCTTAACCGAAGCGCGACGAAAAGCGAGCAAACGCGCGCGGATTCTCCGAGCAGCTGCAACTAGTATCGACGCTTCTTCCCTCGATTCGCGTAATTCGAGATTCGTGCGCTCGCAACTCTGGGCTATACCAAACACGCGCGTTGCTCCAAGTACTCGCGAGCGGCTCTCCGTTTGTCCACTTTTTCGCTCGGTTCAAGTGCAACAGGCGGCCCTTTCGCGACGTAACTAATGAATTTAACGAGACTGCTTGCCACCGAGACTTTGACGGAAGGTCCCCTTCAAGACATCGCTAATTCGAGACAAGACGACGCAACAATGATTTGCGGCGAGAGGACGACTAGCTTAATACCTGAGAGAATCCCCGCACGTAGGAGACGAAGAACCTGCATATCGTCCAGACAAGCCCTTCCTTACTGGCGAGCACATCCCTGAGGAGCGGGCAGTCGCCGCCGAGGCTCGTCCACGCCGCCGCTGCCACTGGTTTGGCTGTCTCCTGAAACGTGCATTGGTCACTCGATAGTTGTACAGTCGGAAACGTGCTAACGATCGTGCAACGCCTAAGTTGCGATGTTCCGATTGACAAATGGACGTGTGTAAAGCGAATAATCAATTATAAATAGTTGACAATGCAAGCGTCGATGAAATGAGAAAAAATAAAGAGACAAACAATTAACCGCTAGATTATCTTGTCGACGAAGGCGCCATCCGATCTCGTTTTCGGCCTGTGCTTCGGGTTCGATCTCGTTGTTCGACATGCTTTCGGCTGGGAGCTGCTGACTGGTACTGCACTTGGGAAGGTGATGTTTGTGGTCTATCTGGCGTGTACGACACTCTCGCTACTTCATACTAGAAAGAGAGCACCCAACGTCGGGAGATGCTGTCGCGTTCGCTTCGATCGGAGATAATGAGTTTACTTGGACGTCTCTGCCTCGATTGAGCAACCAGTCTCTTCAAAGCCGCAACGCTCTCTCTCTCTCTCTCTCTCTCTCTCTCTTGTTATCGCCCCCCAGCTAAGACACTTCGAGTCATAATTCAATCATATTCGCTGTCCTCTTATCTATTGTCATTTAAACGCTACTATTTTTCCCAACGCCGATTGCCAACTTATCGTCAGCACTCTTTTGATCGAGTTGCTATAGTCACCGAGATAAACTTGAGACATTGTAACAATTTAACTATTAACTCTTGATGACCTACAAAATGCCCATTAGAATCAAACGACATCTCTGAACTACACCGTTTAAATCCTTTTCGCACGTTCGTTAAATATTGTCATCGAGCTTCCTCGGATTTCAATGCTACCGTCTCGATCTCTGCTTCTTAACAACTTACACTACTTATACATTAATACAAGATTTCCATTTTCTTTTTGATTTTTATTCCTTAATCGATATTCCATCGGCAAGTCTACGTATATATCAACCAAACTCTGTTTCATGCGTAATAATCAAAATATGCGTGGGCTTTTATTTAGAAATATGACTGGTAAATGCGCGCATTCACCACCGACAATCATGTCATATTCATAGCTACGACAAATGTAGACTTCTTCTCAGTGGATATGCTTGAAACATACGTTTAAAGTATAGTTCCTAAGCGAGCTTTCGAGTTTCCGTTCTGATCCCAATTAAAGACATCATCCTCTACTTTGCGTTATATCCGCTAATTCGTTTGTTCAAATGGCATTTCACATTAAAGTCTATCGAGCTAGGCATCGTAATTAAATTTTTTATTTTTTCTCGTACAAGTACACAAAGCTATCTGTTGCAAATTATTTTCAAATTACATGCATGTAAATTACATTTGTGCTAGTTGGAAAAAGATTCCCCAAACTCGCGTATCGTCTGCCTGTTAACTCTGACCTCTCTCTCCTCTCAAGTGTAAACATCGCATAAAACCAGAATCTACGGCTTTCTTTCACGGCAGACTCATATCACGCGTAGTTATTTCATACGTCTAATTTGATTGAACTT
The DNA here is from genome assembly GCA_030064505.1 of Chouioia cunea. Lineage (NCBI taxonomy): Eukaryota > Metazoa > Arthropoda > Insecta > Hymenoptera > Eulophidae > Chouioia > Chouioia cunea. Next base: position 2,013,544 of record JAOPFQ010000006.1, on the reverse strand, counting down.
TCCGATAATTTTTGAAGGTAAATTATTTCGTGGGTTGTCGTTTTAAAATTAATCAAAGCCAAACCTCGTAATTTCTCTTGATCTTCAGGGAAGCCCTTCAACAAAGAAGCGTTTCGAGTTTGTCGAAACTTTGTTAATGAGACTGGAAACACGTGTCCAGACGAACATCTTGCGTCAAAGTGTGCTAATAATTTAAATAACATCTTAATCGTGGTATTTCTTTCGTGCTTGCGAACGTATACAATTCAACTGTACATTCCATCCATTTAAGATGAGTGTCCATAATTTTCAAAAAAATTCAGCTTTTTTTATATATATTTTTTTTTAAATAGTCATACACGTTAAATTTAACGATACATTTTTCTAGAAATGCACGTAAATTTTACCGTGAAAAGCGAGCTGAATAAAGGTGTCTACAAAGTTTTCTAGTTAATGTTTATTATGTCATCAATCACTGTAAAAGTTGTTATAAGAGAAATCATAAAAACTCATATTTATATGTCTATCCTGTTGGCCGATATCAAATAATGAAATATCAAACTACAGTTTTTTATTTTATTGGAAAACTTGAAAATTTAATCTCACATAGTATACCATTTAGCTAACAATGATGAAATGTAACAACTGATTGATTTTCGCTGTATATTGTACATTGTTTTGCTCTGATTAGTGTAAAATATACTTGAGCTGTAATATTAAAAATTAGCGATAAATTACACAGTTATGAAAATATAAAAGTACAAATTACGAACTTTTTGTCGATCTATGACACAGGCAACATTTTATATTTAGGAGGTTAATTTAAGTCTCACACGACAACAACATAATTGGGATGTACAACAAGTATAGGGTCATCATCCGATTCTTTTCCAGCTTGTTTAGAATCTGCTTTTAGTGGAATGAGGATCTCATCGGTATACATCAGTCGGTCAATTACTTTATCAATCAAACTTCTTCTCTCTAACAATTCATCTTCCGAGTCGATTTGATCCTGTACTTTGTCCAAATACCAGTTAATAACTTGAGACTTTCGAACACCTTGAGTTTCACCTATAGCGAATCATCCAATTATTAATTCAATGTTTTTCAAAGACGGATTCAAAATAATTAATATATTTTAAGTATACGCATCTCTTAAAATATATACCATCAATAGTTACAAGTCGAAATAATTTCTTTGCATATTGCAGATTGTATTACCTTCTTTTTTTCCTTTGCTTTTTTCTTTGTCTTCTTCTTCGATTCTCGTTTCTTCAGTTCTCATGTACAACACGAGCATATTTGTAAGGACTTTATACTCTTGATAAGATATGGTGACCTTCTTCTTCGGCTGTGTTGCTTGACTCGTACTTTCGGCATCATGAGCGTGACCATCCGAAACTTCATCGGCAGTTCCATTTTCTTCAAATTCATCAATATCCATTTCGTCCGACATTCCATAGTCACCAAGGTTGATATCAGGCTGTTCAACTCGAATAATACTTTTACTTAGTAAACGACGAGCTTCATTTACATGCTTTTCCGTCACCTCGTCTTGACATTCCAGCTTTGCTAAAGCCTCTGATAAGCGAATCAAACTTTCCAATTGTCTAACCGTAACTCTCCAAGTTGACTTTCGACCTCCCATACCTTCTTTTTGTCGTAAATCAGTATAGGTTTTTACGAGAAGCTCACCAGCGCTCTGAAACAATTTGATTTCCCCATTAGTAATTATATTGGAGTAAAACATCTCTTTATTAAATTATCACTTACAGCGTTGACCATAGGTTTAAAGTGTTTTGCGAAATTAATATACCGCAAAATTTCGGCTTGTGTGTATATTGTTTCAATAGTAACTGTATTGTTGCTGTGCAAGTCAACAATTTTTTTAGCGATGGCGTTATCGATAATTTCATTACTTTCATCGACCAATATGAAGAAAAGATCAAATCTTGACATAATCGGAGCCGTTAATAACACATTTTGCTGTAATGACTTTGAACGATCATAGCGTCCGTTTATAGGATTTGCCGCTGCAAGAATCGAGGTACGAGCATTTAGAGTGGCTCTTACGCCAGCCTGTACAGTACAAAATTATTATTAACTGAACGAGCAATGCTTATGTACAGGTAAGAATGTATTTTTGAAATATTTTGATATTGACCTTAGCAATCGAGATGGTCTGCTGTTCCATCGCTTCGTGAATAGCGACTTGATCTTTAGGATCCATTTTATCAAATTCGTCTATGCAACAAATACCATTATCAGCTAACATTAAAGCACCTGCCTCAATAACGAAATCTCCAGATTCGTCATCTCTGACTACAGCAGCAGTTAAACCAGCAGCACTCGAAGCTTTCCCAGAAGTGTACACAGCTCTGGGGGATATTTCAGCCACTTGCTTAAGGACTTGAGACTTTGCTGTGCTAGGATCACCAACAATACAAATGTTCACGTCACCCCTCAATGCCGTCCCTTCAATTGTAGTCTTAGCTACTCCACCAAACAACATAAGTACTACACCTTTTTTAACTTCATTATTACCGTGTATAGATGGGAATAAACTCGAAACTAAATTCTGATATAGATGCTTGTCTTTGCTCATATCATAAATTTTATTCCATTCATCTACAGGCATTTGTTTCTTTATCATTTCCGGAGAAAGTTCTTCAAATCCTGTATCTGTTCCTCCAAACTACGGAGATTAAACATTTGAGTTGAAGTACAATCCATACATTTATCGTAAAGTCACAATATAATATTGGAAACATAAAACTTACCCTCTGACTTGTCTGAGTAACACTGCATGCATGAAAAGCCATTCTGTAATTAAGATCTCGAACACCAAGAGCTTTTAATCCTGTGATACCTTCCCCTTGTTCACCCTGCTTATGTCTTGAGCCTAATTCTACTTTGGCTCCTGGCATTGATAATACTCCAACATCAGGCACTACAATTAAAGTTCCAGTGAAGTCGTACCTGCAACAAAATAAACACGTTACTTATGATTATAGTATTTCTGTGTTCAATGTTAAGTGCATTGGCATTATTATCAAAGCATAAAACAACATACCTGTCACCTGCCTGAACTGTTTCAACTGTTTCTGCTCTTAAAATAACCTCAAGTGATCGTGGTATACAACCACGTGGTAATTCCTCTTGAGTTTCTTGAATTCGAACTTTTTGGAAATCCATGAATTCTGACCTGTCCATATCTAATAAAAATCTTTGCCTGTTAGCACACACAGGATTTATGCAAATGGTTGGATTAGTGAACTGAAAATATGTATCGACAATAATTTACAAGTTTGATTTTCAACTAAAAACGCCACTTCTAGTTAAAGTGTAGAGCTTAGAACTAACTTTAAATTGTTGTTCAACATTTTTGATGAGTGTATTGCAGTCCAGGCACAAAAACGTTCCTAGACTCAATTCTGGATGTACAGGATGAGTGCGTACTACTTGGCCTGAGATTCTGAGCAAGGTTCCAATTTTCGACGTAGTTAATTCCCTCAATTTATGCCTCGTTGGTACATCGGTAAAACTTACGTAGCACTCTTTTTCTTTAGTTAAATCTCCATGATCTTTCACATAATTACTAACAGCTTGACACAAATAAGGTCGAACTCTAAAAATAGATATTCCATTAAAATATATTTTATAAAGGTCATATTATAATATGCTTACATCAAGCATTAAAAACTCACAATTCACTATCAATTATCGCTTACATTGCTGTAAACTTATGAGTTTTACTTTTCATTTTATAACAATAACAATGTTTATGCAGTGAAACAAAAAGGATCGTGTATTAAATAAGAGAAATGTATAGTTTTTAGCAATGAGTAATCGTTCAAAGAGTGTTATATCTACCTGTAATACTCTTCTATTATAGTTGTAGAAAGATTCTGATTGTACTTTTCTATATCTTCAAAAGATACTTCCAATGTACTTCTTTCTGGACCGACTAATTCTTTAGCTGGTTCAAGATACTTAATTTCTCCATCTTCTTTGAACCTGCAAAACATTTAGCAGTATTAAGAATTTCAAAGTGCTACGAATAATTCTTCTTTGTCATTTTTTAAAAACAATTTAATAAGTTTGGGTAGCTTCTGCGAAGAAAAGCTTGTTTTGATTAGTTATATGATTTATCCACGTGACAACTTGCAAGTTACAAGCAAAAATTATACTTTCTAGAATAACTTTATGAAGCAAAAGTATTGAATAATAAAAACAAATAGTGATACTTACTCTGTGAGGAAGTCTTGGAAGATCTTTTGACATTGAATACCTACGTCATCTCGAACTTTAACTTGACGGGCAGGTACGTCACCCAAATCCATATTTGTATCTGTTCGTTAAAATTTTTAATTGATTTGTTCCAATATCAAAACTAAAATTAATTAAAAAACTATACGCAAACAACACCGGGTGCTTGCAAATCTATTCTCAGCTGCGAGTATCGTGTTTAGGCGGGAAAATGCAAACCATAAAGTAAAAAAGCGGTAGATCAGAAAACAGTCACAGTTTAGCCGTCGCTTATCTCTGTTGGTTACGAAGAAACCTATTGTACTCTACTTTTAGCATATTTTCAAAGCGTGGAGTGCACGCGTTACTGGAAATTATTACAACTACCGCAGGTTGGCGTTTATTATATAGACACAAGTGTTTAGGATATAGCATCAGTCCTGATAAGGTTATATCAAGTATTTGAAACGTGTAAAAATATGTAAAACGCGTTAAAAACTTGAAAGCTTTTGCCATTTTGCACTCTATACGTCAAGCTCGTCCGGCCAGAAGCTTTTCTCTCTGACAATGATTTCTTCAGACTCCCAGACTTGACCTTTTCGTGAAATTAAACACGAGAGGTACATTGGTAAATATACGTATACAAGATACCCAAAAGTTTGCAAGGATCGTGTAAGGAAAAGAACGTTTACTTGATAATTGCTCAAAAATATTAACTTTATTGAATGTTCGCTTTCAGTCATAGCAAAAATATCGCACGTCAAAACTCGCGAACGAGCGTAAGTTTGGCCAGGTTTCGGAAGCGATAGTTTTCGTTAGAACAAACATGGTACACAACGTACACAACGAATCTGAATATTCGAACGTAGGTTACGCAATTGAAACAAGTGAAGATGAAGCAATGCTTGTAGCGGTAAGTTATTCGACAAATTACGCACACACTTGAAATATCGTACAAAATATCAAATTCAGTTCTTCGATACATTACGAAAACTGCTTAAAAAAATAATGCAAATATTATATTTCGTTATAAACCAGATGCTAAAAGTTTCAAAAATATCGCCCTCGGCATTTCCATGTAAATCAGCTCATAATTCATTTATAATAATTACAACACCACATTATAATAATCGTCATTCGTTACTTGGATCCACAAGGGATTCGTAAATTATTTTCCGTGAATGTAACGTACAAGTACCTGCATACGTGTAAACCATCAAACAGCAAAAGCCATTGTACACGATACCTTGGAAATTCTGTTGTGTATATATATATATATATATATATATATATATATATATATGTACGTCTATCGATAAAATACCAACTTAAACACTTGAGTGTAATACGAATTTTGCGAATCCATATGATACACGTCGGCGTGGGGATTATTTGAAATGTACGAAATTGTCGTCGCTACGTAGAACCACCGCATTTCACCCTTATTGGGCATTCTCTCGCTCCGTGTAAGTCAGTAGAAATACGGCGCATCCACTAATTATCCCCCAAGTTGATGAGCTCCACGCCGTAGGTGTGAACATCCGCGGTACGTGTCGATCTACGGTCTGTAATATCGGCATGTATACGGCATACATCGACGTATATCGGCAACCGTCTCGGTCGAAACGTTTATACGTATCAGATTGCATACTCACACTTTGAACGCGATGCAAGTTAGGCGATAACAGTGAGAAATCGACGTGCACTTTTGGGTAGTTGTCGAGGACAAGATGAGCGACTGAACGTTTCCACAAACGAGCGGAGCAGCTCGTGACAAAAGCCTGCAATTACGTACGAACGTTCTAAATTATTCAAATATACTGCGTTTGTACCGGAGCGTTTAAGCACTAACGAACAAAAAATAACTCGATTAATCGCACGACATTCGGACGCGTCGACTGCGTTACGTATTTAACGTTCGATAATAGCCTTTGTGAAATACAGCAGAGCGATCGATCAAGTAAGAGATCGGAGCTAGATTTCACTTCTTAACAGTTCTCCGTTTAAAGGTTCACCGTCAATAACGTACGTACCAAGTATTTTGGCGCGCCCTCATCTCGATCGTTGAGTCCATATACATTGCTATTGCTAGTTTCGTCACTCGTTTATGTATTTGTCTCCGTATCGTACGACTGTGCAGTTCGAACAGAGGTCATTCGAAACGCGCATATAGCTAATGGCACTGATACAAGGTGAGTCACGTTCGTGCAACAAGTAATCGATGTAGCGAATGGAACATTCGGAACGCACTCCGTCAAGTATGTTTTAGCGGTTAAAATTGGACTGCTCCGTTGTCCTGTTTACTCGTGAGTCGTGATCTTGATAAAAAAACATCGAAAAACGAAAAACTGCAGCTATAGTTCGTGCCTCGACTGCATTTGTGCGTGTAATCTTGATACGACGTATTTAACGGCAAGTGCATTTACGACCAAAGCGGCCATATCTACCGATTAGTTGAAACAAAGTTTGCCATGTGACTAATCTACGAATGTAGAACACTTTACGTATTTACGATTGGAATCTCGACAAAAAGAGATAAATAGAGACAAATAGATAGACACGTTGTGCAAATCAATTATTCGTTTCACTCGACCAATGTGTTTTCCCTTAGCCAATTAATCGGCATCCCCTTGGATTGATTGAATCGTTACGAGTCTTTGATTCGCGCATTTCCGGCGCGATCCTCTTTTTTTTCTTCGTAGTGACCATCAGGCAACCAGTTAACGGTGGAAAAATCCTAGCTACGTCGATAAAATACCTATGCATTTACACGCGTTCAAATCCGAATTTCGAAAACCATCGTTTGATAACTTCCTAGTTTGCAAAGTTTACTCGTGTGTCACTTCTAGTACTACAAAAGATATAGCATATTTGAACATTCTCAAGAATGATCGATCGATGTAACTTTGAAATCACTCGACGTACTTACTCGTCGATAAAATGGCCAATACCGACCGATAGCTCGTTAAAACTTTATTGCGTTTAAACGAACGAGCGTTGTGGGCTGTAAGCGTTCGTAATACGGTTTATTAGTTGCCACCACGGCTTGTCAAACGGTAGCCGTCCAATTGTAAGCGGAGCAAGTCACGCGCTGAGCATGCGTTCAAACTTGACGCTCGTTTTCGAAGCGATCGCTATAAAGACGTCGATGCTACGTCGGGTGAGCCAAGAACTCGCGGAGACGACCTTCGCGTGCTCGAGATTACCTGGTAATGGAGTTGCAGCCCACCGACAGGGAGGGCATTCCCGCCCGGAGGAACATCCGGCGGCTCCGCGCGAGGCGCCGCTGGCCTGCCCACGACGGGTGCCACCTCCAGCACGTGAAAGAGCAGTAGGTGCAGCGCATAAATGGTCAGCAGGCACAGAAAGTCGCTGTCCACTGCTCGCTCCACGCGTCCGTTCATTTCCCACTTTGATGGGCCGCTCCGCCGGCCTCCTAGCTACACAAGATCGCACCAACCACTGAACGTTCCAAAACGAAACGTATCGATGAACGTATTGGGACAGAGCCGAGTTGGTTTTATCGTTGCTATTTTTTACTGCGGCTGACAAGCCTACGAGCCCGCAAAGTAGTCTTCTCAAGATTGTTCGCTTGGGTCGTACGAGCCGCTCGATCCGTCCATGTTGCCGTTGTTTATTTGCCAGTTGTACAGAAATTTCTATCGGTCAGTTTTGTTGGCCGCTTAAAGGATAGCTTTTTTCAAAAGCGCGTTGGAGGCGCCGGAGAAATATGACCAACGAGCGATCGCCCAAGCCTTCAAATTCGTTCGCAATGCTTTGATTAACCCTTGGGTTTCGTGCCGACCGCAAAACCAACAAAACAATCGGACCGTATCGCGTTTATTTTCGCCTTATCTCCTTCACACGGCACAAATGCAAAAGAGAGCGTTCTTGTCGTTGTTAAATTGTTCGATCGCGTCTAGTCGGCGTAACGTCTATTTAATCAACGCGCAAGCCCAACAAGGTATTGCGAAACGATCGTGTTCACCGTCAATGAACCTGGGCAGTTGTCTAATCGCAACTGGCCTATCTCTAAACCGCTTGATACGTATAGTACAATTGCGTGCGTTGCATACGCATCAAAGTTGATCCTTTACGCCGGCGTTACGAAAGTCAAGCGAACGTTTTTATTTTCGTGTCACATTTCCGTGTGCAAGTCGGAAGCTCGAAACTCCGAATTGACAATCGTTACGTTCGTTGGCCCGCGCACCGGCCCCTAGTTCTTTTATTCGCGCGGAATTATTCTTTTGATCCAAGCACGAGTCACCTTTCGTAACAGCCTGGGAATGTAAAGTAAAAAGGGCATAATTGCGGCTAGCGTAAACTTTGTCCGTTCTCCGTTCTATGCCCGCTTCGCTGTTTCAAACACGAGACTATAGCGACCAAACGTTGACTCACTTCCAGCGCATTGAGCTACAGTAGCTTAACAAGCGCACTTTGCAGTCGAAAGAATGACTTGTCGTACGTTTGTATACCAGGACAGTACTACGTCGTAATCACTTGGACAAACAATACGTTTCTTTGATGCATGCAGCGAAGAGCTGCAACGCGTCGTCTTATCTCAAATTTTGCTCAGCCTCCGATCGGGCACGTTTTTTCGCGTGCGAGTCTTTGTTCTTGTCTTAATATTCAACAATATCGCGAAAAAGGCTCTTTGTTCGCGTGCTTTCAAAAATAAATTGCGATACGGTTCCCTGTTCGTTTGCAGCGTTCGTCCGTTTGAAATGCACAACCAACCAATAGCCTTCCATTTGCAATCGCCAGTAGTCAAGCTAGAAACTCACCGGTGGTTCTTGAACGTTGGTGCTTGTTTCGCGTTCGTGACTTGATCCTTCGTGCTGTACCGATTGAAAGTTGCCAAGTGCAGTGCGAGTATCTTGGATGCTGGTGACTCGTCGTCTCTCAAAAACAACCTTTCAAACGCATCGAATCATCTTTGTCCAACCAATTGCTGCAAAATGGATTGATGCGCGAACATTTATATCGCCACTTTCTTCGTGTACGACAATCTAGGTTTAGAGAGACCGGAATTGGTGTCGCTGCTCAACTTGATTACGACTCGTTTTCAAAAGCGTAGTGTATTCGAGAAAACTCGCGTCAACTCGAGCACAATCGTTGAGTAACGATACACGGCAGATTCGCAGAGGTTTCGACGATAACTCGCTTGTTGAAAAATTGCTCGATAAGAAAACTAATTACGGCCTATAATTAGATAACTTTTCAAGAATTGCAGGCTACTTTACGGGAAATCAGCAAAAATTCCAAGCGTACAGCAGCTTCGGGCGCATCGGCTTCTAACAGCTTTTAAGCTTAACGTATCAAAGATGAACCCTATAATTGTTGATACACCGTAGTTAGTCAAAAAAAAACCCTTGCCTAGCTTGAACGTCGAGCTTGGCTGCTTTTCTTGCCTCGAATTTTAATGGGTAGGTGCAGGTGTTCGGCTGATTGACTTGTCTACGTATTACTTTGATCCAAAACAATCGATGACCGTTTAATTAAGTGTTCTCCTTAAGAAGAATACGACTGACCTACGTTGGCAACATTCATACGTCCCTCACTGACAGTGCTAACGGCGCACCTTACGTTTCCTCGTTGCTTTTGTTGATTTTGCTGCTGTAGATATTCCACGTGACATACAGTGAATAATACCTAGACACCACGGACACCTACGATTAATAATGCTCGGGCAATTCGCTAACATATGAAAGATAAAATATTCAAAGTAGATGCTTGTCATTTTTGAGATACCCTATTATCATGCAGGGGATGTTCGTCAGAATTTAATTGATTTGGAACGATAAGCTTCCTCAATTAGGAATCGAACTCGGCTGGCTGTCTCGAGTTGCACGATCTCGCGTCTCCAAGACTGACCCACTACCGATCGCTCTACCGATCGCTCGATAAAAATTATTGTATCTTGCCTCTTCTCTCTCTCTCTCTCTCTCTCTCTCTCTCACTTTGTTATTGTATAGCTACTTATTGCTTTTGTCCTATAAATTTAACGATTACGCACATTTGGTTTGTTTGTTACTCCATAGCTCTTGCTTCTTATCTTTCCCCTTCCATGGGATATCTCTTATCTGCAATATTAGTAGATCTCTGTGCAGTACGACAGAAGACCAGTCTATTTTTGTCATGTGTGCATAGCAACAAGCACCTTCTTAGCCTAGCTATTCGCAATAATACTATTACCAGAATTTGATCAATAACATTGTGACCTTTTAATCAATATGATAATTTTCAATTTGCCAATATCAATGTTTGTTGATAAGTAGATACATTGTTTTCGTGAATAAATTTTATTTATCGAATCATTGGTTAAAAGAACAGTGTTTCTATTACAATTGTTATCTGTCCAGCAAGTAAAATTTGTTAAAATGTCAAGATGCAAATTAAAAATAATTAATTAACACATTTGTTTTTTATTGTGCAAATGTGACCATCGAAATATAACCATCAAAATTGATCTATTGGGAAATTACAATTTCAAGGTATTATTGTATAATTCTGTTTCGATTATTTGGATAATAATATTTGAATGTTTGATAGAATTGTTCGATTGCTAACGTATTCAATGGTTTATCTAGTTCTTAAACAAAGTAAGGATCTGTTACGATTAGGCTATCGAATTTAATACATGTTTAGTCTTCGAAATGAAATATTTACAGGAAAATAATGCAAAATAAAGTAGACTATTTAACCTAAGACATTACAGGTCTAGATATATGTAGCAAATAGCAAGATTGTGTAAATAACAAAAGTAACATTAAATAAGAACAGGGTCGTGTAGTAAACAAGCGTGTGCGTCAAAATAATTTTGCTAATAACACGAGCTATTGGCTCTACCGATCTCTCGATAAAAATTATTAAAATTACCAACCAACATTTACTCAAACCATTATTGACATCTATCGTTGATTATATACTTCGATCTCCTGAAATATCAACAAAATGATCCGTAACGTCAATTTACTTAAAGTTATGATTGCAGTAATTGTACAAATAAAAATAATAATAATAATAATAATAATAAGCGAGGATTAGCGTTAATTTTTAGCGAAGCGAATTGCTACGACTGACAAAGATGTTCCATAACGCGAGATTTGTGCTCAGCTTGATAGAGCTCAGAACCTGGCACTCATTTACATACTCTTGTCCTTTGCAATCAATCGCATTACATTTGTTCCGTTGAAGAATCGCGTAGACTTGCTTCTTGAATATGTGATATTATTGCAAGTAATTGAACATTTGAACGCACTCGGTTTACAAATGTATAAATCAATACGTAAAATGCAACAGACGTATTTGCATTTATAGCTTGATTGCGTATGTATCGTTCCAAAGGCTCTTTTTGAAGATAATGCAACATTATAAAAAGCTAATTCAAGCTGCTAGTAGTCCTGTACGATGGCAGTTTTTTTTCGGAAATCGACAACACACAATACGCCATATCTTGTTTCTTTCAAGGCATAAAAATGAATACTTGATCATAAGGTACAATGCTTATTACGAAGAATACTATTGCTATTGTATCGTATTCTAACTCGAAAATCTTACCGAGGACGTAGTTGATTTGAACGTTGCATTTCGTAATTTTCGATTAAACCTGATGGTAACGGTAGTTGCTGTAGAAGTAAACGCGACCCTTTTTAATATGATTACGACTTTTGTAATGATTCCTCGTGTTGTAAGTATTCGTGCGTTTTTAAGTTTCACGATCGACGGATGCATCTAAGTTAAGTGTTTTTGTTCGTTAGTCGTTAAAAAGCAGAATAATGTACAACAACAAGAATTTTATTCGCGACTTGACAAAAATAAACCTCTTATGGGGCTGACAATTGTGAGTGAATTAAAAACGATAAACAAACCATCAAATTCTTTAAATTTACTAAATTAGCCAGATAAAAGCGTTTCTCTAACAAATGCAGGCTAATTATTCGAATAATTTTATAGTTCCGATACGTCACTTGCTGCAAGCTCTATTCCTGATTGAATGAGTTTAAAGAATACAAAATAATTAAAAACCTTCGTGGAAATTAATTTTCGAATCAATTGACGAGCTGCTGTCAATAGTGACTAAAATCTATGATGCAACTATAGAATTTTTGCTTATTTGAAATCTGTAGAAAGTAAACGTACCCTCTACAGAAGCATTATCAGCTCTCTACATATGCAGGTTAGCAAATGAGTTATTTCGATTGTATAATAATGGAGTAATAACCAGCGAGCTGGGACGTATGCGTTTCCCATTGGAAACTCCAGTACTGAATCAGTAGATCTTTTAAATTAAGTTATGGTCATTGTTTATGTTTTTTTAGTCTTGAGTTTGTAATTTGATTCTGTAGAATATTCTTTGCAGGTTGTTTGGAATGATATGGTAGTCTTATTTTGTACGTCGTGTAATATGTAATTTCATCTTTAATAGTTGGCATGTTTAAATCCGCATTATGATGTAATTAGCCATGAACCAGTTCTCGTCCTCTATATTTCTTAAAAGTTTCGACTGGAATCTTTCTAGACTGTCTATATTCAAGTTAGAAACCATTCCCTATAGTTGGATACCGCATGTCTAAGCTGGCTTGAGAATTGCTCCGTACGTAAGGAGTTTATTTGGATTTTCTCCCTATTAACCAGTAAGATTTCGATAGTTTAAAATCAAGTTGATTTCTTTTTGTCCAAATATGCTCTCTCCAATTTGACCATGGTTACTCTGAGTTATCGTTTACCTTCGTTCAGTTTTATTCTTCACGACTTAAACCATTCAACGTTGTTTAAATATTTATGTAAACTGATTCGACAACACAACTTTTTTGGTGGCTAAGTCATTAATCGTAACGCAGAAATATCCGTTCGTTAAATCATTTTGTAGCTTTCCATAGTGAATAATCCGCAGCTTCCGTAGGTGTGAGATTTGATAGAAACGTTTGTACTTCGCTATTTGTTCCTCTTGAAGTAGGTGTTTCAGTTTTTTCACCGAGTTATCTCATTTTTGCTATCTTGTTTCAAAAAGTTGCGAATATGCTGTCGCATACTGTCCATTCTCGACCTAAGTTTTACGATCGTGTTTTCACGCTTGTTAATGGCGTGATTTTCACTGCAAGTTGTTTTGAAATTGTTGTACGATTACTTCCGTCGCTTGTCTTTCTTGATTACTCGATGCATTATTGGTTACAGCTTCAGCGTAGGAGATATTTGGCTTTACTTCGCTATTATGGGATTCGTTAACTTGACTCGTAGCTGTACTCGGTTTTGTTCGATCGTTATCTTTTTACGCAATCTGAATACAATTTTTGTGGCGGTTGTTTTCGTGTTGGACATCCCTTGTAACTTACCGTGTGGTTAAGTGATTTGTTCAATTTTAAAAATCTAGCACTTCCTTTGAATATTGGATGTTTCTTACGCCGTTCGCGAAAATTAGCAGTGATTTTATTTCTTTTTGCTCGTTCTTAGTGTTGGATTCTATTGCTACTTTCTGGGTTTGGGCTGTTGATAGCGAATTAAATCTACTGTTTGCTTTTACTGGGATGCTCAGCCAGTTTTCCAGTCTATTGTATTGGCGCTTCTACTTGCCCACGTGGCTCTAGCTTGGCCTAGGTAAAGTTCTTTTCTCGCTCTTGTTGACGCAACTCCGGTCTTCTTTGTCATATATTGTAAATAGGGAGTAGCGGGTCAACAATGCGTCCACTCTGCTCAAGCGCCAGAGCTGCATTTCCCAATTTCGATATGTTTCAAGAATAAATAATAATTACAACGCTTTATGGAATCCAATTGTCGAATCAATTAATGAGCTCGTGTTAAATAGCGAATACCATCCACGATGCAACTCGAGAACAAAGTTGTTTTTTTTCCTCTTTACCGAGGTTCCCGAGTGATAGCCTTGTGGCGTAATGCACTTTAAGATGCATTTTATTACTTTGCAGTACTATTCGCAGGATAGAGTTTAGTTGATAGGCCATTCGTTATTGTTACTACTTCAACGATGATGTGCATCGTTAATAATTTGGACCCTCCAGTAAGAATGGTCCGATCGATGCAGGCCACCTAGCAACTTCGACCCTATGTAACGCGCTAGTAGTCCGGTTTTTTTTAATTCGACATTTCACAAGACTTCGAAAAGACAATCCACAAACAGCCGCTTTCATTTATAACTGATTTGTATTCCGGAAAAAGTAATTTTTGCTCCACGCCGAAAGAATAGCTTCCAAAGTGTAGCGACCCTTTTCATTTGAACTAAGAGAAAGCCGCAGCCAACTGCTCGACTGACTGTTTCTTTTTTAAATTGCTTTGCACCAACATTACCATCGCGAATGTATAAAAACTCAAGAAGACGCAGAACTTCGGAGTGCGATATCTGAAGCGATGAAAACGAATACAATACGAAGAGGCGCCAAGCTCATCAATAATAAAATAACAAGCGCCAGTCTCGCAGAAAATCCAAGGCGTAGAACACAAGGGATAGTCGGCAGTGTCGGTCACTGTTGCTGTTGGTAATCGGTAGTCGAGAGTTTGTCCGCCTCCTAACGCCCCTAGCGGGTGTCGCTGGTGCCGCGGTTTCGGCGCGGTTCTCTAAGCCATAGACACTGTGGACTCTCTCTAGGTGGACGGTCGGTGAAGCGAGGTCGGGTGACGGGTCGGAGGTCCGAGGTCGGTGTCGGTGGTGGCGCTCGCGCCGATACGCTGATTGCACTGTATAGCTGATAGAGCGCTGTTTGGCGTTGCCTATAGCCAGCTATAGCCGCGAGTTATCGCAAGAACACAACACAAGCGCAAGTTCGCGACGTCTCCTCCTCCTACGAGGGCCCCAACAGCTGCAAGTTGTGTACTAATATCTCGTAGTGCAGCAAGTACAAAATATCTGAGGATAGCGGTGGTGGCGGCAGCAGCAGTAGCAACAGCAGCTGTTGAACTAGACTGGACAGTGGAGTGCCGAGTGCGCCAGCAGGAGTAGACTGCGTACTACGTGGTGATCGCGATAGTGGAGGCGTCGGTGTAACGATAGGCGTGAGAGGACGTCCCGCTGCTGTTCGGACGGTCAGTCGGCGCGAACTGCGTTGAAAAAACTTCGTGGAAGAGAGAAATGCGGTCTCTGGTCAGCAGCTGTAGCAGGCTCACGCGAGCTCCGTCGCACAGGGCCATTGCAGCAGCTCTGCCTCTACTGTGAGTCGTAACGCGATTGCGGAGTGTAGCCTAGCCCCTGCCCAGCCGCAACTCGCAGGCTCCTTTGTCAATCGAACGGGTGACGCGCCGCGCGACCGTGCGACTCGGTGCGACTCAGTGCAACAACCCCGAAACCGAGACGGCTGATATCCAAACCGTCGTCGTTTCGTGTGTGTGTGCTTGTGCGTGCGTGTATGTGTATCTGTATTGTATGTGTTTACTTTGTGCTGCGCTTTGCCCTCTTTGCCTTTCTCTATCTCGCGCTCACTCTTACTACCGCTCTCTGACGTGCGCGTCAGTGTGTGCGAGTACCACAGTCTAAGCAACGCCTACAGCTCGAACTCCGAGCCGTCTAGGCGCCTCGTGCGCCACGAGGCCTCGTCCGGACGATGTTCACCGCCGATGGCTGCGCCTTCTTCGTCTTTCTCCTGCTGCTCGTACCCTACATCGACAGTGGTTAGTATCTTGCCTCTTCTCTACCTCTTTCTCTCTTTCACTCTATCCCTCTCTCCTTTGCTTTCTCTCTCTCTTCTCTCTCTCACACACACACACACACACACACACACACACACTCTCTCTCTCTCTCTCTCACTTTGTTATTGTATAGTTACTTATTGCTTTTGTCCTATAAATTTAACGATTACGCACATTTGGTTTGTTTGTTACTCCATAGCTCTTGCTTCTTATCTTTCCCCTTCCATGGGATATCTCTTATCTGCAATATTAGTAGATCTCTGTGCAGTACGACAGAAGACCAGTCTATTTTTGTCATGTGTGCATAGCAACAAGCACCTTCTTAGCCTAGCTATTCGCAATAATACTATTACCAGAATTTGATCAATAACATTGTGACCTTTTAATCAATATGATAATTTTCAATTTGCCAATATCAATGTTTGTTGATAAGTAGATACATTGTTTTCGTGAATAAATTTTATTTATCGAATCATTGGTTAAAAGAACAGTGTTTCTATTACAATTGTTATCTGTCCAGCAAGTAAAATTTGTTAAAATGTCAAGATGCAAATTAAAAATAATTAATTAACACATTTGTTTTTTATTGTGCAAATGTGACCATCGAAATATAACCATCAAAATTGATCTATTGGGAAATTACAATTTCAAGGTATTATTGTATAATTCTGTTTCGATTATTTGGATAATAATATTTGAATGTTTGATAGAATTGTTCGATTGCTAACGTATTCAATGGTTTATCTAGTTCTTAAACAAAGTAAGGATCTGTTACGATTAGGCTATCGAATTTAATACATGTTTAGTCTTCGAAATGAAATATTTACAGGAAAATAATGCAAAATAAAGTAGACTATTTAACCTAAGACATTACAGGTCTAGATATATGTAGCAAATAGCAAGATTGTGTAAATAACAAAAGTAACATTAAATAAGAACAGGGTCGTGTAGTAAACAAGCGTGTGCGTCAAAATAATTTTGCTAATAACATGAAATCTAATTGTATAGCTATTATTTGATGTGACGAGTCATTATTAAAAAGTTTTGTCTTATTATTTATGATTTTGTATTCTTATCACTGTACTTACGTGTGTCTTATCTCGTGAACTGTTTTAAATTGTCTCTAAATAAGAAGCCAAACTTATACGATATTGTTGTGACATTTACAATTAGAAACATGTAGATACACGTATATTATGTTAATGAGGCAGACATTTCTTTAAGATAATTTTACGTCTGGATTTTTAATTTCTACTTATTGTTGTTAGAAAGATTTCTATGACCTTTAACAAAAAAATAACAATTGATATTTATCATAATCAGATAAGGACAGTCACTTGTGTGACCATCAAACTGTAATGAGGATGCGTCATAAGGGAACTCAAACAGATAATGGCACCAGGTAATTGGTGCATCGAAGGTTAAATTACAAAGCTTAGTGAAGCTAAAGGAGTTCTTACAGCATATTACAAGGATTCACCTCATAAATTCCATTGTTTTAATTCAATTTCCAAGTTGTTGCAAATATCCGAGTCACTTCATGTTCTTATCTATTTAAAGATAATAGATAAGTGTATTATATGTATATATTAAACGCACCTTTCAAAACAGATAACATGTTTCAGGCGAGTAGACATCGAAAAAATCCATGCTTCGTAAACGCAATAAAATTTCCTTGAATAGATAGAATAAACTTATTTAAATTCATTTAAAATTAGAAAATTACACGTATAAATAAAGGTATCGAGTGAGTACTAGGTCCAAAATAAAATTGCTACGATCACTTTGGGAGTGTAGTAGTTACTCGATACATCAATTTATACGTTTTATATATTAATTTTAAATGAATTTAAATTAGTTTACAATATTTTTCATTTTTGAAAGGTGTGTTGGGGGGCGGAGAGTATGCGGAAAATACCACACTGTACAAGGACTATAGTACCCCGATTATAAAGCAAGACAGCATTTAAAAAAAAAAAGTTAACTATTGGAATATTTGCGCCAGCATCAATTAACTGTTGTTGCGCTTGTGCGATGACGTAGGCGGCTATAAATTTACCTTGAACCTCGATTCGCCAATTGCCGATTGCTGATTGTGCACATACATGATACATAAAAAATAGATCATTTAAGAAGTTGACGTTACTCGCGCAAAGATATCAATAAGATAATAATGAAAAATAATATAAAATGGACGTAGATGTATCGTTTAAGACGATGAAACGAAAATAGCAGTCATCTTTTCACCTTTCGGACATCTCAAATTTAGAGGAAGGTAACTTCAAGCGTGAGACGAAAAAAAAATTATCTCGAGAAGAAGGTTTACAATTACATTTTAAAAACTCTCAAAATCATTCATTGAACTAATGAAATTTTTCTAAAATAGTATTTGGCGCGTAAATATAAGAAAAAGAAATTGAGTTTCGTGGTGGGACCCACTGTAGGCACGCTCATGTATAAAGTGTCTACTACATCGTGCCTATTCGCCTGCGACCACGATCGCGACTCTAATGCAAATGAGATATTTGCAAAAGGCTAAAAACTGAATAAGAATGACGAAATCGGCAAATTGTTGCTTCTCAGCACGCTCGTTATCTTTGTTACTTTTAATTTAATCATACGTGACAATCGATATAAAGTCAAATTATTTTACTTTTTTCAGATATTTGACACGTGTAAATATTCGAGCTCTACAACAAAGACTAAATTACCGAGTAATCTAGCGAAGTTAATAAATAAGCAAATACAATTCCAAAACAGCCGTTTATTCGCTCAAAGAGGAAGAGACTATTATTGATAAGAACAAATACTAAAACTAAAACTCTGTCAGCTCCATCCATTCCATGTCCATTTTTATACAAGTTAATTAGTAAGTCGAATGTCTATTCGCTATTAACGTGTACTTTCTACCGAAATATAACGTTTCGACGAGCAAACTTTTAATATATTTGATCAAATCCATCATTTGACTAAAGTAGGATAGGATAGGATGGAATGCAAAAATATATCACGATGGCGAGGGTACGAAAAAAATGTCCGAATTAAAGGGCACAAGTTTTAGCGTTATCTCGTTGGGAGGTTGGAACATTCGTGAAAATGTATTTTATCACAAAGATGGATGTAAAACGTGTTGGACAGACGTTGCACCGACTGGTACGTTAAAGTTTACGGGACACGTACAAAGACAAATACAAAGGTCGAGAGAGAAAACTGTTTGGACGCTCAATGACATATTGACTATGAAGTAGTTATAGTTTTTATCAAAAGTTTATCGTCGAGTCATTTGTTGCTGAAGGAGTCGAAAACGCCGCAAACAAGCATCGATTTCCAACTAAACAAAGCATTGTTCCAAACGTTCTAGTGTTATTGCACCGAAAAGTAAACGTCGGACTGCAACGGGAATCGCGTTGCAATCACAAATTACAACAACAATGCCGACGTGCGCAATGGAAACGAACGAACGTCATCGCTGTAGTTCTTTATCGGCTCTCTCGTCCAGTCTCGTCCAGTCCCCTGGATCGTAATTAAATCGAGCGATAGTACGCCGAATAAAATTCGCGTTCGCTTGGGACCCTATCTAAAATTACAGTGAATCCATAACGAGTAACGCGCCTTTTGTTGACGCGCATCCCCGCACCGTGGCATCGTGCGTTCGCCCGATCTCTCTCGTGTAAAATCGACAAGGAGATAAGGAGCAAGCTTCCCGAAGTGCTCTGGATCTATTGATTTCCGTAGGTACGTTGAACGTTTCGACGGTTGCTTCTCAACAGTGCCTCGTCGTCGACTTTTCTCCTATCGTTTGCGTAACAACGATGCTACCGAAGAGCGAGGTCATTGGGGCTTTTCCGAATACTCATAAATATCCCATCCGCGCAATTGTTCATTAAAAGCGAAATCGTTGTCCGCTGGAAAGGAAGCTCGATCAGGCGAGCGTCAGATTGAACGAACGAATACGAGTTCGCTAAAAGTAACGGGCGACTAGACCAGACTAGGAACGAAGGAAGAAGAAAAATCGAGTACGACATCGTGAGATATTATTAAGCGTATTTACGTGCGCTAGACCGTGTCGGGAGAGCTGAATCATCTTTCGGAGAAGCAACGGCCGCTCTCGGTTCGACATTTCAAGCGTAACCTACGCGATACGAAACAATTCAGACCGATCCAGGCGACTTCGATACTTACCGAATCAAAGCTCGCGTACACTGGCTACAGCGTACGCGGAATCGACCGCTTCTGCTATCAACTCACAAATTCCACAAATTCTGCGGGCTTCCAAAGTTACAATTTGGAGAACTCGTCGTTCGTGTGGTTTCGATCGCGTCACGCTTTCTAACTCGCTTTATTTTAGCTTTTATTTATCTTTCTGCGTTGTATTTCAAAAGAAACGACCTTTTCAAAAGTACGCTTTACGCGCTTTTTCTCCTTTGATTATTTCGATCTCGTCCGTTTTCATCGTAGAACCGTATACGAAAAAATATCAAACAAGAGCCGGATTTACACGTTTAATTGAAATTTCACAGAATAGACAACGAGCGGTTCTCACGATCAAACGTGGCGATGCAAATGAGAGACGAGTCGCGTTGACCGTCGAAAAATTCATCTCGGGATGTATCGAAAAATGGCCAAACAATACAAACAAAGAAAAAGTATAGACCTCCTCGTGATAGTTTCGAAACAATTGATTTCGCGAACCGTTCGTCAGTTGAGGCACGCAAGCGAGTCGTCGGAAGTGCGTGCAATTGTGCGAGTAGCCGCACGAGTATTCACGAGTAATCAACCGATCGTACGCGTATCGCCAACAAATACGCGAGCCTACTCCAATTGTCACGGGCAGTGGCAGCCCGAAACGACGCACCGTAAACTATTTCCCATGTTTGAAGTATAATCGTTGCTAGGATGCTCGTCGAGTCCAGTGGCGTTGTGAATTACAACTGAACTTGGAAGCAGAGCAATCATCGTCGAGAAAGCCGCGTGGGTCGTTCTGCTCTTTGTTCTCGGATTGGCTGTGCGCCAACGGCACGCCGCGCATCAATGTGCCTGTTGGCGTGATAACGTCAAATAAAATTCGTCCCGTAGTCGAACAAGATGGATTTTGAGGCGCGAGCGGCGGTTGGCGCGTATCGCGTTTCCAATGGAGTTTTGCTAGCGCAACGCGATATTATTTCGCGAGGAGCAATGGCCAACGTAATAAACGGGATAAAAAATGCGCCCCTCCGTGACTCGCAACGAGCGTTAGCAGCACGAGCTGCTACCGTTGGAGGGCCCCTAACTCGCCCGAGCGTCTCGAGCACACCGGACGGATATTATTTACCGCGAACGATTGCACGAAAAGACCTCTACGTCAACAATGCACACAAAGAACTATACTTGTCTTTCACTCGGTTTAATCGACCAACAAATGCGGACACTCTCTACAAGGAACAAAGACACCTTCAAGAAGGTCTAGGTTAAATGAAACGATAACTAACCATTTCATACGTATGCACGAGTGTACCGCAATCTCTTATTTGTGCAAACTCGTTTAGGTCTTGGAATTGATGGAAAACGATCGTTATACAAAATTAAAGATTGCAAGATTAATGGGAGCGAGTCGATTGGGATACACAGAGAAGTGAAAGAAATTTGATTTGGTCGGACGAACGAGCACCCTCTGTGCGTTATTTAACGAGAGTTGATACCCTCTCTCTCTCTCTCTCTCTCGTTTGACATATGTGATATTTTATACGTTTAACGAAATACAATGCATACATACGTCAAATTTACTCGTTGGATGTTTCAAGCAGGTTTTTGGCAAGGCCACATATTGATTGTGGGTTATTTTTCTGTTGCAGGTAAGCATCGTTCGACGTTTCATTGTGACATTTAATTGAACTGTCAGCAGACTGGTAAAGTATGTCTGCAATAAAACTGTTAAAACGTAAAACCGCAAAAAAATTCAGATTGTTACGTCGAACTCTAGTTTAGCCGGCCAATGCGCTTAACGCGATTCAATTTGAGACGAACTCGTCGCTTCCTTTTCTAGCTGCGAACGAAAGGAGGGTCGTTTTTCGATAGGTTAGTAGACGATGCCGAAGTGGGCTCGTCGATCGACATTCCTTGATAGTCGACGAGACTCCACTAACAAGAAATTAACTAATACTTTTATCGGGAAGTTCACATGTTTCAATAAACGATCGATTGGAAATAGCTAGGAGGTGACGTTTGTTTTCAATCAAAAACACAAGTCAATAGATAAACGAGACGTTATATGACTTGTACTTTTAACGCTTTCCCGATAGAGTCATAACAATTTATCGGCGTTTTCAAGCAAATCATTCAAACGAGCAAAGCGTATCGACATTGCCGCGTTGACAGAGAGACTCGAGATCCACGACTTGCAAACATATTCCTCGTTGAAGTATACGGACACTCCGATCAAGCCATTTCCGTGCAATAATTTGATTGCTCTTATTGTCATTGCCGTTTGCTCTATCTTCAAACTCTTGATCGCACTTTTCGTCTGCTCGGTCTCGTCACGTTTCATCGATAAGATAAAAAACCTCGAATTTCTCACCGCTAACGACATTAACCTTGACCCACCGCTCGTTCGTTTACCGGAATATTACCGGAAAATTTGAGCAGGTACCTTCTCTCCTCTCGCCAGCATCCTTTCGAACGTCGTCTCTAATTGTGACGACACGCGAATTACTCGTCTATTTGCCGTTTTAAAACGCTGCGTTGATCGAGTACGAATGGATAATCAAACGTCGTTGGCGGTTATGTTTGCTTGCGTGCGATTTTTCGATGGCTCTTCCAATCGAAATCGACTTTCTTGAACCACCACTGATAACGAACCATTTAGCCAGGAGAATAAGCCTTTGACGAATTCTCGTTTGCTGTTGCTCGCGTTGGGGGACGAGCGAATAACCAACCTCCGAATTGAACTCCGGATTGAGCAATTGGTCGTCGCGTAGGCCGGGAGTTGAGGCGCGGGAGGCAAAGAGCGCTTATCCGTTGTCGGCGAGCGCAGCGTAACGAGAACTCCACGCGGCGCTGCTAACAAGGGGTTGGTCGACCGGTAGCGCTGCTAAAAACGGAACGACGCGCCGATTCGCGCCTGTCCCCTCGTCTCTTGTGTCCCGCCAACGATTCCGATTCCGAGCGAATGCGCTTGCAGTAGCGCTGCCGAAGAACGCTAATGCGTACTCGTCCAATTGCAGCGCGACGGCTGAACGAGTACATCCGACACTACGAGCCGCTCACGTACGACGCACAGGAGGTCCACCGCAATCACCTGAGGTCCAAGCGCTCGGCGGGCCCTCAGCGCTCGGCGGGGCTGCTGACGTTGCGCTTCCGCGCCCACGGCCGTGACTTTCGTCTGAGGCTCAAGCGCGACCTCCAGACCTTCGCCAGCGACCTCAAAGTTGTTGGCCCGAGCGACCAGCCCCAGGACATCGACGCCTCGCACATCTACCGGGGACATCTCCTAGGTGAGTACCTCGCTGGCCTCGTCCCTGCTCTGCCAAACGATTGTTCACCGTTGACCACGCGATCGATTGTCCAGGTGAGCCAAACAGCCATGTATTCGGAAGCTTGAGCAACGGGGTCTTTCACGGCAAGATCGCAACGGCACGCGATGGAGCCTGGTACGTGGAGAAGTCGCACTACTACTTCCCCAAGCACGAGCTCAACGAGACCGAGCATTCGGTGATTTACCACGAGGCCGACGTCGAGGATCCCTACGAGCGAATTCGCACAGGTAAGCGATTTGGCGGAAAGCCGAGAAGCCCGCACGACTTCGCGACCCACGTCGTTAAACGAATTATGTTACTCTGCTCAACGCGAAAACGTTGTCAGCTCAACGATCCAACTAACGCGATTCAAAGCCGCGGTGCACGACCGTTTTCGCGCTCGTTCGCCTACGCGTCCGCCCGACGGCAAGCGTGTACGTGCGTACGTTTCACTCTACTCGGTGGCCCCTCTTCGTTGTGCGTGCTCGCAACGTTGACGTTTGAGAGTTGATCGATACGGAAGAGAGACGGCCGAGGCCGCGTTGCCGCCCGCGCTTTTCCTGCGGCACTTTGATTAAATTGCCTCCTAAACGCGTCCCCTTTGATCACGCTTATCTTTTCCGAAAGGATACCGTGCCCACCGGGGGCTCTAGTGGCCTCGTCCGCAATAACGAACGGCCGTCGTGCGCCAAGCTGTCGCTGCGCACGCGAGTCTTCCTCTAACTTTGTGCTTCAACGTTCGCCTTCGCGCGTCCAGACTTTTCGACGTTTGTCGTTTTTATTATTAAGGTTGACGTGTGTCGCGCTGACCCAATGTATGAGATATCGTAGCTGATGGGGAGACGAATAATTGATTGCGACAGGCAACTCAAATGGCTGCGGCATCACGGACGAGGTGTTCGACTGGATGGAGCGGGTACAAAACTCGGCGGAAGCCGAGTCGCTAGCACCGGGACAGAGCAAGCACGCTTCAGCCGAGTCACCCGGACACAAGTATAGCAAAGAGGCAAACTCCCACGAGATCGACGTCGACGACGACGACGATGACAACGACGAGGACAACGACGAGGACAACGACGAGGACAATGACGACAAGGCTAACGAGGTCGGCGCCGACGACACCTCCAGTACGAGGTCCGCCACGAAAACGAGGACGCGGCTCAGGCGAGCAGCCAAACCCAAAGAAGAAAACAAAAATACATGCTCGCTCTTCATTCAGACGGATCCGCTCATCTGGCGACACATTTTCGAGCAGGTACGCTACGTCCATCCTATCCTCCACCTGGCCTATGTTCAGCTCCATTTGTGTCTGCACTTCTTTTGCTCTAATTCAAATCGCTTGCAATTCCTTGCTTGTTTTGCGCATTTTCTCTCGGCAATTTGCCGTATCGGATGCTAGCCACTGAGAACGCGAAAGCCTCCCATTCCAGACGATCCATTGTTCAAATCCAGTCTTTTCCCGTCGCAGCGCTCAACGTTCAAACCACTATTCGATTGACGCCAGAAGCATCGTTCGAGCGCAATGACCTTTCACGCGGTGTATAAACGTCGTCTCACTTTCAACGCAATATCAAGCTGATACTGCGCTGTCGTTTGTTGGGTTTCCAGCCTACCGGTAAAAACGGGTTAAAAGCGACGTCGATTCGAATATTAACATTTTCTACCTTGTTCGAGCAAATATTAAGCGATCGGGTAGGTTAACTTGTTTACGACGTACATACGTTGAGAAGAGAATATTTCGTTGGAATACGCGAGAGACTTGGATTGACTTGAAGTTGACGGTCGTTTTGGTTGAACGCAGGTGAATCACGACGAGGAAAAGACCCGAGAGGAGATTTTATCACTGATAGCGCACCACGTGACTGCCGTCAACTATATCTACAGAGACACCAAGTTCGATGGGAAGATCGAGCACAGGAACATCAAGTTCGAGGTGCAGAGGATAAAGGTAAGTGGATACTCGAGAGTAAAGAGGATGTGTTGCGAGGTGCTACTACAGTGCTGTGGCGCGTAGATCGACGACGATAGCTCGTGCAACCAGCCGCAGAGCTACGGCGACCAGAACCCCTTCTGCATGGAGAACATCGACGTGAGCAACTTTCTGAACCTGCACTCACTGGGCAATCACGAGGACTTTTGCCTGGCCTACGTGTTCACTTATCGCGACTTTACGGGTGGGACTCTGGGTCTGGCGTGGGTCGCCTCGGCTTCGGGTGCCTCGGGCGGCATCTGCGAAAAGTACAAGACCTACACGGAGACCGTGGGCGGCATGTACCAGTCGACCAAGCGCTCGCTCAACACCGGCATCATCACCTTCGTCAACTACAACAGCCGCGTGCCTCCCAAGGTCTCGCAGCTGACGCTCGCCCACGAGATCGGTCACAATTTCGGCTCGCCGGTAAGTTGACAACTGTGAAAGAGCCCGAAGCCACCGACGAGTGAGCGTCTCGAGCATCTCTTAACACGCGCATTGTTTGACTTTAGCACGACTTCCCTGCCGACTGCAAGCCGGGCGGCCTGGACGGCAACTATATAATGTTCGCCTCGGCGACCTCAGGCGACCGGCCGAACAACAGCAAGTTTAGCAAGTGCAGTATCGGCAACATCAGCAACGTCCTAGACGCGATCGTTGAAACTAAGAAGCGCAATTGCTTCAACGCCTCGGCGGGCGCGTTCTGCGGCAACAAGATCGTCGAGGCCGGTGAGGAGTGCGACTGCGGCTACGACGACGACGAGTGCGTCGACAAGTGCTGCTATCCCCGGGTTGTGTCGATCCTCGAGCGAATCAAAAACCAGACAGCCAAGGGTTGCACCCGCCGGCAGAACACCCAGTGCAGTCCCAGTCAAGGCCCCTGTTGCTCCAGCGACACTTGCTCCTTCGTGCCCATCACCCACAGCGTCCAATGCAAGTCCGAGTCCGACTGCAGCTACAGCTCCGTGTGCAACGGGCGCACCTCTGAGTGCCCGCCACCCCAGCCCAAGGCCAACAAAACCAGATGCAACGAGGGTACTCAGGTGAGCCACTTCGACCCCGCGAGAGCCGCCCTCCCACGCCTCCCCTTGCTCACTTGTAAACAATGAAACTCGCCGTCTTATTTGCCATTTTGCTCGTCTTGCAGCTGTGTATCAACGGCGAGTGCACGGGTTCGATCTGTCTTGAGTGGAACCTCACCGAGTGCTTCCTCACGAGCAACATCATACCCAATATCGACAAACGAAAGCTCTGCGAGCTGGCTTGCCAGAACGGCACCGACGCTTCGACTTGCCGCAGCACTAGCGAGTTCGCTCACCTGGTCAACCTTACCAGGGGTGGAATCAGTCTGAGGCCGGGCTCGCCCTGCGACAACTTCCAGGGCTACTGTGACGTCTTTCTCAAGTGTCGAGCCGTCGACGCCGAGGGACCTCTTGCCAGGCTCAAGAATATGCTCTTCAACAAGGCCAACCTCAACTACGTCGCCGAATGGGTCACGGTAAACCGTCGAGCCGCTCGTTGCGTTGATGCCAAGCATCGGGCTCCAGCCCCTCCTCCAACGCACGATTGATCCCTCATTTCTTCCTTTTTCGACTTTCCAGAACTACTGGTGGGCCGTACTTCTCATGGGCATCGTCTTCATCATCTTCATGGGATTGTTCATCAAATGCTGCGCTGTTCACACTCCATCGAGCAATCCCAAAAAACCACCGGCAAGACATATTAGCGACACCTTGAGAAGGCCAATGAACACCTTGCGTAGAATGGTAAGTAAACTAATTTTCTGTCGTACCTACAGCGCCATTCCCAAATAACCCCAGTACGAATACCCACTTGAATTCGATTTGCCTTTTCCTATTCAGCGCCATCCACACGGAAGCGGAGGTGGCGGTGGCGGTGGCGGTGGCGGTGCCCGAAGCGTGCCACCTCGCCAAGGGGGCCACGGATCGCGAGGTCCTTCCCATGGCTACGGAGAGGGTCGAGGTCCTCAGTACTACCCTAAAGGTAAATTCGTGCTGTTTCTTCGTCAGCTCACATCTCACATTTCCACTGGCGAATCGAGTTTATGAATCGAGTTTATGAATCGAGTTTGCTCGTTTGACGCACGCGTTTTACTTGCTATCGAGGCAATCGTTGCACGCGCTAGTTCGAAATAAACCGATGATTGCATGAATAGTCCACGTCCATACGGACGAAAAAGCAACACGTTGAATTGGCCCTTGAAGATTATTCACGCAAATCATCAGCTGGTCGATCGAACGTCGAACGTGTCAACTTTTCTGACAATCAAACTCATCATCGTTCATAAACTGCTTTCGCGCACTTACATTCTCATCGTATGACCTGCAACTACAAGTGTGTTTTCTTTCATTCACGCATCTTCCTCGCATTGATTGAACGCGCCCATCATATCACTCGAAACTTTCATTCCATAAGCTACAGAGGTGAGCTGGGGCTTCATACTTTCTTTACTGTCAGATTTTGCCAAAATATACGTTGCTTTGATCGCCGTGACCTCTGTCATTTTCATCGCTATACTTCGTCGTTATGCTTTATTAGATACCCGCAACAATCCGATGCACGCTTCAGCGCCTATTTAATCTTGCATGCTTTCGCGAACTTTTTGAAGCGCAAACTACTTAACGGGAAAATCGCAGAGAATGAAGTAGTAGGAAGTAGAAGAAAAGTGAGCGCGTGTATGTAACGTAATATAACTAAGCGAAAGTATCTCGGCGACAGCGGCTTGTCATTGACACCACACCGAGCAGCTGGCTAGCTGGCTGGTTGATTGACAGTGCAGTGGGAATGACGAGCAGCGTCGCGCAGAAAAGACTCGATGCGAACGCAAAGAGCAAATGGTGTTAACGGTAGCATGAAACATTGTGTAATGTATGAATCACAGGATATCGCTCGGTTCCCACAGCTAGTGCGCCACCCGCAGCCCACCACGGTGCCGGCAGCACCAGCCCCAGCGGCCCATTACCGCCCGGCAGCAGCTACTCCCGCGGCAGTTCTGGCGGCAGCTCTCACCAGCAGTACCATCCCGAGCACTACTCCGGCGCCTACTCGGCAGCCGGCTCCCGGACCTCGGCCTACGAGATGAGGCACCACAAAGGCTGACCTCGATAATTCCTACGCTCGAAACAACCCCGCCCCCCATAGATAAATTCCCTTTGGAGACTCCCTCTCCCTCTTCCTCTCATCTTTCCCGTTCTCTTCGTACATTATAACATGCCTCCCCAATCCCTCGCTTCGTTCTTGCCGAACGGTGCATTTCTCGGGTTTCCATCACCCGAGCTTCTGTACACTATTTACTCTGGCGCTTGATTCTTCTTTTCTGTACATAATTCAATCGCCCGACTGCATCTATGCTAATTCTCGCCTCACGTTTGCTCGGTTTCATGTTTCGTTTACTTGTTTTCCTTCAATTGTCATGTGATATTGCGAATCGCTGTGATCAAATTCCCACGAGCATCGGCAAGTGTTTTAAACAGGTCAGTTTTAAACAGATGCATACACGCGAAGCCTGCTGTCTGTTTGATCGCATTCGATTTTGTTCACCGTGAACGTTTCTTCTACACGTATTGTTATAATTACATTTCGTATTTCATTCCATTGAATAACGCAGCAAATACAGCGAATAATTGTTTATGTTAATAACCATAATTTTAAACTACTAAATTGACCACTAAACTCATCGGGTTTTCAAGACAACGTTTCTATGGTTAGTGCGCTTGTACGACTCGATAAAGAATGGCCTGCATTTTTCATTTTTGACGTTGAGCAATATCTTTACATCCAGTAAATGTTTTAAATATCCTTTATTTTGGTTTGAATCTGTTTTTAACGCGAGGCCAAACCATGCGTATATATTACCAAACTATTCAGATCATAGGCTTGATCTCTGTACCATTATTAAGTAATGTAATGCATAACAATACGTAAAATTTTATAAGATAATATAAGGTTTTGTTACATTAAATCTGTAAAAAGTCTATTGGATCAAATCGGACGGAACGCAACATTCTGACGCCAATGCGGATAAACAATTGTGATGATTTCAGCTTGACAAAAATAACGAAATTCAATTTCTATTCTCATTGGCGTTTATTGTTTTTAGTATTTCCGAAGAAAAGAACAACAGTCGCATCGGTATTATTTAATTAATAATCAATGTTCATCGTGACGAAAAATGCGTGACGGTTATATATGTTATATATTATAATAAATTACGAAAGACACATGAAATTACTCATAAGTCAAGAGATGAATATAAAACGCGATTAAGATGATGAGAAAGAGTAGTTCTTTGCGTCTGAATGACATTTACGGTCACATGTTGAATTATTAAGGCTGATTGTACGTGACATTAAACACATACATCTATTTATCATCATCATCGCTTCATGTTGCCGTGAAAACTAAGCTGTACATTTGATATGTTCACTATCTCGTAACCTTCGGAAAGACAGATTCCTTTATTATCTACTTTTATCAATTATCGTAATTAACCGACGTGAGTTTATGTCTAATATCAGGTTTTTTTACTTAGTTTTATTGTCCCTCGTAGTTTTCAGATAGATCATTTTAATAAAATGCCTTTTTTCCGTCATTCTTATTTAATTCGTCGAGAAACATCGATTTATATGGTTTTTATTAATACAAACTACGGATAAATATAGTTTAATTTATGTTAGCCATGTTTTAACGCTTAAAATAATTTTGCGCGAGATATTGTCACTGTTTGATTTTAGAGTTCAGTGAACCTCAAATAACCAAATACAGCTTGAAACCTGATCTTTCCACTATTGCGCTGTATATTTAGTATTTATGTGAACAAACATTTTTATGCTGCGTTTTTGTACATACAGATTCATAACTCCTGCCGGCGATTACAAACTCAACCGAACAAAAGCATTCTATCGTATTATTTATATATAAACTTGGGCTAAAACGATCGACACACCAAAAAGTAAGTCAACTTCTCATTTTGAAGTTCAGGAATGATTTCACTACTGTTCTCATTTACCCGCTGTTACGTAATTAACGCACCAATTTTTTTTTTCATCGATTCAATATCGTCGATAAATATTTTAACTACAACGCAAAATATCAATTGTATCCTAGTTTAAAAGTCCAATATATTAAAATGCTCCTTGGAGCATTTATATAATTGATAAAACATATTTTGGCGAAGATAAGTAAAGTTTATTTAATAATTTGATCGAACGCATACTCAGTAGATTAAGACTATTTCTGTAACTACTTGTAGTGAATGAGTAGAATGGACAAAATGTTGGCAAAAGTGTTAAGAAATCATAAACAACACGCAAAGAGAAGAACGCTAAATGATTGTAAGCTGCGTCGAAGTAATGTTCCGATTTGCGGAATTGTACAATATAAATCGAGACAATGTGATTTTAGGCAAATTGACGACGTTTACGTGTGATTAAACGCGAGAATGAAGAGAAAAAACCAATATAGAATAGCATAACAAGAATACGGAGAGCAAACAAACAAGTAAAATGTGTAAACCTGTATATATAAATTAATATATATTATACAATACAATCACTTAAATTTCCAAACTTTTATGTAATACGCGGACGCAATGATTTGCGTACGTATAAATACACTTACACCATAAATAATAAGACAATTAATGAAACAAATATTTAATTCAAAAAATAAGAAAAATAAATGAAAAAATATTTTTTTTTACATTAAATTTGTATTATAAGAAATCGATTATTCCGTATTTGATAATCGAAATGAATGATATTGTATAGTGTGAGTGTATTGGGAGAAGAAACGAGCAAGAACAATTTGCAATATATTAATTTTTTGTTAATAATTGAATAGTAACGAATTTAATAAGCCTGAATTTGTCTTGCAATCGCAGTTCGATTTTATCGTCTGATTCAAACGTCGCACGCCAAAAACGAGGCGATGAATCTTACGTTCCGCTTCGAGTCTCGGCGAAGAGGAATTCAAATTTTGTAAAAAGAAGTCTACAACAAATGTTAGGCATTTTATCTGCTCGACAAATCGAATACTCACAAGTATTCCCATCCGAGACACTGCCAAAGCCAACACGTTTTTACAATCAGAGCGATATACAGACACAAATACAATTTAATTTCGCGTACATACATCACTCGAAAACTTATGGATTCACTGCCAAGGGTTTTATATCTAACAATAATTTGCATAGAATCCACCGAAAGACTTTGAAATAGCTAAATTAATTGTAATAGAAAATAGCATAGATGAAAGTTTACTTGTACACTTTTTTACGACCTTGTTTACGATTAATGTTTTACCATTTATTTCAACTGCTGAATGAAAACGACGAAAACCGAGAAAATATGAAAAAAATAACAGTTTGAAAGGTATGGTTTATAACGACGCTTACTGTAGCGACATACTCATTAGTGATTACGTTGGATTTAAGATAAAACAGAGCCTGGTTAATAAAAACAAAAGCAAAAAAATGCAAAAAAATGCAAAAAAAAACAAAAACAAAAAACAAAAAACCAAAAAACAGAAGACATTAATTTGACGAGGACTTAAAATTCGAGCTGAGGCAGAACTTTTGTTGTCAAAATTATTCATTTGTATAGTTATCGTTTTTATATGGTAGGAACTTCACGCAACGGAAAATCCCCTTTGACAATGATGATGGGACGCGACGAGCACATAAATGTAGTTGACGATCGTAAACTCCAGTTGATTACTTCGCGACAAAATAATCTCGAGTTTGTTTCTCTTAAGATTGCGAAAGTATGTATTCTCAAAGCTGCCACCATGTGCTCGTAGACGTGGAACTTGTAATTCTTTTGATATTCTGGTTGTATACTTGCATCTTCAATTGAAATGTACATCGTAGTCGCGAAAAGTGCGTACAACGACAGCAACAAATAATCATTGCCATTGTAGAAAATTGAAGAAACATTTGTCGCTTGAAGATTGCAAGAATTCTTCGACGGAGTGCACTTGTCTATGAAATTGTATATAGTGTCGGTGAAGAGAAAACGAGAGGGAGCAATAAGGAGCAACAAAAAATATTAAGAAAATTATATTTTTTCTAACAACCCTGAAACTGAATTATCAGTTGATCAACATACTTCAGTAATGACTTTGAACGTTTACTTCTGTTGGCATTTTGTCAAATTTCAAATGTCTGATAAACATAATATATCGATGCTTTGACTCAAGGTGGCCTTGATTTGTTTCTCTCTGTAACATAGAGCAAATGTATTTGCGTTTTACAAGCTAGCCGCATACTACTCGATGAATATCAGTTCATAACGGATGGTAAAGTTGCAAGCGTTAATGCGGTATCATTTTCACGTACCTACGGTAATTATTGTAAAATACGGCACTGACCAATTGCCTGAATTTCCGGACAACTGGTCCCTTTCTTCGACTAAATAAACGTCTAGCACGTGAGCCGCGTATTAAGAATATTATTATAAACAAAATATAATTGTGAATATTTCTTGTGTTACGTTTATGTGATTACAAAGAAATTGTAAAATTAAATAAAGCGTACATTTTACATTCAAATTGCCTCACTTTATTGTGATTCTATTCTCGCAATCCGGCTTCGAGTAGTAACCAATCGCGTCATTTATGTCGCAGAGTAACATTCGCTTTCGAGTAGCAAACCGTTGTATTTGTTTATTTTCGCGTCTCTTTCGCTTTGTTTTCAAAAGCAGCTTATCAAATACAATTTTTACACCGGATTATTCGACGCTTTGTTTACCGGATTCAACGAATCACCCGAGTCATTCCGAAAAGCCCTATTTTTTCAACCAATCCGCAAGGGTCCGAGCGATTTGTTTGGGGGACGGTCTCGGCCTCGATCAAAAGGCTGGCTGTCCCAGATAATCTCGTTCGGTATCATACTTCGTGTCTGAGAAGTATAATCGGCAACGTTTCACTCGTTCCAACTCGACCGAGAACGAGCTTCAACGTATCGGCTGCGTACGCCCAAATCCTAAACGGTCAGTACTCGAGGCAACACACTCGCTGTGAATTTCCGGCATTGTCACCTACTAAAATTACGATCATCGTTGTTCAACGGAAGCTCAGGCTCGATCAGTAAAATGCTCACTCGTGCCCGGCATTGCCCCAAAGTGCTGCAGCTAACTAGAGATTTCAATTTCATGACAACAAATAACAAATACTTTGCGAAAGTAGTTTGACCTAATTTACTTTGAAGTGGCACGGAGTGGGTAGATTGTTTTTTTGGATTTTCTCAACATTGCAATTCCGAATCCCAGCAAGTGCTCTGTGCTCGTAGCGCGTCTAGGCGGAAGGAACGCGGAACGAAATCTTCGTTGCCGACAATACGTTTTTCACCTAACATGCATGTGCATGTGCAAGTTCAGCCATCGGAATGTGCATAGCCGAGCGCGAACCAATAAGAGGACTCGTGCACCATGCACGTGAATTGCAGTAGTGTCACCGCGCATATCGCATCCTTCGTATGCGTACGTACGTGAGCTGTATCCGTTAATTTTGGCCAAGTGATCACCTTGGGCAATCGATTCGTTGTGTATGTTACCAAACGTATATCGTATCCAACAAGTGAGAGGTAAAACCAGGCTGTACTTGGACGGCATCTGGATTTGGACTTGTGACTCGACGGACCCCCACAGGGCTACCGAGAGACGGCTTCAACCATCGCTGTAATTTAAATCCACCTTACAAGTTGATCGTTGTCTTTTAGTCAGGTACTCTTTGCAAAATCTCATCCCTGTCGATTGCTTGAATTTTCTCCCGTGTGCGCGTAATAACTCTTTTTATCAAAATTGTTGATGATGTGATGTGCGCGTGTGTGGGACCTACGGCAAGAATGCTTTAATTCGTCCTCTCTCAACACTGCTTAGAACCGACAAAATCGTAAGGTAATTTTCACTTTTCTTGTCCAAACCTTGACTGATGACTCGATATTTATTTGCTAATTATACGCACGAATCCTAGTTGTTTACTCTACTATTATTATTTGCAAACAATGATCAGATGTACTGCTACGAACTTTTTACGATGACAATTCGTAAAGCTACTTACGCAATTCGATCGTTTGTGCGTGCAATATACACGATGCACGCATATTTTTCCTCTTCATGGTATTGCGACATTGTCCAACTTTCAAAATCTTTTTAATACTATTCCTAACGTCTCGTTTTTTCACAATTTTTAATTTACGAATCACGCTGAAAATCTTATTACTTGTTACTATTGTTCATTTTACGATCAAACATGAAGACGACATTTTTGTTCTAACAACGTTCAATCTCATTGTTAACAATCTGTTTGAAGAACTATGAGAGGTTATAAATATATCTCGAACATTTTCAAAACTAATTGAAAAAATCCATTTGAATAATTTATAGATTTTGTTTAGAAACATTTAATAATTGATCATTTGATCATAATGTTTGCATTCAATTTATTTCCATGCACTTTTGATTTTCTTGAAGATTCAAATAACAAATTTTTTTCTACAATTACCTATATCATAGATTTCTTTCATATGTCAATTCGAGTGAATTAAATTGTAAACCACTTTCAATAAAATTGTATTCGATAAAACTGAATATATATATATATATAATATATAATAATTGAAATATACTATTATACGTACAAGAATCTGCTAATATTATAATTAGTTAGAAATAAGAAACAAGAGTATTTAATTATCTGTGACCATTAGTTCTATAAAAAATGGAGATGACAATTAACATTACAGGAACATCTAGAATTTGTTATTTCTTTAAATCTCAAAGTTTGGATAAATGTTGTGATAACTAATAAATATTTATTGAATTGGTATAGCTTTGATAGGCAGTAGTAATAATATGTTAATAATGTCAATGAATAGAGATGAAACAGTTTTTGCCATGTGTTCTTTTTGGCTTTCAAGTAGCTTGTTAAGCGAGCGAACAAAGTTGCTTGATTTTGAATGGTGCTTCGATAGAAATAGGTAGTCTTGGATAACGATAAAACAATTTTGTCCAAATCATAGTCTCGGTCAAGGACTGATTTTTCATCGAGTTTGGTGTTGAATATGTATTCTCTGTACATAGAATTGGAAATCCATGAACTATTTCAGTATTTGAGAGAAATTGTAAAACTGTACATGTCTATTAAATAAAGAATACAGAAAGATTGGGTAAGCAAAGATGTAGACTGTAAGAAAAAGCAGAAAAGGGAAATACATATATATAGGACAGTAGTAAGATGTAGCAAGAATAAGAGAAACAATGAAACAAGCGGGGAGTTTGTAAAAAGTAAAATATAATTTGAATACAAGGGTGTTTGATGTTGACAGTGATGCTGGTTGTTTGGCAAGGAGCCATCCGTCGTTGCCTGTGTTGCAGCGGACAGCGGTTTGGCCAGCATCACCACTACCAGCAACGATATTACAGGAATCGACGCGCATCGGCCAGTCTCGCCGACAAACTCGCGCGGTATCAACTCGCTGATTATCGGTGAGTTAACTCTACCTGCATCAAACTTTCGTACGTTTTCTTACGTTTATTTAACTTGTTAACCGACATTTTCGTTCCCGATTCCATACAAGATGTATAGTCTTAAATCTGTCTACTTCGACATAAAGAACACAACCTCAAGAATCATGAAAAGTAAATCACACGTTTACGTTTTTTTATTTGTAAATATACGTATTGGCTCACTAACGTTACAGTACAAATGTTCGTACTAATGCGCGAAGATGATTTCGTGCTCGTTTCGCCCGAGCACGAACGTCCACACGGGGAGGGGTGGGCTGAGGATAAAAATGCACGGAGTTTTATTTGCCGACACGACGCATGCGAGGCGAGACTTGTGCAAAGCGCGGACTGTCACGAAACATCATTTTTGTAATTTTATTACGCACTCGCTGTTGAGTTCATTCATCGTGGTACGACCAAGCAAAAAATCGCAAATATTGACGCAGACGTAACGAGTGCGTCTTACAGCACAGATGTCCTAAAATGGAATACATTTGACCCTAAGAGCATTTGGCTTTTTGTCTTGTTTTCTCTGGATGAAAAATTCGGTAGATCTGCAAGATGGTTAAGCTGAACTCGTTGCTCGTTACGTTCGCTATTCGACGTTGTCGCTCGTAACGTTAGAGACTACACGTGAGACTTTCTCAGAAATCTTTGCTTCCTAGCTGCATCGAAAACCCCAAAGAAGATGTACTACGTCAGTGGTGCGATAGGGCCAATTGTCCTGTTAAAATGTTAGCTCTGACAACTATCGTCAAGGATTTATCAATTATCGATTTTCCTGGACATCGAGATTGTCCGATACAGTAGCTGAGTTTCCATATATTTTTCTTCTGCATTCTTTTGTACTTTTAGCTAATCAAGCTTTAGGGTGAGCTCGGATTTTCGACTATTTCGGTATATTTGCAATCCAATGAGCTTAACAAGGGTCTGTTCGACCTTGCAAACTGACGAATCCAAAAGTGTTCATGGAAAGGCTTACGGGTTTATTCCCACATGGGCGAACTCACGCGTGTCTGCTTTTTTCACTCTTGGCTCGTCGTTGTCTTCGTTGCCTGCGCTGTCGATGGTCGTTACCAATGTGGCAATAATACCGATTAAAAAACCGGCGAAAACTCTTCCGCGATCATTTGTCGTACGCTTTGCTGAAAAACGTTCGTATTTATCAACGACCACGCATTGCCTATAGCTAAAGGCTCGATTGCTATCGTTGATTCGTCGATTAAACGGATGAAAACAAAAATGGATTTACAGCGAAACAAATGCGATTACGCGATTTTTCATTGATTCATTGAAGAGGTGCAAAATAATTGGTCGTATTTCCTCAGCCATTCAGGTTTTTCCTTGGACCCTTGCAAACGACGAGATAGGCGCTATTGAATACGTATCAGTGAAGGAATAACCAGAAAAATGCGTTATATCTGCCGATGAGTCAAATCAAAGCCTCGTTAACAGTTGATAAAAACGTGTGTGTGAAACGGAGCGATTTGCAATCGCGCGACATATCGACGTTTCGAGATAGTCAATGATAAAAGCATTGAAAAATATCGAATGGATGTGAGAAAAAGGAAAGAAAAAAGGAGCGTAGCAGTGCGCTCATGGAAAAGTGCTGAAAATTAAAAGTTTGCCGTGATAAAGATAAATAATGCGCAATTACGTAGGCATAACAATATAAAAGTGCAGGTAGATTGCCGTAGGTTGTCGCTATTGAAAAAGCAAAGAATAGTAGCGGATAAGTGATTATAATCGTGATTGGTGGTCGTGCGCAAATAGCGAGGGAAGCCGTCAAGTTAAGTGATCTATATAGGTAATAAGGCATTTGTAGCGAGTCAAAGTAACGCACATGCAGGTCCATGCGACTCGAGTGTGTCGCTTTCGGCAGTCGTGGGCCTCGGCGGTTCAGGCTCGATTGGTCAGTCAGCGAGCGAGCGTCGTCGCGTACGCAGACGCACATTGGCAGCTGCAGCATAGGCTGCCTTCGCGCTGTCTCCAAGTTTCTTTCGTTTCGTACTAATTACCGGACACCTCGAATCCAACGCTCGAACGACGTCGCGCCACATTCCACGGACGTAGTTGTGACTTTGTTTTTTGTGTTTGATTGCACGTGCACCTCTCGCTCTCCGCGGCCAATCTGAGGTAAGAGACTTTGCATTTCAACACACGTCGTTCCATTCACACGTCGTTCCACCTCGCCGGGCTATCATCGTCATTTTATTTTCAGCACTCATCCGTATTTGTTTGATGTTGTTGTTGTTGTTGCTGTTGTTGCTGTTGTTGCTGTTTCCGTTGTTGCCGTTGTTGCCGATGCCGCCGATGCCTCCGCTGCTTTGTTTCGTTTCGATTTTTTTTACCTCCGAGCCAATTTAATCGCTCTACTAACTGCCGACTTTGAATTTCAACTTTCAATGACACACAAATCGACTATTTCTCTGCGCATATTCCCGGAATGAGCCTACCTTCGAGAATGCTATTTGAAACCACAATAACAAACAATAAATGATCTCGAGTGGACGAGCAAACGATCGATTGTTTTTATTGAACAAGAAAAAATAAGTGCTAGAAAGCCAGGGACGCGCTCAGCTTGCCTGTTTCCAAATCGTCCGTGAATGCACAGTCCGGTGAAAGATATACGAAAGGTTAAAACTGATCGTGCACTGTGAGCGCTTGTTTGCCTCGATTGCCGTTTCCGCGTATTCGTTTCGTATATTCGGGTTTACTCGCGGGTAGCTTATGACCAATGACCTACGCGAGTAACCTAACGTAGTGATACAATTCTCAGTCGATCAAAGTGTTTTCTTTTTCCGTTATCTCGTTTTATTTTTAAATTGGCAAACGGATACTCGAGGGTTTCGTTTGTGACGTACCGCGAATATCCTCACCAACACAGCCCCGTTTTTTTCGTTTTCTTTTTCACTTCCATTGACAACAAATATTTCACGGAGATTATCTCCCATTTTTGTAACTTCTTAATTGTCACTCGACACATCTTCATTTTTTTATCAACTTCGTTCAAAATAACATAGTTCCCAATACACGACTGAAAGAAATGAATTTCAAAATCATACTGTTGGCAGCATGGCATTTACAAATTCAATCGAAGTGTACTTTGCGGATGACACGTGATTTGTTAAATTAGTCAGTTTTTTTGCTTTTTTTGAAGCCCCTTTCGTAGCTTGCGAACATTATGAACATTATACAAACCAAAGGAATGTATTGATAACGAAGGAAAACACGACTGAACGAGCACGTCGGAATATATAGGCGACATAGCGTGCTGGTGTACTTCGTAAGTAAAGCTCGGAATTACGTAGACAAAATTTAAATAGTATTTTCTACGTACATTTTTTTTTCGACACCGTGCGGAAAGTTCGTTCTCCGCGTTCTGACCTGCGAATCGCACTGTCCCTGACTGCCGAAAATGCAAAAAGGCATTACGACGAGATGTCCTATTTCGACACGCTCGACGGAAAGCGCATGCTTAAAACCGAGCTCTTCGTGTGTCTTATCAAACAGTTTTGTACGATACATGACCAGGAAAAATGATTCTCGTCTCGTGTGACTTTCTCCCCTAGCTTTGCCCGAGTGTAAACGTCAGACGAGACGAGAATCTTTTTTTCAGCACTAGTATCATAATATACGCAGCCGTACTTGTTGCATAAAACATGGGATATCGTACTGTTAATAGCGCACGAATGTCGTTATCTGAAATCGTCGCATTCGCCTGTAAATTCGAACTTTATTTATGAAATACATTGGCACGCCGTAACACCACCCACCACCAATGTATTTCGACCTACTCCTTCGGTCATCTTTGCCTTCGATCTCACGTGCCCCCCCCCCCCGCCCTCGCTACTGCCAATCCTAATATTTACGTCTGCACATCTATTTCTGTTACGTTTGCCACATATTCTTGCCCATTTGTAGTCGCATTGTCAAATCGTATGAAAAATGTATCAATCAACAGATAGCGTTCTAGTTCGCGTATTATTGTTTTAATTTTGTTCACTCGGATCGAGGACAATATCGCTAAATAGAGGTGAAGTTCGTTTCTGATAATTGTTAGGGCTAGTCGGGAAACAGTTTGCAATATTAACTAGTCGACAGTTGCGAATTGAAGATGGAAAGTATTGGACTTATTTATCGACTCGTCGATAATAGTCGCGTTTAAAAATGAGGGTATAGTCGGCGATCGAGCCCAGAATTGGTACCCGAATCTAAATCTTTGATAACCTGTAAATCCACGAAACAATGGTGATTGCGGAAAAGTGACTAACTGATCGAATCTAGTAGTCGAACGCTGTTTAACGTTCGTCAGTGGGTTTTCAAGAGACTCCGAGTAATTAACCTGTCAAGTGATACTTGAGAGGCCGCGCCGCGACGAGCGTAGCGCTTCAAATCGCTCTCGTCTGATCTCGTTTCAGCTCGAGCCACACTGCATTGTTTGGTCGTTGCGTAAAGCCGATACCGCGAGCAAAGAAAAATTGACGCATACTCTGAAAACTTGATACGTTAATCGTAAGAAAATTAATGATAGGTTATACGCGCACGATTAACTGAATTCATCCATATAAATATGGTAATGGTGCAAGTTGTGCGCTCGTTTAATCGTTTAATCGTCAGTCTGGCTGGTCTGGGAATTTTTACCGTTGAGTATAGACGCGCAAATGCTTTCGTATGCATACTCGGATCGGCCGGAGTTTAGATCTCAGCACAATTCACAGGTTATCGGGAATTCGCAAACTTCGTCAAGCCGGCAATCGACGGTGGTGGTCTATCTCAAAAATTTGTAAAGCAAACGTAGGCAATAAGCTGCAAGTTGCAAGCTGCAAACCCATCGCGTACGTGTGTTGCGCTTTCGAAGATAGACTCGGGGAAATCGATATAAATAGACGACACGCGAAAAATAGCAAAATACACGAATGCCGATCAATGTACATTGGGTAGCGATTTAAAAAATAACGTTGGCGCCAGTTTGTTTATTAATTAATCCATCTTTCTGCGAACTAATCAATGGTTGTGTATGATTTCCAATCGTTGTGAGGATTTGGGCGTAACGTTAGTTCTTCGTGGAGAATTCAACCTCGGCTCTCGGCACGGTTCAAATATGTCGCTATTCGTAGTGGTGTGGTAGAATTTCAAGCTTGCTCGTATAATAGCGCAATAACTATGGACATGAAACTCACTTGCGAGGCAGAACGGCACAATTGCTTCCGTTAATGAATATAATGAAGACGTCTCCCCTCGCGGCGGCACCATTTTTCTTTAGTTTACTAAATAATATAACGCATCCATCACACGAGTACACTCGAATACCTGGCGAAAGGATTACTATATTCAAGCGTATTGACGCTTGAATACATATACATGTGTATGTAACGTTTTAGAATCGGGATACGATGTCAATTGTCTTGTAATGTTCGTCAACCAAGAATGTGGGTTATCCAACGTTTTTTTACGTCAAAGCCTCACGCTAATTTTCCGACACTAAAATGGGGGACTGGCGAGCACGACGGAGAGCGTTAGCGTGAAATGTCAGTATTAGCGAAGGTTTATGTAATACTACTGAATTCTTGATTTTCCATCTTTCTAATAATTGTGTTACACGTGAAACATTAATTAGCTGTCGAAAAAATATCTAATAGCATACTTTAATTTTTTCATAAATCGTTGCATCAATGGCTCTCTTGAAATAGCATGTGAAACTTCGGTTGACGAGGCACAAACAACACCAAACTTTTGAAAAAATTGGAATAAATGGAAAAAATAACGCGTTTAATCGTGTATATGCTGCTTTATTGCGAGTAGCTAAAAAATTATATCTCCACATTTGCCACGAGCGTTCAAACGTTCCCAATGTTAATAGACTAAGACTTTTTTTATTTAGCTTGATCAATTATTACTGGAAACGACAGACGAACGATTACGTTTGTTCGCCCCGTTTCTGACGCATTGGTCGTGTAAAAACGAGCCGTTGTACGTAAAAGATCGAAAAGACTGCACGTGTGAGTGGTAAACGACTACTATTCGAATGCAGCCATTCCAGACAAAAACAACAAGTAATCTGCGTCTAAACATCTTGAAACATTTTTAATGAGAAGCTAGAAAGCCTTTTCAACGGAGCTTTTCAATGAGGTATAATGCGGTGTTGAAGCTTAGCCAAGTCATTCTTGTTTGAGTAACAAGGCCGAATATTTTTAGTTACCAAGGCTTCAAATAATACTTTTTACCGACAACAAGAATGTCTACCCATTCAGTACCATTTTTCGAGAAGAAGAAAACGCAAAATCGGGACTTGCCTTTGAAAAAATAAAGCGGGCACGACCAACATAAGGGATCTCTTGGTCTTGCACTTGCAGCACGAGTTGCGCTCGAGATAACTCGCGCCGGAGACGACTCACACCGAGTCGCAAGGATCCTTCCATGTATATTTGACCTTTTGGAAACCGATCTCCATTTTTTTAATACTACGATATTTCTAGCGGAATAGTGTGTTTTGCGAACGTTCGTTAATAGCGTTGTGACACGAGTCGAAGAGAGTCCAAAGATAAATACTCGAGTGACAGAAAAATAACGACGGCAACAGCGTAGAATTTTATTCCAAGTCTTTTATTTTTCAGTCACTTCTGTTTTTGGACAAATTGGAAAATGATTTACGTCACGTCGCGTGCAAAAACATCTAATAGTACACGTCTACGTGGTGGAAGCCAGCGCGGCCCAACATCTCGCAAGCGGTATCGATGGACAGCTCGATAACGGGGGCCTCAACCTGTTTATTTGCGTTTTTGCATTTGTGGTTTCACAAGTCGTGTTCTGCTTGTTAAATGCGGAAACAGTAACGTTGATCATAGCTAACCTTATTCGACAAAACGAAAGTACTTAACTTTTGCCAACAAACAGACAACAAAGTTGACGATCCAATGATCAATAGGGAATTATTTCGATTAGCGCTGTAAAAAGCTGCATCGTCTGCAAGAGAAACTACTCACGTTTAGCTTTCTTGCGATGAACATTCTTTCGCGCGCATATTTTTTTCGAGCTTTAGAACGTAAAATGTTACAGCAATTAGCGAGAGTCAGTCACGTATGAAAGTTAGTTGATAATATATCGATCAAATTTCGACGAGCTTACGCAGCAGCACGTTAAATGAACGAACGCTGAGCTACGCTGCAGCTTTCACAGTCGAACGCCGATGAGGAGGAAACAGGCGAGAGCCAGGCTCGCGGAGGCCCGACTCGGTGAAAGGCCGCAATTGGCACGTTCCTTGGCCGCGGCATTTGCCATTGGCGCGAATCTCAGGGGCTCGACTTGTGGCGTTCCGGCCTCTCATTCCTGCGACTTGCCGATGAGCCAGAATAACGCCTGGTCGCGCGCCTCTAGTAAGATTCCACGCCAAATCGTACGTACAGTCGTGAACGCGCTGTCGCGGTGCTGCTATACGAGGGTGGGTTCAAAGGCTAAAAACACGCGTTTTCCCAGTTTTGCCCATTTTTTGCCTGGAGACATCTTTCTTCAGTGGCAACGCTATCCTATTTTCACCTCGAACGAGGCATTTACAAGCATCAATGATTGCCGCGTCGCTCTTTGATATTTGTGCACTTTTCACCTTTATAACGATTTCATATCCAAGATTAATTCACGCGAAAAACGGCATTTCCATCCGCATTATTCGTGTTTACTCTCGAGCATACATCAAGTAGTACATAATCGGCATCAATTTTCGTTCCATCGATCGACGTATACGAATTGTTTATTATCGA
This sequence comes from Chouioia cunea, assembly GCA_030064505.1. NCBI lineage: Eukaryota > Metazoa > Arthropoda > Insecta > Hymenoptera > Eulophidae > Chouioia > Chouioia cunea. The sequence continues at coordinate 1,969,938 of JAOPFQ010000006.1, read as the reverse complement.
AGGAGCAATCGTCATTCTTGCATGGTATGTTTTTTTTACTTTTGGACATTTTAACCTTACGACTATTTCCGTGCTGTTATTCTGTGTATTATCATGAAGCTTTTTGCGGAAATTTGGATTGGAGATGTGACAGTCGAAAGTTCGTTCGTGGCTTAACTCTACCGTTTTTAATATCAAACAGCAGGAATATTTGTATTGATTGTCCGCCGTTAAATGTTTGTCTATGCAGATACGATCAAATTCTCTTTTAAAGTTCACTTGGTTATCCGTTATTTTGATTGAATAACTAATTTCTACTAGAAAGCTAAAACTATGTACGTACCAATAAGTATTATCATCGATTAAAAGTTAGCGCTCTCGTTCTTTTTGAAAGTGAAACGATTATTGATTGATCAATAATCAAGAGTAGACGTCAACAAAGAATTCAACAGCCTCGCCTCAAATCTTGATACCCTTGCCAGCGTTACTATCGTTACGCAACAATTTTTGATAATTACACGATACTTAGTCGGACGGTATTTTCCGTTGTTTCAATCTGGAAAATGAACATCCACGATGAAGCATTTTAAAGGAAAAGTTGAAATGAAAATATATTTTCGAGGCGGTGCGCGAATAGAGCCTCTCGCGCGTTTCAAATCTCGCTTCTTGTACGCAGTATCGACATCTACTAATAATTAACACGACCAAGTCTTTAAAAGGATACTAACTCATGCCCGTGAATTGGCTAGCAGCGACATGAAAAATCAACGGATGGTACTGAGTCTAGTAGGAAAACTGTCAGCTGTCAGCCTACGAGAACGTGACCATGCAAGCTCGTGATAGTTGTAAATTGAACGAAAACGCCAGTACGAAGAAATCATCCGTATCGATACGGACTTACAAAAGTTGCATCGTAATTTAGCACTGCCGTCGATCGATAAGGCAGGCATTGCCAACAGAAACAAACTTGATTGCCTTTTGAATTGTCATTGTTACGATCGTTGGAATGTATAAGTAGATACTTCGTTCCAATTGAGCAGATGGCAGCATTCGTATACTTTTCGGTCGGCTGTAAATGGATTCGGTGATCGGGAATAGATGCGTCTGTAGGAGCTCTGCAAAATATAATTTTTTGTATGACTTTACGCGAGAGTCGCCAGTCTACTTTTAAACAATTTCCACTTGACGCGGACAATCGAATTATGGCATTTTCCTCGTTCTGTTAACTTGGCTACTTGGTGTTGCCGGGTATTGCGTACTCGGTATTCCTCTACGTCGTAATAAAGGACTGAACAAATGCAAAACGCCGATACGACAATTGATCTAGGAATTTCTATCGAAATAAAAATCTCAAATCTAACATTTTGATGAAAGTGTCGTGGCTTTGATTCCTCCTAAAATACATATCTTACAATAGATATAGTACAATTAGTAACATCGAAGATATCCTAGACTGTTCGGAAGCTTTAAGATGCAAATTACGGCTTGTCTATCCATAAAGAACTTACTATTACAGCGATTACATTTTTAAAAATATTAGCAATGAATGATCTTATGATATAATATAGTGATATTCTAGGATAAATCACAAAGACATGTTTAAAACCACCTTGAAATACAGTACAGCGAGGGTGTAAATGCACACGAAACGACAATCGGTTTCCTAAACATGTATCGTATAGTAGTTTTCGATAAGACGTGACACAGTTTGTATCTCCCGATAGGTGGTATTCGACCCTTTGTTGTAGTGGGTTAAGCGTGAAGCTTCAGCAGCGATACACTCAAAGACATCGTTAACAGAACTGTTAGCTTTAACCGTTCACGATGCTCGACACTTTGCCCTACACAACCCTATCTGGGCAAACTTGCTTAAAACCCGTTGCAGATATCGATAGCGTAGGATTTCTTACTTTTTATTCCACGCTTCTTCTTATCATCTTTCGTAATATTCTTCTGAGCTTTGTCGGACTTCTTCGTAGTTCTTCCTATAGTTTTGAGAGGCATCTTGAATATTTGTAGTGCACGGAAGCGTTCTTTAGAAACTCGTGCTGTAAGCCTCTAGTTTGGTCAAAAAGCCTTTTCGGATTTCGGGCAGTTAGGGACAATATTTTTCCGCACGAGAGCCGGAAAGAATCGTCGAAGGTGCGATTTGGGATTTAGAGGTTAAAATGACGAAAAACGAACATTTCGCGCGGTTTGTCAGAAAAAGATTTTTATAACTAATTATTGCCATTCGCTAGGCGCTTTATTAATTGTATAAAACATTTCCATCAATTCAATTATATCGGTAAAATTATTGAAAACTTGTGTTTGGAACGTATTAATTTTAATCAATGTAACGTAGATTTTGCTCAACGTTGCACCCGATTGAAGGAAGTTAAGGAAATGATTTTTTTTTTCGAAGTAAAGAAAAATACCACGAAATTCTGTTATGAAATTTAAAATAATTTTGACGCAAAAACGACAATAAAAATGGAAAATAAAACTATTATGCATTATCGCATTTTATACACCATCTCGACAGAGTCAATTAAGTGTCTTTGCCCTTTATTCAATCAAAACAAATCATGTGAGCTGCCTGACGATATATTTGGTAGAGTACTTGGAACGATAATTGTTGACGACTTCATACGCACGTAATGTATACGTACACCAACGTGTGCACGCATTTCTGTAAAATTACATATCACGGATTCTTGTATCATTAAACAAACATCTACAATGATTCAAGCAATTTTTTTATCGAAATAAAGTTTCCTCTATGAGGAAGTCGTACGTAACCTCTGGAAAATAAGCATATTACAATTCCTTAGATGCTCTATTATAATTTTTATATTTTATCGGAAACAACAAAGTATGATGATTGGTATGGTTTTTTGTAGAATAAAAAAACGGATGAAATCAATGATTTTTCTAGATATAAAAATTTTCGGAAGACTTATCGAACGGCATTTTACGACTTAACGGCTAATCATAATTGAGTCGTCAATAATACTGTTATTACACGACTAAAATGAAGTGAAATTTTTGCGGCAAATACATCTGTATCGGTTGTAGTTCTTGGACACTTTTGATGGCTCTGCAATTTTCATTTATTATCTAACTTCGTAATCGTCGAAGAGTCTGCAGAAAAAATTAAATTTTAAACGTGAAAATAGACATTGACGAACAAGTGTCTTGAACGCATTAAGAAGCTTGTAAATATTCCAGTTTTTGTCTGTTTTTTTCTGCAGATGATATTACGTTACATGCGAGCGTTAAAATGTATCATCTGTTCGCACACTTGCGGCGCAAACTAGTATAGTGACACGTGTAACTTTTGAGCATCACGCTTCGGTTATATCGAAAAATATTAAATATAATTGGTTTATTGTACTGAATCAAAAACGTACGCTCTTTTGGGTTATTGCGCGTTGTTGTCGAGTGCTTTGAGGTAAAAGCCTGAATTAAAAACCAGGAAGTGTTTCACAATACGACAATTATTTTTTCTCGTTGTCTTAGTCGATGTAGGCAATGGACATTTTATTAATATATTTATCTAGCAACATTTTTCACGTTTTATTGAGTAGACAATTGACGTGACTTGAACAAAAATTATTTACAGTGGACCATATTTTTGTAACTTTGGAAAAGCAGTATTTCCAGAAAGAACAATTACGATTCGCAGCATTAGCACTCTTAAGTACTTCGCTAATGTGCAAAGTCTGAAACTGACGTTTTGGTAACTATTGTACATATCTCGGCTAGCGTTCGGTAATCCGATCTTTCGCAGAAAATTAATTAACAAATTTTTACTTGATTATCAGCACAAGTACTAGGGAGGTCATTAAAGTACCCTCCAAATAATTGCAGCTTACTTGTAAGATGATATACTTGCAAATTCGTCGTATTAGGGACGGACCGATCGTCTACATCTGGTTGCGTAAATTATTGCAAATATCTTATCAAAATTACCTCAGAAAGATCAATCTTATTTTAGACAATTAAAACGAACGCAAACAATTTGGAAGTTAATGCGATATCGGTCGTCGACGTCGCGATGTTTAACTAATAACGCCATCGTGGACAGTGTTTTCTGTCATCAATAATCGGGCGTAAACTTATTAAAACTAAGATATCGTAAATGACGGTAACTGGTAAAATTTGCAGATATTGAAGTAGGCGGTATTAATAATAGCGCGTAGAATGCTTTTAATCTGGGAGAATCGACTAGGAAGTAGAATTGAGGGTCAAATGATCTTAACGTTGAGAATACGTGCGTAATATGTGCAGGTTCGTTGAACGAATGAAACTGCTGACGCGCTTCTCTCTATCCTTGACTGGTAATTGATACCAATACAAGTGAGCCACGTTGTTTTGCGCGGGCATCGCGCGCAAATCTCGAAGCTCGAAACTTCGTCACACTAACGAGTTACAATTATGTAGTTGAGCTCGTTACTCACTGCTGTTATAGCTTCAATTCTGGAATCCTTTCGTTTTTCATTTGTGCGTCTTTCAGACTTGCAATTTCATCTACTAGTACCATTTAGCGCTCTATCATTGTTAGTCGCTTCCAATGACTACTGACAAGTAACAATTGATGGAAACTTGATTGTAATATTCACATTTTAGTCACGATCGCAATATGTTTAAAAGTAATATTGTCGAGATAACCATTGTGAAATAAATCTCCTTTACCTATTGCATCCTCGCTCAATTCGAGTCCACTTTCACCCTCCTAAGATCCATTAAACGTCTCGATCACACAGTCGGTCGATTATTATCGAAGACGAAATATTCCGAATCACTTCAACTGTGTATTCAATGGAGGAAAATAAGTGGTCAAGCGAACCCCCCCCCCCCTCCCAGTAATTCTGGCATGGAATTAACAGTAGTAGGCAATTTTTATATACGTAATTTTTCTTCAACAATGCCGATAGAATAGAACTTCCGGAAATCTGCGTTTTTCATTATCCTTGTTTTGATCGAAAACCATGAAGTTTAGTAAAAAGTTGCGAAGAATACAATAGTCTTAGAATTGGTTAGAATTTTCCGATATAATTTTTTATATTCAGAAAAACCAGAAATTGACGTTTCCAAAACAATTGTTTAAAAAAATTTTGAATAATTCAAAAATGCTATTTGATTCATTCTAAATCCATAGATGTCCATATGTTTGTTTTCTTTATTTTCCTTCATGCGCAACTAGTTGTCCATTTGGACTCTATAGTGGGACCTGATTTAAGAGATGGCTCGCTACTTTGTTAATCTCTTGGCTTCTATTTATCCATCCCTTTCCGTGGCAAAGGTCGCCGATGCATTGTAGTTAGTTCCACGGGGAACGCGCTTGCTTGCTTCATCTATGCACTACTACTTGAATTACGACTTGAATTTGAGTCTATACATGGACTTCAACACACAGTTAGTGGAACTTTGCAAGCTTACTTTTATTTCAATCCGTTTAAAAATGGTTGTATGTTAAATACAATCGATCGATATTTTAAAAAGTAATTATAATTTTCATATTTTGAGCTGTTTTTACTAATTTCTGAATGGTTAAAGATGAAATGTTGTAGTTACAACTTGTATAAAGAAGTTTACATTTCTCTTATTAATAATATAATTTCAGATTTATTCAACTTTTGAAACAATCGGTTGATATTTGCAATGTTTATTACAGGCAAACAATTTTTAATTTGCCACTTTTTTGTCATTTTTTAGCTACCAAATTATTCGTTAAACCATTCAAGATATTATAACGATCAATTATGCCTGATCCAACACAAGCTGATCTCAATTTTAACTTTGATAGTACTTATTTACATGCCAGAAAAAAAATTACTTTTGAGTCAAACCGAAGCAAGGTCTCGCATTTTTTTTATATTTGGTACATCACATGCCTATAAGAAAGGTCATCACTTGTACCAGGGTTTACGTTAAAGTATATATTAGTTAAAATGGTATTAATAATTTAAAATAAAATGTAATTTTTGTTAAATGCTATAACTCGAAAACTACCAGTCAAATCTCTATGGTTTTTTTTTCAAAATACGTGAAAAAAATTGTTTCTTGTGAATATATACACATCGCAGCGATAAATTTGTTGATAAAAAATTAAAAACTATTCAAATACATTTTTGCGATTTTTGTTAAAAAGGGCAAGTTTAATTTGAATAATTCGAGTTGCGATCGATTCTTTGGACAGTTTCGTATAATCCGCAATAGGAGCTCGGTAATGAACGTACAAACAAAGCGCTACGTGCGTCGCTCAGCCGGATGACGCGACTAATAAAATCTGTCCCAAAATCTTTTCATGCAGTTTGGTTCTATAACTCAGTACAGTGGGCCATATACCTTATAATAGGAATTGATATTAGTATAAACAATTTCTTATTTATCTGAATATCAACAATTTAACAAAAATTAGATGGAGTGTTATATTTCATATAATTTCAAAAAATATTCGTACAAATAATCCATTTTCTAGTCTAATTACAGTAAAAAATTTCTAGTTAAAATGTATTTATTGAAAATAATTAAGATGAGGTATAACGTGTCAAATTGATCTTGTGTGTTCATCCATTTGATTATTAGTGCTTACAAAATTTTAGATGCCATAGAAATGAAATTTCATAGATTATCTTAATTGCAAACGAAGGGAAACTATGAAGCAAAAGTGCGATAATGTAAAACACGCGTACAATATCAAAGACTATCTTGTCCATCTGGAGGTAGAATTTAAATATAATTTATTAGAATACGACTTTATTAGCAAAAGTCAAAGTGATTATGTACAAACTGGGCTTGATTTGAACGAACGTCAAGTCATGGTCGTAGGCGATTTCATTCGAAATTATACAACAGTATACCAAGCTTATATACAAATAAATCATTAGAATAGGAAGTATGTAACCATTTTATTTACCCAGTTGCAATTTACTTAAAGCGTAAAAAAAAAACTAAGGGCTTCGTCGCCATTTCGTAAAGTACGAATCATGACGTAAATACTGTTATATTATTCCGTCACACATTAATGCTTTATAAAGAATAATATATAAAATGTATAAAATATATGATATATACAAAATAAATACGAGGAGAACAATGAAAACTATAGCTCAGAAAGTCAGTTTGCGAAATACGAATGTAAGCATTTCGTCAGCGGAGGAATTATATGGATAAACTTAAATAGCCAGATCTGATCTAACATTTGCTCACTATACGGTGGAGCTTATAAAAATGGAAAAAATATGTTAGTACATGTACAATTTATACAAATTTACATCGGTAATTTGCGATAATCCTTAAGAATATGAATTATTCATATCAAAATGAAACGGCAAATTACATGTAATGAATATATAAATGCTCCCATCTTCAAATCAGGTAAAGAAATCTTGGCTGTAATTAACAACTGATTTCCCTTATTTTGAACATTAAAAGATTTCCGAGAAAATTATTGGTAGAAGACTATTAGATTTAATTGAAGTAAATACAATCTTATTTAACAAACAATTTGACTCTTGAAAAAAAATAAAAGTACTGAAGATGCTATAGGTTAATTACTAGTCTTATTTACGAGAATATCAGAAACGCGATACCTACCGTTGTCGCATTTCGGGATCTAGCGTAAGAGTTCGACTTTGTCAGTCATTAAATACTTTTATTAAAGTTGGATTGTGGCATTTACGGTAAACCGCTTAAACTTAAAAAAGTTATTTGAGTGATAGAAAACAGGTGGTTAAGATAAATGGTATTCAAAGTGCATACAGGGAAATTTGTATAGATTTATTAAAAGATACAAACCTTGATCCATCATTGGGGATTTTGTATATTAATGACACGTTGTCGTTACTTCCCGAGAACAGTCTTATATCCTTTGACGATGATTTTGTTTTCACAAGTACAGGAGAATCTTGGATACAGTCGAATGAATAATGAATGATTTAGAAAAAAATTAATTATTGGGTTGCATTAAACGAATCGTCATTAAATATGGATCAAATAGTTCATGCGCTATGGATGTTATACATAGATTGTACCAGAAGAAATCGATATATATATATAAATGAGATAACATTAACTCGAGCGAAGGTCAGCTAATATCTAGGCATCGCGTTTGATTGTCGTATGATATGGGACTCTTATATTGAGTACGTTATTAGAATGACCAAATATCTAATATTTATAGTGAGAAAGCTGTCAAGATAGCTTCCACTAAAAATCTCTCTTTGTAATATACTTTGTATTTTTTCAAAGCATCGATACCTATAATCGGATAATCGGATGGAAGGACTTGAGAAAAATATTTATTAACTTCGAGAGTAGAACGAGATTTAAAGCTATAAATTAAACAAAGATAATTAGGTATACGACTTTTTCAAAAATTTCTTCAAGAATTATAAAATTATATCAATCAAGTTATTCAATGTTTAAGCACCCCACCTAAAAATGTTGTACCTTGAGCCTGAAAATTTTAAAAATGATATCGCAAAACTTGTAAAAAAACTACATCTATGGCTAAAGTATATCATAATAAAGACTACAGTATGGAGTTTATATTTTCTTTATCGTTTGACTTCTTTTCTTTTCTTTTCTCTCTTTGTCTATCGTATTGTTATTTAGTTCTTAAATGAAGTCTAAGCTTACTTACAAGTAACACCTATCACCTCTATGGAATGCTTATGGGATGTTCCATAAAAACGTATACTTAATTCAGGCACTAGAATATAAGTAAATACAAATTGGAATCATGAATTAACCTTTCAAAAGAAAAAAAAATCGATTCGGGTATATGAATGTGACCTTTTTCTTGATATGCCAACGAATTTTAATACCACTCGTTATCTAAATATCACGAGAATAAAAGTTTAGAATGTACAACTAATATTTTTGAAAACGTTAATAGCTTGAAAGTATAATCGTTTTTGAAAAAATTTCAATCACAAATTTAAGTGGGAGTGCATTATCGACGAAAAGTAAAATTAGAAGTGATGAACCGATTAATACAAATGAGCCCAGTTAATCAACTGTAAGAATCGAAATTTTCATCTAAAATATGTATTGGGTTGGCGATTACGATTTTCATGTTAAAAAGCCACGCGAACGCTTCGGTAAACGTAGAAAGATACAACGATGTTCGCTTGACGGTTTACTTGAATCTTAGGCCTGATAACAGGAGGTACTCATGGTGTACCGGATAGCCCTTGCCCGACGTTCGTAGCAGGGGGGCTACAAGGGTAAGAAGTGCCGAGAGGGTTAGATCGAAAGGCAAAGGGACTCGATTATCACGAGTAACAACAGCTATGAAGGTTCTTCTCTCTGGCACTAGATTGTTCATTACAGCCGCATCTCAAACTGCAGGTGAGCAACAACAAAGTCTGTGTCGATATCGGGTATCGCTCTACAATCGCTATCCTGGTACAAATCGTAGAAATCCTTAGTCTAGGTAGATATTTCACAAATCTCTCAATTATCTGCGTACAATCGCTAGTTATTGATCGGACGACAAATAGCGAAGCTAGCATCTCCCTCGCACTTTTATATCTGTCCTAGATATCAACAATGTGACGCAGAATTGATCGTACCTGATTTCACCTCGTCAATAACGATATTAATTCAAAAATCCAATAAAAAGATTATCAATGTCCAAAATGTCGTTATTGTAAGACCGTAATAAAGACCAATGGGGTGGAATCCTTCGGGGGGCTTTCAATTTCAAAGTAATAACAGTCACTGACAAACCACGATAGCTTCGACTTACTTCGCACCATTGACCATTTAATAAGAAATAAATGAACAGTGAGATAATTATTAGTAAAATATTAAATATGCGTGTGTAGGATGCAAAGAGAGCGTGAGCGTCAATCATTAGCGATTGAAGAAAGCAGGAGCGGCAGGTCCTTGAGAATGTTTATGAGCTTGTGCGTAGATAAATCTTCCAAGTACAAATAGAAAGCTTCTGCAATTGGTCATCGTTTGTTCCGAATGCGTTCGACGAGTTTGAACAGGACTACGAAAAAGATTACAAAAACATAAGGGAAAATGTGGGAGCAAGAGGTGCGTAGAGGTGTTGGACTCGATGGAGAGTCTCCGTAATGTCGCACATGCACGCTTTTCAGTTTTGTAGCGAGTTTGTATCTCGATATAACTTCAATTCAAATTCTCTTTCTAATTTATTCGTCATCGTTAACGTCGATTCTAACTAGACGACAATATTATCACTTTCTAAGGATATATCTGTCGTGTAATTTCATCTAAAAAAGTCTGATCGAAGTAAAAAAAACGATGATGTAATAGAAAAGACATAATTTTTGTTGGTTAGCCGTTCGGCCTCGATCGAGGCAATTTTTTTATTTAAAGATCTGTCGATGAGACGTTGGATTATAGTCAAATAAATTGGATATCCATGTAAAATCCGGTAAAGTTGTATCTCGGAATCGGGGTAGAGCTGAAATTTGACGGCAAAAAAGCAGAAATGATCAAATTTGCGATTGAACTTGATTAGCGAAAGCGAAAAGACGTGGTGCAATTATTGATTGACTCTGTTACATATTAGCATATTAGTATAGTAGCAGCTAAAGCAATTGTTGAGTTGTCGTATTTTCCAAGATGAATTGCCGCAGTTACGACTGAGATGCCGAGCTTATATTTCTATGTAATTGTTTTATGTAGAAAACGTCAGGTGATAAGATTAAAAATGCTCAATGCCTATTTCCGCCTTGTTATATAATGATACAACTTAAACGCAAGAAATTTGTTGGCGCGAAGCGCAAGTGGTAGCTAGTGTTAATTGAATTTGATCGATATGGGAATCGTAGGAAAAGTTTGCACGTTGCCCTCGCGCGTTGTCGTTTTCCACAAGCGAACCAGTTTAGAGGTCGGAAGAGCGAGGCGATGGCGATGCCGAGAAGCCACGGAGGGTTGGGCGAGGACGTCTCGCACCGTCAACGCGTGGCCGTGAATCGTACAGGCCTCGCGAACGCGAACATGGCCACTGGCTACCATCGGCTACTCGGTTGATTCGGCCGGTTGGCGTGCGAACGTGCACGCTCGCGTCCCAGCAGCCCCCTCCCCAGCCTCACCATCAGTTCGACCGCGAGACGAAAGCGAGCGAGGCGGTGACGCGCGAACCGCGATCGTCTCTCCTCTCCGTGCAGCTGAGCTGAGGCGAGCGAGTCTCGCTGGCAGTGGCGGTGGCGGCGTGGGCAGTGCGGGCGGCGCGAGTAAGTAGTCGAGTTGCAGCGAGGAGCAGCCGCCAGTTGCTTCCTTGAACGCGAGCTCGCTTGTGCCCGACTGCATCAGAGAGCGAATAGTTGGTCAACGGTGGCAACAGTAGCAGCAATAACAGTAGCCGCACCAGGTAAACGTTCGGCAGAGTGACCACCTGTTGATTCGACAACTCCGAGCCTCCGCCTTCAGCTCCTTAACGCCCGCGAGCGTCGTTACTCACGGACGCGCACTGTCTCTCTCTCTCTCTCTCTCTCACTCTCACACACGCACACACGTTACCCTTTCACGTTCCCTCTTACCTTTCTTGATTTCGCCTATTATTCCAAGGATCCTCTCCGATCTGCGTCCCCCTCTCGCGTACCTTGCTCCTTCTTTCTCTTCGCCAACTGTTAGATAACCGTAAGACGAACAGCTGATTAATCTTCAAACTAACCTCCTTCCTTTCGCTCGATTACTCGTGCAATAGCTCTATATCTGGCCGACGGTTCAATTGAATCGAATCGACCCAGGGCAGCAACATCGCTTAATAGCCCAGTATCGTTGGCAAAAGTACCTTCGATGTATTTGCGCCTCGTGTCGAGTACGTAAAATTTACACGCTTTGCTGTGGCCGATTTCGCAGTTTTACGCGATTCCACGTGATCTATTTGGAATGCATTAACCTCAAAATTGCACTTGTAAAGTGGGTGACAATATATTTGACAAGGTATTCCATGTGCGCGTCTGCGTTTGTAGTTTCATTCACTTGAATTCAACGTGCTCCACGTGAGTCCTTTGTTTCACTTCCGAGACTGCGTTCGCGCGACCTACGCCCCTCCGCCCCCTTAAAATTGATCGTAGTTTTGTCATATTTTTGCATTAATCCCGTGCAAGTTGCCTCTTATCGAAGAAAAACTCGACAATAAGTCGTGCTGGAAAGTCAAAATGAAACGTCCGTATTTTTCTGGCAAAAAACGCCATGGTAATAATAATCCAACCTCGGGTGTTTAGCAAGAATCGTCCAGAGCACGTCAAACGTCAGCCGGTACTTCCTTTCTGCCTAATCTCAAGGTAATGACACAATGTGTCATTGTTGAGCGTGCAATGTAGTTCTGGTCTAATTAGCAAAGATAATTATCTCAAGTGTTGCCAATGTAGATATATTCTAGAGGAAAATCATGGCTTAACGCAAACGATAGCATCGTGGAATTAGTAGCGGCTATAAATCGATCGACCAGTCTTATCGCTTCTCCCTTGATTCGCACCATTTTACAAGCCACTTGACGAAAATTCGTTCTTTTCCAGACCAGCTGCCTCGTTCGGCACCAATTGTTTCGCTCGCTACGTTCGTTACTCTCGTAACTATACTAATTACGCGCATCCTTTACATTTGGTGAGGGGGAGGGAGGGGGTCGAGTAGCGAAAATATAATTGTACTAGCTCTATATATATGTGTGTACGCACACACGCACACACGCACACACGCACACGCGTACACGTAGCCGACGGCGAGGACCAACTGGTTATTCAAGCTGCTTGCGTAAGTGCGACTCGCATTCTTCGCATAATTTGCCACTACGCATCAGAGTGATTTTGACAAATGGCCTATACGAGACGGTCCTGTTGACAAGTTGTATAATTTTAGTAGAGGCCAGGAAAGAAGAGGAAAAGGGAAATAACAAAAGAACAACGCGAAAATAGTCATTTTAAGCAAAGCGCCCGTCGCGTAACGTATGCTCGAGCAACCACATGCTGGATCATCGGAGTTTGACTTTTCTTGTAATTTCAAGTGTAATCACTGCTTCAAGCACCATCGCTTGTTTTCCAAATCGAAATGCTCAAGCGCGATAACAATCTCGCGGCCAGTCTAGTTGAGCAATTATCCATTATCTTTGTCGGCGTTGTTTACTCTATTCTGACTGTAGGTGACACACATTTTTAAATTGTTGCTTTGAAAAACATTGCGATAATCGAGATACGCTCGGCACCTGCGGTATTTATGAAAAACATTGACGAGCTTCAATCGTTGAAACCTGCTTGAAGCCTATTGGCAAACGTGCTTATAAACTATCTTTTAAATAAGTTGCATTAAGGCCTCACGGCAATTACACTTACACTAATGAATAAGATAAACAAACTTCTATTTGAGTACCGTTCAATGTAATCTCTTCTGGAAAATCAATTCACATTGACGCGCGCGAGAATCTCGGCTATAATGTACCGTCGCACCTTGTCTTGGAACAAAGTGTGCCCTCGCCAAACCAAGTAACGAATTTATTCGCGAAGCTACTCGCTTCGAATGCAGACCTGGCTCCCTGAAACATCCACGACAACCGATCCACTATGCATTCGAGATCTTTTACTCAAGTTTTCATCCCTACGCTGCGTGAGCCCCAAATCATCTACAAAAAGATGCAATAAATTAGAATAGTGATAGTATTAAGGATGTTGGCCTGCAGTTACGCTCGATATGGAAAGGTCTTGAAATCGGGTAAGCGGGTAAAACGTAACAATTATAACAATTCAGTGTGGAACTTTGTTTAGCTCGAACTGTGTCGTCGATCGCGATATCTTCACTCGAGAGTAGGAGAAGCACTTTATTTATGAACTCTATGAAAATAGGCCAAATAGGGAGAACGCGTCGTAAAGAATTATCAGTCGAGCCTTTGAACCAAAGTTGTTCTGTCACATTGACGTTTTTAACGTCCAAAATCATAAACGGCACTAATTTAAAGCTGAGCGTTAAAGCTTAAGACGACAAAGGCATCTATTCGTATATCAATGTTGACAGTACGATAAGGTTTCGAGTGTTTAACATCGGCTTGTCCAGAATTATTTGCGTTGAGTTCTGGTTGGATCGCGTCGTAAAATCCAATTATGAATATTCGTGCGCTTTAAAGCTTTACGATTCAGTTTCATAGTTCGACGCACCAATTACGAGTATCGAAACTCATTCCAAAGGGTGCGCTGGGGCTCAGCGATACTGTTCGTTCGCCGAGAGTTTCAATGCTCCGGTGTTGAACTTCAATAGTATCGGTGTCGGCTGTTATCTTCAATTTGGTAACGACAACGAGCAGCTACAAATCATGAATACATTGAATAAATAGTAGACTTTAGGCAATCGACTATGCAAATCCAGCTGATTTAAGAGTTTCAATTTAGTAACCTGTCACCTGAGAAAAGTTGAAAAACTTGATGCCTTTGTTCATTTGGGCTTTCAGTTTATGTTTCCATTTGCAAATAAATAAAAATAGGCTCAAAGAGAGGACTGTTATTGTTGTTGGTGTTTCAGGAAGGATGCGAGCCTACTGGTGTTGGAGCTGAGAGGCCGGCAGCAACAACGTAGACTTCGGAAAACCGAGGGCCCCCAGCCAAGACCGATAAGCAACAAGTAAGCAGCTGCTCGTATTTTTCTCGGGCTCAGAGCCGTCGTTTACTCGAAAGTAACAGAGTAGCGGCAAGAGAGATAAAGAGGGTGAGCCGTGCGTGTGTGAGAGAGAGAGAGAGAGAGAGAGACAGACAGAGAGGGAAAGAGAAAGACAGACAGACGGACAAAGAGGGCGAGAGCAACGAACATCAGCCAAACAGACATGCAGTCGAGGTGGTGTAGTCTCGTCTGGCTGCTAGTATTAGCGAGCTGCAGCGATGCCGAGCATCAGCAGCTTCCCCCGATCCCCAACGACATCTCCAACAAACCGTACCCTTGTCCCAGGTGAGTCGCACGCTCTCTTTCTATTTATAGCTATTTGTCTTTACTCGTTGTTAGTTGATTCGACGACTCTCCTCGGCCAGCGGATAGTTGCTATAGATTCCGCGTCATACTAGAACCGCGCGGTCGGTGGCTCTACTCCTACGATCGATTGACCCATTAGACGCCCATCGGAAGCGAGCTTCGTTCTCCTCTTTTACTCCCCGCTAGCACACGACTCGTTAGTGGATCTACGAAAACGTCGAGTTTAGCTGGCTGGATACGCGGAGACCTTACCGGAGAAAACATCGAAAAACGATTATTTGCTCTGGCCAAATGTCACCTCATCGCCAAAGAATGCTCTTGATCAAACAACATAATCATGCTAGCGTACCCGAATCGCTTGACTCAAAACTACAATCAAAGATTATTAACCCTGACAACCGACTGTGTTATTTCCATTCATCCATCACCAGCTAGCTCCCCTATCTTTTTATCATACACAGCTTAATTACGTGCTCCGTTCCTATTTGTTTCGTCTAAACAAATGCGAACGACATTACGCCTGCTTTTTTATTGACTCCTATTTGCTGCCCCGCCTACCTCCTACCGAGCAGTATCGCTCTGCATATTCGTGTTCTGCTCTTTCTTACATTATCATCAAAGAGCTCAGCTTTTTACGTTTCGACGTTTTCCCAATCTCTCTTTCTCTTTCGCTCTCTCTCTCTCTCTCTCTCTCTCTCTCGCTCTCCCTCCCCTCCCTTTTACTCGACATTTTAAAAAATGCCTACATCGACATTTTGTTTGCTCGAAGTAAACTTAATTCCACGTTACTGCGATAATCAAGTTTGACGAGTGTTTTTCACCGATACTCAGTCAAATGACGAAATCCGTAGAAAAATGAATGACGCGATTTGTATAAATTAGTGGCGTAGGTCTATATAGACTATTTCCCCAACGTGAGAAAATCCCGTTGACTCTTGCAACTATTCCTTTCAGTGGTCCTCTTTTGGTTTTTGTCGTTTGCAACTTTGTGCTTTATAGCGAAGCATAGCACTCCATAGGTGCATAACTCGGTACGTCTCCAAAAACGCTCCTGGTCAAATCGGTCTATGTTCGAACTTTTTCGAGCTCCGAATATCCCAAATTAATGGGGGTTTCAAGTAGGGTACGACGATGCTTCACAGTTCCTACGTTTTCGCGCGGGCTTCACTAGTCATGTTCCGACGTACGAGATCCACTAACACATCCCTTGGTATTCCGATTGGTCGAGCGCCAGTTCGGCATCAGTTGTGTCTATAGGTCGAGTGAATTCGAGGATGCGAAAAGCCCAAGATTGGCGTTGAGAGCACTTTTTGACGCGTCGTTAAATCTCGCTTCGACGCGATAAACAAGGAAAAGCCGCTGGCCGCGGTGGCTCGGGTTCGGGGAGAGAAGTCGCGGCCTGGAATTTGAGCGCGGGGGTATGTGTTGCAGCGAGGTGTATTGCCACGGGCAGCTGCTGCACACGGTGCAGATGGCCTCGATCTATCCTGACTCCAAGACCTTCGTGGACATGAAGATGCGCCAGCCGAGCGCGCAAACGCTCGAGCGCTTCGGCGAGTTGATGAGGTCGAGCGGGGGCACACCGACACGCGGCCAGATCGAGCGCTTCGTAAACGAGAGCTTCGAGCCGGCGGGCTCCGAGTTCACGAGCTTCGACCCGCCCGACTGGGTGTCGGAGCCCAAGTTCCTGCGCAAGGTCGCAGACCCGGAGCTGCGCAAGTTCGGTCACGACCTCAACCACATCTGGAAACTGCTGGGGCGTCGCATGAAGGACGAGGTGCGCACCAACAGCGAGCTCTACTCGATCATCTACGTGGAGAACCCGGTGATCGTGCCGGGGGGCCGCTTCCGCGAGTTCTACTACTGGGACTCGTACTGGATCGTCAAGGGGCTGCTGCACTCGGAGATGCACGCGACCGTGCGCGGCATGCTCGACAACTTTGTGTCGATCGTCGGGCGCTACGGGTTCGTGCCCAACGGCGGCCGCGTCTACTACACGATGCGCTCGCAGCCGCCCATGCTGCTGGCCATGGTGCACGAGTACCTCGAGCACACGGCCGATTACGAGTGGCTGCGGGCTAACCTGGCCCTCCTCGAGCGGGAGTTTGACTTTTGGATGACGGAGCGTACCGTCGAAATCGAGAAGGACGGGCGCCGCTACACCCTCGCCCACTACAGTGAGAACTCGTTCGGGCCCCGGCCCGAGTCCTACAGGTGAGCCACGAGCGTGCTGTCGCTGTCGTGTCGTGTGGCAAGCAAGCGAGAGAGAGAGAGAGAGAGAGCGAGCGTGTTTGTGTGTGTAACGGTAACGTGCCTCGATCGGCCACAGGGAGGACTACTTGACGAGTCAGAGTTTCCGCACAACCGAGGAGAAGGACAACTACTGGGCCGAGCTCAAGACCGCCGCGGAGACCGGCTGGGACTTTTCCAGCCGTTGGTTCATCTTCGAGGGCACCAACAAAGGCAACCTGACCAACCTGAAGACGCGCTCGATCGTGCCCGTGGACCTGAACGCGCTGCTCTACCGGAACGCTCTGCTGCTGGCTCAGTACAACCGTCGCTTCGGCAATACGAGCAACGCCGAGCGCTACGAGCAGCGGGCGCGCGACTGGCAGCGCGCCGTCACGGCGCTACTCTGGCACGAGGAGGTCGGCGCCTGGCTCGACTACGACATGCTCAACGACCTCAAGCGCGACTACTTCTACCCGACCAACATCTTGCCGCTGTGGACCGGCTGCTACGAGACCTCGCGCCGCGAGGAGCACGTCGCCAAGGTGCTCAAGTACCTGGAGAAAAGCCAGATCATGATGAACCTCGGTGGCATACCCTCGACCCTCGAGCACTCGGGCGAGCAGTGGGACTACCCGAACGCCTGGCCGCCTCTGCAGTACTTTGTGATCGTGTCCCTTGACAGCACCAACGACCGCTGGGCCCAGAGGCTCGCCTTCGAGATAAGCCAGCGTTGGGTGCGCAGCAACTACAAGGCCTTCAACGAGACCAACAGCATGTTCGAGAAGGTAGTGCGCTGCTCTTCTGCGCTGCTGTTGTTATTTTCACCTTTTGCCTTTTGCGTCGGCCTAATTCCGGCCCTTGTACTGTCTGTTGCGAGCGCAGTACGACGCCACGGTATCGGGAGGCCACGGAGGCGGAGGCGAATACGAGGTTCAGCTCGGCTTTGGCTGGTCCAACGGCCTGATCCTCGACTTGCTGGACAAGTACGGCGATCGACTCACGGCCGATAATCGCTTCGCTCACTCGGAGCAGCTAGTCGTCGGCAACCACGCTCCGATGGCGCCCGGAGTCGTCTCCACCGGCACTCAGCTTCTCACCGGTCTCTTGGCCCTCGTCATCTCTCTCGCCGCGGGATTCATCGGGTGAGGTCGGTATCTCCAGCCCACCACCGCCACCATCACCCCCCCCCCTCCTTCACATCGTTTACCCCTCGTCGTCATAAAACGCTCTGCTTTTCTCTTTCAGATATACTACTTTTTCGACGACTCCCTACCGAAGATACGTCGCATTCCGCCAGGCATTTACCCAGCTGCTGTCTTGTCTCGGCCGAGCGCCGCCGCTCACTCGAAACTTTGACCGTTTCAAGCATTTTCGACGACATATCCTCGACCATTACCAGGCCAAACTATTACGATTTAGCTTGCACGATGCATCGCAGGTCGATGTTGACTGTGCCGCGATACGCTTACTCTTAGTTCGTTCGATCACTTTATTATCTAGACTTACCCTCGCAATCGCGATTCGCGGCTCGCGGCTCGCGGCTCGATTTTCCCTCATTTTTTCCTGGCTAACGCTCATCAGTTGGTAATAAAGCCGAGACGACGCGTACCTATGCGTCTGAAAGTACTTTCGCACACACGATTACTATTCGTACGATTTGCGCGCGCATTACAACGAACGCGACCCTTAAACATAGTTTTATCTAGTCAGATAGGCGAGCTCTGCGTATCGTTGATTATTTTCTTCCTTCTTGTCTGTCCTTTTTTTCTTTTCTTTTATACAGTTGCTATCAAGCAAGACTACATAGAGCGTTTTCTCATCGTCAATTCGCAAATATCCAGCATGTACCTATCGTTCCGTCAAGATTGCCGTATGGTCATAATAAACTGTTTAGTAAGGAGCTGAGTTTAGCACCGACATACCATTGACACAAACGCGAAATTTCCAAGATATCGTAAATAAACGCGCTGACAAGTGCCAATATCGATCGCTATTTTATATAAAGTAGGTTTTTTATCGAGTTGACGATTGCTTTGCTAATGGGCAATAAAAACCCTCGCAAAATACATACAGAGGTATCGAGGTTATCTCACGTTTCATTATTCTCGGCCAATGTTTATTTGAGTGAACAATTTGTACGTACTTTGGCCGTCCCATCCTCGTTAACTAGATCAAAGTGCGGAATGGCTGAGACATTTCGAAAAACCAAAACGTTCAACGCGAATACGGACGTCTACGAGGTAGATAGATGCACGTACGTTGCTTCGACGTCCTTTCTGTATATCTTGAAAATTTCGAGTTTATAATTATTTGCTGTATCATGTATTACAAGGATTTCTATTGCAAACATTGTGTAATTGACGATGGAAATGTTTTTACGATAACGGCTCGTATTCATTACGAATCGGATAAGAGAGAGTTCGCAACCGTTGTTATTTATTGGATAAATACATCGTTAAGATAACTAAAAGAGGTTCGAATGTGCCCTGCTACTAAATACACTGTGATATTTATAAAGGCCTGCGTCTATTGAACGGTTATAACATCAAACTTGAGAATGCAATTGTTCGCGTTAAAATGTCGGGGGTAGATTATGCACGTTTGTACTGGATGGAACAAGTTCTAACAGTAGTAGGTAGCTGTTTAAATACGTTTAACTTGACGTTTCCATAGAAAAACTAACGCAAAACTAAACACGCACGACAGATTATTGGTAAAATATTTATAAATGTTGTTTCGTTACCTATATAGATCAAGGGGCCACTGTAATGGCGACTTGATCCGGTGCTCTTAGCTTTCTTGCGATTTTTACTACAAATCAAATTGTCCTGATATTATTGCAATAATTCGATGACGTGTATTTATTAAGTAAAGTAAACGACCCGCTGAATTGACGTCGATCCCAGTAGAATGTGATATCTGTTTCAATGTCGGTCGCAATGTATTAGCTAGATGTTTTCGGACTCGGACATGGTGGATGTAGAAAATAACGCGAGTATCCACTACGACAAGGCCCCAACGGCGCACACGCGGATTGCAGGTTTCAATCGCGAACACCGAGACAAATCTGATTTGAACCGGTCTTCAATTTCGTATTTCGATACGAATCGATTCGAATTCTAAACGACTGTTAGGTGAACAAGAATAGAGCATCCAAATCAAACCGATACGTGTTCAATGTCACTACCCATGTTCGTGGTGATATTGAAAAGTAAGCAAATTGCACGTAATCCTGTCGGATTTGAACGCGGTAATTTGATAATATTTTGTTACACCAAGTAAAAGCACGGTAACGGGCGATGTTTTCTCATTTTTATCGCGGTTACACTCGGAGGGTAACAAAGCTGCATTGCAGGACTTTGCTCTTATGAAATCCTCGTTCAAATTCTAGCCACGCTTACTCGAATGGACACATATCGAATAGCTCGATTACCAGCAAGTTACTAATGTTTTGATTTGGCAATTTGTTCGCTCTACAGTTGAAGTTGTTTTGTGATCAAGGTAGACAATGGCACAGAGTTTTAGCGATAGCTATTAGAAGAGGGTTGAATAAAAGAAAACCAAACGAGAGGGAGATAGAGAGAAAGACGATGGTCAAGGTGCAGCGGTGATAATATACGCCCGATTATGCAGCGGCAATTGTTCTGATGTGATCGAGTGTGGTAATTAAAACAAACATGTCGGATACTTGGTATTGTCCTAGCCCGGCTCTATGCAACCTGTCGTTGTCTTGAATTGTTTCTTTCGTGATCATCTCTAGCGTTACGCATTAAAAAACCTACAATTCCGATATATGCCCACGATTCAATTAATAAAGTTACATTCCTTCAATTCCACGTCCTTACTCTTATTCTTCTTTACTCTTCACGTACACTGTGTATTACGTTTAATGCTTTAATGGACAACTTTGCGTGTATGTGTGCGTGTGCGTGTGCGTGTGCGTGTGCGTGTGTACGAAAGATCAGCCGAGTAGAATAAGCAGTTCTAACACGCTGATAAAATTGATGTGTATCCTTGGTAACACAATTTGCGTTTGCATAACGTAAATATTATCGATGGATCATGGAAGGCCTGTTTTAATGCACAATCCGCCACTCTTTTCGCGCAAGCGTTCTTTGTTTTTTTAATCTTTGTCCTCTGCATCAGCGCTTTCCAGATTCCACCTTGCTGTAAAACTCCAAGCTTGCAAAAATAGTCCGAAAATAAATAATTCATCGGGATGACATCAAATAATCTTTATCAAGTCAGAGCACTTTGCAGAACCCACGATCAAACCTATCAAACGTACCGTTTTAATCGAGAAAATGAACTAGACAACGAGGGCAATTTATGGATTATTTATAACTGGTAGAGTGGAACAGGGCGGGGATACGTGTACAAAGAGTGAAAAGCCCATAAAGCATCGGGATAAATATCGGGACGAATATCGGGACGAATATCGGGAACGAACTGAAGAGGGCAGAGCAGTCGTAGGTATAAGCGTGTAACAATTGGCGATGAGCACGCGCGATAAGAGTCGCGCCGTGAGAAACTAGCAGACCTAACAGTTCGAAGGACACGGGCAAAAGTAAGCGCAGCAAGCAGCCTCGCCACTTTGTTCGCGTGTCCACCTTAGATACTCGGCCGTTACCTCCCGTAAGCTAAATGAATTTCAAGGTAAACGTCGTTTCTAAGTCGCTCTTCTGAGACGTTTGGTAGCGACCCATAGTTACGTCGATCGGAGCGTTCGATTTCTCGATAATCTGTGGAATACGGCACTATTTTGATCCATTGTTCACTTGTACGAGCGAGTATGCGCGAAGATATGCGCGAAGATCGCTGCTCGTTGCGCCTCGAGGGAAGCGCAACGCGCATGGTTGACGTTGATCATCTCCGAGTTGCGCAACTCCGAGCAAGAGGAACGTCATGCGTAAAGGCGCATAGCGATCCGCGCGCAAGTCGAAGCTGCGAACAAGTCGTTTGGCGAGATGCTTGAAATGGAGCAAAGGGGCAGAGAGTAGCCGAGGCGTGCAAGAGACCACTGACCGTGGACTCCACTTAATAATGTCGCTTTGTTTGTCATGATTGCAGTTTGGTCATGTACAAGCGGAGACACTACTACGGGGTAGCAGGTACGACGAGATCAGCTAGAAAAGCAGAAGGTAGCCACCGCAAGCTCCCTCAGGGGCAGTCGCAACAGCAACAGTCCCGCAATTACGCCTACACCGAGCTCAAGAACATCAACAACGAGTGACCCGCTTCAAAACTGCAGGCCTGGTAGCAGCGCCAGCACATCGCCGCCGATACTTTCACGCTCTTCAAGGTGCTGGACCACCTCAAATTACAGTCTCGCTGTCGTCGATGCACATGCACTCGCTCGCATAAGCTCATCCTAACGTGCCTTCCTTCCTTCCTTACTTACGTTCTTACCTCGAATGATGCCTAGCTTGAAACGAACATTGACAAAGTCGTTAACAACCATTTTCGGCCGAACCCCCCCCCCCCGCCCCGCTCCTTTCAACCGATTTCGCTAAAAACTCAGTCAAAGTCATAGTCACCCACATAGTCAACAACAGGAATCGATGGTTTATTTTAACCAAAGTACCGTATACCAGTCGGCTCAACAGCTTGTTTAACGCTGTTGTTTCTTGAAAAAAATGTGCAAAACGCAGCCTCGGATGTAAACGGAAACACAAAATCGACAAGACCGGAGCTTGCCGCCCAATCGATCCATTAATTTGCATTAATTCGTGTAGCTGTGGAAGGGCATGGAGGGACCTCAAACGATTCCCTTATCGGACAATTCACAGAAACATAATACGTTTCCACTGCAATTTTCAGACGACTCGATCCTTTGCGCATTGATCAATAGCTAGTCGCACGTTCGTACCGATCACTCGTGACGTGAGTTTTTGAAAAACATCCGTGATAGTGTCACGAGCTCGTCGTTCGATTGTTCGTCCAATATAACCTAATTGCATCTGTAGCAAATAACGAACGCTATCAAGAGGACTACTATTGGTATTCCACCAGAAACGACAACTATATATTTATACTATATTTGCCCTGCAAATATTATATTCTTGATTGTATTTGTATGCGATGTACGCGCGCAGAATGAGAACTCTAGGAATGAAAATTGTCACCGGGGTTTTTAGCAAATGAATTACCAAAGCCGATAATGTTGCAACGAATTTCGTGCTAGTCGAACAAATTGTAAATGCTTTCGAAGACAAAACTTGTTAGTGAAACCGATTGCGTCTGTAGTGCTCGCTCGCTTGACCTGCAACCAAGCTGACGCAATTTTCGTAAACGCGATAAATGAAGAACTACGTTGACCGTAGACAAAGTCGTGCATCCGATACAACGAAACTCTTTTGAACTTCCTATAGATGCTCACTCACCTACTGTGCTTTGAGTTTTCTTTGCTTTACAAAGGATATTTTTTAACTGTTGGTTGAGTAAAGTTGAGTAAAGTCTTTACGCGACATGTCTAGCATATTCGACTCGTCTTTGTTCATTGGCTTTTGACGAATCATCAAATGTGGGTTCTTGTTTGGTTGGTATTATTATCGGTTCTGTTCAGCAATAACATCGACGAGTTAACGCAACTCGCTAGTTGTACTGTGGATACTTCGGTATAGTAGATTCGCGGTTGCATTTCGATCTACAGGGGCTAATAAATAATAAATGCCAAAGGTGATTATGCGAATGCAACGACAGGAACGAAATTCACTGTACGTATAAATATATATATATATATCTACATATATACAGGTAAAATTGCAGGTAAACTTAGTTATTAAATCATCGAATAGTTGGATAAATTCGCTCTGCGAGTGATCGTATTTTCATTCTTCTTAAACGATACACATGGACTCGTACGTGTCGTCGTTGATTTCCTCGCTTCCCTTTCATCCAAATGATTTTAATTAAATTCTGTCCAAATATTGTAGGCCTTGTGAAAGAGAATAACGAATGTCAATGAGACTACACAGCTCGCAGGTGGCGCACAGTGTTTATCGCGTGAGCTATGCTGTTGCAAGTGATAAAAAGATTGTACAAAGCTAGCGTTGATACTGTTTTAATGTAACGAACGCGTATTGCTCGACACCGATCATCTCGTATTATTATTTTAATTAGCTCGATTATTAACGCGAACTTCAAGTAAAGCAGTGATTATTATTATTCTTATTATTAATATTGCTACTTCTACGACTACTATTGTTACGGTCGTTCTTTAATTTCGATAGAAATACTACTAGTTTCATTGGATGAACAGGTTTAGTAAATTTTATTTGAATTGTACATACAGCGAAAGTTTGATTATAAATAACGCAAGTCGAATGTCGAATATTATATTTATGTAACTGTGTGATTATTATTCTGTGAAAGGACAAGTTGAGGCTTGTATTAGGGCCTCATCGATGTTATGCGCTTAGACATGCATTCTACTTTTTCCGTCGCTTTTTAACTACATAAATGAGCTTTGATTACGATTGACAAGAATAGTATCCAAAGATCATATTTTGTACTGAAATTCAAGGTGACTCGAAACCTTTGTACGTCATTAAAATAAACTCGACAAATTATATTAAACAACTCTCTAGACCTGATTATTATAAACGACGGTAGACTTGTTGCGGTAGCGCGCAATTAGTTTGTCGGAATTCTGCACCGAACAATTATCATTAATTCCCTTTCACGTCAAGAGGTAATTGGATGAATTATACCGATCTTTTTCCCAAAGTTCATGCAGTTGTTTCTTACCCGGCATAATTAAACGCCACTCAAATATTTTCAACTGCCAGTCCCAAAGCAATTGACGCAACTGTAAGAGCCCTCTCCAAATCTCAATCTAGGAATTCGGATATTTCAGTGACATCCCTTGAACGACAATTTATCTACGCTCAACTAGTTCTCCATTAGAACTACGTTGATTAATTGCGAGTACCTCTTGTCAAATCCTGTTGTTAGCTTTTCGCTGAGCAGCGTGAAATTGAAAATCTTCGTTGTTACCGCAGTATAACGGATGAAGCAAAGCGCGCCTCTCACGATCGCGACACTTGGTACATTAGCAGCTTTGGGATTACCTATTATCAGAAATAGAACGTGTGCAACGAGCGAGCGCACCAGCTGACGCGTGCTCGAGTCACCGCGCTAATAACGCAAACCTACGTTTCCCAGTGTCAAGTCAAAGTAATATCGACAAATTTAATCCTTTCAACGTCTGTTTCAACGATCCTCAAAGGGACATCCATTGACATCCATTTGACCGTCGTAAAAAGTTGAGTGGCAAATAAAAGCAATTCCCAGTAGCTATATCTACTCTATCGGTAATTCGCATGTCCACGAAGCGAAAGTGTCCCACCTTGCGACAAAGTTTGAAAGCAGTGAAAGCTGCACCGAAACAATCGTCCATAACCTATGTACTCTACGTATTAAATCAGACGCTATAGAAATACTTTAAACATACCGTTCGTAAGCGACGCGAAAAGGCTTTTTTACCAAACTCTCTCGTTTCTTCAAAAAACCTTTGCACACCCGTTCGAAAACCTACCGCGTAATATTCCGTCGAGTCACAAATATATATGTTATTTGACGATTTAACGACGTTGCGTATTAGTTTTGAAAATTGTCTTAATTTAATATTTTCCATTGCATTCGATTAAAATAATTGTTTTAAAATAGTATACGAAACTAACAGTACTAAGTGTACCGTCACTAGACGTGCTGACTGTAGATAAAGGTAAGATCTGCAACGAATCAACAGTGAATGTAGTTTATCAGATTTGTATTTGTACACAATAAGTATCATACGTTGTATATAACAAGACAAAAATACTGAGCCGAATGGGTGCTGCAGTCCGTTAAGACAAGGTTGTAAAATCGAGTAAATTCGATTTTATGCGACAAGAATAGCTTTAAATAGTAAACACGCCTCTTGGGATCGACGGCATCGTTTTGATACAAAAGTAGTATAACGACGTTTTCTACTCTTGCGGATGTAGACTTCAAATTCCGCATTCATCTACAATATCAACAACTAATGTACAAACATCAACCGAAAATACAAAATAATACCGAGTATATTTGTCACGTGTATTCGGTTTATCTTTACTATAAGTTATTAACAAAAATTGTGGCTATCAATATTTTCAGTTCAATTCACGTATATCATACATACACGTATATTGTTTAAAGTGAATTTGGGTAAAAAATATTGAGTGTATACTTTGAAAATTAGTTGTTAAACGATTTCAAAGAAATATACGTGTCTGATTTACGACGTGATGTAAGCCTTTCAAGTTTATACGTAGAATACAGAATGCAAACTTTTCTTAAATCTCAACTCTATGAATAAGGCATACCGTAACTTTTATCTTAAGGCGTATTGTCAAGCGTGGCACTTTGAGATAAATCACAATTTTTCCAAATGTGTTATTACATTATTCAAATCCTCGATAATTATTCGAAATATTCAAGTAATGTTCATCAGAAGTATCTAACTGTTCTCGTGAAAACTGGGAAAACCAGATAAAGGCATTTGTAAAAGAAATATACGCATATCAAAAAACTTGTGACGCGGTAAGTTTATAATATTGTACAATTTTCAGAAGATAAATGAATTTTGATTCCTTTTCTTAATGGAGCAAATTTTGATGTCAAAAGTAATAGTCTTAATGTTATACTTTTCATCGTATAAATGTCTCATTCGCAATGCCATCGCATCACTACCAATTCATTATACAAACAGTGCTTGATACTCCGACTTCGGTATAAATTTTAACGTTGTTTATAGACAGGTAGCACAAACGACAAGATTCAACAGTAAGAATCGTGTAAACATGATACGAGAATTTTCGTAAGAAATGCGAAGAAAACTTGGAAAGAATTCAACAAAACGGATTTTCTCGGAATCTGATTTCAATAGCACGTTATAAATCCATTCGCCACCTTTGTCTTGCAAGCGTTTATACTTGTTGTGCTTTGTGCTTTGAAAGCGCAGTATCATGCTAAGATAAAGCTACACAGTTAAGAACGAATCTTAAATTATATTTTCAAAATACTATTGATTTCGAAAATAGCAGTAAGTCAAACGTACGAACAAATGTTACAACATTTTAACATAAAATGAACCAACTTTTTGGTTTAATTTATACGATAAAATTATAGCGCGTCATTTTGATATACAAACTTTGATATACCTAAAATAAATAATCTATCACAAAACGTTCATCTAGTATATAAAAGGCTAAGAACACAAGGCGCAGTAGGTACGGTCGTTCGCAGTGGTTGGACCTAGATGCCAATGTGTATAGTTTGATTGTTCGCAAGAAGCATACACCGGTAAAGCGTCGACGCGAATGACGCGCAAAATTCACGACAACAAATCTCTTATATTACTTAATTAATCTATTTACAAGACACTCACGACTGAGCAACACGGCAAATTCTATCTACAGCTTGAATAAGGCGCGCATATTGTCAGCGACACTCCCACGTAGGAGCAGTTTATTATGTTTCGCTAAGCTCGGACCATAATTCGTAGGAGCTTACAGCTCGAACGTAAATAAGGCCTTAATAATCCGTATTAAAAAATGGCAGTTCGATAAGGCCCCAAACAAAAAGGCATGTGCTCGATTAGAGCAAGATTCGCCTCGTTCGAAATTCGCCATGCATGGTGCATTTTGAAAATTAAACAAAACGAACCCATCAACAAAAAAGGCACGCCAAGCCAGCATCGTGTTATGAACAACATAAAGAATTAGTCGATACCCTAGGAACAGAAGACCGTTCGGTAAAGTTCGCGAGGAAGAAAACAGGCATACTATGCTTGTTCACGGGGCTCTAAAGCTTGTCGAGCGCTTCCGACCGAAGTACCAGCCGAGCCCTCGTCGTTGGCGGCACGTCGTGGCACTGTCTCGTTCGCTTCGCACTCGTGGTGCAGCTGATCGTAGCGGTGTCGCTCGTGATTGGTGTAACGAAGTAGCGGCTCTGCGACTTCGACATTGACGGTGCCGTCTTCTCCGCTACCGACGGTACATTTGACGACTTGTCCTGGTGAGAAAAATTGTCAAGGTGCGCTCTCGAGTGTGCAAAAGAAGGAGGAGATAGAGGAGAAGGAGGCAGCAAGGGCTCACCTGGAATGCAGAGCTGCAGTTGGTCGTTGCTGGGATTGGTGCTGTCGCCCGTCCCACTGTCCTTGCTGTGCTGCGAGCTCGTGTCGAGGTACAGTTGCGTCTCGAGCTCGTGTTCCATGGGCACGCTCGTGACGATCACCGGCTGCCTGCTACTAGCTTGAGCTGCGTTCAAACGTCTGCGCGTCTGATAGATAATCACCACCCAAACGATGGAGGTGCCGACGGCGCAGCAGACCACCGTGATGATTATCAGACCGAGCATGTCGTCCTCGTTGACCATTGGACTCGGGGCTGAAACAGCTGGGTCAGGGAGCACGGTCACGAATGGAAAAGGACGGGGACGCAGAGAAACGCGCGAGGCCCAGTGGACGCTTACCGGCTTTAACGCTGAGCAGGGAGGCGCCTATAACGCTGCCGAGGGAGTTGCTCATTTCGCACTCGTAGCTGCCGGCGTCGCTGGATTCGGCATTGACGATTATCAGCAGCTGGTTCTCGGCGGTGAAGAAGTGGCGCTCAGTCGCCTGCAGAGGGCTCCCGTTCTTTCGCCAGGACAGCTGTGGTCGGGGCGAGCCGCTTGCCATGCACTCCATCACGATCGATCCGCCCACTATCACCTCCTTGTTCTCCATCGGCTTGACGAACGACGGTGTCTCTGTAACGCGTGAGTCACCCGTCAAATGCGGGAAACGCGTACACCGACTACTGCGGTTGACGGGTACGTACCTAGTATATTGAGAGTGGCGTTGGCGACGATAATGCCGGCGAGATTTTGAGCGGTGCAGGAGTAGACGCCGCTGTCGGCGGTCTTGACGTCGATGATAAAGAGGACGTCGTCGGTGGGCATCTTGTGCATGCGTCGCTCGCGCGCCGCCGGGAAGTCGTTGCCGCCGTCTTTCTGCCAGGCTATCTGGGGCGTGGGCACCCCCTCGGCCGAGCACTCGAGCCGCGCCGTGCTGCCGGCCGTCACGCGAATATTGTGGGGCTTCTTCGAAAACGACGGGTACACTGCCAACATTCGGTTGCGTTGCAATACAATTGAACACGATCGGACCTCGATGGTCGGATTAATTACGCAATGTGCCACTGCACTGCCCCTCCCCCGCTTTCTCCAAACTC
Organism: Chouioia cunea; assembly: GCA_030064505.1. Lineage (NCBI taxonomy): Eukaryota > Metazoa > Arthropoda > Insecta > Hymenoptera > Eulophidae > Chouioia > Chouioia cunea. The sequence continues at coordinate 1,940,566 of JAOPFQ010000006.1, read as the reverse complement.
ACCAAGCACGCTTATTTTCGCTTTGGCAGAGTAGCTGGTCCCGTAATTGTTGGATACCATGCACTGATACCGTCCGGCGTGGGCGTTGGTCACGTTGTTCAAATGGAGCTCCGACGACGCGACCGTCACACCGTTTACGAACGCCGGCTCGTCGTCGAAGTGTAGCGTCCGGTCGCGGATCTCAAGGTTATCGTGCTTCCACGTGAAGTAGAATGGCGCGTCCGCCGTACTGGTGGCTTTGCACTTGAGCGTGACGTTGTCGCCCTTGATGCTCAACTGGCTTGCTGGCTCCACGACGATCCTCGGCTTCGGAGATTCGTCTGAAAGTTATTACAACGATAGACGGTTGGGAGTAAACGGACGCTATTGCGAGAAGAGCTTGCGCCGTCCGAAACGTCGATGTATAAACAAACAGATGGATTACCGCAGGTGAGATTAGCGTGATGCAGCTGAGTCAGCGACTTGCCGTGCAACCAATGCGGATAACCGCAACGCACTCTCGTCTCGCTGAATTGATTCGTACGCAGCCACGCGCTCAGCCACTGTAAGCCGCAATCGCAGAATAGCATACCTGCGCAAGATAAAGGCAATATAGAGCGGTTGCCGCAGCGTCGGCCACGCTATCGGCCATTCGGACGACGGTATTTACTTGTGTTCATTTTGAGAGTGGTGAGCGTCGCAGCCATTGGAGAGAAGGCGTTCTCTTGCACACCCGTGATGTTGTTACCGGTGAGGTCGAGCTCCGTGATCTGCGAGAGACCGTTGAAGGCGTTCTTGTGAACGGACTTGATTTGATTGTGCGCGACTCCCAACTTGAGCAGCTGACTCAGAGGGAAGAACACACCGAACGCATCCTCCACTATGTAGGATATCTTGTTGGAGTTGAGCTCCCTACGAAGAAATACAACGTGAAGGGTTTTACGGAAGGGTGGGACTGGGACTGGTTAGCTAGAAGCTAAAGTGACTCACAATACTTGAAGGCTGGAGAGGTCTTTGAAGGCGGCTTCGGCTATATAGGTGATGCCGTTGTGGTCGAGGTTGAGCTTGCGGAGCTTGCGAAGCGAAGCGAAGGAACTTCGGTCGATGCGACTGAGATCGTTGTACGAGAGATCTCTGTAAGAATGAAAACGAATTGCTAGTTGAGAGCAAATATCAAGTGCAAAGGCACTTGATGCCAAGAACTCACAGTTCGGTGAGCTCCTTGCACGTCTCCCAGGCGAGAGGCGCGATCACGTTGATGTGATTGTGCGAGAGGCCGAAGGTGTGCAATTGCTCGAGGCCGAAGAGCGCGCCCTTGGGCACGGTGTCCAGCGCGTTGAAGTCAAGCTGCAACTCGCTCAAACTGCTCAGCGGCCAAAACGCCCCGTCGTTCAACACAGATATTTTGTTGCGCTGCATTCGCAGTTTTCTTAAGCTCGTCAAGTCCTTGAAGGTCAACGCGTCGATTTGGCGCAGCTCGTTCTGGTTCACCTCGCTGCAACAACCACCACAACAATAACAATAACAACAACATCAACAACAGCAGCAGCAGCAGCAGCAGCGACACTCTCACATCGTCAACGTAGAGCCGAAGTATTCTATTAAACGAGTATCGAGGAAGAAAGCACACTCACAGTATACGCAGTTTGTCGAGCTTTTTCAGGTAGTCCTTGAGCACGCTCAACCGGTTCTTGTTCAATAGGAGTTCTTGTAACGCCGTCAGATTCTCGAAACTGTTACTCTCGATCAAACTTATCTGGTTCGAATTCAGGTTCCTGCAGCAATCAAATTAGCGCATACACGTCAACTCCCGTAAGCTCATTATCGCGTCAACACGATCACACTTACAAGTTCTTCAGTTTGGGTGCATATAACGAGTCATTTCGTACGCTGCTGAGTTTGTTGCCGCTGAGGTCCAGATATTGAAGATCCGGATAAAAAGCCAAGGCGTCCTTGTTGATTTCGTTGATTGCGTTGTGAGCCCTGCAATTGCCAATGTATACGTCTCTCTCTCTCTCTCTCTCTCTCTCTCTCTCTCTCTCATTTATGAACAACAATTTAACAAAGCCCAACTGCATAGCTGAGCTCGGGAATATGGAGGATTTCGATAGACGAGCGACACGAGGGATTTCATCTTGGCAAGTAGCGAAGATGAGATGAGCTTGTCGCTCGTGTACCGAGCGACTTCATAAGCACGATTGCTATTTCCGCTCGGAGTCACGAGAAAAATACCCAGTGAAACCATTAATGGGCAAATTATCCAAAGGGGAAGCTTCGAATTTGACGTCAACTATCGGTAAATTAGATATAATATGACGGATAACGTCGACGAGATCTTTGTCGGCAACAAAGACACAAAAAAGTGTGCACAGTCGACACTCTCTGGTCTCTCCTGTTTAAGTGTCTAGGTGGTTTGATGCATCGATCATTCGTCTTACGGATCATTTTAATCGAATCGATGATAATACACTATAGATAGTAGCGTAAATAGCAATAGTGTGCTGGCTAAGTAATGTGACAAATAACGATATCCAAATGAAAGGTAAACGCTTGACAAGTCAGAGCATTCGCGTCGGAAGATGATTCGAAGCGTGCTTATTGCAATGTTTATACGTACTCGCGCTAGTACACACTCGGTTTATAAATCGCGTTGGCCACGTTGTAACAATTTGCTGCAATAGTAAAACCTTGAAGATTCGACAATCTCAGTCGAAAAACAATCCGATCGTTAATTTTGATTAAAAATGAACGGCAAGAAGAAAAAGCGACTTTCTCGCTATTCGAATGATTCGGATTGTTTTGCGCTCGATACATCACACAGCACACCGCATATACGAGGCGCGCACGCCGTTTGTCGCGTTTGACGAAACGGAAAAAATTGAAGCTTTGCCCATTGATAGTTCGTTACCGAGAATTCAATTCGAACAGGAGGGTTGAGAGTGGAGCGAGGACGAGGAGAGAACGTCGGGGATACGTCGCTGATGTGCTGGGGTAGCACGAGGGTGCGTATACTAACAGTGAAAGATGCGTCAAGTGGAATAAGCGCTGGAGCTGAGGAATGCGCGTCAGCCGATTCTTGTTGACTTTAAGCCGCTTCAGCTGCGCCTCGGCGGACAGGCTCAGCGTAAAGTTGTCGCCCAGCACGTTCGAGTTGACGTTCCTGCGACAGATTGCGGCGTTCGTTCAAAAGTTTGTTCGTTATTCGTACGATTATTATGGTTATTCCTCGAGCAGATATCAAGTTCTTACAGTTCTTGCAGCTTCGGCAGACTTTTGAGCGCGTTGAACTCCAAATTGGCAAAGTTGTTGCCCTTCAAGATTCTGAAACAAAGCAGAACAAAGAGGTGAGCATGTACAAGGGTCAAAGATTCGTCCGCTTGTTCGCATTGGGGTCGAGCTCGATCGAGCGTCGAACTGCGCGTTCGCGGCTGATATCTCCGAGTGCTTTACAACGCATTGGGGTACGCTGGGGAAAGGGGGAAGCGGGTGAGTCAGCCATGAGACACGATAGGGTGCTGCCCCGACGGCGCTACAGACCTCGAGTGGTCCTTCCAAACGAATCGCGATCCGATGCATCGCCAACAGTTTACCGAGCCAACGAACAAACGGTCGATCGTTCGACTGCCGACGCAATACGGATATCCATCCCTTCACCGTGCGGTAGCGGTCGAGCGTCGTCGACACGTCGCCCCTGCGTCGAGGGAGTGGGCGCTTGACGGCTAGTCGATGCGGCTGAACCTTGAAATTCGATCGCGCGGAGAGTGGTCGGGCGAGCGAACAATGAGTAATAAGAATGACATCATCTCTCGGGAAGATGCTGCGCGGAGTCTGGGCAGGCGGATGACGTAAGCGAGCGAGTCTCCTCTGTCGTTCGCTACTCAGCTCTCCCCGTCGGCGTCCCCGTTCCAGCCGTCGATATCCGCAGTTCCGTCTCCATCTCACGCCCACGCAGCTGGGGTAGTCTGCGCCAACGGGCTCGTCCCAATAAGTCAACGAATAATCTACAGGACGTGCCGGCAGCAACGGTTCGCCTATCAGTTTTGCATTATTTTGTTCTACTTTGTCCTAGTTTGTCCCGTTGGCAGTCCGCGAGGAAAATCAAATATCGATGCGACGTTCGAAGGCTCGAATCTTGGTCGAATCAACGCACGTTAGGCCATCCAAAAGACACGGAGCTCGCGCGCGTGTTTGGCCAAGATTTGCATACCCGCCAGACGACACCGACACACGACAAAGCGGACGAAAACGCACGGGCTCGTAGGTGTGAAGCGGCTTCGCGGTGTTTCGTTTGATTTCGAGGAATCCGCCGTGTAGCCAATAGGCCAGGCGTTCCGGCAACCGAACTGAACAAAAGCCGAACAAATCCAAGGGGTGTAAGCTCGTGAGAAAAGACGCGGGACGGTCGCTATCCGCTTGGCACTCCACGACGATCCAAGTCCAAGGAATAAAAAGGCGGCGCGTACGGACGATCCGCGAAAAGCAGCTTAAAAACCATTATTTCGTCATTTTGTAACGAGGCTTTAGTTTTTCGGATAAAGAGACCGTCGCCCGTTTACCAGATGGCGATGCAATAGATACTTGTTAATTAAAAAAGCTGAATCTGCAAGTGCAATAGCAACCGAGATGACTGTTTTCTCTTTCCAACGACTGCTCGTTCGTTTATCGACATCAAGAAGTTCGTCGCACGTAATCAGAACTCGCTTAAAAACCGATAACCATTTGGTCGATTTGTACGTTCGACGCATCGTCGTGTAGGTGTTGTTAGTGTCGAAAAACGCTCAAAGTTTCGTCCTCTCACATTCCATTGTACACGTCGCCTTTTTATTCCGGAACGAGTTGGATTCTCGTTGAATAGCCCACCGCACGCCTTCCCTCATAGGCTTACACCCGCCTCAAATTTATCGCCAAGACTTTGCCAGATTGCTCGGACTATAGGCGCGCGAGGAGGAAGCACAAAGAGAGAGAGAGAGAGAGAGGGAGGGAGAGGATTGCGATCGGTAGGCTCGTGCGCAGTCCCCGTAAGCCGTACTCGCCAAAAACCGCGGACGTCACGCAAACCGGAATCTCCGAGGCCCTTCGGGCCTTGCGACTCGAATAATACTCGCGAGTACCGAGGGAAACACGAGGGAAGCCTTGTTTGCGAGCGAGCGCAGTAGTATGTTGCATAGATCCAACGTTCGTCGGCGAAGGCTGAGTTGAAGCGAATACGGAAGAAAAGGAAGAAGAGGAAGAAAAGGAAGAAGAGGTCGACCAACAAGCGATGCGGCCCGGCCTTTTTCTCTCGCCCCCAACCGACTGGCCCGTCTCGCACAGCAAGATCTTTCTCGCCTCTCCTCTCCTATCTCTCTTTCCGCTCAGTCCGTCGGTTCCCTCCGCAGCAGCTCCTTTATGTAGCAGCAGCAGCAGCGGTCCGTATACACCGCACGCACAATACACAGCTTCTCTCTGCTCGAATCTTTCAAAGCGACTTCCACGTAGATCACACCAGCTTTTTCAAACGTTTTCCCTCTCTTGTTTCCTTCTTGTTTTATTCTCACCTATTATTCGTGTATCTTTTTCTTTCCTACAATAGCTCCCTCTCCCGCCCCCCTTCGCCCCCCCCCCCTCTACCTCGCGCGCGCTCGCTCTTCTCGCGTATTCGAACACATTCGAGAAAAGTGAAATATACTTTGGATATTCTCCGCAACGACCACGAAATGTCCACTTGCCAGATTTATCGTGCAATTATCATTCTCGCTTTTAAGATTTAACCAACGTTATTCCGGCATTTACCTTTACGACAAAACAGGGATGCGCTGGATCACGAACAAACAAACGGACGTTATTATTGTCGTTGGACAATCGTCGAACTTCAAGCAGAGCCTTTGATTCGAAAAAATGAAAAAGAAAGGGCTAAGCTCCCTAACGCGTATCCGCTGTACACTCGAACATCCGTGACGTAACTACAAACGGAAAAATTCGTGGCGGCGGCTGCCTTCGGGCTTCTTTACAGCCGTTTGTTTGCCAAAACGTTGTAAAACTAAGCTCTCTCGCGAAAGTACCAGCTGCCGGACGAACTTGTTTAGCGAACCGTCTTATCCTACGAGCGTAGAGGGAGGGCAACGGAAGCACACGGAGTGCGGGCAGGCGAAACACGTCAACTTTGAAGTGCCAGGATCGAGAAGTCGAGGGTGTGTGTGTGAGAGAGAGAGAGAGAGAGAGAGAGGCGGTGGCTGGCCGAAAGCATACGGATAGCGTGTCTAGAGCTTTGTCGACGCATTCGATGGCGATGAATTCAAAGTCCGCGTAGAGCGCAAGGGGGACGGATACGGAGAGGAGCGAGGCGCGCGAATAAATAGAACGAGCTTTGATGCGACTGTCGCGGTCTCGTCCCGAGGCGAGAGCCTATAACGTACACAAGCACGGAGCAGCTCTCGCGAGACGCGTGTGTGCATCGAGAGATCGGTTCGGCTGCTGAAAAACAGGTTCGTCGTCGCAGCCGCAACCGCCGCGCGCCGCTGACAAAGGAGCGTTATTCGTCGCGGCCGCTCCTCTCTCCCTTCTTGTCCAGGAGCAAAGGCTTTCTTTCGATCGACCAATTCGATACCGCGATGCCGGACACCCGCCGTTGTACGTCTTTTGTCGTGAATGGCCAGAACGACGCGTTACGCAGCTCGTTTGTACTCGAGCCAGCAATTATCCAATTATCGACGAGCTCCTCGGCGTCAAAACCGCTAGTTTATCGGCGAGGCGCACTAGCACTTGGACGCCTAGTGTCGATAACACTACGACGTCGAAACCGCCTGAACGAGTCGCGCGAAAACTGCAGCTCGTTTCGTTTGGAACCGCGTTACTTGCAACGCAACCACTTGTCTCGTGACATTTTTTCACGCTAGTTTCGTCACGGTTTATCTTGCTTGCTACTGGTCTCTTCGCCCCAAACGCTAGTGCATCCTCCCGTTGCCCCCGTATGCTCCAAATCGAGTCAAACGCCCTGTTGTCGGCTAGTCTTGGAACATTTTTACTTCTCACTCTTACTTCTCTACTCGACAATCGTCCCGTCAAATTCCTTAAAAATATTCCCAACTTGCATGTTTTCTGAGTAACATTGGCAATGCCAATATCGTTGCATCTATCGTTAATTTAATACTTTTGCGCGTGCTCACGTCCGTGCTCTCGAAACGCGACCAAACTAATGCTCCAAACGGAGCATTAGTGGCTCGATTCGTCTCTCTCTCTCCTTTTGATTCCGACTTCTTTTCACAAATCACACAAACCCAGCTTGCCTCGCTTCTACGTTATTCTCTACCTTTTTAGCTTTGGATTTAAACGCTTGTCGACTCTCACGATTGCGTATTCGCATTTAACGTTTAACATTAGACAAAAATCGGATGGATTAACGGTAACGTTGTACTCTCCTAATCGTGTAGCTTTACGGGTCGGTTGATCAAGTTATGGACCCCTATCGTTTGGAATCTTTGTAAAATTGATAAATATCGACTCGTATAAACAGTCGTTAGAATAGCTCAAAGTGTTCGCTAACGATGGAGCAAAAGGGCACCTTTACACCGATGCTTCCAATGGAATTATAACTCGTTCGTCCATCCAACGAATACGTTACAAAAAGCTGGATATCAAAGTAACGTTAAATTGACGACTCACAAATTTTCGGTCCACGGTGGCAGACCATTGGGTGCCCCTACTAGCTCCAGGTCCTTGCAGATGACTGTGTTGCCCAAGCAGTTGCACTCGACTGGACATTGATTGTCAGAGGCACTGGCTGTAGCGATCAGTGACGTGCAGAGAAGCAGTCTCGAGCACCAGTTGACTAGACACATGATGTTATTGCTTGTTGTGCGTCGTCGCTTCATTTTCACTTTGTACAAACTGTTATTCAGCACTAAGATACACGCCCAACAAACACACTTGCCAGTGGGGAAAACAAGAGCTGCGCTGCTCCATTGTAAAACACGTAACACTGTCAAAAAGTTTGGAGCACCGATGTTCAAGTGCTGCAGGCCTGTTGTACAAGCGTGTTGTAGATCTTTACGAGAGTGAGGCGAAGGCGAATCAGCTCTCAAAAATGCCAACTTTGACTCGGCCCACGTAGCCCCATGACGACGCCTACGCCTCCCTCACTGCCTCGCTCCGCTCTTCCTTGTTGACTTTGGGGCTGGCGACCGCAGCCTTGTACTACGTTGCTGTACGGAATCACGAGAAGCACCACTAACCACAATTGCGAAAGGCACTGGCAATTAGCAATTGTCGAGGACGCGTTGCTCGTTTCAGGTTAGGTTCGGCATTCGCAACTGTGTATATATGTACGTATCTGGTATAGGTGTAGAGTACTGTGCAGCGTTAACGAGCGCACAGTTCACCCACGATCCGATCTCTGTTTCGACTGAAAAAGCAGAGATGCGCAGAGTTGAAAGCTCGGCGCTCGACCAGAACTCTGAGATTGGTACAAGAGAGATTGTCAGCGCTTTGTGCGTCTACGTGTGGCGGATTTTCGGCGCTGCTGCGAGCGCCACGTCGCGACCGAGTGACCGTACTAGATGCACTTGATCGGAGGAGGCTGCAGGGGCAACACCAAATGTGCGCTAAGGTCGCCGAAGGGGGGACGTCGACTCGCCTCACCGCGCCAATGAAAACGGTTGCGAAATCAATTTGTTTGATTAATCGTTTAACGAACGAGGAGAGCATGCAAAACAAATATCTCGCATAATTGGATTCATCGATCGAATAGTTACAACGCTCGTCGTAATTATAACGATAGTTTTCTACGTAAAGTTGCAGCTTGTACAATCTTATGAAAATTACCAAGTCTCAACGGTAACACCTCGATAACACCTCGATAACACTGTTTATCGAAAACAAATATAAGAATCACGCTGTATCATAGCTATACAGTGTACAACACTGATCGTTAAAAGGCTAAACGAGTGGCGGATAAGTCATGCTAATGAAAAAATTAAGTGGGAGAATTGGTCTTGAAACGTTAACGAGAATCATCCCTACAGCGTTGTTGTCAAGCGTTGTGCGCGATGTAGATTTTCACGTAAATTCATTTACCGACGGAATACTATTTAACGCCGCCATCTACGTCCATCTTTTTAACTTTCTTATAAATTCTTTGAAGCATCGCAAATTAAACTGCATTCGCTCATCAACAAGTTGGCTAAAAATCAGTTATAGTAGGTATACAAGATAACCGAGTTATTTGCCAGCAGCGTTGAGTTTCGCTGTCTTTGACACTGCACTCGCGTGCGATAAATTCGGAACCAGCGTATTGTTATCGTAAAGATACTTTCCCTGGCAATTATATTTCTGTGCCAAACGCACGTAGGGCTCGAGGTATCTGTGCCCCGGTATTTCAGACGACGAACGTACGTATTTCGTAGTGTAACTTTCGCGCGCTAACGAACACTCTGGGCATTGAGCGAATTCCGTTATCAAATACAATTTAACCGCGAGAGTTCTCAGTTGACGCTCCGTCGCTTGACGACAGGGAAAGTGCGCTGGCCCTTTGTGTGCGTACTCTTGTTGTAGATCAGGAGAGGGATATCCCACTCTCGAATCCATGGGCTCATTGGGGATGACTGGGAAAACTGTCCGACGGTTAGTCAATTCTCCCACACTTGGCTGAGAGGATGTCTTCGTTACACCATAGTTATAATTTGGACGCTTTGCGGATGTTACTGCGGCTTTCAAGATTCTTAATTCAACGGTTAACGCTTAGATAGTCGCGCGAGTTCTCATCGCGAGTTGACTAATTTAACGTTATGTTAATGCAAGTACTAAGCGATAAATACAATTTGTTTTATATTTCAATCATCGAAATGATTAAGTTAAAAATGCGAAGGTATATTAGTTGCAGTAAAAATTGTCAATATTATTTAGACTATCTCTACGAACAACGAATAAATGTCGACTGCCGCAGCCTTGCTGACCTTGCTATATTTGGGAGTTAGCGACGCACGTACAGAAAGAGAGACGTTGCGGCGTTTCCCACGATACGCGAGTATCAGAGTCATCTGTTTATCTTTATCTAGTTCTTTCTTTCGAGAGTCACTAACGTGATTGCGCTGTAAACTATTTGTCGAGATGGAGCTCACAAGCACGCGTACGAATGAAGACTGATTTAAAACACACGACGAGATAAAGAAAAATCAGACGATAATAAGCAGCATCCACGTTGATTTGTTTCAAGTTTGTTGACCAACTTTTGTACTCTGCATTTTGGCCTGCAATTGGATACGTAAGTACGCAGCCGTCGATAATTAAAATGCACGAATGATCAGCGTGGTTCTCGGGAAGACAAGCTCATCGATCGTGTCTGCGAATAATCTCGATCTATTTTCGCCTGCTCTTTGTCGGAATTTTCATCGACACTGTCCATCGGTTGGTATTTATTTGAAAGTTCCCTTCAAAATCTACCGTCGTCGTCGTCGTCGAAGTCGTCCAATTCGACGAATTGAAAGCCTGCGGGTTGCGTACATATACGCTGATAGAGAACCCGTCAACTGAAAGCGTTGATCTTGCGTAAATGAAATGTCTTTTGAAGATGATGGAAGGTGTCGATCTGAGACAGCGATTTCACCAATAGAATGCCCAGTTTGCCACGCGATAGAAATAAAACGAACAACTAAAAGAACCTGGGGCTTTTCGTAATAAGCCTTCTTACCTATCTCGACCGTCGTCGGTCCTCGTAACCTATGCCTCCTTTGCCTTCTATATTACGACTTAAATTGCATATTCAATTATTTCAACGTTATTACCTAGTACACGACGACAACGTTGCAATCGCGCATGATACTTGTCGATCAAAGAGAGTACGTTATAATTTTAGATTGCGTTCTTTTGCTCGATATTTGTATACCGTAAGGCCCTTTGTCAACGCAGATGTAGTCAAAACGTGGGAAGAGAAGAGAGCGCGACTAGAACGAAAACTTGAAGCTACGGCAGCTAGGCTGAGTTCGTACCAACAAGACGGAAAAAATTGTGGGTACGGTCAATCTGTTGGATCGGAATTCATTGAACGAACTTATTAGAGCAATGGTCTTTCGCAAGATTCGCCGAATTTCTCACCGAGGAGTTAACAGCTAGAAAGGATCGACGAATGACAAAACACGCGACGAAATCTTCCGTTTATAGAGACAAAGTCCTTTGAAGGAACAACGGTGATTCGTTAGTTTAACGCACGTATGCTCTCAAAGTTCGTAAGCCACGCGAATGAAGACTAGTTTTGGACTTGTCAAGACAGAGCCTCAAAGCGAATTGCGCTCAATATCGTTGCGAGAAACTTAGGAAAACACGAACTGAATACGTTCTGCGGAAAATCAAAGACATCGAGTACGAGTGGCAAGTTTATGCCACTATTTGTCGATTGTCAAATAATACCAATAATGTTGGGGTAGCAATCGCGTACGTCAAGTTTCCCTGCTTCTTCTGTTTATAGGACCGAATCACCGGAAGAATCATCACAATGGGAAACAGCGGGCGATAAGAGAGACGATCAATGCGGGAAGTGACAGCGTGGTTCGACAAGCTTAATTACATCAAAAAATGCGTGTTAAGAACCCCGATTTTTCACGACTTTTGCTTGATAGTGGATCAAATTTGGCAGCAAATTTCATCGTATTGGGCAGGTCAAGCGTTTCTTGTAAACTTACTGTAAAGTAAATACCGATGAATTTGGAAACTCGCCCGTTCCTCGTTTGTTCTCTTCAATTTTAACGATTTAAAAGAAACTGGAGGCAAATGGATCGAGCAGTTCTGGCGCCGGGTTCGTGGGCAGCGAGCGAAAATACGCGGGAATACGTGCGTGGCGTGTCTGCGAACGAAAATAATGAAATTTTCATTTACAATAACGTTATCGTCAATAATAACTCTTGTCGCGATTTCCATAGGAACTTTAATTTTGCCGATAATAGACGGACATTTACGTTTAATTTAACAAAGCTGCAAGTTGTACTTTTGGGATCAATCCAGGCGTCACGTGCCATCTAAATTTGAATTTGAAGATCGCAAGTACTTGAAATCTCTCTCGAAACGTCTTTATCGTCTCGTACTAACTGACCGATAGCTTTGTGCGGTCCGACCAAAAAGAATCTTTATAAATATATGCATTATTGCATACATATTAGCAGGAAAACTCGAGTTTAGCCAATTTTTCAAAACAACGTATCGCGAGTAATGACTCGACTCAAAAAATTATTTGAGATGCTCCTACAATCGAGAGCGAATCTTTAACGATTGCAATATATTTTGCGTATGCGTATTAGATATTTTGATATTGAACATTAAAAAATCATTGGAAATAATAACTAAAAGAAGCTTTGAATACTTGTATCGATAAAAGAAACGGCGAAATAAGGACAGTATTATTTATTGATTCCACAACTTTGATGTTTTTATTAAGATATCGATTTTACAAGCATTATATCAAAACGCTGTTTTGATTTATATATTTGTAAAACATTCTGTACAAATTTCAATTGAATATATTTCTTTGTGTACTGATTTACTATCGGTATTTACATAAAATTTATCATCCCTTGGTGGATTTAATACACTAGTGCAACATTAAGAATTGTATTTTCGAAACAATTTCGATTGTGTAACACATAACAAAATAAAATTTCTTTAATTCACTTGTGGGGGTTCAATAGTTTATAGAGAAACTCAATTCAACATCTATAATTTACAGTCTTTACGCAACGATTTGGGTACCCGGAACAGTATGTTTTGTCTTATAGTTCAATCACTCGAATAAGATTGGTAATTGAATTTCACCTCCGAGTTAATCACACAAAAAGAGGGAAAACTTTAAAAAATGTATTTTCTAATTGCTAACTGTTTATTCATATATGATTCATCGATAAATCTCTGTCACAGCTCCATTTGTCTCGTTACATCATAAAAAAACCTCGAATTTTCAATTAACCCGCTTCCGCACATACATATATGCATAATTCAATCAAGCTCAAATGATGTGTGAATACACTTAGTTGAACTCAACTCAAGCCATTGTAAAATTATCAAACTTTTACGACTAAGTATAATGTATATATGTATTATTTGTGTAAAACTTACTGACAAAATCAAGATTGCATTGTATTACTCAATGCTGCATCATATGACATAATATTACATTATTTCATTCCAAATTTTATATTGGATTAAAACCTTTGAAAGCACTATTGAGCTTCTTTCTCAATTACCTCGCGAGTTTTTCAAAATAGTTAATACACATCCGCCTAAATATTAAATGGGTACATTTTACCCACACATTTATTCTAATTGTATGCATCTTAGATGATTTTCTTTTTTTATATTGTACATTTCGCTTTTAAAAAATTATAATATTTTCTTTTGACGCATTTAAAACATCCCTAATCGTACAACTTCTACCTACTTTTGCAAAGATTGTACTGTTGTTCGCATGATTTTGTAATTGTAAACAAGTTTGTAAGCTAAAGTATAAATGATTAATAGCACTAATGACTTTAACCAACTTGTCAATGCTGATAACAGAAGTATAGGCAATATTTTTATAGTACAGAGTAGCTAATGTTACATCTATATGTATATTTGTATTGTTTACAAAAGATGAAACGTGCAAGTAAATACATTTAAACAGTTGTTTTAGTTGTATTTCAAATGTACATTGAGTTTTATTCAAGCATATATTTTATCACGATCTGAATATCTTAAAAGCCTTTCTTTAAACGTTATGCATTGGATTTTCATGTATCATTTTTAAATTTCTATTTTTCAAGTAGTTTTGTTTACTGTCATACATTTTGTAAAAACACTATTTTTTACAATAATAAGTAATATATTCTAGTAGTGCGATAATTAAACAAAAAAATTGTATCTTATTTTCTCAATGATCCAAAATTATTGAGAGAGAGAGAGAGAGAGAGAGAGAGAGAGAGAGAGAAAGAGAAAGCAAACTAATATTCCGAAAGTGACTGATTTAGCTAAAATATTTATAAAAATTATCTTTTGGATTTTCAGTCTAATATTTAGCTACGCGCAATTTAGGACTGCCAAGTATATATGTACAGATATGCACCTCAAATAAAGCTGCACTACTAGAAAATGTATTACAACCATACTTGTATCAAACTTTTGTAACAGATGCTTACACTTTTGTCTTTTGTGTGGCTCAGTATGTAAATAGCCACAGCGTTGACAACTTTATTTTTATAATAAACAAGTGTTGCTATTCTTTAAAGTTTGAGAGATGTATTGTAAAAATGTAGTTGCTACTTGTTCTTTGATAGGTCACTCATCTGAATATTATGTAGTTGGATGATAAGAGTTGATGAGTGCTGCATCTACAGGCTCCATACATGTTGGACAAGTAAGAGATCGAAGCAACCAATCATCAATGCAGATAGCATGATAGGTATGCATACAGGGTAAATAACGCACCTCTTCTCCAACTACTAACTCCATCATACAAATGACACATTCGCCTTTCTTGGTGCCATCAAACTCTCTGGTAGGTAAATGTTGTATCAATCCAATACGCTTGGCCATTCGTACATGCTGCTCTTCATCATTGATGATTGACCCGCTTGCAGACCCTAGGCCAACTCCAATTCCAATGCCATGGTTCATTCCAATTTCTGTGGACTGTAAATGACGCTCTCTAATGGAAGCAGGTGGATAATAATTGCCTGGCATTTCCTGTAAATTATTTATAAAAGAATAGTGTAAAAGTATTTTTGAGATGATTGAGTTTAGTAAAATTGAGAGTAAATGTATGCAGAAGTATATTATTGGTATAGTGACAGAACTGAAAGGCTAATGACAGAATATTGTTCAGTAATATTGGTTGAATGTTAAAAAACCATGGAAATCACATTGTAAGCGGGCAGGCTGTGCTGTCTAAGATTGTCGTGTGAGGAAGCGGCGGTGACACCAAAGCCTACGGGATCGGAGCTGCTGGTAAGAAGATTGGCGTTGTCTTGTTGACCGCCTCCGACACAATTAAGACAGTTGCCCATTCTGTAGCACTGAGAAGATTCGCCAAGAATTCAGAATCGAATCCAATAACGGGAACGGAATTGGTTGAATGTTCCTGAGGATGACAGGCTGCACGCGAATACATCAGCTGGCAACAAACGGACAGACGAGAAAAAGCGAGCCAGAGGCAGAGAGAGGGAGAACTTATTGTCGTTGTAATTGTTAAGACATGTCCAATTGGAGTTGGAATTGTTAGCAGACTGACACTTAGCCAGATACAGCTGCAATCAGACTTCTTGAATGCAGTTTCTATTCAGCCAACAGCTGAGTTCTTGTCCTCTATTCGTATCTCTGTTCGTATCTCTGTCTGTCTGTCTGTCTGTACGTCTCTCTCTCTCTCTCTCTCTTTCTCTCTTGGTTTCTCTCCCTCTTCTCTCTCTACGTCGTTCTATCACGTTCTATCTCGATACTCGATGCTTTCTCGAACGACAGTCAGCAGTTTCAGCACACAAAGAACTACTCTCTTGTAAACACTCACTGTACATATTTTTACATAGTCTGTGTATAAATGTATGCGTATATAATACTGCGTGAATAAAGTAAATTCAAAGCATTTTTATAATATTGATATCCGATAGTGTTAAATTTTGAGAGCCATCCGATGTTGATTGTTTGCGACAGATCTCAAATTAGATTATTAAATAATTAAGGACATACGTATATACAGTGGTTTTAGAGAAAAAGCTACTATTTTACTTCGTAAATTAATTTTTTTATTGTGGTTGTAAAAACCATGTATTATGTTTAGTTTATTATCATCACAAAATTTTTCATACATTCAACAGAAGAGTATTAGGAATACGCTTTATAATTGTCATAAATTTCGAAATTACTTCTATTGACAAAAGTTAGTGCCGTGCATAATTATTCTGAACTTCAAAGTGACAGAAAAGTTGTTTTGCTGTAGGGCTAATATGAAATGTGTTTTTTGAATTGCGTAAATTTCCTGAATTATTTATTTGTTATGATTACCTTGTTTTCCTGTCACATGAAAATATTAATATTCTGTTAGTGCTTTTGTTTTATGAAAAAAGTACAAAAACACGTCTCCATTCCGACTGACAAAACGATTATATACGTATACATAAATGTATTCTTGATACGTTCGACGCATTGTATGACGTATCAAATTGGTAGGTTGTCTATTATACATAATAATAAATAACGAATGATATATCGGTATTATACGAGATAAAAGATTTTCCAATCGATAGTCAATTAAAATACTTGTAAAGTTATCGATTACGCATTCGGCTAAGGTCATATATCTGTATTATTTTTTTATAAACAAGCAAACAACCTTACGTGTACTATTAATTCATAAAAAAAGTAACGCGCGAAACGAAATGAGCCTATTTTAGAGATGTAAATATATTTAAATGAGGTTCAATCTTGACTAACAAATCAATTAAATCTCTGTTATCACCATCGTGAGTCAAGATCGGTTTTAGAGATTTTCCTCGATCTTAATCGGAATG
Organism: Chouioia cunea; assembly: GCA_030064505.1. Classification (NCBI taxonomy): domain Eukaryota; kingdom Metazoa; phylum Arthropoda; class Insecta; order Hymenoptera; family Eulophidae; genus Chouioia; species Chouioia cunea. The sequence goes on along the minus strand of JAOPFQ010000006.1, from coordinate 1,924,091 downwards.
ATTCAGTTAACAGGCAACGACACTGTTCTCAAGGCTTTTTTACTCGGAACAATTAAACAACAATTTCAATTGTAAACGGTTAGTAATTACTGCTAATTAGTAGATAATTTACAGAGTTTTAAATGAAAATATGGAATTTATGTTTCATAAATCCAGTTTTGCCTACATTCGCGAGTGAGAATAGTAGATTATTTATGTAGTTGTGAACAAGCATTTAGCTTTCATTTTTGTATATTAAGGTAGCCAAAAACAATATTCATTCCTTACAATTGACAGTTATTATAAATTCTGCAAATCACACTATTGTACACTAAGATCGGGTTGAAGATTGAAATTGCTGTTTAAATTTTACCGGGAAAGAGAGTCTTCGGAACAGTGTCGCCGCCTGTTAACAGAATCATCCTCATTCTAGTATATATGTATATATATTGACCCAAACATTGACAAATGTAAGGGAAAAGCTGTAATGTGCCTAGCATAATAAAGTGTGTAGTGTAACTACGTAGTCGGTAGTCGGCAGCAGACACATAAGTGGGATGGTCTATAGTAGCGATTCCAGAGCGTTGGGGCGTATAGCTATGCACGCTGTACATTGTACGTAACGTAGGAGATAAGCAATTTAGGGGGGGGGGGCAGTTGCAGGTACTACCTATTGTGGGTGTGCGGATGAGTAAAGAAAAAGTATCGAGCTGCTGATGGTGCAAATCGCACAAACGGATCGACGAACCGAGGTTAAACTTTGCTTGAGATGAGACGACAGCAATTGTCGCGGCTGTCAGTCTCGTCGTCGGTGAGTACCTAGTTGGCATTTGGAACGAGGCATTAATTATGTTCGATGTGATAACAAATTGATTCGTTTGTAGCAGCAGTGCGAAAATCCTAACAACTTTAATCGTACGGGCGGCTGGCTGCGACAATAGTACACGATATATAGAACAGAAACGCCAAGGTTAAAAGAAGAGAGAGAAAGAGCACGAATAGCTACAGTAGGAACAACAACAGCCATGGCGCGAGCGGTCAATCCCTCGCAGCAGAAGCTCGCGGAGAAGCTGATAATTCTGAATGATCGTGGAATCGGTATGCTCACTCGTATCTACAACATCAAGAAAGCTTGCGGTGACGCCAAGTCCAAGCCAGGCTTCCTCTCCGACAAGAGCCTCGAGTCGTCCATCAAGAGCATCGTGCGTAAGTTTCCTAACATTGATGTGAAGGGACTGCAGACCATCACGAACCTGCGCAACGAGATCATCAAGTCGTTGTCGCTCTACTATTACACCTTCGTTGACCTGCTCGACTTCAAGGACAACGTGTGTGAGCTGCTGAGCAGTGTGGATGCGAGCGCACTCCATCTGGACATCAGTCTCAACTTCGAGCTGACCAAGGGCTATCTCGACCTTGTTAGTAGCTACGTGAGCCTGATGATCCTACTGTCGCGGGTTGAGGACCGTAAGGCCGTACTCGGGCTGTTTAACGCAGCCCACGAGATGGTGCACAGCCAGTCAGACCCCAGCTTTCCTCGGCTTGGCCAGATGATCATGGACTACGATGCGCCGCTAAAGAAGCTCTCCGAAGAATTCGTGCCCCACGCAAAAGTATTGAAGAATGCGCTCGTTTCGCTATGGGCCGTGTACCCGGGGCGCAACGCATCGGCGGATGCCTGGAGGACCGAGCAAAAGCTGAGCCTGGTCGGTAGCCCGGGCCAGTTGCTCAAGGCAGCGGCTACCGACAGCATGTCTTGCGAGACGTTGAGCCTTGAGCGCATCGAGCGCTGGCTCATATTAGGCTTCGCCCTCTGTCACAGTGCGCTTAGTCAGGAACAGCCAGCTAAGTTGTGGGCGAGCGCGCTCGAGTCCGGTTGGGTGCTGGCCCTCTTCCGAGATGAGGTAATCTACATCCACCAGTACGTGCAATCGTTCTTCGAGGGAGTCAAGGGCTACGGCAAGCGCGTGTCCGAGGTGAAGGAGTGCCACAGCCAGGCATTGCAGAAGGCGGGCTACCGACACCGAGAGAGGCGCAAGTTTCTGAGGACCGCGCTGAAAGAGCTCGGTCTCATCCTCACCGACCAGCCAGGGCTACTGGGGCCCAAGGTACTACTCGTGCTCATGGGGCTGTCCCACGCGCGGGACGAGGTACTGTGGCTGCTCAGGCACGGCGACAACCCTCCGAGCCAGGGCAAGGCCAAGGCCCGGGGCGGCGAGGACCTGGTCGACCGACAGCTGCCCGAGCTGTTGTTTCACTGCGAGGAGCTGCGTGCCCTCGTCCGAAAGTACTCGCAGGTTGGTTGTTGGCTTATTGCTTATTAGCATAATCGTATACGTATTAAGAAAAATGAACTCGCTAAGTATATTTGGTGAGGTGATCAATGTACGAATTAATTTTGTTTTTAAATCACCATCTGTTGAATTATCAATATTAAGAGATAACATTTTTATGATTCGTGAAATGTTAGACTACAAATTCGACTTCAGCCAACTATGTATCAATGGTGGGGAGTGCAAAATTGGAATAAGATTGAAAAATGTTTATAAGCTTTCAAATTGAAATCAACAGAATATTTGACAATTTTTCAGCAGCTAATGCATGGAATTTCATCATTTCATTATTTACGATAATCATTATTTATGAGACGTTTTAAATGCTTTTTATACGGTCACTTTTCATGACTTTTTCTAATGTTTACGGCATGAGAACACAAGTATAAGTATGTAACCCACGTTGAAAGATAGTCTATTTGTTTATAACTGAATTCGAAGCCTTAGATTTGGCGCCATTTTAAAATATTTTGCATTAATAAATTGATCAGTTCTACATATCTCTAAAAATACAACTAAATTTTTGTGGTTTTTAACTGTTTCATAAAACATTATGTATACAAAGTACACACTTTCTATAAAATTGTAAGCCAATATCAAACAATAAATGTCATTAATTAATTTAAAAAAAGCTCGTTTATATGGCTTTTTGTAATACAGCGAATAATATTTATTCGCTTTCACAACGCGTGACGACTCATTTGGTAGGTAATATTAGCTTGGAAAACGGCGGAATCCACGTTATCACGGGCATATATATTTATTACTTAAATCCGAAGAAACGATTTTTCGATTTGTTTTACGCCGTTTGATTATCCGCTCAACCTTTTTATCAATTTGTTGCTGTATTCCATGTAATGTTTGCAATGCGTCTAAGCATACGCATCTTCCCTCAACGGCTTATTTCCTTATACAACGTTCGTTTAGAATTTATCTGTATTATTTGGGCTATTACGCAGGTGCTGCAGCGATACTACGTGCAGTTCCTCTCAGGCTTCGACGCCCCGGCGATGCACCAGATGATCCAAAATTTGGCCGTTTGCCCGGAGGAGGAGGGCGCCATTCTCAGCGACATGTGCTCGAGTATCGCCGGTCTCACGGTGAAGCAAGTCGAGGACGGTGAGATGTTCGACTTTCGAGCGTTCCGGCTCGACTGGCTACGACTGCAGGCTTACCTGTCGATCGCCAAGAGTAGCATGAAGCTCGCCGACAACCGAGAGCTGGCTTCCTTCATGGACGCCACCGTCTTTCACACGCGGATGGTCGACAGCCTCGACGACGTGCTCGTTGATACCTCGGACCTGTCCATTTTCTGCTTCTACAGCAAGATCTTCGAGGACCAGTTCCACATGTGCATCGAGTTTCCCGCGCAAAACCGCTACATCGTAGCGTTCCCCTTGATCTGCGGCCACTTCCAGAGCTGCACCCACGAGCTCTGCCCGGAGGAACGCCACCACATTCGCGAGCGCAGTCTCTCGGTGGTCAACATGTTCCTCGACGAGATGGCCAAGGAGGCCAAGAACATCATCACAACCATCTGCGACAAGCAATGCAGCATGAGCGACAAGCTGCTGCCCAAGCACTGCGCCCAGCTCATTTCGCAGGTAGTCAATCGCAAGAAGAAGGACAAGAACAAGAAGAACGCGATGGAGGTGCGTCGACCCGGAGCCGAGAGCTACCGCAAGACGCGCGAGGAGCTCACGACCATGGACAAGCTGCACATGGCTCTGACCGAGCTCTGCTACGCCATCAACTACTGCCCGACGATCAACGTCTGGGAGTACACGTTCGCGCCTCGCGAGTATCTGCACCAACACCTGGAGACGCGCTTCGCTAGGGCCCTCGTTGGCATGGTTATGTACGACGCCGACAGCAACGTCATTGCCAAGCCCTCGGAGCTGTTGGTGAGCGTACGCGCCTACATGAACGTACTGCAGACCGTCGAGAACTACGTGCACATCGACATCACGCGGGTCTTCAATAATGCCCTGCTGCAGCAGACCCAGCCCCTCGACAGCCACGGCGAGAAGACCATTGCCGCGCTCTACACCCAGTGGTACTCGGAGGTTCTACTCCGGCGGGTCAGCGCCGGCAACATTTGCTATTCGGCGAACCAGCGATCCTTCGTATCGCTGTCGGTCGAAAGCGCGATACCTTTTAACGCCGAGGAGTTCAGCGACCTTAATGAGCTGCGCGCTCTCGCCGAGCTCATCGGCCCCTACGGCATGAAACTCCTCAACGAGACTCTCATGTGGCACATCGCCAGCCAGGTACAGGAGCTCAAGAAGCTCGTGGCCAGTAACAAGGACGTGCTCGTTTCGCTGCGTACCAACTTTGACAAGCCCGAGGTCATGAAGGAGCAGTTCAAGCGACTTCAGCACGTGGACAACGTACTCCAGCGCGTCACTATCATTGGCGTTATCCTCAGCTTCCGTCAGCTCGCCCAGCAGGCCCTCGTCGACGCCCTCGAGGAGCGCATTCCTTTCCTTCTCAGCTCGATCCTCGACCTTCGCCATCAGTTGCCCGCCATCGCACCGCCGCTCGGCTGCACTGCTACTGGCACTGGTGGCGGCTCCGTCAACGGTGGCGCCCCAGGCGGCAGCGAAACCGCGCGCGTTGTCTCGGAAATGAGCTCCGCGGCGGGCTTAGGCTGCAGGGTCGACCCAACCCTCACCGCCGCCCTCAAGAGCCAGAAGCCCGAGCTCGCCGACGAGGACGAGCACATGCTCGTCTGTTTGCTCATGGTCTTCGTCGCCGTATCTATTCCGAAGCTCGCGCGCAACGACAACTCCTTCTACCGCGCTTCTCTCGAGGGCCACTCCAACAATATCCACTGCATGGCCACCGCCATCAACAACGTGTTCGGCGCCCTCTTCACTATCTGCGGACAGAACGACATCGAGGACCGCATGAAGGAGTTCCTCGCTCTGGCTTCTTCGAGTCTGCTTCGCCTCGGTCAGGAGGCTGACAAGGAAGCCACGCGCAATCGGGACTCGGTCTATCTGCTGCTTGATCAGATTGTCCAGGAGTCACCGTTCCTCACCATGGATCTTCTCGAGAGCTGCTTTCCCTATGCTCTCATCCGCAATGCCTATCACGATGTCTACAAGCTCGAGCACGCGCAGGCTTAGCTCTCCGCTGTATCTCTGCAAGTCGTGCATGTTCGACCTTTGTATTGCGAGACGTTGCATCGTCAATCCTTATTTGTACCCAAATTTTTATTATAATTTTACTACTTCTCCCTGTTGCCTATGTACAATATACATATATATGTAGCGTATCATTATTTTACATTTATTTGCGTTTTCTAAATTTAATAAATTATTTATTACTCTATTCAATCTCAATTTTTAGAATTTTTGCCTTGTCTTACGCGTGAGACCATATTTTGCAGAGTACTGCAATACGTGTCTGTTTATATTTTCAAATGAAAACAATATCATCCGAGAAGATTTCTTTCTTTAGGAATAACGTGGAATATCAATCTATCTAGCTGTGGCCGTAGGATTTTAGCGAGACAGTAACAAACTTCGAAATGTAACAGCATACGGTGACCGCATTATTTCGTACCATACTTCGTCCAATAACACCAAAGACTGAAAACAAGTACTGTGTGCTTATACGTACGCTCTATTAGTGACGTAAATCATTGGCAATTAGGATAATTTATGGATTTGATCAATCATCGAGTTATACATTACTGATAGACGAAAACTTTTCAGAGACCTTAAATTATAAAATGAATTAGTGAAATATCTTAAGGCGTGTATTAATAGTTTTGGTGTAACTTGTTTGAGCAATTAGAATCGTATGATTGCAACGTAATACGATTTCGTAATTGGATTATTGGGTAAACCAGGAAATGCTAGAATGGCAAAATATTCCCATTACCTACAAAATTAAAGTGATTTCTTCCAACTTTCTTAAACTATTGAATTATAAGAGAGCTTAAATATACAGACAGGGCGGTAATATTGTTATTATTATTATTATTATTATTGGTAGTAGTAGTTGTAGTCTGAAATCGGGTTGGTTGAGTGCGCACTGATGTAATGGTTTATTAACAAATATTAATGCGAAACGTAAGTGGACGACAGGTCTTTTGTGCACGTGACACGTTGTTAGGGATGCGTACAATGTTCAGCAATCAAAAATAACATTTATTTACACTAATTTTCTAGTATGATCTTAAGAGTTAAATAAATTACATATTATTACGTGAATTATCGTCCAGAAATTTCTGTCTGGGCACACTACAAGTCAGACTCCATTTCGCGTACACGCAAAACTATATTGCTCTTGTGCATTCACTTTACAGTACGTCAAATTTTCTCTACTTATAACGTAGAATTTTAATCAACAATTACAATGTTACTAATTCAGTGAATAAATTTTACGCGTGAATATTCACGTTCTTCGTGTCTCATGCTAAGACATGGGTTATTGTCGAGAAAACGGATGAAGCGCGAATAGAAGGCAACGCACTAAAGGCTTTATTTATTATAACATTGCTTTTGTTAAGTAATTTAATCCAAACACTACGACGAGATTTAAAAATATGAAGGATAAAATATGGTTGGGCGTTATATAAGTATCTACATTCGGTTTTCGGAATAAATCATATTTTACTTGTGAAAATAAGTACAAATCACTGAGGCAAGGCTCAAAATATAACTATATTTGATGACAATTTTTTTTCATACACATCTTGTTATGTTTTAAGAGTACTTCAGTCAAGTCAATTTGTACTTGTGCAATATTTTTTACTTATTATTGGCATTTTTTTACAGAGAAATTCTGTATACTTGGCAGTATACTCTATATATTTAAAATTTTATAAAAAATCTTTTGAGAGTATCGATAATTTAATATTTGCATTTAAACAAACCTATAAATTTGAACTCTATTATAATACTGCGTTAAATTTTTTTTCAAGTTTTATATATAATACATTTACACTCTTGCAATAATAATTTACAATCTAGTGAACTAGCAGCGATAAATAAAAAAAATGTGATGCATCCTTGCAGAGACGCCAACAGTTTTGTATTTCATTCAATGTTGCTACATGTTACTGAAAACCTCTAACCTGCGTATTTTGTAAATCCGATATACATGATTATTATAATATAGTTATTATGCTGAAGGTAAATTCAAATATAACAGTAAACCGGCTCTTATTGTCGATACCTTCATTACAAATAAACGTAATACTTGTTCAAATGTTATTGAATAAATAACACCTGAATGTGAATTATTTTGCTGTCAATTTGGATTACAACCAGTGTTCGGTCTGGTGCAACACGATGCATATCTCGTGAACACTTTAGTTGTGTAATTGATAACTTTTACCACACGTGACAAATAAAAAAAGTCATGCGTTTACCTTTAATTTTCAAGCAATTTTACATGAATTACTGTAATATCTGCTAAATTAAATGTACAGGAACTGACATACAAAAATGTTGTAATTTTGATTCTAGTACGCTCAATTATCCTATTCTAAATTACAATTAGGTTTATACACTTTTTATACAACACTGCGAATGCTCAAGTTTAATTGTGTAATGATTATCACGAACACGTAATATACATGTTTGATTAAATATGAATGAAAATTGTATAAGTATCCTCGCATAATGATATCAGGCAAGATAAATTGAATTTAATAACAAGATGACGAGCCAAACTTTTTAGGCCAGTGTTTTCCAGCAATATTAAATGAGATTAATCGTGTACGTTATGTAACAAATTAATCAAATTTGCTCGAAATAATGAAAAAGACATTATGAAACTGATTTTAATAACTGTTTTAAATCAATGCAGCATTTTGTGAATCTTGAGAATCTTCCCCAATCTTTGTTTAGCAGTTTTCATTCCCTTTTTTGGTTTTCGTTCTGCAAAATAATTATGCACTTATTATCGTCAATGTCTCTTACGAACTCTGTCGTAAAATTAAATACTAACTACATCGCTAAAGTTAATGTGTTATCGGCCAGTTTTGCTAGCTATTGCTTTGATGGTTATTGACAATTAGAGAAGATACCTACCTACAGGTATAGGTGCTGCCAACTTGGCTTTCACGTCTTTCAGTCGATTGGGACTTGTTAAAATAGATGTGTAGGGGATGTGCTTGACAACTTGTTCGGGTGATTTTACTGGCGTTAGTATCTCATCGTGAAGGGCTGCCACGGGAACTGCAACTCCACTCGTTAATTGGCCCTCGGCAGTTACGGCTTGCGTCGATGATTGTTCTTTCCGCTTTTTTTTGTAAGTTCTCTTCGATGAATTCTAGGTAAGAACCACGTTTGTTAATACTGATTTTTCAAAAAAAATCTGATTGCTTTATACTTCACTAAATTTAGTGATAAACAAAGGTAAAACTAGTATTATTCAACTGAATCACTGTGCTGGTTAGTTTTACAACTAATTGATAATTCTCTCCGCTTGACGAGAAATTGGGCGATTAGAGATGAGCGTCGCAACAGGTTTGAGCAATCTTTTTCAAACAATATCCCAATTGAACGAAGTAAACTTGCAGAGTGAAGTGAATAAGCTTTCAATGATACGAATAATACGTAACGGAGAGCGCGCAAGCATGTTCAAGCAATTAAGTTCGCTATAAAAGACAGTTCTCGTCCTGCTCGAAATATTGGCTAATCTTGGCTGAGACGCATGCACATGATAATAGCCTACCACTTTTCTTTTGACACGTTTCTCCTCTTCGACATCGCCATTTAAATCGTTGTCGTTGTCGTTGTCGTCGTCGTCCGCGTCGTCGTCGTCGTCGTCGTCGTCGTCGTCGAGTTCGAGTGCCTGATAATCCTCATCAATATCCTGGCAATTGTGCGCGAAAGCAAAGTATTTAAATAACGAAGCGGGGCTTGGTGAAATGAACTACAGACTTAAAGAAGTTTGACGAGGGGTTGTTGGAAAGAGGGTACGAGGGAACGTAACCTTCGTTAACAGGTGCGATAGGTTGTATTTGCTTACGGATTGTTTGGCTCGCTTTTTGGCAGCAGCCTCGAGGCCCTTTTCCACTGAGGTTTTCTTGGCGCCTTCGCGTGCAGGCCTATTTGTCTTTGGCAGTAGCGGGCCAACGCGAGCTTTCGGGTTCCAAGCCTCGTCCTCTTCTCGCTTACCCTTCGACTTGAACATGAACTCGTCTTCATCCGACACGTCCAAAGCCGGGTAGACTGTTGTTCAGAATCAGTAATCGAGTAATAAGTGATTAAGCTCGCTTTCAACTTGTACTCAAGTTGAAGTACTCACTAAAGTCGTCGTCTTGGTGAACTTTATCTATGTTCTCGATCAAGAGGTCGTCTTCGTCCTCGTCCGCCTCTTGGTCACACTCTTTCGTTAGTTCACTCTTCTCCACTCGAATACCTTTTGCTCGGGATCGCGAGACTTTGTTCGTCGTTGTCGTGGCAGTCTGCTGCGAAGCCGCAGCCGTCGGGTAACATTGGGCGCTGAACGAGAGCATCCCGGCGATAGCGTCCCTCGTCGACGGTGAAGCCCTGTCAGAACTAACCGTTTTCAATTTATACATACTAAGACACCGAGAAACAAACGAATTGTATCTCCTAGTGTGGCGTCTTTTAATGGATTAGTAGGAAATAAGAAAGAGAGAGAGAGAGAGAGAGACAGCTTACGAAGTACATACGCTTAGTGCCTACTTAGTGCGTCTTACCATCGTCAGTTTTGTTGACAGTTTATTATTCAGTTCGATATTATCAAACAATTATAAGAGACCCAAAATCAATAAAAGAAGGCTTACCCTGTCGTCACCGGTGCTTGTTGAATAAAGCTTACAACGTTCGCTGATGGGCTGAAAGTATGCGGTAGAGGTCCAAGATAATATTTTAATAATCAACTATTCGAGCGATAAACTTGAGATCGATAACTCACATAACGTCTAATCTTGATGTACCCCCGTCCAATGTGTACACCGAGGCTTTGAGCAACTCCTCGATACCGTTCGTCGGAGTCGTATTAATGGGGACGACGTCGAAGCTTGACTTTGACTTTTTCGCTTGGTTACCTACTTTCAAAGACTTCTTCCTTTTCGGTGCCTCGTCGATCGTAAATCCACCATAGTCACTTTCATTGCTACCGTCATGAAAATCGTACACAGAAGTTGTTTGTTTCCACGTCAGTTCCTTGCGGGTCTCCACGTTTTGGTCCAACACGAAATTCCCGTACATGTTGTTGCCTTTGTCCTTGGTGCTTCTTACTACTTCGTTGTCGCCCAGCTTAAATCTGATCACTGTCGGACTTTGTTTTCCATGCTTGATTAATCCTTTCGTGATTTTGCTCGTCACCTTTTTCATGCCTACTGGCCTTTTGGTGTTCGGATTTTTATGAGCGCTACTTGATCTACTGCTGTTTGATTTCTTGACGATAGCACTTTTGGGGTTTAATGTTTTGATAGCCTTAACGGGCGCTACGGTGCCCGTAATTGCTTTCTTTTCTTCCCAATTGGCCGAGTTTTTACCTTCGCTGAGGTACGGGAACGCTGCTGGTTTTGGTAAGGTCAATTTCAGTGGTGGTCGATTGACAAGTCCCTTTTTCGGCGACACCGCCTCTTTTTTTGACGACTGCTCTTTCGCAGATTTCAATTTCGAACTTTCGGCCATACGATCCGCTATATGAAAGTCGACAAAATCTTTGTTTGGTGGTTTCTTTTTCTTTCTCTTACTTTCTCGCTCAGGTTTTGGTGGATTGAGAGCTATTAAATATCGTTCCGCGTGTCTTATTTCCTTACTTAAATCCTTGAGTACCTTTTGACTGTTGATTGTTTGTGGTATTTGTGATCTACTTAGCATGCTGTACTGTAACGAAAGAAACGTTTAACGTAGACATTTTATTTTTATTCTTTTCAACGATATGAAATATATCTTGTAGTCTTGTTGTACAATAAACAATAAGCATTTGAATTCTTTTACATACGTCTTTATCGGTATTCCATTGTTTTAATATGCTTAATAATGCTTTAACACCCTGTAAGAAGTAAGTAGGACATTTTTTCTCTTCGCTATTTAAATCTTTGAGCTCTTTCAAGAGTCTTTTTGCTGCAAACCAATTAATAGTTTCAAATCCAGGATATTGAAATTTGGCTGGCGTTTTCATTTTTCTTTCCATTTCATATATTCTACAAGATATGCATTAATGAGCAGTGTATGCAAAAAATACGCAATTTAATATGCTTTTACTCACTGAATTTGCATAGGTATATTCAGGCTATGTACAAAGTTACCACCAAATACTAATGAATCTACAGGTGTCAAAACAGCATGAATCCAGCCAGTAGGTATCAACATGGTTTGTCCTTGCTTTAACACGCACTTGAAGCAAGCATCAACCTGATCTCCAAAAAATGTTTCGCTTTGCGTTGAACTGCACATCCATTGTTGGTACAGATGTAAATTCGCTGATGTAGGTTTAATGAGATAGAATACTTTTTCACCTCTCAATACATGATACCACACAGATGTACCACCAAAATCAATGTGAAAGTCTGTAAAACTATCTCTAACACCCATTAGACAATACTTTTGTACTTCTGGTTTTTTTAATTCACTATCTTCAGGCCAATCTCTAGGCCACACGTAATTTACCCAGTCTAATTTCCTAGCAATATATGGTGCTTCAACCAGAGGAGAGAGACTAAAATCACAATTGGTAATTTAAAAAAATGCATACCTAGAATATTCAATTGATACAACAAATGTGCACTAACCCCGTATTTGTAAATTCTAAACTTATAACATTGAGAATCCTAGATCGATTGGGATCATAATAATATTCAACAAACTCTTTCAGTGTCATTCGAACATTATTCTGTTTAGCAACATCAATTACATCCATTTCTCTATTACCACCTAAAACAATGTTATTTTGAAACGTAAGTATGTGATCTAAGTTACTCAAGAAAAACCAAAAGTAATAAGTTTCAGGATGAACTAAATACCTATGTAGTTTTGTATGTCATAAAGACTAAAATTTGGAGGTGGTACAATCATATCTAGACCATCTTTAGTATCCACAACTATAGGTACATCAAATCCATTAGTTTGTAAATATTGCATAGTCAACTGTTGTCCCTTTAAATGTTTAACAATATCATCAGCTCTTGGAAAATGCCTGGACTTCAATTCTCTGATAAAGACTGGAGTACCAGTTTGAACAGGTTTCTCTTCTGCTTTTACTTCAGAGTAATTATGTCGATGCCAATTAGTTTTGATTTTCACTGTAATAAACGTATATAATACTGTAAATAAAGAAGTGAATAAGTAGTAATGACTATAAAATATCTTGCGCACTTATAGAAAAGCCATGATTTGGTTCGCATCGAGGACAATGAAATTTATCTATTTCTGTAGCCGTATATTCTTTGATGGATATACACCTGCACAAGAGCAAATATAATTTAATAAAGAATAATCATTATGATGATAAATGAGAATGAGGAATCATAGAAAAGTGAAGCAATTATAAATAGCTAATTAAGAAAATGTTTATTCAAGTTAGATTTTCCAGAAGGAATGCAAGTAACTAGAACAGGTTATGTTTACAATAACAAAGCTCAAAGGGAATATGTCAACAAATATGAATGCATTCAAATTGAAAACATATAATATAAATGACAAAGAACCTTAAATGGTTAAAAAAGAAACAAAAATATCAGCAAAATGTCAGAGTGGAAAACAAGCAAATAATAGAGTAAGACTAGAATAGAGTATTGAAAGATAAAAGGCAAAGCAGAGAATACGCACTGTCCATGGTACCAAATTCTGCAAAGATCGCACTGAATCATGAATTGGTGTGGGTCGAAGGGCTGACCACATAAACATTCTCTTGTTTGTATGTCCATTTTTACCAAAAAATTCTCTGGAAGATTGTTAAAACAGCCAAATAAATGTATTAGCGAGTTTATGTAGCATGTACCGCAACGCCTACTTGATGAACGCAACCATATAGACCATAGATTAACGGAGTGTGTAGTCTGTCTATTGTAAAGGAGAATATCAAGAAAATAAACGGTCGAGAAATGACACGAATGACGAACGTTTGTACTGTGACCCATTTCATCTTTGCTGTGACATACTGTCTACGTCACATTTTATACAATTGCATGCTCAAATATTAGTCATACATTTTCGTAAATTGCGCACATTTTCAACTTTTTACTCTTCAATACTTGCTCATGAATACAATATAATTTTCTTAGCACTTATATAATAATCAAGAAAATAATATTTCTGACACCCAAACAAGAAGGCAAAGTGCGCATGCATCATGGACATATTGAATTTTGGTAAACGACAATAACTAAATTTTTAGGCTAAATACAATTATATTCTCTTTTTTTTAAATACACCTTTCAAAAAAGTTATTTATATATTTATACGCCACGAATATAGATACACTTTTACGCTTGCAGCTATACGAGTATGTATACGTGTATGAACATTTACAAATACCAAACCATGGCACTCATACTAGAAAATTGATTTAAAATTAATTTATCAAACATTTAGAAACTTACCAAAATCATGGTTTTGAATTTTGTACAAGATTGTGATAAATATAGAGGTGAGATTGATATGAGCATTCCCTTATATAATATGTAATAAAGCATAATAAAGCTAATAGACTTATCGATCGATCAAAGTATTGCCCTTATAATTATGCTAAAAATCCTATTAAATTTTTTATTTTTTCTCAGGTTAGCAATTTTCCAGTACTTTTTATATTTTTCATTTCTTCTTTTTTCATGAGGGTGTAAAGAATGAAAAATGCTTTTTTAAAGGATGCATTTGACAATTGAGGGGAATAAATTTATTTTTCATTTTTAACATTTTTGTGCCAAGGTTTACGCCGCCATGAACACTGTAACTTGTGTTAATGCTAGCACCCCCTCTGTTTGCTATTCATACAAGCAATACACTAGGCGTTCGTCACTTTTTTCTGAAGTCTATGGGCATCGGAGCTTTTCGTGGCTGATGATGCCCCATAAAATACCAATGTTTTTGGAGTATATCTTTGCCTCTTGAATACGATTCTCGAGGGTGTTAAACTGTAAGAAATAACTTTCGAATATTTATTAATAATTTGAGTGTTTAAAATGCTATAAATTTCTTTATATTAAAATGATGCATGTTTTAATAATAAGAAATCATGATCAGTTTGATATAGCATTTTTAAAATCAAAATTAAAAAAATATTGATTAGAAGCTAGTATATTATAGTTCAACTAACGAAAACGCTTGGAGTCGAGTGAGTCTATTGTTCAACACGCTACAATTTTTGTTAATAAAGTTACAGGAACCGCTAAGACACTAAATGACTTTTTATTTTATAAGCAATTTATTATTTTTTGAAAATTGAAAAAATATTAAATGAGTGATATTACAATTTAACAATGAAAAACGCGTAATTTCAGTGAATCTAATTGTTTAAACTGCTTCACCTTTTTTTATTAGAGGTACAGGAATGATTAAGTATTAATGTAATTTCTGGTTTTGTAATCAATCCATTGTTTTTTGTCTAAATAATTATGCATCTGTGACGAGTGTTTTGATCGCATCCCCTCATGCACCGTCCCGTTGGTTTAGCAACTTTTGTTTTTCATTAAGTGCTCGTAACAAACGAAAAATACACGTTGAAGCTATCAATCGCGCGCTGATACGAAGACGACGCGCGCAATTCAAGAAAGAAGGGCGATGCGTCGTGTGGACGTTAATACACGGCTCATTAATACACGTCCATCCTTGTACCGTAACTAAGTTAAAAATATCATGTTTTCTGAATTATAAGTAGAGGAAGAGCCTGCCTTCCGTATTACACATTTGATACGATGTTTGTGACTAAGTAATGTTTATATTTGATGCAGTCAACACTGCGTTTTATGTTATTTCAGCATCCGCATCTCATTAACATCAGCAGAACCATTAATATATATATTGTATATATATATATAATGTATATGTATAAATAATTGGAATTTCCAATAGAAAATAAAACCGAATATACTTGATCTGAAAAGAGCGGATTTTTATTAGTTATTTGATAGATACATTTTACAACAAACAATCAACCAAAAGTAATTTTACGAGTACAAATCTTACCTCAAAAGATAAAGTGTCCATTAATCTGTGAAAAAACGTCTAATTTTTGATAACGAATTACAGGTGAATTTTGTTATTTCCAATTAGAGGATAATAATGTAGATTTGGAAAAAGTTTAGACATTTACACTCAGCGCAAAATACTAATGTATGTTAGTGAATTCAGTGAATGTGATTTGTATGTGTATTCACCAATCAAGACCTATACTATTTAAGTTCATCGTAATTAATAATTTTTTGATAATGTCAATTGGGTCCCGATTCACCGGCGCTACTCTTTGTTACACAGCGCGAGGGCAATACCCTTCTAGTAGTTGGTGTAGCTTAGAGTTTCCGTGAGATAGCGGAGCCATTTTGGAAAATTGTCGAGCGAGCTCGTGCTGATCTTATAATTTTTTGTTTGTTTTTTGTCTCATATGAACCCGTAATTAGTGTGTCCTAGATTTTTGAATGGGACCAAGCGTCGGAGCAGGTACCGTTAGTATGACTTGCTTATCTCCAAACTGGGGTTATTATTGTGGTCAATTGCGTGCTTCCAGCTCATCAGTCTGAGCAGGGTCGAAGTCAACACACCCTGATCGCGTCGTTAAATTTGTCGGTTAATTAATCCTATTCTCATGTCTACGTCCAGAATGCGCTTCTTCATTGGATCACGTGATGGCGGGATCGATAGCTTTACTCCCGCTACCTGAGACCGACCATAGGTGAGTAAAGGGCTGTAGACGTAGGTATATATTGCGCCTTCAACGCTATACCTCGCCCACACCACCTTCGGCCTCTCCTTCATTCCTTTTATCTGGAGGATCCAGATGACAATGCAAAAGGTGCATTCTCTTCTGTTGCGATAAACGAGTCACAAGTGGCAGCGACTACCTCCATAAATTCTCTCTGCACATTGTCACTGGCGTGTTCCATTAATGCTGCAACCTCGGCTATGGCCAGCGACCAACTCTTCTTCTCAATTTTCTGCATAGCGTGGTCCGGAAAAAGTACTACAACGGTTGATCATTGCTGAAGAGTCGATGCCTCGAGATACTTCACCGAGAAATCCTATTGTGAGGGTAATTCGGTAACGATCATAAACTTCGAATCTATTTTGATATTCCGACCTGCGACTGCACTCTTCGTTAAACCAGGTCAGCTATACCTACATCTCAACGGCTTCAGTCATAATATTGCTTCTTCCGATCTTCTTCTGTCACGTTATGTCTAATTATAAAGTCTCAAAGCGTGCTTGATCTCGGAAAATGGGTTTTCCAGAAAATTGACCAAACCTCAATACTCGATAGGTTCGCTGTATAGATCGCATGCTAAAACTCATCCAAGTGTTTATCTCATTATCTGTGGTCGCCATCCACACAAATAGAGATCATCATCTTATGGCGCGTTTTAAAAAATCCGCTTATTGATGATAAGGAGGGATGAACACATGCTGTAATCCATATTCTTTGAATGTATCCTCGAAGGTTTTGCCTGTGTAACATTTTCCATTATCTGTTACAAGGTAATCAGTTATTCCCCACAGAACAGCATAAGCTCGTCTAAAGTTCTAATGAGTGCCTTTCCTTCGACCGTCAAAAGTAGCTTGAATTCCATCTACTCAGTAAAATGTTTCTAGAAAACTGTCAAATACTTAAAGTAGCTCTTGCTTCGTGGCAACTCTACCAAAGCAGTCGAAACTACTGCCCATGGTCGCTCCACCACGCGTTAGCGTATCAAACACAAGGAAGTTCTCTGCTCAACTTTGAATTTCTGACGTTCCTGACAACTCTTAACGAAATTTCTTACATTATACTATCATGTTACTTCTGGCTTTAATTCCAAATTACATCCTTTTTAAAGAGCTTTATGAGAGGAACATTAATATCACACTCATGCTCAATAAATCTGGCGTACCAACCTACTATGCCTAGGAAACGGATAAGTTGCTTCGCATTTTCTGGTACAGGGTAGTCGAGGACTGGCAATACCATCAGAAAGATCAGACGTATTCTCCACGTCTTTTGCCCCCTTTAAGATTGACAAGGCGTTCGCGGGCGTCAAGCCTTCGCTTTACTCCACCTTGGGAACTGGAGTCTCCACCACACGAAAGGGCTTAGTAGCTATGTGCCAGAATTCCACAATTTCTGGGTATATGGTCAACCGTTCGACACGGGATACCAAGTCATCAGTTAGGTGGTTCCTTTATCTCATTTGCCCAATGGCACTCACTCCCGCGGGGGTAAGGGGATTTGGTATTCTGATATTATTTCTTCTACTGAATTTTTCAATAATACACACCAGGAATTGAACATATAGTTTGGATACTTACATTGAGAAATACGTCATCATTAATTAATTTCCTTTATATTAAAATCAGCCATTACAGCCATATATGTAAACACTAATAAAATTATTGACACTTTTATTTAATACTCTCTAGATCTTTAAATAAATGCTTTACAAATTCTCTTGTTAACTTTTGACTTGCAATCACGTGCACAAAAACCTTTCTTAATCAAGTGTCGCGTCAGCGACCTGCGGCATGCATGCTATAAATAAATATAAGCAATAACCCAATCCCGTCTTTACATTTTCGTCGACTACTTATTTCTAATTTAATTAGTGGCTGTTGATTAATTAAGGGTAGGGAAACTACGTCATCGCGTCAATAGCCGATATAATTGTATTGGCTCAAGAAAAAGAAACAATAAAAAAGACAAAAATAAAATCGCGTTACTCCTCGCATTGCAATTACCATTTCACCATTTTCTTCTGCGCAATTTTTCCCGCAAGAGATGTCATGTAATGAAGATCTTAAATTTATGTTATGTCTGTCATTCTTCCGACGGCTACAGTAACTCGCTGTAAAGGACTACTGATAAAGGAGTCATAAGTGCGGTTGATACGAGACGACTTTGACGAGTAGACAGAATGAACGTCGGTGAGTGGTTGCTCATAAACCGATTCTGGGAAACAGTACTAATAGTCCCCGAATGGTTTGGTCTGGTCATGGATAGACAGGTATAGATGCATTTTGAAGGAGTGGTCGCGAGCCTGACACGCGACCTTCAAGCGACGCGAAGTAAAGTCAAGTCTTGTGACGATAAGCACGTCAAGTGTGCATACTGCCACAAGCACACTGCGAATAGAGTTGAACCAGGTAGCGCATATCTTAAGCAAATGAGACGTAAGAGTCGTAGAGCGATACTTGCTGCAAAAGGTCGGTTTAATGCTGACAGGAGTGAGCGTAGTCGCAAGGTCGACCAATAGGTAATAGCGAAAATAGGTAATATGAACATGAGGAAAATCAGGAAAGCTGACATGAGCGCGAATGAGGCAATGTGATATCACCAGCATCGAATAAGATGCTGATCAAGGATGCAGCCATTTCCGTCAAACGCAGGATAGAGAAGACGCAAGGTGGCATAATAAAAATGTCAAAAATTAGGAACAGTAACTGAAGAGATTTATCGGCAAGATTATTGGCTGATATGCAAACTTTATCGGGAACATTTAAAGAACGCATTTACTCATGTACCAGTTTTTTCGCGATCAGACTTCAGCAAGCCCTATTATGTGCATTCTGACGGCTCTGAGATTCAATGGTTGATACTGTTCTTTGCAATAAAAAGGTTTAGCTCGTATATTCAACTAAATGTACGACAGTGACCGATCGTAATACGCTGATGTGGTTACGAAATTGAAAAGGATCCGTTAGAGCGCTTGACGCGGTGGGTAATCAAGGTGTAGCAGTGGGATTTTAACATCGTCTATCACTAGGGCGTGATAGACCATGTCTCTGATACGTTGTCAAGAGAGTTCGTGGAGAAAAGTAAAGTTGCAGCTTTTAGTAGGATCATTCGGTGATAACTATTGGGGAAAGGCATTTGAGGATACCTTGAAGGAGTATAGTATCGAGCATGTCTTTATGCCGCCGTATCACCAACAAGTAGACTGCGGAGCGCGCAATTTGTACACTAAAAACGATGATTTTAAATTCTGTGGAAGGATACTTTAAAAAATGAGTTTTTTTAGAGTACTAGAGATACCAGAAGTATCTCTAGTATTCTTAAATTTTAGCCTAAATTCACAGCAAGTCAAGAGTTACGAAGAGAAGTTGAGAAGCGTGGATCGATTATTCGCATCAGTTCGAAGATAAGAAAGGATAGCCTGCAGCGATTGAATATTTTGCAGACTTTGTAGTGCGGCACATTGTGTAGGTGCAAGACTGTCGAAAGTCCCATTCCCAGTGGGAAATGGGGTGATATGAAACGTACACACTTTGTTGAGTGCGGCGGCAAACAGGAATCCAAAACTCGATCCCAAGTTCCTGAGATTATTAGCAATGTTGTAGATTTTGTCACCAGAGGTGTACATTCTTGAAACTGACAATAAAAATAGGGTATAATAGCCCACGTATTTGAGCTGAAGACATATTCTTCTGCGTGGTGACTGGTGAATCGCGCGAAATATGAAATCTTGTATCAGGCGATGTGATATTATAAGTGCCGTCGTACAATACGAGCGAGAATGTGAGCAAAATAATAATATTATTGGAAAATTTCATAGGTTTTTGAGTGTCTAAACATCCCCATATCGTCTGGCCTTGGACGTCTATAAGCGAAATCCAATCAGGAGCCGCTCACTACCTCGTATGAAACAGAAACGATGAGCGCGATGAACGTCATCGTAGCCACGAAAGATTGATGAAGACGAAGAAGGGTTATTGAGAGTTTCTGAATCTCGTCCATGGCGCTGACGAGTGGTTTGGCTAGAAGATGGAAATGCCGGCGCGACGTTATCTAGGATGGCTGCACAAGCGGTAGGCTACGGAAGCATCCGCACGATAGCGAGAATGGCCCTGGTTTAGTGCCGTGGATTTAACGATGCGATGTATGACCGCGGGATATCTGTTTAGGCTTGTCTGTTGAGTTAGCATCAGCATCGGGACCATCGACATAGGATGCGCTGGGTTCAGCAACTTTGCGTCAGCGGTAGTTTCTCATCGATCACTCGGAAGGTGTGCCATTGTGCAATCCAAAAACAGGATTTGACAACCTGAAGTGATGTCCGTTTGATCCGAGATTCATCGTTTGGTCTGAGCAGCGATGCATATAGCCGCAAGTTGTACAGAGGAAGATCGTCGTCGCTACAGATACGGAAATTGTGACAGACTGGGAGTTTAATCCACCGACTGATTCGATAGCACTCAGCAACATCTACAACTGTTGTGGATCCGGAATATAAGACTGTGAAAATTACCGATGTAGGGATTGAGCCCCTGGTGTCAGTCGAACCTATGTGGACGAAGACGTACGCATCTGCATCGGCGATTGGTGAACCTACTTCTCTTATGAACCGAAAGGTTGCCGCAATTCCAAATCTCTGAAAGATAGTGAATTATAGAACAATATAATTGTTCAGACAAAATTTGTTTAGGATAATGGGGACACTCTTTCTGCAATGTTGATTTTGACTTGAAGATCAATTTTTAAAATTATTTGAAGATCACAGTGATTTTTTAACATAGAAAATACTATTTAGCACTAGATATTAAAAAATGGAAAATGTTATGTCTGAAATGGTGGCTAAAATGATTGATGTTGGTCTAAATTAGGAAAATTAGGAAAATTTTCCAAGAAAATTAAAAAAAATTGTTGTTGACTTATAGGGAAAAAATGTTACAATAGACTTCATGGTCACAGTTCTTGCAAATTTTTATTTTAACGTCAACTTTCAAGGTTATTCGAAATTTAAACTGATTTTATTAAATAAGAACCCCTACATTCGATTTATGAATTGAAAAGCATAGGGAAATTTGGAAATTTTATAGTAGAAATAATGTCTCTTAATCTATGTATGATATCAATATATATGATATCTATAGAAAACAAAGAGAGAAGAACAAAAATCAACCTCTAGACAGATGTAAGAGTAAGAATATGCGTGCATGAATGATTGTGTGCAGAGATGCCGTGGCATACTCACGTTGGCATTATGTAAATAGGACTTTGTAGAACACGTAATGTATGGTATGTGTAATAAATGTGAATTAGTAAAATCTGCGTCTTGTAATTTAATGAAGCCGTCTATCCTATCGTTCGTTCTTACATGCACTCACGGGAGCGATGTTCGCTCCTCGATCCCGACAATTAATTAATACAAATTGACACATTCAACGAGTGGACTATCATGGCGAGCCAATAGTAATATACTGTTAACTCCGTATTATCGTATTATTGATATGTCGTCTAAAAGATAAACGTATTGAAAGATGAGCGTACTGTGTACTACTGCACGACAATTATTGTGGCACTCTCCTAAAAGCATTAACATATCAATAATGTGATTAGGCGGATAATTAGCCATAATAAGAATGCTGGTTCAAAGTAGTTATTTTGTTAAATATTAACCTATTTTAATACAATGAAGATAATAATATCTTCACAATATTTAAATAAACTGAAATTATTGAAAAGATGACTAAATTGTAACTATAACGCAAATGTTTATTATTTAACGATTTAGTTACAACATTAAAATCGTACTGAAATAATATGAAGTGTGAAACTTGATATTTAATCAATTTATTTTTAGGTTAAGATAGTTGTACTTCTATAATTGACGAAAAGGTATTGAAAGTGAACATTTTATTGATACCGATTACATATATTAGTAGTAAGATTAGGGATAAAAGTAAGCATTTTTATTTAGAAAAAGCTGTTTGGCCTTCGAATAACCTTTAAAAATGACATTTATTCAAAATGGTTTAGAGGTATGGCCTTAAAGTCTATTAAGATTTTTGTTCCCTGGTAAGTTATTAAAAATTAAAAAAGGTTCTCTTCGACGATTTTTCTAAATTTGAACTTAATCTAATCATCTAAAGGTTTATATCGACAAAATATACTCTTTTTGCTATTAAAACGGATGCAGAAATAACCATATTGATGAATTGTATTTCTAATGACTTTGATTTTTAGATCTAAAATATAAAAAATAGATCAATTAATAGACTGACTCAATTTGTGATGTTTCAAATGTTAGAAAATAAATAATCTTGGAAAAATTTGTTATAGGGAAATATTAGTTTAATTGATATGAGATATATAATATTTAATAAAAAAAATTACAATATTTGACCGGATAATGTTGAAGAAATTTAAGCAAAATGAGAAAAGGTTAAAAGAATTGAATTGGACCTAGTAATAGTGGTCAATTGGAGTCAAACTTTTAGGAATACATGTTTCGAATACACTTTGCTATGGTAGTGAGTTGCATATTGCTGGTGCCCTCGTAGATGGTACCGGCTTTGCAGTCGCGGTAAAACTTTTCTTGGGGATAGTCCTTGGTAAAACCAATACCACCCATAAGGTCGATACACTTGGAGGTGAGCCTCTGGGCCATTTCCGATGCGTAAAGCTTGGCCATTGCGGCCTCTCGTATTACCTCGGCTCCACTGTCGACAAGGCGTGCCGCATTATAGACGAGTAATCGCGCACATTCCAACTCCATTGACATTTGTGCTATCTGAATCATGAAAAATGAAATATATATATTAAGAAATGAGAGTTATAAGAATAATAATTCATTATCTATGCGATATATGTATATGATAAAGTGATAATTTAAATAAGTAACTGAGTAATTAAGTGATAGATCCAAGTAAAGAGGCAATATAACCTGGTGCTGAACAGATTGGAAGGAGAAAAGCGTTTGGTTGAACTGCTTTCGCTGTAGGGTATAGGGCACGGTAGCGTCAAAGCAGCCCTGAGCTATGCCTAGCATTTGGGCTGCGATACCGACACGGCTTTCATTGAGTAGAGCCGCCGCGTATCTATAGCCCTTGCCCATTTCGCCGATCACACTGTCAGTTATACGAACGCGCACATTCTCGAGTTGCAACGCACAGGTGCCCGAAGCCTCTAGTCCGAGTTTTCTTTCAGCTCGGGCCACTGTTAGTCCCGGGGTCTCGCGCTCAATCAGAAAAGCAGTTATGCCTACAAACACGTATCATCGAAATTAATGCTGAAACTGCTTTAATAATTAACGGCTTGGAGTATCAGTATTATGTCAATCAGATATTAAAGTACATACCTCGATGCTTAGCCTCTGGTTCGGCATTGGCAAATACGATAAATAGGTCAGCTATGTCAGCGTTGGATATCCACATCTTGGATCCGTTGATGAAGAAGTGCTCAGGATCAGCTGGGTCACGAGTTGCGCGGCTTCTCAGGGCAAAGGCATCGGTACCGGCCTCGGATTCACTCAGGCAAAAACTGCCGACCTGGCTGCGTGCAAGTCTCGATAGATGGCGCTCACGCTGTTCGAGACTACCAAAACGGCGCAGCATCGCTACCACGAGGGTATTCTGAATGTCAACAAGCACTGCCACCGAAGCATCAACACGGGCGAGCTCCTCCACGGCAAGCATGCTCGTGAAGAAGCTAGCCCCGGCACCGCCCTTCTCGCATTCCAGTTCCAGGCCCATCAGGCCCGCTTCGAACAATTTATGTAACAGCGTCTTGTCTACGCACTTAGCTGCTTCCATACGATGTACTCGCGGCCCGATTTCCTCTACGGCCAAACGGCGCACTGAGTCACGCATCATGCGTTCCTCTTCGGACATCTTGCTCAATGCAAGCCCTATTTTTGCCTGATTATGCCGTTGTTGTTCATTTTGATGCGTTTGCTGATGTCGCTGATGCACCTGATGATATTTTCGCACGCTTGAGAGCAACCTCAGTCTGTTCATATTTTTGCTTTATTCTTAGTTTTTTTCCGATCAACGTCGATGTCCACTTCTATAGATTCACGCTATTACTTTCGCCTGTAAAATAGAATAAATTTATTCATATGTTTATTTTAGGCACCGTAAACGTTTCAAACTCTCCAAAATATTACGTAATATCTGAGCCTTTAATGCCATACCTACGACTATTGTATCACGTTATCTGTGTAAAGGAGACTCGATTCTAGAAAGCCTAATTTTCAGATTTACATTGTTTTATCTAAAGCGAAGTATGAAGTTGAAGTTGATAGAAATAAAGGACAATGTATTATATGAAACTACTCCATTTATGAAGTATTCATACTCTCTTTCGAGTGATTTTATTTTATTTTTTTTTATTTTTTTTTGTACCAATTTAACTCTACAAATATAATGTATAAACTGATCATGTCTATACCGAGTCAACCTGTCCCTAAAAATTGAACAAAATACTTTAAAAATACATTTAGTCAATAACTTTGTTAAATAATATTCAAAATTACAATTAAAGAAAAAATAATAAATACGTTCAATATGAAAGATATTTTTTGTATGTACTGTCATTCATTATTTGAAATCATTAATATTCAAGCTATTTCTATTTTTCTCTTAAATGTAACTTGAAAACAATTTTTTCCATAATAACCCTATCGAAAATATTACATTGTTCTTTGAGTGAACCATGACGCATTTCGTAGTCTCAACCATGAATTATTGTTAAGCTACTCATTTTGTCGATTTGCTCGAGGATCCCTTAATCTTTAAGAAAAGTCATGTTTATTCTTCAAACTATATCACTTACCATAATTTGTCTGTATGCTAATAGAAAACTATAAAAATTACTGGTTGAATTTATTAATCCAATTAATAGAAATTAATCTTTTCAACATAAAAAATAAGGTCACGCCCACATACCCGATTAAACCTCTTCTAATTCAGTCGGTACGACGAATCTGTATTAACGTCTGAAGTATGAGTCAAGCTCGTCCAATCAATGGGTAAAAGATTGTACTAAACTGTCCAATTTATTTGAAACGTATATTAATAGAGTTAATACAAAGCTTATTTCAGCAACCAAACAAAAACTACATAGTTAGTTATGTAGTTTTTTCTGTTATGTATACACTATTTGGACATTCTACAATGTTTACACTAGATTTGCAGAGTAATATGAGTAGTATTATCGCATAATACGTTAACATTATATACTGAAGCTTTTTGTATCCGATTCAGTAATGATTGCATCTATATAAATAGAAACCTTAATATTTATAGTTTTAAGATTTTTAATTAGTTTTCTCTTTTAAATAAAGTGAACATTGTCAACTTACATGGTTAAGATCTTCTATGCTTTTTTTACTAGGAGAATAATCACTATTAACAATTTTGACACGGGCTAGCAACTTTGCAAGACTATAGTGATTTGAATGACATCGTCTTTATGAGACTATATGGATCTCTACGAAGGTTTCTTTTTGTAATTCATCGTTTAAAGTTTCTGTTATAAAAGAATTTAACGTAGTCAAGAACTTTATTTAATTCATAATTTTTAATTGTATTGATTGTGTCGTGATTGGCTTGTTTTTTTCTTAATTCGTTAAGATCTGCATATGAAATTAAAATTTTGTTACTTTATGTTTCGACAGACGCGTTTTCAGCAGCTCGATTTGTTTCCTTATTTTCCATTATTTTCATGCGTGAGGGTATTCAAATGAACATTATTAGATGTTTAAATTTATTAAGCGAATTAAATCTAACAAACTTTTCTTTGATTCTGAGTATATACGGAATGCATTTGGCTGAGATATTTGGAGACGACAGTTAAACCTAAAATTGTTTATCGCCTAATCCATTACTGAATCTATTGCCGTACTTTCGACTGTGTATATCAAGACTTTTCCATTAACGGTGTCAGTTAATGTTATATTTAATTAGAGGTAGATACATGCGCTGCCCACGTAGTATTTGAGCTTTTTGAGCCATCCATAATATACAGCTACATTGTCATAAGAGGATGGAATTGAAAAGTTTCCGACTTGACCTAAAGATGTTGCTGGTACGTCTAATATATGGTTTGTATTCTATAGTATTACATCTCACTAGCTTCTAAATACATTTTCAGGTTTATCGCTCTAGTAGCATACATTTAAGAGTCTATTGAACGCCTCTATTGTTTATGTAAAGATGGAAAAATCCAAAAAACTTGTGGTCACCAAATCCTTCTATTTAAAAGGCCTAACACCACTTCAAATTAAAGAAGTACTAAATTCTACATTAAAAGAATCTTCTCCATCATATTCAACGGTTAATTACATTGGGTTTTTGGATTTAAGGAAGGTCACATGAGCACTTCTGACGAATCATGTGCAGGATACCCTGTTGAGGTTACAACTCCTAAAATGATTCAAAAAATGTCTAAAATAATCGTAGGCTAGTAAAATGCAGATAGAATCGCAAATTAAAAGTGAGTGAGATAACTGAGTCTACGACATATCTCACATGACTATTTGAGTATGGAAAAGATAGGTTCTGCTGTTCTATGTGGGATGCCGCATTTTTTAACACTTGATGAAATATTGGTCCGGAAAACTATTTCTATCGAGAATTTGGCTTTCTGAAACCCCAACAAATTTTTACGTCAATTCGTAACTGTATATGAAACATTGACTTGTTACTACACTCTTGAAAGCAATTAACATTTGAAACAGTGTATTAGACCAGGTGAATCGCATACAAAGATGGGAAAATCCATTTTATCGGGGAAAATCCATTTTGGCTACTGTTTTTTGTGATGCGAATGGAATTACCATCAATGATTTCTTGGAGAAATGCTAGTGATCAATAGTATGTAGAATTGATGTAATGTTTCGATGATGAAGCAAAAAATAAATGACCTCACTTAATGAAGAGAAAAATTTTGTTTCACCATGACAACGCACCTGACCCAATCGTTGGTTGTTGCGATGGTAAAATCAACGAATTAGAAATCAAATTGCTTCCCATTCATCATATTTACCAAATTTAGCTCTCAGCAATTATCATCTTTTTGCTAACCTCAAAAAATGGAGAAAATTTTTTACTTTTTGGAAAACTTGAAAAATACAATTTTCCATAATCATCTCCAAAAGTTCTGTAAAAATTTGAGGGGGTCTTATGATCAATTCTAAAATATTTGTGTTCTATAAAATTTTTCTCTAAAGTCAATACTTTTCGAGAAAAAAAACATTTTACTCTTTGCATCACCTAGAGGCAACGATGAGGACGTAGTAGAATTTTATCTACTTTCGGGTGCTTGATTTGAGTGAGTCCCCTTACCTCTCATTGGAATACGAATTTTTTAATGTTTTTTTTTAACATTTAACACAAAATGATAAATCACAATTTTCACAGATAAAGTTTAAGTTTCGTTTGCTTGGACATATTGTGTTTCTCTCTTTTTCACAATAACAATCGAAGTTTCGATTAATCTAATCTTAAAAAAACTACCACGTCCATTTTTTGGAACGAATACTCGGAAGTAAATAGTTGCAATGTCCGTCGTGGACATCATTGCCACTCATAAAACTATTATAGACGCTAATAGCCCTCGGAAAAGGTACCTCAACTTTAGTTCGTTCTTGTTTACTACATCTCTTTGAAGAGGATAACAGAGTTACCCCTACAGCATTGGAAACAATCGAAACTGGTTTTGAATCCATCACAGTAATGGAATTCATACCGCTGTCCTTATCATACTTCATGGCATGCTTACTTCTCTGAGCTCTTTTATTTAGAACATTTTTATCTTTAACTCTATCTTCTCTAATAGTACCTGTACATTTTAGCCCTAGCTTATTCAAACGCACAACGAGATCTAAGCTTGCGATAAATATCAAAATATACATGGAACATAGACATTTTGCCCGGAGATATAACACCGAAAAACTGTTGTAGTAAGTTCATGACAATGCGAGAACCTAATGCACACTTACTAAATTTACTTCCCGTTGTAGAATTTTTTCCGCAGTATAAGTGAAGACCTAATACGAAACCATTGGAAGTGCAAAAACCCAAGAATTTGAGACCAAGTCGTATGGGTTTTCCTCGAATGAATTGTTTTAGTGCCGTCCTTGCATAAAACTTAGCCATCATTTCATCGATGGAAAGAGCACTTCTCCATATACTGAATTTCGAAATATTAGTTTGAAATAGGTTTGTAGTAAACGGACACGCCAACCATAGTCAGTCGGATTTTTATCTTTTGTTTTTGAATATTTTAATTTTGATTTTATCTCTTCAAACTTATTACTTGGCATTATAGAGGAAACAACGTTACAAGATAAAAAAGAATCTTTTGACCAGTAGTCTCTCTGAGATTTCCTTTTGTTAAATGGAGTCAAAATGATTATTCCCACAAATGTATTGAAGTTTTGTAAATTTAAATCGAAATTATTTTCTTTACAAGCATCTATAATATATTGCTTCACTTCCGTAGAAAAAAATGTTTCAAACAATTCTACTGGCTCACTTTCTCGTATTTTCTTTATTGTTGAGTCTTTCAATAAAATGTTGTCTTTCATATTATCAATATATTTTTTTTCTCCTTCCACCCAATTGAAAACATCGTCTCCTTCTAAGTTAGTTTGAGCGTCAGTATAGGTTTTACAAGCTTCTTAGTAAGTTATATTAGAAATTTCATCATCCGAATCAGTATTGAAATTTAATGCATCAGAACCAAAATTATCAGGATTTGGAACGGTAACTATATCATCGTAGGTGTTTTTTGATGTATCAATTTCGTACATTTCATGAGAGGGAGTGGAACGTCTCTTACGTTTTTGCGACATTGTAATATAAAATAATAAAAATACGAAAATGAAAACAATAACTATGGTTATCAATGCCTCTTATCGACTGATCGCATGAAATATCTCGACTTCAGACAGGGAAAACAGTTACTTCGATTCGACCGTAATTGTATGGTCACAAAATAACACGAGACTATCAAGTAATAAATATGAGCTTATATAAAATTTTCTAAATTGTTAAATTTTTTTCATACTGAAAAAAGGCGAAACATTACCATACTATTGTTAGCTGTTCTTTATCCTGTGTGAAAAATATTACACACTTCTGTGATCATGACATAAAACATTTTTTTCTCGAAAATTATTGACTTTAGAGAAAAAGTTTATGGAACAGAAATATCTTAGAATTGATCATAAGACTTTCTCAAATTTTTTCAGAATTTTGGAGATGATTTTGGAAAATTGTATTTTTCAAGTTTTCCAAAAACTCAAAAATTTTCTCCAAAAATTCTGAACAAAATTGAAGGTATTCTATAATTAATTTTAAGACGTTTTTGTTCCATAAATTTTTTCTCTAAACTCAATAGTTTCCAAGAAAAAAAATGAGTTGTGTTTTTTATGATCATATTTATATCATGATTTCTTCACGGTAACATTGCCAAAAAAAATCGCAAATGTGATTTTTTGCAAAAATTTTCACGTTTTTGTTTTGTTTAATTGGCTATAATTTTTTTATTACGCCGTCAATCATAATTCTAAGTCCACATTCTGAAAGACTATTAAATTTCACGTCGAAACACGTGTTTGCAAAAATTTTCTAAGGCCTATAATTACGGTTAAAACACTTGGTAAAACGGACTATAAAAACGGTAAAATTGCATTAGAGCGCCGTTATGAAAAATTCGTTAATGCTGATTGAGATTATGTCGAAAAGTAAAGCGACAAAAATTCGAAAAATGTTTTTCTTTTTTAGGCAGGAGATTTTTCACCTCGTCCTCGTATGTCTTTATATAGTTTCGAAGTATATACATTGGCTTGATTACATATTGCAAGTTTCTTTCCAGACTAGTATTAATTGGAATGATTGTAGCAAGAATTTCATCGCTCTACGCATTTAACAGATAGTTGTTAAGCTGGTATATGTCAATATCAAGAGACTGGATGATGTTTTTAAAATTTTATTTGGTTTTTTTTTCTGCGCGCTATAGTATTTCTGAACAAAGAATATCTTTGGGTGCTCCTGCGTATTTTCAGAGCTTTTCTGATTGCTCAGTGTTGAATTATTCATTCACAGTATATATTTTTAAAAAATATATGGAGCTAAAATAGTCTACTATTGATCATACATACCTGTTTCATAGCATGATTAGCGTTCAGGGTCAGCACCCCATTAGGTGCAAGATAAAAATTCTATTATAACAGTGATCTAGATTATTTTTTATAGATTGAATTTAGCTGTGAAATGAAGATAAGCTTGTAATTAAATATAAATTTAAAAAATCAAGCAGAGTCTATAGGTTTTATTGAACGATTAGCCACATTTATCTCGACAGAGCTTGAAGAAATATTTTTTTTTATTTAAGTGCATTACATTTTTTTTGTATGGTACTAGGTCGAGTCTTAAATTAAATCAGTTACTCTTAATTTTTTATAATTGCATTTTGTAAAATTCTTGCACCTCTACT
Organism: Chouioia cunea; assembly: GCA_030064505.1. Lineage (NCBI taxonomy): Eukaryota > Metazoa > Arthropoda > Insecta > Hymenoptera > Eulophidae > Chouioia > Chouioia cunea. The sequence continues at coordinate 1,893,429 of JAOPFQ010000006.1, read as the reverse complement.
TAAGTCTTTGCACTTGATATAGAATGATAAACCATCTGCAAATCGAGAAATCATGATACTCTTTTATAGGTTTTTACAGTGAAAACGACTTATAAAATATACAAGAATGTACTAAGAACATCGTTTTAAGGATTTCCTTCATGCATATGTGAGAATTGATCTCCTGTTTATTTTGTATATATATATATATATATATATATATATCCGTGTAAAGTTAATTGTTCCATAAGATATCAATATTCACAATGCCAAATGCTCCTTGAATGCTAAGAAAGGCAGCTAATACATAATTTTTAGCATAAAAGCTTCCTGTTATTTTAAAAATATTGTCCTCATATGATCTCCCTCTTCTGAAATCATTTTGTGAATTTAGTGAGACATTGTTGTACTCAGTCCATCTTTGAAGTCTACTTTTGATTGAAGTTTTAAACAATTTTCACAGGCATAAGATTAAAGAAATCGATCGACAGTCATTTTTATCTGGTTTTTCAATATGAACAAAAGAATCCACGTATATGAAAATGTGTAGGTTTTGTGATTTTAATTTAATAGACCTTTAATAGTTCAACGATACCTCTTGAACTCCAAAATATCAGCTTTAGCTTATCGTTTATAGAATATCTTTATTTTTTATTATTCATTTTCATTTTCTTTTAAGTGTTCTTTCATTCTTTTCACACGGCTATTGAGTTTTTTATTAGCGATTTTCGAGCTTATTCTAGCCAATATTTCAGTTACAGATTTTATGTTGTGTGTATAAATCCTCGCTTTATTTGGAATGTCAGATCTGTATTAAGTGTCATAAAAATCCAGTCTGTTTGTCTGAGCTAAAAGAGAACTATTAGTTGGCTGTGTCTGTTCTGCTATTTCTTCTCTCAAGATTGAGGTTTTCTCTGTTTTAGTTTTCTTTCTGGCTTGTTAGTTTTTTTCAGAAGATAAGTTATTTTCAGTTTGATCGATTCTGTTTGGAATAAAAGATGAACTATTGGAAATGGAGAGACCTCATTTGAAATTGACTACAGGAAGAGGCATCATTGGCATATTACGTAGAACTAACATTTATGACAATAATAAATAACGAAAATAGGCTGCCCTTAAGCAAATTAGTGCGAGCAATAATTATGTTAAGGAGTTCAAAAATGTTTATTTTCTTTGAATGTTTTTTCTAATACTTTAATTTATTAAGCAGTATTTTAAAATTTGATATACTGAAATTAGTTGTGCTTCGAAAATCGTATAAATACGGAATCTTTCTGCTCAGTCGGGCTATTTAAAGTTAATGGTCAAAGTGAACGGACCTCAACGAACGTCATAATGAAAATTTCTTATTGTGTGATAGATTTTGTAAAATTACTTCAATTCAGTTTCTAAGAAAATTATATAATCATGCCACTATCAGAGTACTCTAATCCATTCAAAGTGCGTAAACATGGACGTCGACGAGAATCTTTGCGCCATGTTTCCACAAAAATTCAGGATAAGTGGTTTCCTTTAGTGAAAGAAAACGATCGATTATGTGCAACATGTTTGAGATACTGCTATATGAAAGATCCAAAGGAAGTTTCTGACTACAGTGACACACGTTTAGGACGTACAAATGAAGAAAATAGTAGTTGTGAAGATTCTATTAATCAGAACAATGAGGCTAGTTTCGACTATAGTTCTAATGAAGATCAAAATATCTACCACGTAAAATGTGATGAAGAATTTTCGATCGACGAAAATGAACGTAGAAAAATAGTATTGGATCGCTTAAATCCATTGCTTGATTTTTTTTAAATCGGAGAAATGAATTCAATAGATATTGAAATACCTGATTTAATAGAAAACAAAATCGATTCATTGTCAAATAATTTGAAAAGTTTACTTGTGAGGAAATATCGCTGTGTAGACGGTAATCGAGATGGATTTATACAAAAAAGTGTATTTTATAAAGACCTGAAAGCAGCGTATGAAAAAGCAACTACTAATTCAGAATAGTTACATATATTTACTGCGATACCAATGTCTACAAGTGTCTGTGAAATAGAAAGAGAAATTAATTGTTCGTTTTATTTTGCACAAACCGCTAAAAAAACTTCGTGAACAGGAAGGAATGTTATCCTATCCACTCTCCAAAACCAAAACATCTATAATAAGTGATGAAATAAAAAGTGCTGCTCTCTCGTTTTATTTACAAGATGATATAAGCCGGCCGTGTCCAGGTGCTAACGATACCAAAATAATGAGAAAGGATAACGAAAAGAAAGTTAAAATTCAAAGGCGTTTACTTATGTTTAAGTTAAAAGAAGTGTACACCATGTTTGAAAAACACTGTGCTGAAATTGGACTCAAGTTTCGCCTGGGGTTTACATATTTTTGTACATTGCGACCTGATTAGTGTATTTTAGTGAATGAATGTAAAGGTGTTCATAATGTTTGTATTTGTATTCACCACCAAAATCCAAAACTATTAGTGGAAGACTGTAAAATGACAATGAAGAATTTGAAGATCAAGTATGATGAAGAGTTACCTCAAACAGTAAAAGATATTTTAATTAAAATGACATGTGAAAGACCTGGTGAAGATTGTTTTTTTAATAAATGCTCGAAATGTCCTGGATTGGCCATTATTTTAGATATGTTCGAGAATTATTTCAAAAGGAATGCTGTAGATTTCATTCATTGTAAACAATGGGAAACTGTAAACCAAAAGTGTGATCTTGTAAAGCACACATACAATATTAAAGACTATCTTAACCACCTGGAGGTACAATTTAAATGTAAATTATTAGAGCATGACTTTATTGCCAAAAGTCAAAATGATTATATAAAAACTCGTCGGCATAATTTGAATGAATATGAAATAATGGTCATAGGAGATTTCGCTCAGAATTATACGACTGTATATCAAGACCAGGTCCAAGCAAATCATTGAAACGGCAAACAGGTAACTAATCATCCATTTGCAATGTATATAAAAGGGAAGGAAAAAACTGAAGAAGACAGCTTCGTCGTAATTTCCGAAAGTACGAAACATGATGTAAATGCTGTGATATCGTTTCGCCAAAAATTAATTGGTTATATAAAAAACCGATACGAGAACAAGGTTAAAAAAGAGATTTATGTATCTGATGGAGCTGCAAGTCAATATAAGAATAAATCAAATTTTTTAACTCTTGTTTCTCATTATAAGATATATGGAATTGAAGCTGAATGGCACTTTTTCGCAAGTTGTCATGGAAAAAGCGCATGTGACGGACTTGGCGGAACAGTGAAAAGATTAGCCCGGAACGTCAGTTTGCGAAATTCAGACGTAAGCATTAATTGAGCTGAAGAATTATATCAATGGGCACAAAAAGCTATACCTGGTATAACTTTTGCTTACTGTACCATCGCAGAACACGTAGAAATTGAAGAAAATTTATCAAAATTATTAAAAATAGCATTACGTGTCGATGGTACTTTAAGTTATCACGCATATATTCCTCTAAATAAAAGCAGGAAGGAATTGATGGTGAAAAGAACTTCCTATTCTACAGATTATAACATTAAAAAACCACAAAAATAAATGTACTTAAATACTTCAGTGTAATTTTTTATAAACTATAGCATTTTATTTATTTAAATTTTATATTAAAATTGTATAATTAATTTATGAACACCTTTATGAGATATAGTAAAATAATTTTAATGGTTGTTACCATATGGAATATTATATGTATACATGTATTATTAAATAATTGAATAATGAAATGTTATTAAATAATTGACTATTTTAATTTCCTTTTCCTAATATCTATTGAATAATGTAACATGTTATAACTAAGCTGTTAATTTCTAACTATACTTGGAAAATAGATTTCTTGTAAACTACAAATATTTTCTAAAATAATATGAAATATTACACTTCATCTAATTGCGATTAAATTGTTTATGTTTAAGTAAATAAAATATTGTTTATACTGATGTCATCCCGATTACATAATATATAGTCTATGGTACTGACTTATAGAACTGTACTACCTGGAAAAGTTTCGGGGTAGTGGGACGCTTCTATCGGTCCGATCTTCTAGCTAAGCGCCGTAGGTAGCGCTTTTTTGGAAGGTCATTACCTAGCCCCCATTAAAATTCACTATAGTTTTAATACGGATTCTTAAACAAAATTGTCCAAGGAATCGATTGCAACAACAATTTTTCAAATAAAAGTTGCATTTTTTAATAAAAATGGAAAAAATTTATTTTAATTGTTTATAATTTTTTTATTAAAAAATATATTATTATGACATATATATATATTCTCAAAATAAAATTATTTACGGGTATTTAAAAAAAAAATTATCCAGATCCGATAAATAGTTTTCCATTTATAGCAGTTAAAAAAAATCAATTTTTTTTTAATTGTTTATAATTTTTTAATTAATTAATATTTTGGCGTCAAACTTGGCACAAATGATTACCTCCATATAGGCATTTGATGAGCAAAATATTTAAAAAATCGAAGACCTTGCTCCGATTTCCCCCAAAACTAATTTGTTTTCTGTTATATAGCAGTAACCTCTGTAAATTATTACCAGATGGGCGTGAAGCGTCTAATTCAATTAGGTAAAATATTCATGGTGATAGGAAAAATTTTTTTTCTGCTCGAGGAGATATTAGAAAAACCTTTCTGAGTAAGGAAGTATGGTGGCTACGAGAAATAAAAATAAGCAACGTTTGAAACTTAAACATAGCTTTATTAAAATATTCTGTAGGCGTGGTTTAAGTTTCGTGATCCTTCACCACTCCAAAGCTGAGGAATTGATTATTGAAATTAATATGTGATCTTATGGGAAAGTGCATTTTTTGTAGTATATAAAGATATTTAAAAATAAGAAAAGTCTGAAAAAATTGAATTTATATCATATATTGATGAGTAACGACAGCGAATAGAAGATATGGCAATGTCGCATGTCCTCCATGTGCTCTTGTTTATGTGGGGATTATTAAATAACGACACATATTTTTAAACAATATAACTAGCGTTGCTTTTGGATTAATTATTATATATGTCGTACGACATATTAAATATAATGTTGATGAACAAACCTATAACTCGTTAATCGCCATAGCAGTCACCAGTGAATGCCAGTAAATGTTTCATTCAGGTCGCGTCAGACCATAGTGACCGCCACAACACTCCTACGTTTGACTTGCAATTGCTGACTGGCGGTCACATTTTCGTAGGATTATACTTATTATTTTAGCTTATATGAACAGAATGAACAAAAAACGGAGTGAACATTTTTTGAAATTCTCTTTGGTAATTAACATGTTAATAAAATAGCTATATTTTGTAGATTCAATAAAATTTATATTCATTCATATCGTACATTGAAAATAAATACGAAACAACAGTATTGTAAATATTTCACGCATGTAACATAATCTCTTATTTATTAATATTATCATTTTCAACTTCTCGAGTCCAAATAATCGCTTAACTATCTAATTACTTTTTTATTTTTAGTAACTTACCCTTTGAATAGTAGCTTATAAAGACTATTGAATTTATTATCTTTATAAGCTGTTTTAATCATTTGGCAAGTAATATAAGCTATAATTTTTTTTCATTTCGCAATGACACCATTTTTTCAATTTTTCAAATCCCTTCAATTTGTGCAATACATTTCGTTTTTCAACTTTTTGATTTTCTTTCTCAGCCTTTCTTTCAGCTATCATATTCCAAGTAAGTATTGACTAGCTTAGAGTTTTATCATCAATTTCAAAGTGTAATAAAATATCTTGCAGTATTTTAATATTTATAGTAGCAACGCGTGCATTTTGAGTTTCTATTTTTAAAATAGCTCCAAAATTCTCTAATTTGTTTGCACCTTTGCCTTTCTCTTTGTTCTGTATAGAAATGAACGATAACTTATCGGACAATCTTTCAACAATCGATTTAAAACGATCCATCATGAATACTTTATTTGTTGCCAGAATGATTTGAATAATCAAACTTGTGCTGTTAAAATGCTCTTTTTGTTTAGGAGGAACTCATAAAAAGTAATTGTGCTTTCTATAAGTGAAACTGTTTCTTCCAAAGTTACTGTTATATTCCAAATTATTATTCGTATAACGTAAACCATAAAACTTGTTTGATTTTTCATCTATAGGTTTACTGGGTCTTATGTAGGTTAAAATTTCAAATTCATTGAATTTCGTAGTTATTTGTAAAATATTTGCAGTTTTGAGAAAATCATTTGTGTCTAAATAAAAAAAAACTATTATCGGTTTGTTATTGACAGGTAAACTGGTAATGGGTACGAATGTATCAAGGCTTTTAGAAATTGGCAATCAGTTTCATTAATAGTCTCTTCAGTTAAAGTTGTTTTGTTTGCCTTTTAAACTTAGAAGTTTGAGAAGTAAGGTATTTTTTACGATTAATGAGATTAAATTTGTTCACATATTTTGTTGTACGTTTACCTGGAGTTCAGTTAGGATATTTATTCAATACACATACATGAGTTTAGCCTTCATTTTTGGGAAGTACTGTACACGCTACTCTTCCATGAACAGATAAAGTCTTAATATAAATTTTATTCTTTGGAGTCTTGCTTACAGTTGAAGCATTCATATTCTCACTTGGATTAGTGGATGCACTTGCATAGAATCTCTGGACCTTATCTTCTAAATTTTTAAAATATTCCAAAAGCGCGTAAAAAAATACGGGTTTGAAAACCGTTCGCTAATTATTTTATGACGATATGTACTAAGATTTGCCTTGAATTGGGACCATGAACCGCAATTTGCGAAATGATACACGATTATAGATCAAAATTTGAATTAAAACCATCGTTTTCATTCAAACTCGAATATCTGAAATTGTTACATATCACTCTATGAAGCAAACAGGCCCTACCAAATCAGAATAATAATATGTTTGATACTTTGAGGATACCAACATGGAGAAGTTCAGTGATTTCTTTGTATTCATTTATCAAAAATTTGATTATCGCAACCGTTTGTTTTTATTTCCATATGACATACAGGAAATTTAATTATCTTGAAGCTTTTCTGTGCAGCCATTATCTACTATCTCCACAGAGCTCATTCACAAATAGGAAGTGCTCTACCCATACGACATACAAGCACGTAAGAAGCCCTAAACATTGAAAGATTTAATGTACTAATCTACCAGTCTTTAGTGGCTAATAGGCTGGTAGATACATATCACCGAAAACATGATATCGAATAATTCAAGGAGTTTTCCGGCGATATTCCAGTGTCTTATAATTTGTTCCATTTCCTATAGTTTTCAATCTGCAAATTCTCGAATCACTAAGATGTTTATAACGGACTTTCAACTACCATCGTCACTATTTTCAGTTATATTTTAAGGCAGTGATGTTAAAACTTATGGCGATGCGCTTATCTCCGTCGGTAATAGCATGTGATAGCACTGGTAAATAAAGGCGCTAAGAGTGCGTATGCTAGCGCAACGGTCGACGCTGTTTCTGCACTACCCATTTTACGCCAGCCTGCAAATATTATGTATACGAAAGAATAATAATCTTAACTTACATATTCCTAATTGCACATCACGAGAAATTATTTATTTTTTAATTGAACCCTCGTAGTTTTTGGATAAAAAATAAGGAAACATGAATGTCATGTATACTAAAGAAAAGCATCTATTTCTCGGTAAATATAGGGTATATCATATTTGTATCTTGCTAAAAAAATTGAACTCTCGCTATTGTAATTTGAGCTATCTTTAAATTTTAGAAAAAAACATCTATTATCGAAAACAGCTAAAAACTATCATTCACAAACTAGGTCTATTAGTATATACAAATGAAATTCCATCTCTATCGAGCAAAAGTATGTCATTGTATGACTGAACACATAATAATTGGTAACTCCTATTCAAAATAAATTTTCTATTTCAAGTCATTAAACTGTATGTATTTTTTTTAAGACTATTTTTTTAAATTCACTTATGCATTATAATATTTTAATTGTATTATATTCAACAATAATTATGTTCATCTTTGTAACAACTATCATCATGAATGTAAAACTGTATAGAATAAAATCGTTCTTACAATCAACAATGAGTAATAGTGTTTTATTTTATGAACACAGTTATCAAAACAGCTAAGATTTTTTTACGTTTACTACTTAGTTACTAATAAAGACAAATTTTACTTTACAATTTTTAATTGAACATCGAATACATAAAATATGAATATGTACAAATGTAATTATATGTATTTCACAAAAGCTCGAACTCGTTCAAGAATTTGGTTTTCTTCCTTATCAACGATCAACAATTTCTTAAAATTATTATATGAGCTCAGAGATTCTTTTTATCAACAATTTATTATGGAAATTACATATATTTTGAATAGGAGTTACCAATTATTATTTGTTTAGTAATTGAATAACGTGCTTTTGTTAGATACAGATGGAATTCCATTTTGAATTTAGCAAGCTGAGTAGCTTGCGCATGCGCATACAGGCGCTTTGTATATACTAATAGACCTAGTTTGTGAATGATAGTTTTTAGCTGTTTTCGATAATAGATGTTTTTTTCTAAAATTTAAAGATAGCTCAAATTACAATAGCGAGAGTTCAATTTTTTTAGCAAGATACAAATATGATATACCCTATATTTACCGAGAAATAGATGCTTTTCTTTAGCATACATGACATTCGTGTTTCCTTATTTTTTATCCAAAAACTACGAGGATTCAATTAAAAAATAAATAATTTCTCGTGATGTGCAATTAGGAATATGTAAGTTAAGATTATTATTCTTTCGTATACATAATATTTGCAGGCTGGCGTAAGGTGGGTTTCCGCAGCTCTTATTCTGGTAGCAGTCGATGGACAAACGACACTGCTCTTTGCTGCAACTACATTTAGTTATTAGTTCAATTGATTCAAGACTGTATACAGTTTTCTTATAAATATAACTTCTGTGTAAATATTGAATTCCTTTGCTTTACTTTTTCATTCTTTCCGATTTCGACAAACTTAGTCACGCTTTTTCAATCTTTGAATTTTTTATCACTGAGTAAAGGGGGAAAGGGAGGTACTTCCTCTTTCTAGCTGTAATAAATTAATTATGATCTTAAATGTAAAACCATATTTTACGAATAAATCTTTGTTCTGGTTGATCCTATATCCGTTTTAATTCGCAATTATATATTCCCACTACTGTTGAACTTCCCATATCTTATGTGAAAATATTTAATTTATCATTTATTTATCTACGCATACATTGTATTGTACTTACCTGTGATAAAATCAGAAAATAAATTCTTCATTTTCTATGTATATTTTTGTATGCTATTATATATGTGTCAAAAGCCTTTATGACAATAGTCTAATTAATAGTGACATAAATAATAATAAATCAATATAAGTTCTGGCTTCCAATGTCAATCTCTTTATTATAATATTATATAAGAGATTTGATATATAAGGTTAAAAGAAAACGTAAACTACACATATACTCTTGTGTTGAGTATGCACTTTGTTCAAATTGATATAAATATAATATTAATAGCTTTTGTATTTATAGTTATATTTACAAATATATATAATTACAAGTCGTGTATTCTTTAAAAAACATATAAATAAAAAGTTAATGTTAACATAATGCAGCTAATTTTCTTATGGATTCTAAATCATGTAAAAGCATCTGCATTGTTTGTTTAGACCCTACATGGTTATTATCATTATTATGTTTATCAGTCACTTCTTCTAAAGTGGATAACTGTGTTTCCACAAAATTAAGTGTACAGTCTAAATAGTTTTGAAAATTATCAATGTGCTCTAATAATCTCAACTTACATTCAATAGGATCTATGGGAGCCTCTGGCTCAGGTACAGCTGGTTGTGAAATAATTGAAGTTTTATTTTTACTGTTAATTGAGGTGACTGTCATTTTACTTAATTTTTCTAATCCAATATGCCTTGAAACTGAATTTTGTTGGGGTAATGAGTTAATATTGTTCATTTCATACTTTGTACATGATGCTTGTTGATTTTGTCCTTCTATTACATTTTTCGTCAGAGCACCAAGTAAGATTTGACCATCATCCTTGCATTTATTTAGGGAAAAACTCTTTGTAAGAAACTTCACATCTTCAGCTTGAGAATTATCTTCTTCTAAAATTTGCATCAATTCAGTATCAGAGGTAATTAATTTCTGATCAGCTCCCTGCTTGGTTAAACAATTGGATTCCAATTTCTCATTCACCTTTTCATTAACATTATTGTAAGTTTTGATTTTTACTACTTCCATAATTGGTACTGGTCCTGTTTGTAATATAGGAACTGGGACTTTACTCCAATTTTTTGCCCAAAGGTAAAGTTTTTGATGATCTTTATTTTGTGCAATGTTAACTTTCACTCTCAAACTATAAAGTAAGTCTTGAATTTGCAATAAACTGGCAATCAAATCACAAGAACGTTTCAATGATGCTGTTCTTTTATTTATTTTCTCATTATTGGTTGAATAAATGTATAGACTTGGCAGTTTTCCTTCTTTAATCCAATCTTGATCATGAAAATATTTTTTAGAAGCACGTTGTCTATGGGAATGTTGACATATGTAACATATGTACTTTTCAGGAACATCCTTTTCTTTCTCAATTGCATTACAATGACCATGTTGCCAACATAAACAGAGATCGCATTGTATCATTAATCCATCTTCCTCTGTTATGCCACAAGTACAATTTATTATTTCTTCTCTTTTTAGTTTTTCTACTTTAATAACCTCACCATTAATTATCATAATTTCACCAGCTTTATGAATAATTTCATTTTCTTGCTCAACCTTTCCATTGCCAGTATTGTGATATTTATAATCTGAAACATCATCACCGTCCAACAAGCTATCATCATATTGGTCAAAACTTTCATCATTTTCTAAGATTGCTTGTGACTTTTTTACTTTACCAAATGAATTAGAATAATATTGTGATTGCTTTTTTTTATTGGTCTTTTCATTATCGTTCACATTAAGTGATTTGTTACTATCATTTAAAATATCAGACGAATGTTCATCTTTATCAGCTCCTAAAGTCGCTGGTTGTCTAACTGGCGGTAATGTTTTGATACCAACATGGATTTTTTCTTCTTTAGAGCGTATATCAAATAGTCTACCAGGCGACATTGTACAACTATTACTTAATTCTGAAGAATTATCCTCAATTGTACCTGCATTACTTTCTGCTGAAAATTTATTTTCTAACCTATTGTCAAAATCTATAGCTGATAATTCTGTATCACTTATTTGAGAAACTGGCAATGATATTCCATGAACATGACCTGATTGATTTAATGGCTTTGACTTCCTTGGTAACACATCTTCAATGGACTCTCCTATAGTTCTAGCATAAGCCAAATCAGCAACATTTGGCGTAGAACCCAAAAACTTCGAATATTCAGGATGATAATGCTTTATGTGCATTTGTAGTAGATTTTCTTTTCTAAAATTTTTATTACAACCTGATTTTGGGCATTTGTATGTGCTATCCTCAATTTCAACTCGCAAATTTCCAATGTATGTAGCATAATCTTCATCTAAACCTACTGAAAAATGGTAATATATTTATTAGTAAGTAACTCAAACTCAATTCTTTTTAGGGATTCTGATAAAAATTACCTGAATTTACAATATTTTGATGATTCTCCAGTTTGGGTAGAGTTTCAGTTTTGACTAAAGTTCCAGGTTCTATTTTTAATAAACATTTAAAATTACGCATATCTGTTGGATCTTGTTTTCTACTTAATTTATCTTGCTCACTTTTAACCTTCTTCTTGTGTTGAAACAATTCAGTCACGGTATGTTTTCTTTTCTTGTCCCTTCGTTCTTGTTTGCTGCCTAAATATGTATCTTCTTCCTCTTGTTTATTAGGAGCTACCTCTAATAATTTGGTCATTTTGGAAGCTTTTAAAACTTTGGAATATCCGTCATCAAATAGAATATCATATTTGTCATTGCCTAAGGCAGTGTTAACTTTTGCTGGATACTTTTTACCATCGACCCAAGTAGCCAAAATTCTTTCGCCAAGTACAAACTCTTTGGGTTTTGTCTCTTTAGAATGCAGCTGTAGAGTGCGTAACCTAGAACTATCCATTGGGATCCACTCATCATATCGAGAACTCCATTTGTCAAAATGAATAAGAACCTCTCGTTCACCCCAGTCAGTTTCCACCACACGAGCAGAATACCACTTCTCATTGAAGTCTTTGGCTTCAAGTTTTGAGCCAGGTAAGAATGTCAAATCTGTACGGCTATAGGTACGCAGTTTATTGTCACTGCTGAGAGTCTTTTTTGTTGCAAGAGTTGTGGAACTAAACAATGGTTGCTGCTGAATTGGTGCAATACTTGCTTGGCTAGAGCTATTGTTGGTTTTCATTGTGTTTATAGATTGAGGGTGAGAAAGAATAGGAAAAGGGGTAGGAGCCTGGTCGTGAGAACACAATTGTGAAGAAAGAACTGAAGTGGTATTGGATGGCAGGACAGAGTCAGAAGGAATTGGTGTGGAAGGAAGTTGAAGTTCTGTTGATTTACTCAAAGATTGACCATTGAGTAACGAGCAAGATGAGTCCATGGAGACATCAAGACTGGAACAGGAGCTGTCAGGATTACCACTGGGTGAGACATCTGGATGCTCGGTGGACAGAAAGGATTGTGAGTAAGTCTGCGGTTGTGACTGGGGCTGCGATTGGGGCTGGGAGTGAACTGCTGCTGCCGAAAGCTTGGCTTGCAGACGGCTGACTATCAGGTTGGATTCAGGAGTTATAGGATCTGGATGCTGTTGGTAGTTTGCGAATACGCTTGGTACAGAGCCTTTCTTGAGAAAGACCTTGTGGCTACGACCAATCTCGTAATCGTGCTGCTTAAAGTGCTTATAGCAGACGATCTGACTATTGGTGGGCTTAAAATCTTGAGGAAAGCCGCCGCTGGTTAGCCACTTAGCACGTAACAACGGGTCTTTGGGGAATTTATGTAATGGAAGACCCTTTGCCCGCGTTTCCTTCACCAGTTCTTCACAATCGAGCACACAACATTTGTGCGACATTGCATCTTAGTTACGATTCATAAGCGCACCAGACACTAAAGCTACTCAGTTTCAGTTTCTTTTTGAAAATAAGTCACTTATCTCTGATATTTTCTCTCACTTGAGAAAAAAATAATCCTCATAAGTAGCCGACAAAACAAATCAAAATACGCTGAGTGCTTTATTCTCGATCCCAATTGCAATAATTAACTCAAGCTACTTAGTACATGCTTCTTTTGCTATCCACACACTCATATATACATATACTCATGTCATAATTAGTCACTACAGTCATCTGAATCATCCTCCCTAGATTAGTTTCCAAAAATACTAAAAATTAAAACAAAAAGTAGTTTTCATTTAAAATTATTTTGCTCCATTCTTCTATGTCTTCCAAATAATTTGTTCCATTCACAATTTAAAAAAAATAATATCGTATCCGTTAAACTGAAACAAACTTTCTGCCACAATATTTTTATAAAGTATCGATATTTTAAGATTCTTAAGAGGTAGAACAATTGCTTATTATGTAAAAAAACGTTTCTCGCTATAATATAATGAATAGTAAATAATTGGTTATGAAAAGTTAAAATAACGTCATATACAACTTGACATACTAATGACTACGGACAGCGTCACTAATCAAACGATTATATAGACACATACACACGGACCTGTGGACTCTGCAAGTGTAAATTGAACATATTTATAGAAAATGTAACAACCCTAAGAGTTTTCATTGCATTTGACGAATATCATTATAAAAAATGTTCTCATTAATGAAAAATTATTTACTGGTGGTATTATTTAATAATTTGTTATCTCATCAAGAATTTAAACTAATAATGTTTCCTAACTACCAATCGAATGCTCTTAATTTTCTCTTTTGATTGGTACTATTACTTTTTAATTATTTCTTAAAAAGCAAAGCGTCAGAAATAAATGTTCAATATTTATATAATAAATGATGCTGCAATAAAAGTATAGGTTTGTTCACGTCTGCGAAGTATATTCGTTTCACAGTTGGCGGTACTGCTAGAAATGTGTATGTACATAGTACACTATACGGAACTTAATTTAAAATTCAATTTCATCTTCGTCGATTGAGCATCACTGGCACGAACTGAGGTTACGTATACGATTTTTGCTCGCCAGTTGTATGGTTCATACTTGAAGTTGAAACTGTCATGATGGTTTTGAGTTTGCAATCTAATTAAATAACTTTTCTAAGCGAACATAAATTCGATCCGAATCCTTTTATAAACACATCATATTAGCATTACGCGAAATACAAAGATCATGCAGCTTCATCAACTGAAACTGTCAGATAACTTATTCTCAATTATTTGTCGCTTAATTATTCTTGAACCAATATAAGTCATTTGCATTGGATGTAATAAGCATATGATTCTAATAGAATAACTGGGTTTCTAGAAGTATTAACAGAAAATAATAATTAATGTAGTAATTAATGTAGTAAGTTCATAAAGTCACAATCAATGTCTAAATAATAAACTTAATCACCTATTGGAATATTTTCATCGAATAGATACAGATTTAATAGATACATTTGAATAGATCAAAACTTTCCAATTAGTATATATTATTAAAAACAAATTTTTCTACTTCATCTTAAGTCCTAAAAACAGTATATGTTGTTTTGATAGACCATTCAATTAAGAGTTTGGCAGTTTAATGGTTTTTATCTATTGGATGAAAATATTCCAATAGATGATTCAGTTTATTATTTAGACATTGATCAATACTGTATCAACTCACTGAAATGTTATTTTCTCTTAATGCTCCTAGAAATCCAATTATTTTATTAGAACCATATGCTTAACATCCAGAGTTCTGATCTAAAAACAAATAACATGCACTGTAAATGACTTATATTCGTACAAGAATAATGAAGCGACACATAATTGAGAATAAGTTATCTGACAGTTTCAGTTGATGAAACGATGAATTTACGTTCGCTTAGAAAAGTTATTTCATTAAATTGCCAACTCAAAACCATCATGACAGTCTCAACTTCGAGTATGAACCATACGTAACCTCGGTTCGTGCTAGTGATGTTCAATCGACGAAGATGAAATTGAATTTTAAATTTCGCGGGTCGCGAATTAAGTTCTGTCCAATGTATGCAAATTTTAAATTAGATCTAATTATTTTCAACTTACCTCTTGATTATAAATAAATCAAAAGAATATGTGTATTTATAAAACATGCTATTAATTAACTGATGATTTCATTTTTAATAATAAATAATCTATATAGATTAAAAACGCGAATCTTGGTAATAGTAACATCGGTTTTACATCATTGTGTACATATGTTGTTTTATTAAAGCTCAAGCGGAGAGAGGGTACTCTCTCACACGCCGTGCAATATGGAGAATCGACCCCTACGAAGATGCTTAGGTGGTGCTACTCATTGTTATTTTAACGTATTTAGTTTCTTTTTATACTATTCTCAAATTGTTTTTATAGACAATCTTTTTTTTTCAGAGACGACCCGGATACTTGTTCAGTAGCCCACCTCACACCTTTCCTTAAAGGCTTATACCTCCTCACAATCTATTGTGAAGACTGCTAGAGTATCTGGGTTGTATGTGTGTTGGAGCATGGATTGCCGGACGAAATGCGTGAAATGTCCAATCAAAAAATTCCCTAAGACCAATTCATTGTGAATACTGTGTCGTCTGTTAGATATACATCTGACTTGATAAATTGATGTAAAATCAAGTACTATTAATTAATTTATAAATTATAAAAGAGGCCATAGATAATATGGCATTTTCGTAATAAGAAGGCGTATTACACGTAATTGGACGTGTTGTAATGTTCGTCAGTGCTGCGTGAGATATATCATGAAGTCTTAGCTCCGATCGTCCAGTTGCGACTGCGCACTAGCTCGATTCTCATTAATATTTTATCAATTATTTATACTACGCCAAAAATGAAATACAACATAGCATTATTCAATAAAATTTACAGAAATAACATCGACAGTTTGTGCGCCATTGGCGTGTATATAGCACAGCTAAACTCGAGTAGACATGCAAATGGGTGATTCTTGACTATTTCAATGGCCCTAGAGACGTTGGTCAATTAATTTTTTTCAAATTTTGCATACTAATTACATATGAGAAGGTAAACATTTTCCAAAGTTTTTATAATAAAATATTAATTAGGACAAAAGTTATTAACATAAAAACAACAGCAATGAAATATTTTTTTAAATTCATATCTCAAAAACTAGTAAAAATTTAGGGGTTTATTTTTTATTAAATACGTAAAAAATCTTTTACTATAAAAATATGTAATAAAAAAACCAATATATTTTTTTACCAAAAGTTATCAACATTTTTTTATTTGTATTTGTATTGTATTTATCCGTATTTTTCCTTTTAGAAGACAACTAAAGAGAAATTAGACAAATTTAGTGTACTAGGTGGTGCGAATAATACAGAGCGAAAGTATTGTTTGAACATTCAAAATTGTATTGAGTATGCAAAAACTATATTACCTAACGCATAAAGTCATTACACATCTTTGTGACAATATAGCGTTATAGTTAAGTTGACTTTGCAAGCCGAACCTAGACACGCCGCTTAGCTCAGCAGCAACGTGCGTTTGCCGCCGAGCAGAGTGTCCTCTTTTTTTTACTGTTACGTATTACCTAATGGCAGGCAGTTACATTTTATTAATAATTTTTAAAGAAAAGGCCCTAATAAATGCGTCGGTGCAAGAATTAAAAGAAAAAAACCGGTTTTGAGATATTTGCAATTGTTTAAAAAAATGTTAATAACTTTTGGGAAAAAAAAATATTGTTTTTTTCTATTGCATATTTTTATAGTAAAAGATTTTTTACGTATTTAACAAAAAATAGATCCCCACATTTTTACTGGTTTCCAGATATGAATTTTTAAAAAAATTTCATTTATGTTGTTTTTTTGTTAATAACTTTTGTCCTAATTAATATTTCACCATAAAAATTTTGGAAAATGTTTACCTCCTCATATGTAATAAGTATGCAAAATTTGAAAAAAATCGATTGACCAACGTTTCTAGAGCCATTGAAATAGACAAGAATCACCTAAATGTAAGTAAATATATTTGACTTAAAGAATGAAAAATTAATGAAAAATCGACAGAGAAATCTAGTCTTTATTAGCGCGAAAACATAAGAACAACAAGGTTGAAAACTAAAAAAAGTGCCAAAAAGGGAGTGTTTTCAACAACTCATAACATTGTCCGTGTTTATGTTAAAGCGATGGTCTTCCAATATTATGTAGATTATATGATATATATGATACGTGTAAAATTTGGATTCAATCGGACTGTTAGTTTCTGAATTATGGCATAGTTAATTAAGACATTTTTTTAATGAATTTTGTAAAATCCTATCCTGCTCAATCCACGTTGAAACTTTAAAATAAGTTTAAATAGGTGAAAAATTGCATTCGAATATCCAGTGAAAAAAGGTCACATGTAAAAGTAAACATGTAGTAGGGGAACATTGCAGAAGCAAAGGACTATATATAATAATCCATATCTACTTTCACCAAGTTAAATCGAGCAAGTATGCCTTTGAAACTTAACACATTTACCTTATTAATATACATCTGTTAACAAATTATTCTTCCTTCATCTTCTCTTTCGATACTTATATAATTTACATAAAAAGAAATTGTAATTTACCTTTATTATACTTTTTTCCGTGACGCTATTTAAAAAAAATAAGTCCCATGAATTTTTGGATTCTTATCCAATTACATTATATAATAACTTTAGAATTGATTAGAAAAAAATGAACAAACATAGATACGCAATATATTTTTTAGTAACATTTTTGTCGATATTGAATTCACAAATGAATGGTATAAATATAGTTAAAGAATTTTTTATTCACTATCATGCTTAAAACATTACAAGTAGATTTTTACGACCATACAGTTTCGTGAAGAATAATTCATTTTTCAAATACCATGATTCTGGAAATTATTACAATTTTTCAAGAGTACTCGAATAACTTGTCTAATATCTATTTTTAATACGTCGATATTTTCCGGACCTGTCTGTTTCAAGTGAACAATGCAACGTTAAAAAATATATATTTTCTCTGTCTTATCATATGATAATATTATAGTGGCAATGTGGAAGAAATAACGAAGAAAAAGAATAATTATCCTTTTGTGGTAGCTTTAGGTCCTACGCCACCTTTGAATATATTACAAATAATATATCTTGTGTGGAATATAAAATATTCCACGTTTATAGAATGCTTGTCGTTCTTGTCACATCGAAGTCACATCGTTCTTGTCACATCGTTTATCTTATACTGAAACTGTAACAGCGCACAACGCGCGCCAAGGGTCTCCATTACATTTGCATTTGGCACTAATACTCTCGGTCAATAAATAACAATAACACACTCTTAGCCAATCAAATGTCTATTTAGTAATTTATCTTAACCTACGTTATTATTAATTTTTTACATTCTTGGTTGTCTTGATGGAATATATTGAAACAATAATGATCTCTCCACGTTACAATATTTTTTATTTATATTAAAATTATTTGATTTGACTTATCATTTTTGTTTGCTCTTTTCATTTTTTTAAGTAAAAGGATTATTAAGAAAATATCAAGCGTCGTCAAAACTAAAAAACTTAGCAGTATTTTACAATGAGTCGGTTGTTGGTCCATTAAATAACTTTAAAAAACCAGGCCCGGAAAATATCGACATAATAAAAACCATATATTAGACAAGTAATTCTGATAACTCTTGAAAAATTGTAATAATTTCCAGAATCATTATATTTAGAAAATGAAATATTCTTCACGAAACTGTTTTTTAGCAAGAATCTACTTGTAATGTGTAAAGTATCTCGTTATTTCGTAAACCTTAAACATTCCAATTATTTTGTAAATAATCGAAACAATTTTGTAGTTGTTGTATTTCTTCCTGATCTTGCCACTCAATATCATACAATTTGTATGAACAAACGCCGGCAACTCCTGTAGATGAATAAATTATTGGATATAGATTTGATTGTTATATTTCGATATCCTGCCCACCATGCCTGCTCGTCATTACTTAGCACCCGTGAGAGGAATGTACTGCCTCCCGAATCGCGCAAACAGTAAAATGAAGATACACGGATAAGCGGCTCAGCGACAAAAGTCGGACTATGTTAGAACAGAATATAAGATTGAACAGTTATAAGATTGAATAAGCGATATCTTAAGGTTTTGGTACTGATAATATTTTTTCCATTTTTGTATGCTCTACGATCGTACAGTAAATGAATTTTACATCAGATACAGTTTTTGAGCCTATTCATATAATTCCTCGGCTGAAGAAATGCTTACATTTATATTTCACAAACTGTCATTGTCAGCTGGCCTTTTCACCGTTCCATCAAGTCCATCATATACACCTTTTCTATGGCAATTTGCTGATAAGTGATATTCAGCTACAATTTCGTACGTATCATAATGAGAAACCAAAGATGAGTTTGATTTATTCTTACGTTGGCTTACAGCTCTATTAGAACCTTAAATTATAAATCATTTTCCAACTCAGTTCTCGTATTTATTTTTATATAATCTAGTAATGTGTGACGAAACAATATAACACTATTCACGTCATGTTTCGTTTTTTACCAAATAACGATTAAATTAACTTCTTAAGTTTTTTCTTACGTTTTAATAAATTGCAACTGGATGAGTATGATTTACTTGTACGTGAATTTGGTATACTTTTGTATGATTCTGAGTGCAATCTCTTGTGACTATGACTTTATATTCGTTCAAATTTTGAAAACATACTCATTTTAACGAAAATACAGAAAGTTTATTTTAATTATTCGTAGTATTCGTATCAACAAATGTATTGTTGGGGCGTGTATACATTCTCAAAATAGAATCGTTTTCACGTATTTTGAAAATAAATCATGAATACCTGATTAATAGTTTTCGAGTTATAACATTTAACAAAACTTCACTTTTTCTTTCTAATTACATATAACTTTCCAATTAATTAATATCGTAGCATACAATTTTGTACAAGTAACGACCTTCATGTAGTCATTCGGTGTACCACGTATAAAATAAATCCAAGATCTTGCTCCGATTCGACCTAATACTAACTTGCTTTCTGTCTAATATAACTTGTTCACTTGTGCCACGTAGGACGTATAGTAAATAAAGAAAAATTGAGTTAAATGAAGCAACAATATTTGCAGGTCAACGGCACAGTTATCCAAATATCGCTCGTAATAGAAGGCAAAATATTTTTTAAGTTACTTGAGTATTAATTGATAGCATAAAAAGTGTACTAAAAATCGATTTAGTAAAATCACTGTCAACTGGCGAAAATGATAATTTAATTTCGAAAATTAAAGATTTTTTTGCGATACATGTTAATCCGTTTAATGAATTATCAAGCAAATGGCAGAAATTTCGACGGTTGGAAATTTAAACGCTTACATTAGACGACAGTCATATTTAATCGGGGAAAGAAGGGGATTTATAATCCATAATGGAATTCAAACTTTCGAAACAGTGAAAACAACAGCAGAATTCACTCCATTAAGATTGGTATTTAAATCATTTTTTAAAATTCCTCGTATAATTGATGAAACATTGAATTATTTATTTGAAAATGAAGAAATTATTTCAAACTTCATTCAAGGCTGATTTGTACTACGGACAAATCAGTAGTACTTTTAACGGTAAAATGGTATTACCTTTATTCGTATACTTTAACGATTACGAAACAAATAATCTATTGGGTAGTCACAGGGGAATCGCAAGATACGGTACTATCGTACTTCAAGTCCTTGTCTTCCTCCAGGTATGCAATCAAAATTCTAAAATATTTCTTTATTTGTTTTATTCGATACTTTCGATCGGTCAGTTGTCGCAAATAAAATTGTATTTCAAAGAGTAATCGATGAGTTGCATTTTTGGAGAAAGTGGATGTAACAATCGTTACGTAAAATGGTCCAGAACAAATTTACTCTCTATTATTTTTAGTCTTAGGAAATAATATAGGATTCAATCGAATTGTTGCATTCGTAAAAAATACTTAAATATAGTATTTCGTGTAAACCCATGTAAACTTGGAAGTAAACGCGTCTATGAACAAGAAAGACGCGCGTTTAACGTGTTAAAACATCTTTATGTCGCGAAAAATGTTTGTCTGTCAATCTAATGCATGGTCACCTTGAAAGTGTACTTCGATATAATTTTCCAATTTTTTTGCATCAGTCTATGTATGTATATAAATACTTTACTCTTGAAGTTTTGTATAATTTCATTAAAAACTTTCAGTATGAGACACCGGACAAAACGGAACACTAGGCAAATCGTCGTTTTTTCTTTGACACGTATCACGGTAGCCACATCCAGTATGCGCTCTATAAAGAAAATATTATGGTTTTCATTACGCTCAAGTCTTTTTATTAGTTCATGAAGGGTTTTCAAAACGCGGGCGTTATTTTTCGTCCATGACACAACATGTTTTCCAGGTTTGTAGGCTGTTATTATTTGTTTAATACATTGCGATAAATTAATACTTGTGACTCTGTAGTGTTTTTATCGTGCAAATATGATATGTAGTAAAAAGAAAGATTTAGTTATTCCGAACGTTGTGCATATAATTAAAAAAAGATGCAACTGCTCGGGCACAAACGCAACGGATTTGGCAAAATACATGAATAACAAAGTAACATTAATTTGATATCGTTATATAACAAATAATATGACGAATAACATTAATTCTTATTTTCGTTTCGACAGCTTCTCGTACAATATATGTGATGTTTAAATAAGTTTTTTGTTCATTATTCACTTATTCAAACGTTAATTTCTGTGATTTTTCAAGTATAAATATACGTCCTATCTTGTCTGAGTAGCCCGAGTAAAATGGGACAATGTTCTCCTTTTTTTTTGTTAATCTATTATGGTTTAATTTAATTAAATATTTATATTCCGGTTGGCTATGTAACTTCAATGCTTACAAGACATGTTCGTTATTCTCAGCGATATTTTCTATATAATACGGTTCCAGATGCTATACCGGTGAATGAAATAATAAAACAACGGCCCTGTTTGTTACTCAAAGATTTTTCATACGTTCATTTTCATCTATTTACTGGCTTATTGTAAAATACCAAAGAGAAATTGATCAAAGATGCAGATAAAATGATAGAATTTGGGCTCATGGACAAAATATCCCTGAGAAGATTCATAACTGGTTGTGAAAATACTCTTTACTCATTTCAATCATTAAAATGAATATGCATTGACGTTTGTTACTGATTGATATGCACGTAATGTAAATGTAATATCGTAACTGAATGAAATGTATGTACTAACAAATGTGACAGTCACGGGACAACCGATCGAAATTCATAATTGATGATTATTGAATTTATTTCTGTTAGAAGAATAATTAACTATAACTTTGTACGAAAGCTGAGTTGGTTCAATTGTACATCGATAATGATTTCCGGTCATTAAGAAATTGAACGAAAATTCAAGAACAATACCAAAATGCAAGTATCATGTTTCTCAATTGTCTATAAATATGGGTAGAACGAAGGGAGCGCATTTCTAACCTACAGGCACGCAGTATACCGATACATCCCTGTACTCGAACGATGCGTGCTCTAGTCCTATATTTTAGTAAATTTCAGTATGTGATTCTATCGGAAATAGTTCATTAAAAAACAAGAGAACAACATAATTTTATTACAGTATCGACATGTACGATCGCATTGACTGATATGTATGCAAACGGGGAATGCATTGCAAGATTAACTTCTACCTGACTGTATTGTGATTATTATTGCTAATAAATCTAGCTATTACATATTTCTTAAGATAAGCACACATCGTTACATAACATTTTACAACAGTAATTTTTGAGAAAACTTTGTTCGTATAAGCGGTGAATTTTCATATGTTCCATGAAAACACTCCAGTCAATGATTAAGTATTACGTAGATACTGAAGTAAACATTATATTATTTTAAAATTAACATATAAAAGAAATTTCGAGCAAAGTAAATCTTCCTACATGAACGAATTATACGTCATAATAAATTTAATTATGAAAAGATCTATTTGAAATCATCTGGAAATAGTATGGTAGTATATATACAGGATGATAAATTCGATTTTGAATTTTGCGGGTCGCAAATCAATGTCCAGGCAGTGTACATGGGTAAACCGAGTTAGTTTTCGTGTATGTGTGTGTGTGTGTGTGTGTGTGTGTAAGCCAAATGAATGGATGTGTCCATTCACTTGGCATTACCATTATGTCGATGTTTTGATAACGAGACAAAATCGTCGTTCAATTTCGATTCTGGTAAAGGTTATATATGGATTCGGTAAGGTCAGTTTTCCCATAGTCATTAATTACATAAATTATTTTTTATTGCATATTTTATATAAAAATATTTACTATAGTTAATAATGATGGTGTGATCGCGAAGATATTTCGTCTTTGTAAGTGAAAAAAGTTATTTTCATTTTTACTTTTCCATGGCAATTAAAATATGCTTTATATGCATACTAAAATTTATTATGGACATGGTTAATTTTGGTAAAAGTTGTTACAAAATATATGTCTTGCACTAAGGATTTTTTAGTATATTACATGGCAAATTTTACATTTAATCTCATTTACACGATATATCGCAATTTTCACTGTAATTAAAATATGTCTCAGTTTTACTATATATATAGCAAATTTTATAGCAAATTTTATTACAATTGCGCCAAATATTATCACAACATTTCTCTCAGTGACCAAAAGAATGTGTCATTGTGATACATGTACCTTTAAAAAAGTACTTTATCCGACGACGATGTATGTTTTGGATGTAACTGAAATTTCTTCTCACTTTATGTTACCTTATGATTGTCTTTCATATCCTATCTGAAGAATATCTGAAAAGATGTTTGACGATCGAATCTAGATATAGGTATACAAGATATTATATCTGCCTCTCTTTCTCTTTGTACATGATAAATGAGTATCGATAAAAAAGAGGGGAAAAGTAAGTATACATATGAATTCACTACATCTTAACGAACTCATAGCAACTAATTACTCAATACAAAAATCAGAATGTCATTGTTTAAAAACTGTATCTTTTTATTTATCGTTCATTGCGGCACATGATCATATTCGATTAGTTATTTTCAATTCGAATTCACATTTCACCAATCTCAGTGATTTTATATGCTTATTATAGATGCGCATCTATTATTTTCACATTCACCCAGCCGTGAAATTTATTCCACTCGCTTTTAAATAATCATTTAAGGATATATTATTCTGCACTATTTCAACTATAGTTATTTAATTAAAACATTGTTTAGGTTATGGTATCTTTTAACCGAATGCCTGAATTGTTCAGGAACATATTTAAGCTTATTATATTCGAATATTAAAATCAAAGTATGTCTGTGTGCGTGATATTGATGTAAAATAAGTGGGATAACATTGTTAAAAAAAATTAGCGTACAGAAGATGTAAAACTTACACGTGGTTGCAGAACATTCTGGGGAACGGTTGTCTGAATAATGCCATGCTGTTTTGTAATATACTTTAAATATTCATTCATCAAACACAACAATACGTACACAGGCCACCGTTCGCGTCGCAAGCGGCTTCAGTCACGTCACACACGTCTACTATCTCCAATTCCAACCAATTGTTCTGTTAGAATAAACATATCCACCTTTTTTTTAACGCCACTTAGTTTTTTATTTTTCTACTTAAAAATATTTTCCTCAATATCATTTAAATATACTTATTTTATTATTAGTTATTATCACAAAAATAAAAATCATTTTTAACTATCAAGAATCGTTATAAAGTAAACATCATTGGGATAATTTAAGGTTTGAAAAGGGACAATCTACGAACAGAAGTCGTATTCTCGTTAAAAAATGTCAACAAATATAGATCAAGTTGTAGTCAACGTAGTAATAGCGTCTATTTATATTCGTATAAAGTAAATTTTACAAAAATTGTCTAAACTTCTGTACCAACGTTTTATTATAAAAAGAACAGGGTTAATTTTAGATTAATTAATATTTATGTTCTAGTTTCATCATTTATTTCTGAAATTTTTTATTTCATCAGCGCCAGATAAAGAAGCCTAAGAACGTATTAAGCTATAAACGTGACGTTAAAAAATTGATGTACGTGACAACTAAAAGATCATACAAATTCACGTAAACTTTAATCAAAAGGGAGAAAACGATGATGGTATACTTATTTTTTATTATATTTATTGAATAATTGGGGAATTTTTCCTAAATACTTGGGAACAGATGAATCGAGAACCTGCAAGAGAATGAATTCATGTACCAGTGGTTTATGATACAAATAATCACGATGAGAATGATACGACAGACAGGACGAGCAATTATAAGATCGATGGAGGTGGTGACAGTGAGCACGATAACAATGGGAAAAATGAGAAACTTGACGAAATCGACAGTGGGCATGGTGGTGACGACTACGATGAGATAGATAGATGAGTTGTCGATAGCGACGATGAAAATGAAACACCAAGATTCTCATTTATTTCATTCCAGCCAAAAGAGGGAATAGTATAAAAGAGTATCCAACTATGCAATAGCTTTTAATTTAAAAACATTATTATAATCGTAATCGTTTCGGACTGAAATAAATTAATTTACAACAAGCGAATTTCCTTTGCTTGATGTAAGTAGATTATTAATTTTTCAGACTATGTTAAATAATATAGAAAAAAATCTAGTAAATTTTGCCAGACTGTTTTTAGAGAAAAAATAAAAGTCTGGCATAGTGAAAAACCTAGATTTCCGACACCTTTAGCGGAGCCAGATTATTTGCAGACTTCTCCTCGACTTTTTTACACGGGTAAAAATGAGAAAGGCATCACATGCTGAAAGCAAAGCCGTTGGCCCTACGGCTAGAAAACCTACTTCGAAGCTGTTCTGATATTCAGCACCTAGACCTCTGCGACACCGCACCAAAAATCAGAAATATTTCTTAGTGATTAGTGAACTTGTAAATCTACGCCTCTATGACTCTTTTCCAATTTTTTCCACAATAAATTGAATTTGTAAGAAAAAAAAATAGATAAAACCAGGTTTTAAATATTGTTAAGGACAAGGCGAATTTTCAAGATTATTTGAAGATCATAGTGCGTTTTTCAAATGGGAGCCGCTGTTTTTGACACGGGATTTAAAAAGAACGAGAAATTTTATGTCAGAAATAGTTGTTAAAATGACCTTTAGACTAATAGAGCAAGGTTAACTATACAGAAATCGCCCAAGATTTTTTTTTCGATTACATATTCTGAAATAAATCTTTCAATAGACTTGAACGCCATAGCTATTGATCATTTTAACTTCGACATCAACATTGAAAGTAATTAGAAGGCCAAAATGAGTTTATTTATAAAATTTTTTACTTTCATTCTTACTCTAATTACAAAAATATGGAATAAATATAAATGAAACTCACACTTTCAGTATCTTTATGTCAATTTTAGAAGAGCATGTATCTTAAACTAAAAAGAAATGTATTAAAAATTGTGTTTTACTTCCATAGTATTTTATTACATCATTAATTTTTGTAACTAAATGATTAGTAAAGAAAACATTTGCGTTCAAGTTAAAATTTATTAATCATTTTTCAATCCATTTAAACATTCTAAAGAGATTCTTGTCCTAATACCATTTCAATGGAGATTAATATTTAACAAAATAACTATTTTGAGCCAGCATTTTTATCATGGCTGATTATCCTCCTAAAGATATCTTTAGTATGATAGGTTTTAAGAGAATGTCACAATTACTATGCAGCAGCACGACGGTAAGATCAATCTTTTCCTTTTAAAAGACAGCCAAATCACATGATAATACGTAGATCAACTGAAAAAGATCAAGGTGAACAGTTTATTCGTCAACGTCGACGCCACGAAAATGACCGTTGTGCTGTAATCATTCAAGCTCTTGTTCGTCTCAACCCTCATATTAGTAGTTGTCAAATCGAAAGAGAAATTGGTATTCCGCAAAGAACGGCTTTACTAATTTTACATAATTTTGGATATCATACATACCATTGATTTCAAGGTCAAAAAAACAATCATTGCAGAAAGATTGCCCCCATTGTCGTAACCCTAACTTACAGAGATTACGGAGTGGATCGATAAAAATGCACCAACCTTTATGTACAGAAAAGAAATCAGTTTTTGGTAAAATCGGAGCAAGATCTTGGAGTTTTTTTTATTTTTATTGAATGTGTATATGAAGGTCATCACTTGTAAAAAGTTGTAAAATTAAAAACAAAATGTTAATTCTTTTTAAATATTATAACTCGAAAATTACCAATCGTATACGTGTAAGTTTTTTTTTTAATACATGAAAAAGATTATATTTTTAGAATACATACAAGCTGAACAATACATTGTTGAAAAAAAAATGTTTTTCTCGTATTTCACACTGAGTAGAAAGTCGACTCCAAATTTAGCGAGGGTGTTTTTGGATTTTTTTAAAAATATTATATTAAAATGTTTAAAATACGATTTTTTTAAAACACCACTGATTTTGAATTTATATATTTCGAGTTCTAAGGCACCCAAACCAACCAAAATAATGAATTCGAAATGAAGAACTAGCAGGTACGTGGCATATTATCGTGTAAATATGTTCGAATACATTGCAAAAATAGGAAGCTTATGTATTTTTTCAATTTTAGGAAAATTAAATGACAATTTTTTGTCAAGGAAATTCGTTAAGATTTGGGATTTTTATCATAAATCCGTCGAAAACTTTTTACTGAAAAAAACTTTCGATGAAATATAACCAAAATTTTTAATGAAAAGCTGCCAAATATTTATCTGAACAATTTTTTCTTATGAAACATATATGTATAAATCTGAAAAGTATCTTTATTATTAAAAAGTATACCATTACGTTAATTATTGAAAATGTTCATTTATACTATACAATAAAATAGAGACACATAAAAAAATCCCTGAGAATGTCCTGTAAATAAGTTCTTTAGTTAATGGAATAAATATAAAACACTGCCAGACCATTAGTTAGTTTTTAGTTATAGTTATATATAAATAAAAAAATTTTTTTTTTTATCACGTGACAATATTCGATACGTATAGCCAAGTTATATAACCACAGACATGACAATATAAATATTGTTCGATTTTTCATTCACTCATCAATATTCAATGGAATAATATTTTAAAAATTGAAAATAAATAAGTACATACATTGTACAAAATTAAAAAATAAATACTTATATATCTAATAATGATTTAAAATTTGTGTGGCCTTCTATTTATTGTAAAAAGCACATCCAGTAAAAGTTTTATTCAGTTTTATCGACTAGTAGTTAAGATGTTAATTAATTTACATATAGTGAAAATAATTAAAAATGACACTCGTTTCACACTTTTCAACAAGCAATATCCGTAACAAATTTTATATCTATTTACTGAAGATCATAAAAAGTAAAAAGCTCATTTTTAATATAACTATTCAACTATTCAACATAAAGAGTGGGTATTTTTAGGTCGTTCATTATCAGTACAGGACAGTTTTAGTTTTTTTTTTTTTTAATTCCAGCAAAAATTAATCAGGATGTGATATTTTTGTTTGATTTGATCACGAGTGATCTTAAATTTACATTTTTGACATAAATATTTTCATAGTAATAGAGATAACTTTTAAGAAGTAGAGATATGATTTCTTTCAACTGGAGATAATTAATATCTAACTATATATTTTACAGGAGAAGAGAGAGTATCAACGATATTTTTTGTTTGACGGCATTCACGACACGGAAATAAGTAAGGGCCACAGTAGTTATTTCAGTTAGGGGCTTGCATATGCCTACTATAACTCGAATCTGTGTAACTGTTTATCGGCTAACTCCCGCCGGAGATAGGAGTCATCTTGTCAGCCTTTACGAAGTTGAGATAAGCTACTAGTTTCAGCTTTCCTTGTAAACATATACCGCAGCTTTTCCATATTTTCAACTTTACATAAGCGATTTCATATTTTTCATGCCTAATTTTCTTTTATCCAATTCTTAATTTGTTAATTTTATTTATTTAGACGTTGATATAGGTTTCCGTCGTCACAACGAGATTCTTTCTGGTACAGGTTTTTCCCGTATAGTTACTGACTCTTCTTTATTCTATTCTCTGTCTCTCTCTCTCTCTCTCTCTCTCTCTCTCTCTCTCTTTCTGCTTTCCTTCCTTATTTCGATTTATCCGGAAGTCTGTCTTTCTCATAATTGGAAAATGTACAAATCGGTGGTTTGATGGAAAGTGTTAATGAACTGTGAGCCCTGAATGTGTGAACTTTCTTTATCGCAGCAAAATTAAACTTGTATTATTTAAATTGAATAAACATAGGTAATTGCAGATACTGACTAGGATGATCTTGAGATCGTTCAATGGGCTGCAAGTTGGCTAAGAAGAATGAATTTCACGCGGAACGCATAGAGTTAACACGTGTACATGAGACGTAAAATCGTGAAGAAAAAATAGTTGAGCTCTGTGAACTCACCGAGAGCAGTCGTTTTTTCTCTCTCTCTCTCTTTCTCTCTCTTTCTCTCTCACTTACTCAAATATTTATCTTATCGAGAGGCGGAGACCTTTCGACCCCTCAGTTAGTCGCCGCTACCAAAGAGCTGCAATAGTTAAAGTGACGAGACTCTCACTCGAGGCCAGTCAGTCACAGGAAGCAGTCGTTTAAGGTCTTTCACTGAGCAGGTTCCCAAAACTATCTCAACCATCTAGCAAATATCAAGGAAACAAGCGATCAAAAACGTGCGAACTTGCGAAGCATTACAATCCGCTGGAACAATTCACTTTACTTGTTCAAAGGGTCTAATCATTAGCTTTACTCGCTTCTTGCAACATACAGCCACATTCAGGAAATGTTGATCAAACGTCTGATCAACCAAGTGACTATTGTAGAGTGATCCTTAGCATGTTATATACCAAAATGCTGCTTCGGCTCATCTTCACCAATATGCCGCGTTGCTGCTGGATAGTTTTCGGCATATTATCCATAGTCTCCGTTTATGGTCAAGCGACCGGAGGTAAACTTCATCTCTTGTTTAGCTAGTATAAATGTTATCCTACTTCTAAAAACTCATTGTTTAAATTAGTTTAAAATCCTTATATGAAATATGATACATGAAAATTGCGCAATTACATACCAACATACGGTAGCGTTTCGCATATAGTCTATTATTGAAAAATCGCAGGTGTGCAGTTTATAAGAAGCATATAAAAGCTATTTTTTGGTATAATAACTCTTATATATATTATTAAAGCTAACTACTCAGTAGCCATGAATATCTCTTTTAGATTATGTAGCATCAAGTACAAACAGGTTGTTCTTTTGAATCTTAAATATTTTAATAACTGTATTTAATTTGAACCGGAGTCGTTAAAATTTTAAAACCAAATTTTTCATATATTTTTGTCTATGGCAACAATTGCTATCGTTATTATTATTGGTATTATGTCGAATTGTCTGGATACCTTATTTACTATTAAAAAAATTATTCAATTCGTTCATATTTTTGAATAAAACGCATATATGTGTTGTAATTTGCAAACGAAATAGACATGTGCTATTGTGTCTTTCAGAATTATCGATTTATGTCAATGTGACGATAGTGGCTTAAACATTCTTATTTCATATGATATTTTATTTGCATATTCCGTCAAATATCATTTATTTATTGCGAGATATTAATATCATAGATATCTCACTTTTGATATATCCCCAAAGGAAAATAGTACATTATGATACGTGTTTGAAATATATTCTTGTCTCGTGTGGTAGTATTATGTACGATCGAAACGACATAAAAATGTACTTTTGTGAATAAAAATGTTTTATACTTTAAACAATTTTTTTACATGAAATATGAATCTTTCCGTGATACTAATAAATACGCAATAGTATGTTAAGTTTCAGATACACAACTATATAGTTATATTACACTATACTATACTATATTATAATGTACTATATACAGAGACTCCAGATAAAAATATCTTACAAAACATAGAAAACTCGAGAACAAATTTTCGTCAGACGTAAAATTAAAAATGCACAATAACTTATAATATCAAAATAATTTTTTTTATAGAATGTCAATTGCAAAATAATTTTTTAGATGAAAAATGGTAATGTAGACTTCCAATATCATTAATTGAACGATCAGTAAGTGATTCATATAAGTAAAAAAAATTACGAACATTTTCAGACAATCTCAAAACGCTATCATCACCTTGATGAATGTGACACGCGATCGTAACTCTTGTTTTCCATTCAAAGTCTACGGAAATTAGTCCAAGTAGTATAAATATATTAACAATTAAATAAACACTATAAATTTAACTGCAATTTAACAATAGTAATAATAACATAAATAATAATAATATTAATAATAATGATAATGATAATGAAAATGATAATTATGATGATGATGATAATGATAATGTGAGCTTTCAGAGAACGCCCGGAAAATATGGAAGTATTAGAATGATATTATCTTGAAAGTAAACGATTGTTTGGTAACTTAATAAATTTGAATGTGATGCATAAAAACTCATGTACTACGTATTACTGTACCGTAATATCAGTCATTGCAAAAATATTATCGATACAGGTTTCAATAGTAGTTTTCATTTCAAATGAACCTAATAATACCTTCAAAAAGTTGTATGTGCTGTTTTTCTTACCAACTTAAAATAAAATCATTCATCGTCTAATTTATTATGCCACTATTAAAATCTCCAATAATTATATCAATTTTGATATTTTCAAGTATTCACATGCTTCGTTTAAGCTTTGCGTGAAAAGGATTTTGTCATTATCATAGGAACTGTATAATTCCATAATTGTAAATGTAATATCCTTACTTAAAATATGTTAAATTTAGTATTATTAACATTTGGGCTTTTTTTCTTTATATGGTGAATAAATAATTTATTATTAAAATGTATTTTGTTCAGTGAAATAAAATCTTTTTTCCATTTTTGTCTTGGTTTCAAATTTATGCAAAAATCTAGATTCATTGTAAGCCATTTTCGTTATTTTTATCTTTGTGCTAACGTTTTATTACCGACCTACTGTTTATATCAGTATTTATATATTTTTGAGTTCTACATAAATTTTACCTAAAATTTCTCTTACTCTGCATTGCTCTTCTCTATTTACTAGCTTTGTTTATTTTGACGTGCTTTGTTTATTATGTATAAGTTTGTCCTGTCTATTTTTCTTATCATTTAATATCATTTTTCATAGTGTAACCAAAATAATCAGAGATTATTGATTTAACGGTATAATCCATATTACTTATTAAAATGAGTAGGGGAATTCCTATTTATATAAAATTTTAAATAGTTGCATCTGATGTAATCCATTA
Source organism: Chouioia cunea (assembly GCA_030064505.1). Lineage (NCBI taxonomy): Eukaryota > Metazoa > Arthropoda > Insecta > Hymenoptera > Eulophidae > Chouioia > Chouioia cunea. Next base: position 1,860,880 of record JAOPFQ010000006.1, on the reverse strand, counting down.
ACAAATTCTTAATGTTTATATTGAGCTTAAATGTATATTTCCTGAAAATGTAGTTAAAGCATTGTACACCTCTTTTACAGTCTTACTCGTTAATCTGACGGGGTCATGCATATCCGATACACACATTTATATTTGCGCACTTTTTCGCGTTAAATTCTACCACAATTATAACAAGAATTTATATTTAAATCATCATACACTCTGCATTATCGATGACCAATATACAGTTTGTATCTCTTCTTGACTATTTATTAATATTATATCTAGTTACGGATATAATGACATTTTGTGTAATTTCTCTATATGAACTATATTACAGAACAGTTCTATTCCATTAAAATTTTTTATTTTTATGTCATTTTCTAACTTAACAAAAGTCATTGTATTTTATTCATTCATTATTTGTAGTTTAGCTTTTTCAAGTTCTTTTCTTTGAATTAGACTGTTTTCTTCAATTTTATCCTCAAACTTTGATGTATTTATGACTATGTTGTGGGTCATATTTAGATTAATAATAAATTTGGATTAAACTACTAATTTTAATATATGCTGTATCCTTTTTACATCGTTTTTCATTATATCACAAAAATATTACCAAAAGACTTATGCCCTTTAATGTTATATTTTTTATTATCCAAATTCTTCTATTATCCCATTTTTGTCCTATATTTATTTTAACATTTAACTGTTTATCACCGATTACTGCTTGATTATGGATTTATTCATAATCACTTCATTAACTATGTGATTTTTCATTCGGAATCAAATATTTGTGAAATAATCACTCTGATTTCATAATTACTATTTTGTAGCTAAGTTTTGAAGTTAGGTGAATTTTGGGAGTTTATGGACAAATAATTAATATTTCGCTAATAGATATGGTAATTTTTATTTAATTTCTCATTAATCTTTTATTATATTTTTTATTATTTATTTTTTTATTTACTTTTTATTTTTACTTTAATTGTATATATTTTTTTTTATTTATAATATTTTTAATTCTAATTTTTTATTTTATTTTTTCTCAATTATTCAGACTTTTAATTTTACTTTATCTGTTAGAGCGTATTTTTAAATTTTTTCAACGTGTATATCAGGTGTGTTATTCACATCAGGCGTTATGACTGAGCTGATATTGATGATTCATTATATGTTACTTTTTATTTTATTACTGTAAGTGAATTTACATTGTATGTGATTGATTAAATTATGTACATAAACTTATTGGATATTTTCAGTGCCTATTTGCCCGAAAAATTTTACCTATTTTCAAAAGGAATATTGAAGGAAGAGTTAGGGTGAAAATTGATAATTTCAAGTTCGGCAAATTTAATGGAAAAAAATAAAATATCACCAGAAACTGTTCAATATATTGAATAAATAGGGAGTAGGTCGATACCAAACAGTAAAAATGACCATAGTTATGACTATGGTATAATAAAAAAAACCAACAAAATACGACCATTATTCATTTTTTTTTCAAACATCATAAATAATTAAGATATATCGATGACCCAGATATTCTGCCAATACGAAAGACTCCTTCAAGCACGAGAATAACTTTCTAAAAATTACATCAATGAAATTGATCCCTTTTTTAAGTAAAACATGGTTGTGTAGTCTTTCTATGTTACTATAGTAATAGTAGTATGCTAAGTGTAGAAATAAAATCTAGTATTAAATAACTTTAGCAAAGGATGAGGATAGCCACATTACTGCTCAAAAGATTGTTGCGTGTTGCTAACAAGCATCCTAATTTTTATATATTGTGTAATTCTTCTCATATATGGATGCCAATTACATAAAAATATGTTAATTAATTTATATTGTCGTTAATAATGCTGTTGTTTGATTACAGAGATTGTGAAGGATCCAACTTTATGCGGACGCTTAAAATGCCAAGGTGAGTATATACTCTAGATAGATTGGCAATCCTAAAACACGTAACATCCTTATTGAATATTATTTTTTTTTGTTCATTAAAATAATATCGTTATATAAGTATAAGTCCGGAACTAAAAACTCGATACTTTTGAGACTATCTGAACATTTTAACAACTTGCATGCGCTTATTTAAAAATATTAAAATATGAAACATTTACTTTGATTATTTATATAAAAATTATTAAAATATATAACTTATAGACCATAAGAATATTTTTTATCAGGTTTTTCTATAAGTGAGTTGCTCAATCGAATTGCGATAGATATCTGAAAATATTTGTGCGAATCTTGTCCACATTTACTTTAATCTTTAGATCGCAACGAGATACCATATGCGAAAGCATAATTTAACTAAATTTTCATCAAGTCTATTGCAATAATAATTTATACCTAGAAAAAGTGAACTATAAATTGAAATGGTATGTTTGGCTTACTTGGCACAATTCAGAGAGTTACGCACGATCACTTTTATTATTTCTATTTTAATGTTAATAAAAAGTTCTTTAATTTTATAATATGAAATAAATTGTCATTATCTCGAAGTAAAGTTAATTATTTTAAATAACAAATAACACTAAAATAATGCCACTTATACATATACATCAACCAATCACAGTCAGAATAATATACTTCACTTTCAAGAATCGATTTTTGGGCTATTTGTGTCTCGGGATCTTGCATGCGTATGTTTCGTAGAGGGACCGTAATTATTGATGTATAGTAATTAGTTTTGCATCGTGAAGAATGCTCAAACAAATAATATCGCAAGTACTTAATTTCGCCTCCCCCCTGTACCTTCATACCCTATATATTTCTATCTGAAATGTGTCAGCTTTGTAATTTTCATAGAATATCCCTACTTTAAATAGATATGAGAGAATTTTTGTAAAATTTAATATGCCATTACTAATCTCTATCTCATAGAAGTTCTCACAATGGTAGGTCGGCAAATTCCAATGACTTTTGTGAGATCTAATATAAGAACTCAAAGATATCAACTGAAATGTACGTGATTTTGTATGAGATCTTATAAATCATATAGGAAAGGACTGAATATTTTATATTGGATCACAAAAGTATAATTTGTAGTTTTATGAGTTTTTTTTCGAGATCGTTTTCACTGAAGCATTGATTAGAGATCTAATGTAAGGTTTCATATATTATATTCGTTAAAATTTGTGAGAGACAGCTCTCGAATCTTAAGATTCAATTTCACTTTTTACATAATTAATCACATAATTTATTGTGTCACATTCTAACAAATAAATACATTTTCCATCACAATTGCGAGTAGTTGTAGTTATAGAGAGATTGGTGGGCAGGCAACAGGAAGGAGGAAACCCCAACTCCGCTAAGTTAAATATAAATGAAAAGATCATAAATCGTAAAAAAACATTGATTAATTTGATAATTTACCGACATATTTCTATTCGGTACTGTACGCTGGAAATTCGTCACTGAAGACAATCGTATTACAATACTGTAGTCGAAAACTGCGATAGTTTTGACAAATATTGGCTGATTACTTTCAAATTTGAATCAGATCTAAACTCAGTAAGAAAAAAGCGCCTGACAAAATGTCATAATGGTAGCTCGGGATGAAGATTTTATAAATTCATCATTTTCGTAATCATCAACCGCAAAAAAATAAAACATTTTTACCATTACAAAGTTTTCCTTTAAAAAGCAGAACGGGCTTTCATCATTTTAATAATATCTAATGCGATACAAAAATAATCGTGCGTTTAGCGGTATAATTTAAATTCATTATTTTACAAGTATAATTAATTTCTATAGTAAGTTTTAAGTAGTAAAGGTTTTATGTTGTATTCTTGACAAACGTGGTCGAGCACAGCAAAGAAACTCTGACAGGCACAGTTACATTATTTAATAAATACGTACGCTTGTAAAGTAGTTTTAGTTTTATTTAGTAAGCATAACGTTATTTACTCAGATTCCAGTTACCAATTGTTCGCGGTGAGATTTAAGCATTTTCATAAAAAAAAGGAACTAGAGAAAATTCTGAGCGCTACGCCGTAAAAGACACGTGTCCGTTGATTTTTACTTTTGCGCTTGAGCATGTTCTGGGAACCCGAAGCTCCGACGCCCATTAAAAAAGGGGTGTTCGCTGGCTCTCAGATAGGTAATGACCATATGCTAAATGAGCATAGTCCGTGCGAGTGGTCAAACCTTCGGCGATCCCCATTTGTCGGAAAAGTCGAATTTTCGAAGTTAGGTTTCTTGATAGTACTGGTTTACGAGTCTTCGTTTCGAGCCTGGTGCACTTGGTCATTGTGCTTGTGTGCTCGTGTTTCTTACGTGAACGAGTCAGCTTTACTGACCGAGTGTGGCTGCGTCAGCGTAATTTTGGAGACAACGAATTTGTGAATGTGTCAGACCAGTCACGTCTGCCAAGGACTAAGAATTGGTGACCTGCTGGCTTAGCTGAGGAAGAGTTATTTTCTCTGCGGCACTTTTGACCGCGCGGCAATACTACCCATCACTTACTAGGCGACAACGCGGTAATCCATTACCTTTCCTCGAGTGGTCATTTAGGTGTGCGTATAATAAGTATTATAAGTACTCGAGCGTCAAGTAACATGTAAAGCTTGCGATTTTTTTCATTTATATCTACCCTTTTCTTCTTCTTCTTCGTAATGTAGATTAATATAAATACAAATCACTTAATCTATATCAATTTATTTCGAACAATTTACAAATCCACCTATATCAATTTTTACCTTAATTGAAAGATAAGACTTATTTTATTTCATTTATTCCACCATACTTAATCAGACTTACTAGTTTAAATACTAATTCTAATTAAATTTGGGATAATAATTAAATATTCTTAAAATATTGAATACATACATTTTTATATGTAATACATTTTTTATTTAACTTTCAACTAACGCACTTTAAAATTAAGTTTTTTTTTAATTATTGTGTTTATCACGTATAATGAAAAATGTTGCTATAGTAACGTTTCATTTTATAGCAAAGAACTTTAACATACTGCAAAAATATTTTTAATCAAATGGTTTATAATAGATTGATTTTTTGAATATTTTCCGAAAATCTTTCGAATGTTGAAGATTTAACCATATAAGCTTGTTTAGGTATAAATGCATGGTCTAGTATTTGTTAAATATCTTTTGTACAAGTGACGTTTTATCCAACGTTGCAGTTAATAGGTAACATGTAGTAACGTATCTATACTTTATGTTTTCATATCATTTTTCGTAAAATTCAAAATAACGAACATTAATTTTTTTAATTAAAAGAAGATACATATTAATATCACTTTATTTATTTAATCGAGAAATTAACTTAATTTACCTATTTAATAAAGTGTTCATTTTATAATTTTGTTCCAAAGTCGTTCAAAAATATTTCTAAACAGTGAAGTTTAAATCTTACAAATTTATAAATGTTTGATTCCAGTAATATGAGTATTAATTATTTCATTTGAATCGATCAATGGCACTCTTGTAGGCTGGTATTATACTTAATAATCTAGTTAAGCTGAATATTATTTTGAATTGTTAGTGAATAACGGACCAGTAGGAAGGAAGTTCAAATACCAGGAAAAAGTAAACTATCAGTACCGGTATAGAGTGGAGGTGAGCGCAAATTTTGGTGGTTCAAGTAAAAATGAATCACATCTGTACTTGGAGGCAGACGTGACGTTGCGCTTTTCAACGCCGTGTGAAGGTTCTTTGCGCTTCGGGAATGTGAGTTTGAGCCACGAGCGCTCGAGCTTTGAATCTGAGTTTCCGGACCGAGCGAGTGCCATGTTCAAGGCGGGTCTGGAGCAGCGCCCGCTACGCTTCGCCTTCGACGATGGATTCGTACGCGAGCTCTGCCCCTCAGGCTTTGAAGAAGTCTGGGCGCTTAATATCAAGCGTGGTGCCCTCTCCATGCTGCAGAATACCATGCTGCGATTTGACGTGGGCCGGCGACACGAGGAGCTCGACGTGAGCGGTAAGTAGCTGGCCACGAGCTTAAAGCAGCCGAACGGCTGCTTTGTGGAGTAATCTGCTATTGCGTTGTATGCACGCAGGTATCTGCGAAACCGAGTACCGACTGTACGAAGCGCGTAAAACCAGCTTAATAGTGCTTAAGAGCAAGAACTTGGCGAGTTGCCGACAGGGCAGCAAGCACCTGTCGCTCGTCCAATCGCAGAGCTACCGCAGTCCGCTCTCTCGAGCCCACGCGCTTCGACAACCGTTACTTGTCTCGGGCAGCGAATGTGAGATCACCATCGACCACAACGTCTATCAGCGCGTGCACTGCCGCGATCAACACAAGCTGAGACCGTTCTCCAATGGGGATGGGGACGGAGCCGGCGCTCGTACCGAGGTAAGATAAGCGCTGCACTAGTATGCCGCTGACTGCGCTCTCATACATGGACGGTTTTGTTTTAGGTCAGCGCGAGCCTGGAACTGATCGGTGAACTCATGGAGAGTCCCTTCTCAGATGAAAGCGAGGATGAGCTCGATGGCATTGTTCATTCGAGGCGAACCAACCTGCTCTATGATCATGCCAAGTCTTTGCGCACGATCTACGGTGAGCTAAGAACTTCACGAGATCTTCTCAAAGCCATGTGTATGTTGGATACACCCCAGGAGCTACACTTCAATTTTTCTGAGACTTTCACGAAGTTTATACACTCGGCTCGCATGCTCGACTACAGTGGCCTTTCACAACTTTTTCAGCGCGCTCAAGCCATTTGCAAAGCTGCTCGGTATTAATTTATCTTTAACATCTATGCTCCTTAACAGTTACTCTCTTCTACAATGATCAATTTCCATTAATTTCATCTTTCAATTATTCTAGAAGAATCATGTTATAATCGGGAATCAACCGAGAAAGACCAAAACAATTTTTGTTTGTCTTGCGGTTAAAGTATGCGTTTTGCCGCTTGTTGGTGGATTTTAAAAAGCCTATGTTATGTATACTAGACAAAAAACCGAAGTATTATAGAGACCACGAAATAAAAACTGACAAGCCCGTAAAGTATGATCTCCACTATGGGCCATTTGCAAGTTGTCCGAACTTGTCGATACTTTTCCTCACTAGCTTTATGCTGTATTAGAATTTTCAAGTACGCGATAATATATTAGTTCATTAAAGCCTCGGGCAAATATCGGGGATAGGTAGCATTCAACTAGCTGTATATAAAAATACATAGATAAATCGAAAAAAATACTTGTATTTTTTGTCTCTTTTCAAATTGTTCGTCAGAAAATTATAACAAAATAATTTTTTTGAGATAGTAATGGAGATATGATTGCCGTTTTACTGCCATATAGTTGAAACGTTGAAAATTCATCGATTCAGTATTAATTAAGAATAAAAATATCCCTATAATTAACATATTGGTTCACAAAAATATACGAGAACAATCTGATAAATAAGTGACTGTTTGAATGTCCCGCGTAATAACTTCAAATGGAACACTACTTCTGTGAACTGTCATCGATTAATAGACTACTGTCAAATTTTGAGCAAGCTGCGTCATTTAGTTTGTTTGACAGATATTGAAAGCAGACAAACTTGTGAGTTTTAACGCAAATGGGAAAAAGTGAATTTTGTACGCTGATCAAGTATTATTTAGACTGATACACAATGTTCTATTTTTAACTATTTCATTAATTCTGCTGTTTTCGTTCTAATTATATTTTTAATATTTATTTTCAATATTATACCAAATAACTCATAATTATCACACGTACATATTATGTAAAAAGCGTGAACTAATAACAATCACATCACGAGTAAATCAATTATTTATAAATTATTACATCTAAAACTATGGAAAGTATATTAAAAGAGTAATACATATGAACTGGATAAATTTAGCAAATTACGTAGTATGATATGTACTATGCCAAAAAAAGATAGAACAATAGGTACAATAAATTTACTGCATAAAATAGTAGAAAATTGAATCAACTATAGATATTTTATTTTACTAGTTCAAATATAATATAAATTGCTATAAAAAAGGTAGGTAAGATTTCAATTATTTTAATACAGTAAAATATACTATTATTTCACGGGTAAAAATGTGACAAATAACACGATGATACACGTTATTAAAAATTCATACATTATTGTGACCGTTGAGCATTAACGTTCGATTTCATGCTGCGAGTAATTTGACGCGAATAAAGGTCACATGGTACGGAAATGCATGTTAAATCCAGGAAAACAAGTATTCGCTATTAGTTAGATCCTTTAATTATTAACTAGTATTAGTATCGAATATTAAAATGAATATCGTGGACCGTACTCCTCCAAAAAGTTATATGATGAGCGTCTATTTCGATACAATACTAACTTGTTGATGTATAATACATATGCAAGACTATCACGCGACTCTCGTCCGACTAATAAGATCATGTATAAACTGATTTCATTTTCCAGGCCATTATTTTTTATATAAAATTTTATTTCATATACAATACCAATACGTTCAGCATCTGTCTTAATTAAAATACGCTTTCACAAATATAATGTAAACTATGCAATTAATTTTATCGCTGTAACTCACAACAAATGTTATAAATTAACTGCATGGATCTCAACATGCCTTAAGTACATTTACGTGCGATTCAAAATGCTGTTACTATTTGACCTGTCCAATTACAATACGCCTATTGATAATTCATTATTTATTTTCATGTTAATCTTTTTTATAAATATTTCTAATTTTTACAGTTATTTCGTGTAGAATAGTCTATACTTACATATAATTTACTACTCGCTAGCGAATTATTCGCTGCATTAAAATACCCCTTTTCACAACAAGTTAACCTTTAATTTTAAAACTCAAGTACGTCCAGTTGGAAAAACTGGTATGGCAATCCTAAAATTAATGATATTTAATAAAGATAGTTAAAAATTGTAACTATGAATCAATAGTGAATCAATACATTAAATATGCACATATTTTATTGGTATATCTTTCTTAGTAAGATACATTTTTGTTATACATCCCCTGAAAATATATTAATATATTTGTTAAAGAATTGAGAATCGAAATGTTGGTTACGTGTATTTTTTATAAACACGTCATATTAGCATTTCGCGAAATACAAAGATCAAGCACCTTTATCAAGTGAAACTGTCTCATAGAAAATAAATTATCTGACAGTTTCAGTTGATGAAGCTGCTTGATCTTTGTATTCCGCGTAATGCTAATGTAATGTGTTTATTAAATATCTTGCATCGATATTTATGTTCGCTTACAAAAGTTACTTGATTGCACAATTTCAACCACGAACCATACAACTGATGAGAAAAAATCTTATACGTAACCTCGATTCCTGCCAGTGATGCTCAATCGACGAAGATGAAATTAAATTTTGAGTTTTGCGGGTCGCGAATTAAGTTCCGTCCAGTGTATGCCAGTAACAAAATCGAGTTCGTCATTCTTTTTGAGTTTATGTTTTCATGAGTAGCATATGTTTTCTATAAGGTCGATCTTACATATGTGTGTAGTATTTCAATAATTACAAAAATAATCTATTGATTTTTCAATGTTTAAATTGATTATATTTTTTCCATGTCTTTCTTCGGTTGATTAAACTTTTCATAATTTAATCCTTAATAACAATATAATTTAATAAAACATTTAGATTTCCGCGTTTCTTTCCTTTTCCACCGGTCAGATTTGTAATTAAATGCTTCACTCTTTCATTAGACAATTCTATGATATCTGATTTTATAGACTAATCATTAGCTTATAACTCAGTACGATACAGTTTCTTTATTAATTATTTATTGTTGTATTATGCATTTAAAAATTATGAAATTTTATCGTGTACCTCTATAGTTTTGGAAACTAGAACTTGGTTTAATTTTGGTACGTTGGCTACCTTCGCCGTCGATTTTATTTACATACCTCTCTTGCATGCTGATTCCTTTTATTCTTCAGTTAAAATAGCTTATCGGTGTTGTGATAAGCTGATAAACCATGACTTTTATCTACAATTAAATAGGCAAAATGGTTATCAATGAAGGCTCAAGTTATAAATCGCCGTCGTACTTAACGACTAGCCCAATAATTCGCTAAGTTTATTATACTTTTATATTACAACAATTTTACTATTTTCTGATATTTTACAAAGTTTATGCGGAATATATATTGCCTATTGTTAATAAAACCAGTTATAGTTTCAATCCCTAATCCTTCAATAAATTTATTAATATATTTTCAGCGGATGTATAACGAAAATTTATTTTATCATGAAGAAATATCAACTGATATTGTATTGATTCGCTATGGATTTTGCATTAATTTTATAATTACAATTTTTAATAATCACTATTAAATATCTTTGTTTTTAGGAATCCCATATGGGATCCCATATAATATGGGATTTTCCAACCAGACGATGTATTCTTTCTCCAATCCCGAGATAAAGGACTTTGCTGGCGTAAGTTAATATTAAGGTAGGAATTGCATATTTTTAAAATTTAGATGAACAATAAAATTAACGTAAATTCTTCTATATCGTATAGTAGAATGGAATTTATATTTAATAGCTTACAAAGATACATGCAATAAAGTAGACAGAAAATAAAATAGTGATAGTATTTTATTTATGATAATATTCATTATCATATATGTGGGATATGAGTAGAAAGGTAGACGACACAAAATAACAAGAACTGTTACTGAGGATGACTATTATTTTATCCAAGATTTGCCTCGTTTTAGGCAAGTCTAGCTGCTTTCTCATAGTACAAAGGTCTTTTCTAAACTGGCCGCCTCTTTTCTTCAGTCAGGTCTTTTGGCTGCGCTGTTACTTCGTTCTCTCGCTTTTCCTTATTTTTGCTATGAAATTCTTACCATTAGCCCTTGATAATGGTTAACATTTGTTTAACCAAACCCAAACATATTTAGACATACTTTCTATGTACACTCAGGTCATAAGTAGTTGTCAACTACTCATATCCTACATATACTACATATTTATATTAACATAATTTATAGTTATTATTAACGGAATCTAAATTTTCCGAAATAGCATACGTAACATAAAGGTATAGGGTTCAGTAATTAACTCCTTTGTTTCCGCTTATAATCTATACAATAGTACAGTCAGTAAACGTTTTTTCAGGTTTATATGAAAAATAAAAAATAAGAATAAATAAAGATAATAAAAGAAACAAAATATAGCAGATGTGAGATATATGGATTACCCTTAGAAGCTCAATATTTTTAGTTGGTTTTTAATTGGTATATTAAGAATATGTGATTATAATTATTTATGTTTTATAGTCTTGACTATCTTATGTATTTGTATAGAATATCTTTTGCTAAATGGGTTGTAGGATTTTGCAGTGTAATTTTGTACGTCGTACAGAATGTTGTAATTTTATCTTTAATTATTAGTACATTTAAATCTTATTTTATTAAGCAATTAGACATGAATCAGAGCGCATAAAATATTTCTTGACTTTTGATTCGATTCTCTCCAGAATTTCTAGGTTAGAGTGAGAAGTCATTCACCATAGTTACTTATTACATGATCAAATTAGTTTTATATATATAATTCTAATATGCTCTCTCCAGTTTAGTCGACAACTAAGACGAATTCCCAGGTATTCTATATAATTATTTTGCACAATAGTTTTTTCTATGATGGTAGTCAATATTGAATCTCGCTTATGTATTTTTGAAGATAAGAAGATGCTATTACCATAATTTTACGACTTGTAAGTAGTGCAGTGTCGTCTGCTTATGTGCCTCTAGTGATATAATGTATATTTGATATATTAGCAGTAAACAGTTTGTAGAGTATTGTCCCTCGAACATTTTCTTGTGGAACCCTACATTGATGGGATACACCACTTATATTGCATTCTCGATTTCTGAATCCAAATTGGTAATTAGGAATCAAGTTTCTTTCTTTCATTACTGGAGCCATTCTTCTAAGAACAATTTTTACAAATATTATTACTAAGAGACTTTATCGGAGACATTACTTTACTAGAGTCTGTGCAAGATTTGGAGATTAATATTATTTGAGATATTTTCTATTGTGAGGGTACATAGCATAATCGAATACAAGCATTAATTATCATTGTAATGTGTCTGATTAGTTTAGTGGAAAACTCGCTAATCATTCTACCTGTCGTATTGTTTCTTTCCGATGCTTTTTTTATTATTCTTTATTTTTTTGAAAATATTAACTACTTCAAAGTATATTGCTCATTTTATCGGCTGATTGCTGTTATTCAGCTAACAATTTGGGCATTTAATTTCTTCCTATTTGTAACTAGTTTATCGTAAATATGTACTTCACTCATGTTTTTCAAAGTCTTTGGATTTACCTTTGCTGGTTCATGCCCAGTTTCCAAAAGGATGGCGTATGAAAGTATCTCTGGAAATTGTTCATTTTATTTATCGCTTTCTATAATTAATAGTTTGATTTATAAGATAGGTTTGAACTTCACTGTTTTTTCTTTCATCAGTATTTTAAAAAATTTTTTAATTCTCTCTTTAGGTTGATCTTGTCATGTAAATATCTTGTAGCTTGACAGATTCTCTTATATTTTTTATTATTACGTACTTTTTGGAAACTTGTTATAGAGATCTAATGTTTACTTTTTTGTTGTATAGTTTGGGTTGTTTTATTGTATGCTTATCTGGTAAATTCAACAAATTTGTTAATACGTTGGTCTACGTTATCTACACTTTCAAAAGTAATCTTACATTGTATTCTATTATCGATGTACTGTTTGTATTTTACTCAGTCCGTTGTTTTGAAGAATGTTTCTGACCAAGTTGTTTTTGCATAAAATGTTATTATGACTGGTGTATGATTAAAGGATAGATCTAGAATAAAAGCTTAAAAGAAATATGGTGTAATGGTTTTAAATAGAAATAGATATAGTATCTTTAACAATAGAGGAATCGATTAATCATTGTTACGCATTGCCTCCTATAGCTGTTTACTTCTGGATATAGAGATATATGATTTTAAATCCTATCATGGGTGTTTGGTGTTAAGATAATTTCGAGCCTTGAAATGATGCCGTAGACGTTGAAAAAATAAGAATAATTCATAGTTAACGTTAGAACAATAAACAGAGGACAAAGTAATTGGTTCAGATTCGGTCTATCTGGCGATTTAAACTTCCGTTGTGTTTATACCTGATTTTACTATTATACCTGTCCCTTCACGAGGTTTATTTTCCAGATGGTTTGTTTGATATATTGAATAATTAGATATTTTTAAATGTTTCTGATATGAACATTATATCTATATCTTCGAGGATTACAAAATTTGTGTACCTTGTTAGATGGTTAATTTTGCAATTTGGATAGTGCCTAGTCCATTTTATCTTTTTATTAACAGTTTTTTGTGCTATATTGTGTAGTAGACTTAACATAAACTGATTTTTTATTACAGTAGTTTTTTGCATGTCAAAACCCTTAGCAATTTAAATACTGTAGTATTTTGTATTCTTTCTATGAATCTCAATTTAAACAGTTGAGCTCAGTAATATGTTTAACTTGAATATTTTTAGTTGTTTGAATTGATTGCTACTTTAGTGATGAAGAGTGGCATAAGTAGTTTGGTTTAGGTTATTGTTGGTATTTGAGATATTGATTACTGTTTGGTTATTTCCTTTTATTGCCGATTTCAGGTCCACTGATTGGTGTATACCTTGAAGAACGACTTTGATATGTGTAGAACTCAATTTTTCTCCATTCAAGTTTCTTCACTTACGTTAGGTATTGTTCAGAAGAGATTTGTTGCATTTTTAATTTATTGCTGTTTAATACTTTGATTAAGAGGCCAGTTCCAGTTATATTCTCAGGTAATTTCTTTAGATGTGGGATATTTTCTACACCATACGCATGAATTGGATGCGATATTAGTTCTTTGCGCGTAGTCTTAACATTTGTTTCTACTTTATATTTTGAAAGATGCAACATTTTCAAATTCATCACCTGTATATATTTTTATTTAGGCAGTTTTCCAGGATATTATTACGATATTGTCTTTTTTCAAGGGTTGTCGATTCAGGTCTAGATAAAGCTCTTTTGCTGTTTTATTGCTGACAACATTTCAGCATTCGTTCGTAACTCTTGAGTTTAACGCCGATTCACGGTTGTCTGTAACATGCGTATTGATTTGATTACTAGTCTATGGCTATACTAGTCTATGGCTACTATTTACATAATAGACGGCTGTATTCATTTTTATAGTGTAATATAGTTGGAACTTGATCAATTACATGTGTTAAGCCTATTAAATAGAGCTAGACTGGGACAACAAATAATTTTTCGATCTTAAGTCCGTTACAAGGCAGTATAATTAAGATTCTAATAAAAACTACTCGGTAAATTATTCAATGTATTCATTCAACCTATTTATAGTAGTATTGATAGTAGTATAAATGTAGTTAATATTTATAATATTTATGATAATTATTTACTTGATAAGCAATAGATTAACTAGCTCAAATAAAAAATAAATAAGTGTATTATAAAGGAATTGTATTATAGAGGATGTATTATATATATAATAAAAGAAGCTGTACTAAATAGAGTACGTTTATGGTAGCATGGTAACCAAAGCGATAACTCGCGTACTACAGGAGCGCGCTATTTTTAAGAACTGGCTGTATCATAATCAAACGAATGAAGGATTTTAAAAATGAAAATAATATCTCCTGAGATACAGCAATTTATTTAATATCATAGTTAATAATTTTTTGACAAATTTAAAAAAATTAATTTTCAATTTATAATTTCATAATATATTGTTATACATGTATTTTTAAAAAAGTTCATTTGAATAGTTCTTATAGTTAATGAGGTATAAATCTTTTTAAATTTTCTATGACAATTTTTGTATTCTTTATAGCTTTTAATCCCATTGTTATAATAGCAAGTAAGTTTGTACAAGAATTTTCTACTATATAGATTATAATTACATCTAATTAAAAAAAATCAATTAACTACATCTGTGGAGCTGGTTGTACTAATCTGGAATGCAACCAAATTGTTAGAAATTACAGAAAAAGTAAAGTTTTTGTCGATAATTTTAATACATATTCAAAACTTTATTTAATCAATTTCGCTTTTCATCGTAAAATTTTTTATGATGATTTTATACTAATAAATATAATTCTAAAAAAACAACTAGTGACATTATTTATCGTGAAATCAACTACTACTGTTAGAATGAGAGCTAATAAAAGAAAATTTAGTAATTTTTTCGATGTGTATATAATTCTACTTATAAAATGGATACTATTTGGGCTATATTCGATTCATGCTTTACTAAATAATTTTTTCATTGAATTAAAAAATAATTCAATCAATAAAAATCATTATAATCGCAGACTACGAGATCCTGATGAGACAAAACTCTGCTTCCTGAACATTGAGTTTTAGAAAATATGTTATTCTTTTTAATTCACAAAAAGAACTTTTAATTGCTCAAAAGTTGGTCTGTATAGGTCAAATCGTAACTGATAAAAAACTATGAAGAATCAAAAATTGGGTTTTGTACCATAAGCAAACTTTTATTTGTCATAGATATTTTCCATCATAGTTCTTTGGGAATTTATGAATATTGAGATAATGTTTCAGGAAGCATATAATAAATGCCCTGCCTTACATCGGCAGCAACGCTGCGGTGAATATGATGAAGGACCTAATCATAAAGCGGACAGTAGATAGGGAGAGGGTGAATTTTTGGATAACGGCCTTCACATTGATTCCACGACCGGATCGACACACTATTTATGCGTTGGCACCACTTCTTGATTTTGAGACTAACATTCCAGAGGCCCAGTTTGTGCTTAGTTATTCCGCAGTTGTTCACACTTACTGCGCCAACTACGGTTCAGACTGCGCCAGTTTTGAACCTGTGCGCAAGCTCATCAAGTTCCTTGAGGAGAACGTGGAAAAAGGCTGCATACCGCGTCCTCACGTTAAAAATGAGCTAAAACAAGTAAGCAAAAGATTTGAAGCGAAATTCTCATTTTTTCATGATCATAATTATCATCACTATAGACAGAAAACGAATTAGATTTAGGGAAAATTGGAGTAAGGGTCCAATTTTTCTCATATTTGGTTCATCGGACGCCAATATGGAAGTCATCATTTGTACTTAATTGAATTTTGTATTTAAGTAGATTTATCAGCTAAAACTTTCTTTATATATTTTTAATAGCGATAACTAGGACTAACATTCTTTACATAAACTATTGGTGAAAACTATATGGCACATAAGAAAATTAATGCGAGCAATAATTTTGGTAATAAACTGCAAATGTATTAATATTCTTTCATTATTTCTTTTAATATTTCAGTTTGTTAGGTTATATTTTAAAATTAGATTTTCTGTCATTAGCTATGCTTCGTAAATCATGTAAATAAGGGATCTTTTCACTTAGTCAGGTTTATTAAAATTTAATAGACGAAGTAAATGGCTCTCAACGAATGTCAAAGTGAAATTTCTCATCGTACTATAAATTCTATAAAATTACTTCAATTCAACTTTAATGAAAATTGCATAACTATGCCTGCTATCTAACTACGAGTGTCCCAATCGATTTAAAGTACGTAAACAGGGACATCGCCGAGAATCTTTATTTCATGTTACTAAGGAAATCCAAAATAAGTGGTTTCCTTTAGTGAAAGAAAACGTTTGATTATGTGTTTATATAATAGATCGTAAAGCGATTTTATAATTATGTTCTGACAGACGCTGGAAGCTTTAAAAGCTATAGGAAATGCTGGTCTGAAAACCGACACATTACTTGAAAAATTACAAAAATGTGTAACAGATGAAAGTGGGTTCGTGCCAATGGAAGTGAAACTCGCGGCTATCGACGCTCATCGACGATTACCTTCATGTGAAGAGTATAGGGATCAATTTTTCCTGAAGAACTACCGCAATTTTACTATTGACACTGAGATACGAATCGCCTCATATTTGCAGGTGATGCGTTGTCCAGATTATAATGTTATTAAACTTATTAGGGATACTCTCGAAAAGGAACAAGTGAATCAAGGTATAAGAAGAAAGTTTAACCATCTATGAGATAGAGAACCTCATGCTAGTCAATTTTCTTATATCTGCTTATAGTGGGTTCGTTTGTGTGGAGTCACCTAAAGAACATGTTGTCATCTTCATCGCCGACACGTATCGAGATCCAAAGCCTTCTGAGTGACCGAGATTTAAGCAATAAGTTCAACAGCGACATGCGCAAGTTTTCCCGCAATTATGAAAATAGTTTTTTTTCTGAGGAATATAACTTCGGAGCCAATTCGCAGTCTAACCTTATATTTTCGCCTAAATCGTATATTCCGCGTACAGCCTCATTTAATTTAACCCTCGACCTTTTCGGAGAGTCGGTCAACGTGCTCGAGGTGAGCATGCGCGTCGAGGGTTTCGAATACTATGCGGAAGGCCTGTTTGGGCCTCGAGGACCCTTCAGTAGCGTCAAGGTGGCTGAGCACTTTCATCAGTTGCTGCGCCATTTGCGCTCAGCCGAGTCTGGGGCTGAAAATGGCCCCGAGAAACTTTGGCAACGGGTGCGTGCCATGCCTAATGTCATCGACAATGAATTCGAACGACCACGTCTCAGTCTCAGTTACCGAATTTTCGGCAACGAGTTGAAATTCACGATGCTTGATAACGACCGCGAAATTCGAGACAGTCTAGCCAACCTTGACCCCTGGCGCAAAATCCAACAGGTACTTTCAGGCCAAAAGATTATGCATTACGAGAATACAGTTATGTTCCTCGACTCTGCGTATGTGGTACCTACGAGTGCTGGGATGCCCGTTCGCCTCGATCTTTCCGGCTCAGCTGCTTGCAATATCAAACTTTCCGGAGTCCTCGACAGTCAAAGACTTATGAGCAATGGTGAACTCGGCGTCAATGTCAACATTATGCCCAGGTACGTGCTCCGTGCTCCACCTGACCACGTAATTGGTACAAAATATATGTCACGCAATTACACATATATATTATTAACGTAATATACATATAAGTATAATCTGTTTTCTTCTTTTGTAGTGTCAGTGTCGATGTGACGGGTACTATGGCAGTTGATGCTTTCTATAAAAGTGCCGGACTCAAGCTCAAGAGTAACATGCACTCGGTAGGTGCGGTTGAGGCGGACTTACAAATCAAAAGTCTCAGGCTCGCTCGTCTTAGTTGGAAAATACCTAGTCATAAAATGGAAGTGTTCTCACTAACAACCGATGTTCTGCTAATCAAGCAGAATGGCGCCGAATATAAAGAACAGCCTATCGGTTTACTGCTCAATTCATTCAAACCAGAGGATGCCATATTCAAACCAAATCCTGGAATAATAAAAAACACTACGTGCAGTTGGTCTGCTCTCGATAAATTGATTGGCTTGAAGCTTTGTGCCGATTACCAGTTTCCTAACGTCACTAAAGATGCAAATGCTTCATACTTTGTACTCAACGGTCCCACTAAATTTAAATTATCACTCATCAAGGCAGATCCCACAGCCAACAGCTATCTCCTGGAGTACAAGTGGAAGCGATCCGAGGTTATTTTTTAATTTTTAAAACTATGCTTCTTATTGCACGTTTAAGAAAGGGACTAAAATGGTAAAAATGGTTACGACATAAAAATTCGTCACGATCGACATATGACTTATGACATGCAATACACGACACGCGACTGACTCATGATGCGCCAGGACATGTTATAATCTAGACACAGCCGGTATATACAGTAGGTAAAGCTAAGTGTTAGACAAACTCTCTCTCTCTCTCTCTCTCTCTCTCTCTCACTATGCTTCCTCCTTTTCTCTCTCTCCTTTTTCTCTCACTATATTTAAATCTTACAGCATACATGGCAAAGTTTTTTAGTTATTAAAAAGCACATTTTTCTAGTTATAAATTTAAAATTATGAACATTTATAAATATTTTTAAATAGTTTTAATAAAAAATGAACATTTTGTGGTACATGAATTGTAAATGAATTATAAATGAATTATTTTATATTAAAATTGGCTATAATAACACCATTAAGGATTTAATTAGATTTTTAATATTTAAATGTATTTTACGAAATATAAATTAGTGGGCCGTCCTAGGGCAGATGTAATAATTCACCATCTCGCATTTGATTATGCGTAAGAAGCATATATTTGGTGTGTGTTCTAATGACCGCTCTATTTTTTTGATAATTATGATACTTTTTCAGTAAAAACCCATCTATGTGTACTTAAACTTTTCTTTTCTATTTATTCTAGAACGAAAGCACAATCAGAATGGCTTTTGATACACCTGGCTCTCAAACACAAAGGGAAATAAGCGCAATGATTTCGTTCGATGCCCTCAACAATAACGTGACCATGCTGCTCAAATCGAAGGGTAATTCATTGATCGCTCAAGGTATTTATCATACGTATTATACATCTATTATATGAATAATCAAATATTGTTATGAAAGTCTTATAATTACGAAGTTTTGAATTATATAATATTGCTGCAGGTACTTATAAAAGATCAGATGACGAAACTTTTATCGACATTGGTCTCGACAGTAATGGAACAAAGCACTTGGGTGCTAGAATTGGCTATTCGAGGAAAAGAGCCAAATACGGTTACTCTTATTCACCGAAATTATTCTTGGCTATCAACAATGAACGAATAGTCAATCTCTCGGGTAGGTGTGATAATTTATCCGTTAAAGGTATTTCCTCAGGTGATAAATAATTATTCATTAAAATATTAATAATTTATATATTTATAGGTATTATTCGAAATCAGGATAAAAATTATTCATCTCAATGCGATATAGACTTGCGGTTTGAAACGAAGAATTTGGCCAGTCATGTATTTGGTTATATTCTTAGAAGCAATATGAGCGTTTCTGGCAACGTAAAAATCGAATACCGTTTCCAAGAGAGGCTAAAAGACGAAGTTTTACAAACTGAGTTTTCATTGATCAATCGCTCGACAAAAACTTTGACATACAAAGCAGCAGATATGAAGTTACACTCCACGGCATATCCACAATTGAATTTTGTGGCGGGGTTGCGCTATCAACACGCACTCGGACATCTTGAACTTCATATTGAAGTTAATACGAGTCCACATTTGCACAATGTTGATAGACATAAGCTCATGGCTCAGTTCGTTGCAACATATTCAAAGCCTTACTTTCAAAGTGATGGTAAACTCAATTTATTTACATTTGTTTTCTTGCGGAGTTTATTGTCACTCGCGCGATTAAAATGCGAACTTTGTATGCAGGTGCTAACGTAAGCGCCTACATGGCGATAACAAAACCAGCACAGGATATTGATATAAAAGTAGGTGTGAATTACTACTCTATTGGTCCAGAGTCTAAGACACGCTTTTTGGTACGTTACGCCCCCGGAAAGGAGATCACGTTTATGGTGGACGTGATAATGCCCCGTGGTCAACTGTTTGTGATAGAAGGTAAAGCCAATCTAACCATACCCAACTTTAATTCCATGCTCGTGAGTGCTAAAATAACGGAACGAATGCGCAACGAATATGAGCTCGACTTTGCTGGTACATGGTTCAGTGGCCACAACATTTCCGCGACTGGCATCTACAATGACCTTTCAAGTATCGTTATTACTAGTCATCAACTCAAGCTGTTGCTCAAATCACCTAGCTTTGTAAAAGACATTCTCCTCAATTGCAAACTCTATCACGACAGCAACGAACTTAGCATAGGTAATACAGATATTCGAAGTTCAGAACTTAAGATCTATTTAACAAAAGTTGTATAAAAGTTATTTTCGTTTAGGTTTGTTCGCGGAGCAGCTGGAGTCGGATAAGTACACATTGGTATTGAATCACTCGACTACGTCGCTAAAGCAGTTTCATACATTTCTCGAGGGCCGTTACAGAAACAGCACGTACTCACTTCTCTCACGGGTAGATCTGGACCGCGAAGCTACCCTCGAGCTGCATTTAGACAATTGGCGAGATGTTCACTTCACAGTGAAAGGAATTAATGAAAAATCGAGAAAAGAATATGGTCTCGAGGTCAAATGGGATGCGAGTCGTGAACCTGAACTCAAGTTTGAAACGAACATGCAACTACAACAATGGGCATCCCCAAGTGATGGTAGTCGCAATGCAAGTGCTTTCATGCGTTTCTCTTATCCTGGCCGTTTGGTCACAGGTTCGGCCGTGTTTGCATTGCGGTTGCACAATAATTACCTTGTTGATGCCCACGTCCGATGGAGTCCCAGTCAGGTGATCAGTTTCAATGTTGACACCGACTATGACGTGCAAAATTGGATCAGAGTTCTTAAACTAGAATCCGAGCTGCTCACACCCTTTGAAAATTGGAAAAAGACCTCACTCAATGGAAAGTATGGAGCAAACCTTATATTTCATTCTCAAAATAAAGTTGTTAAATCTATAAGATTGTCTTTTTATCTTATTCCTCTGCAGGTACGTGCAGATGGATTCAGAGCTAAAGGCTACCGGTAGCGTGTACTGGCAGGACTCTCAGCACATGATATTCGAAACAGCAGCCTGGATTCTCGAGCACAAGGATGGGGCAAGCGAATTGCAAGCAAACGGGTCCCTTCTTAGCAGCGTTCATATGATTCAATACGTGACGGCCAATGTGAGCCACATTCATGTCTACGGAAGGAGTGCTGACTCAAGATTGCTAGTACATTATTTTCCCGACAAGTTGATCGATGCTCGAAGTATTTGGCTGATTGAAACCGATCCTGTGAACGATAACTTTAGCTTGAGTGGTAACCTACAGTTAGTATCGCCACTCGTTAACTACCGTAAAGGCCAGCTCAAATGTCACTTCAGCTCGCAATCCAACTGGAAGCTTTTTGGCGTTGCCAATCTCGATCTTGACAAGAGGAAGTATACCGTTCATTTAGTTAGCAATCTCGCCAAGATAAAGGAGTCCATGGTGAGCGTGGCAAAGCTCCGCCACAGATCAGACCAAGAAGTTTAACTTGCTCGATATTAACCTACGTTTATGTTTTTCAGATTGAAGTTAACATAACGACTCCTTTCGAAAAGTATGCGTACATTCGCGGCAGGTTTGGACTATCGGAGAGCAAGAAACATATTGTCGCTGAGATGACCACCCCGGCGGGTCCACTCGGAGTAGAGGCTATTTGTCAACTTTTCACTAGTAATTATGATTTCAACATTAAGTTGTTACTGGCCACTCCGATCGATGTTCTTCAACAAGCATTCCTTGTGGCCAAGTTCAATCAGCAGGAAGCCGATTTTAGACTTGCTTATAACAACGTAACTGCTGGCTTTCAAGTACGTTAACTTTTAGTCCGCAATAAAAAATGTTATCATTCTAATCCACTCTCTTATTATTCGTATCAATGTACGTGTATTCATACGAGTAAAGCATATAGTAGATATCTATATTAACGCATGTAATATATCATTCATGAATATGCCTTTTGATTGTCAGGGAGTGTGGTTCTACAACAATATAACCAATTTCCACTACAGTTACATTCTATACACTCCACTGCAAGGCTTCCACGAAATTGGAGCAATCACGAAATTGATAATTATCCAAAAGGAGTTTATCAGCTTGTCGGATATTGACACGGAGTTTTCGATACGTATCGTTGACATCAAAGCCGGTATCAAGGCTCGCGCGGGTCCTAAACAGGCACCGCCCCCAGCGATACCCATCAAGTCCAAACTAAATATTGATGATGTTTATAACGAAGAAGACGCCGAAAATAATATATATTGGAAAGCCGAGTTTGAGGTGTGATGTTTCTTTTTTTTCGGATTTCTACATCTACTGCCAATGATCTTTGATTTAGACCACTTTACATCACATTAAAGTTCTCGTTCGGATTTTTAACTCAATTACGACGTTATTATCTTTATTTACTTTAAAAATCGACATACAATTATGATATTACAAAAACTTCAATAGAATTTAGTATAAGACTTCTTTGATATTAATCAATACCTTAAAAATAGACCTGTCAAATATTAGTAGTTCACATATTTTACTATTATTCGAGACAAAATATTAGAAATTACTTTTGATTCATGACAAAGAGGGTCTCATTAGTTGAATTGTAAAATATTAGAAAATAAAATGGCTTAGTTTACTTTTAACTCCAGGGGGGCATAGCTTTAAGAGTTGAATTTATGACTGTTATAAGAATACTATATTTGAAGCTGCTACTAGCTTAGCGATGAATGGGTCTCAAAAGTTAAACTATGGAAATACCTTTGTAGACTCGGGAAATGGTAGATTAGATCAGTCAAAAAAAGAATTATTTCAGGAATGAACTGAATTTTATTCCTTAAAAGTGAATCACTCTACGTTAAATTCTCTACGTAATTCAATATACTCGACGCAGAACATATTTACTTATACTAGACATTATGTGCTTTTGTGAAAAGATAAATGCTTACTAGGCTTCTGTGCGCAAGCATTCGGAGTAATTGAATAAAATTATTGCAAAATAAAGCAATTTTCAGTTTATCAAGAATAAATAATAATAGGAATATATTTGATTTTCAGTTAAACGCCGTTGTAGTGGATCCAATTCTGGGAACACTTCACTTTGATCGAGAGGGTTATACCGATAAGGTTTTAGGAATATTGAAATTACCATCGGGTTTCATTATTTTTGAAGATCGATTTTATTTGGAAGATTTTTTTAACATCAAGAATGATTTAAGCATCGATACTTCGTTTCAATGTATATCCGAAATCGTGTCGGTGTATTCATTCTCTGTCAACATGGATACTATGATTTATTTGATGGACATGAGCTTCAACATTAAAAACCACTCAGAGTGGATAGAGGTGGAAAATGATTTTAAACAATGACTAACTGACTAATAATTTAATATTTATTTTTTGACTTTTGTATGTTTTAGTCTGGCTTTAACATCAACTATACTTATCAAGGTTTAGAAGAAGAGGAACCGCATTTGCACTCCTTGAGATTAAACTTAAAAACGCCAATACATTTTCTGAAATTTGTAAATTTTAATACAGCTTTGGAAATAGACGATAATTTCTATAGAACTAACATATCAGTGCAATCTGTAGAGAGTACGATAATTTTCATTGGACATCTTGAAGTGAGTACACCATTTTTCGTGGATGTATTTACTATCTAAGTAAATGTAGACTTGTATATATTTTTTGTTATTATTTCACAGCACGATACAAATTATTTAGATATCGGTATACAATCGAAAGTAGACTCTCCCATATTCACGCTGACAAAGACTATAGTCAATGCTAAAAAAGATTTCACTGACAAGGAGAAACACATTGAAATAAGTTTGGAAATTTTGAACGCAAATAAATCGGCAAGTATAATTTAAACTCATAAATGTTCAAAATATTTAAAACGTACGAACAAAACAGATAGTTAATTTGTCGATTAATGCAGGGAAAATTTCAAGCTAACTGGTTAACTGAGGACGAATACTTGACCAAAGGATCGTTAGCTTTGAACACTTGGATAGAACCATTAGTAGCCATCGATATTGCAGCCGTTTACAATAATAGTTTAAGTCTCGACAATAGCGTATACTTAACTACGCATTTTACACACCACTTAGATAAAAGTTATAAATTATCCGGTCGATACACAGATGGTTCACTGGAGATTGATATCGAGAAACCCATGTTTCCTCGACGATTTTTTTTTAAGGGTGACCTCGTAAAGATCGAGTATGGTCTCTACCAAATTAGTGGTGATTTGACAAGCCCGGACACCTCAGATGTATTTCACGTGATTAGTCCAATTCGAATGGAGAACAGGGCGTTAACCTCGATCGAAGTAAACATCATTGCCGAGATGAGCACCAAGACAAGGGCAGAACCCATTAAGTTACAATTATACAGAGAAAAATATGGAATAAACTTGAAGCTAGAGAGCTCAGATGTTAACGGCAGTCTCGAGATGAACCTCATCAATGCTCTCAACTGGGATTTGCGAAGCAAGCTCACTCGACCATCTTCGGCTGACGTATACAGTTTTCTCGCCTTCATGAATGTCCAGGTCAACGGTAATACTAGTATTTACATGCAGCTGGATGCGCCTTGGGAGCATCTCAAGAAGCTAGTATTCAATGGAAATCTACTACTCGACAGCCAATCAGGAAATGTACGCTTGAAGCATCAGGTCAACCAACACATTTTTCATCTGGCATTCGTTTGGCGACTCTTCTATATGACAGATATACTAGCTCACTTGTCTGCAGGTTATCAACATTTAGAATTTAGCGTTAAAGACCTCGATGCCTTTATTTTCTATACGAATCCGCAAAAATCTTTCAAGAACGTCGGACTCGGTTTTGATGTCAACGTCGATCGTGGCAAGTGGCACTTTGCCACTAACACTACTTTAGGATTCCGCGACGAAAATAATATTGATGCACTAATAAAAGTCAGATTGCCCCCGCCCGATATTGATATTCACACTTTGTTACTCAGCTATCATGGTAATAACGATCATCGAGATCTGAGTTATATCGTAGGGTACAACGCCGAACTTGCAAAATATAACTACGCCTCTGATGGCTCGGTAAGCTACATTTTTCTTGACTTTATACAAAAAATTCTTGTTTCTAAAAAAAAGAAATTCTAATACTCTACTGATTTTGCGTTTAGCTACATTAGTTTAATTTGAAAATGAATGTATTTTATGCTGTACAGCTGAAGATGAATGTAAACAAAATCGACGGGCATGTAAGAGTAACCTGGGGTTTACAGCAGGATCAAACATTCAACAACCTATTCAACATTAGCTTTGATAGTAAAGAAATTGATCTTAAATACTCGCTTTACACACCAAGATTTTTGCAGCAAGAAACTCTTTTATTCTATCTGAAATATGACAACAAGAAAAGTTGGTATACTTTTATCGACGCAAACCTACATTATCCTGGTCGGAAGTGCATCGGATCTGCTAATATCTATTATCAGAGCTTAATCAATGTTAACGGTACCGTCAATGCATCGACTCCACTTCCTAACTTTGGACACATTGGTTGCAAATTTGTCGTTCTAACCACCTTGTGAGTAATTTATTAATAATAGCAATACTTACAGAACATGAAGCAACACTTTCAATACAATTTGAAAAATTACTTATAGAAAGCAGAACAAACGTTTGCTGAAAATGTATTGGCAAAATAACACGGCTTTACTGGATTCGGAGTATATTTACAACAGTCATAAACTTGACTCAATATTGGACGGGCATTTACAAGTTGAAATACCTTTGAGCACGAGACACGTTGGCTTTTTCACTTATGGATATGAAAAAAAGCCACTACGGACGATCGGTCACTCCGAGTTGGTATACAACAAAGATAAGATCGTGGAAGGCCACTACATCCAAAAGAGTGAATCTCGAGCTGGATTTGAATGCGACTACGTCAATATTACTATAGACAATTGGTTGAAACCTATTGGTATAACGTATCTTAACCAGTATGAGTACAGTGCCGGTAATGAGGGTACTAATTATCCATCAATCGAGTACAAAGAGGTCAGTACTAAACTGTATCGAAGGCTCGGTAAACTATCTGTATTTACAAGGTGCTTCATCATCCATTGTAGGTGAACATGTACCAACTACATAACGAAAGCGCATTTAACGTGACCGGAAGTTCAAAAGTTCGGACGACTCACACTGGTCAACACATCGAACTTAACGCCCTGCATTCAAACCGTATAGTCAAGTTTCATACAGAGTATGACGTGCTGCCAGGCGAGTTTCAACAAATGGTCAGGTTCAGCTTAGCCGAGGACGCTTGGATATCATACCACATGAATATCGTTAATCGCAGTTCAAAACAACTGGAAGAGCAGCTGATGGTATTGAGCATTCTATATCCAAAACGAAATTTTACCTTCGATGGCTCGTACACGCTGAACATGTCGGAGTTAAAGAGCGAGGCACGACTTACATGGGTAAATCATGGATCCGAAGACAACACAGAAGAGAGCATACAACATTGGAAGACTGTGGGTGCAGCCTTCGACTGGAACAACAGCACCTCAAAGTTGGGCATTGCTCAGCAAAGGGCTATCTTGAGTCTCCGCCATCCGAGTTTCAAGAAAGACGTGCGCATCGAGGGATACTCGGCGCGCAGTACCATAAACGAGCTGTTTAATCTCGGACTCAGTGTCGATTACTCGAGCGACCGTAACCGGTTTCTCAACCTAAGAGCGCTGCTGCGCGACGACAGCGAAGCTGCAACGGGGGAGCACCATTACAGCTACGTAATTGTAGGTAGCCACCCCAGTACTCAGCTGAAGCTGGATATACATGGCCATGTACGTCAATTGAAGACTCAATTTATTGAAACGTTCAACGAAGGTCAATATAAACGCAGCTTTCTACCCGAAGAAACGGGACAAGTTACGGCTCGCCTCAACCTTACTACCAATGAACTCAAACTCAGCCGAGCCAGTAACGAACACTTACGCCATTTACAAGTTCACTTTTACCCCAATTACCCGGAATACGTGATCAATGGCAGTGCTATAAGTGGCCATGAGTTCAACGTCACCGGTGCTTTCTTCGTTAACTTCCGCGAAAAACTTACTCGGATGATGCTGAACTACACTCCCGGTGGGTTAAATTTTTTCACTTCTTATATCTTTCACTTGCTCTTGAGAGCTCCTTTACACTTATTTATGTGCTACTCATACATCTTCGTGCAGATGCTGTTGAAAGTTTAAGGATGTATGGCAATGTTCCTGATGCAAGAAATGCTGAATTCCAAATCTGGCGCACTTATGATCAAGATTTAACTGTCTCCGACGTTTCGTTCTACGTAAGGCTTAACCATTCTAGACTCATCACTTCCAAACTTAAATGGAGGCCCGAGCTCAAATCTGACATTTTTGTGAGTTGTTTACTTGAGATATTTCATCTAAAACCTACAATAATCAAAGTTTTCTCTATCTAGAATCTGATTAAAACCACTTTGTCAAATTCTTATGAGGAATTTAGTAAAGACATCGATTACTGGAAACATTACATACGCAGTGAAACAATTAGCGTGGTATCAGATATTTGGACAGACGCCCAGGATGACCTTGATGAGTTTTTAAACGATCTCAAGTAAGCGAATACTTTAATTAAGTATTCTTATTATTTAGCGTTCAAAATGATTATAATGTTTTATTTGTTTGTTGAATGAATAGCGAGTTGCGAGTGGTTCAGAATGACTTTGAGAAATTAAAAATATATCTGAATAATTCGTACAACGCGAATGATTTTTATATAAAAGATATTGTGGTCATGGCCGTATATGTGATCGATGAGCTGTCGTTACGCAGTCACATTCAGTCACTACCCAAAATTATAAACGAGATATGGGAAATTATGGGTGAGTCAGGACAGGCCATACGTAACTCGCTTCTTTGGATCATCGAAACGATTAAGAATGCTTATCAAAAAATCTCAGAAATAATCAGTGCAGTATTGCGCGGAGAATCAGTGAACCAAATTGCAAGCATTGTGGAAAAGCTCATCATTAAGTACGACATGTTCGTTAAGAAGTTGCACGTATCTTTCATCAAGTACGTTGAGTACGTGTATAACACAATTTACCAGACGATTTTGCTCCAGGTAGGGTCGTTGAGTGGTCAAATTTTTGGGAATTAACATCTAACTAATTCGAGAAAAGATGTATTAACATCTAATATTTATAATGTTGTAGTGGCATCGCTTTCTCATGCACATTGAGCCCATTTTTATTAGATTGGCGCATTATCTTGAAACAGTAGGTTGGAAGGCAATCCAAGAGTTTTTTAACTTTTTGTACGACCGTAAGATTGAATTAATCAGCTCACCATATTACGATCACCTATCCAACTTTACGCAAGATATTGACAAGTTTTATCGCGATATCAAGGCCAACGACATTGTAAGTAATGTGCAAAAATACTCGGCGGCACTAGTGCAGTTTATCCGGGAACGCTACTTTGCCTTTGTCCCTTTTGGTAAAGAGTTAAAGGACGTGCTCGAAGAGATTGTCTGCGAGTTTAAAGAGTTACGTAAACTACCTTCTGTCAAGTATGCAGCGGAGAAACTTGAGCAGGTGTATGAACGGATGATCTACTTCTGGAAGTATTTCGAAATCAAAGCCAAACTTGAGAGCGGTTTTCGTCTGTTACATACTAAGTTTATGGACATCAGTCAGACGGCCCTCCAAGCAGAATCGCGCTACCGTGAGGCTAAAACTAAGTTTATTTATGACCCTAACAACGGCCTCATGTGTTTAGAGCAAAAGCTGCCTATGTCGTGGCATGCTTTTAATCAGACTCCCGAATTTCAAGAGATACCCGAATATAGAGCTATCAGAGATGCAGGCTCCTACTTTGCAACATCTAATACTACATTTTGGACTCTCTACTATCAATTCAAGCCTCTTACCGAACCTTCAAACTGGCTGCCTCCTTTTCAAGGTAAGGAACCATCACCTTAAGCACACCCCAATATATTCAGTATTCTGTCCTCCTCAGTTATCTCTATTTCCTCTTTCACTACTCAACACTTTATTAACTAGTTTTTATCTTTCATTATGCTCTAGTAAATAAAATCAAGCTTTATTACAATTGTTTATTCACTGTCTTTTTCTTTTATTTTATCTCATACAGTATCCTATTATGTAAAATTAACTTAATTGAATAGTAATTTTAAAAATGATAAGGTCAATAACAAAATTAATTTTTAACATATAGCTGTTATAAGTATAATGACTGATAATATTTATTGATATTTTATTTAATTTTATACAATATGCAACCTGGTGTTGTAATAAGAAAGCAGAATCATTCAATTAACATGATATGTGTAACTATGAACAAATGAAGTTCCCTATCATGTCGTACGAGCCATTTTTTTACATATAACTAATGATGCAACTCATTATTTAACTGTTTCATTCATAAAAAAATTGACGTTACATATTGGTACTAATTGCAGCTCAAGCAATGATAGTGGGAGCTCATCACTTCCGAACCTTCGACGGCCATCACTTTGATTTTGCCGGAAATTGCACATACTTACTGGCACGGGACTTTATACACGATCACTTTGCTATTCTTATCACGTACGATTCAATGAGCCCGATACTCGGATACAAAATTATTGTCCTGGTGGGCAAACATGCCATCGAACTGGATGTATTCCAAGATGTCAGTATCTAGTCAATTATGGAAGATAATGGACAAATTTATTAGTGCAACAGCTGGTCAGATGTCAAATTGTATTGTTACAGATCGTGAGACTGTTGGACGAAAAGCAAACACCGCAACTGCCCTTGGAACTTGATGATGGGAGAATGTTTGTCTACCAAGAGGATAGTATTATAACTATAGAACGTGCAGATAAACAGCTCAAACTCGAATGCAACCTTAAATATAAGCTATGCCGGTTGGAGTTGACCGGTTGGTACTATGGGAAGACGGCTGGACTTCTTGGCACGATGTCGAATGAGCAATGGGATGACTCCCTATCGTCAGAGGGCTACCTTGACACTAATATTGATAGCTTCGCACGCAGTTGGGCTCTCGCGGATAGACAGTGCAGACCTTGGGATAATATTTACGATTTGGCCGATACAAAAATTACTCAACTCTCACAGGAGTCTTTACAGGGACCATTCTGCCAACAGCTTTTCGCCAATAAGAGTAGCGAGTTTAACTCATGTTTTGGACTGGTAGACCCTCGTCCATTCGATAGGATGTGCACGGCGAGTGCTAGCTTGCAAGAGGTCTGCGCATTATCTGTTGGCTATCTACAGAGCTGCGCCTTTCATGACACCTACCTACGCATACCCGATGTCTGCACCAGTTGTATCATAGAGAGTCGTGCTGGCAAGAGTGTCAGTGTACCCGAAGGCGATTTTCGCAAACTAGAGGGTAGATATACGGCCTGCAAAATATTTGAGTTCATATATAAACGAATTAATTACGTTCGTCATTTTTATTGGTCTTAGGAGATTCGGTGCCTCTCGGAACGGATGTGGTATTCATTGTAGAGGCCAAGAAGTGCAATAGGATGTTGGAGCTCGGATTGGAGCAACTGGTCTCTCACGTAAGTAAGGAGTTGATCGATAGTGGGCTAAGTGAGGTACGCTGGTCATTAGTGATATTTGGTGGCCTTGGAGTCTGGAAACGGCCACGCAGCCTCGTCCTTGATAACAAGATTTTCACAAACGACTCGCAACGCTTTGCCAAGCGTTACTTTGAGAAACTATCTACAAGTGCTAGTAATGACAACGACGAAGAGAATTCATCTGCCAGTGAGGATGTATTTGAAGCGATTCGTTTCGCCGTTCAATTAAGTTTCCGCGCAGGCGTCTCCAAGACGTTTATATTGCTGCCCTGTTCCCATTGCGAGCCTGAAAAGCAGACTGTAAGTATGATTATATAGGCTTGGTGGTTACTGAGCATAGATTATTTGAATTGGAATATTAATTTCAACAGCTTGATTATTCGGTGCTATACCATGCACTACAAGAACGTGGTGTGACGCTACACGTCCTTATGCCTGGCGAGTTTCAGTTTGAGAGAGATACTGCGGGCTCTACTTCAGCGACTCGGCTCAGTAAATTGTTTTATGGCCTAGACGCGAGTCGTTCCTATACTAAGAAGGACTGGCGTATACTCAACGGCGACCCCGAGCTCCGTCGACAAGCTAAACTATCCCGGACTAAACTGGGTTATTGTGCGCCTCTCGCCCTTGAAACAAACGGCACCATTTTCAGTGCTTCCAAACTCAGACTCACCAAGCTTGGGGCTCTCAAAAAATTTGCATCGGTGTTTGCCAAGCGGCTAACCTTAACCGCTCGACCCAGTGCTTGCCAACTTTGCGAGTGTATTGCTAACAATGATGCTCTTACCAGGATGGAATGCTCGCCTTGTGACTATCCCATGCCTCCGACGATGCTCGATTTTGCTGTTAGTATATCATCACCACTCTTACTGTTATGAATACTCTTGTTTTCAACCTATTTTTCTGTGGATTTATTGAAGTATCAATATACATTTCAAGAATCGCCTATTTTTCAATTAGTTTTGATTGACAAAACTTTCTAATTATTGACGTCAATTATTGCAACGAATCGTAGTCTCAAAATTAGGCATACACTGTTTTTGGCTCGCCTTGCCAACTTAAACATCTCGTATTACCATTTTTGAGAAAGTAAAATAAATTAAATTTATAGGAACCATATTTCTAAGGAAATTAAGTGATGAGGCTAATTGTAGCAAACAGTTATGCGACCGTGAGCGACTATTATGAATTCGAAATGGAGAAAATGGGATCTTTTGTTTACAGATATGATCTAATTATTTGCATTTTTGAAAGATAAAATAAATAAGGATTTAGTGTAGCCGTTTTGAGATGTCACTTTTGATAGTGTTTTTGATAAAAACTATAGTAGGCATAGCAAATCATATCAGATTTAAGGAATATTATTTTAAGAAAATCGTGAACAATTTTTTTTTTTTATTATACTATATCTGTTTTAAAGTTACTATTCGTGCATCGTATGCGTATAACACGAACAAAGTGTTTTTTTTAATAAAGTTTCAAACATAACGTTGTGATTTTATTGTAAAAATTATTTTCTTTGTTCTAATCTCAAAATTGTATCTTTGCTACTTCAGTTTGATTCTTGTGAGGAAAAATACTATCCCAGTTTATTAAGAAAAGGCATATTGATTATTGATGAAATTTATTTTTGTTGTCGCTTTGGGCTTATACCGTAGAACTCTCATATAGCAAAACAGTTAATAATAAAGGTAATTACGTAACACTACTTTTTTAAGACAACCCGAACTTTTATCATCATCAATCATATAATATATATCAATATTTTTATTGGAAATATTTTTATTCATCTTAGTTTCAATGGGTTGCTAGATTTTTTTATTGTTATCCCTAACGTTTTCAGAAACTTATATCACATAAATATATTTTACTTATGCAATCAACCGATCAAGGATTTTTTCATATTTTTTATATTACCCCTTTTTTCTCATATTGAGTGGATATTTTTATGTACTTTATTTATTATTCCTCAATTTAGGTTAGCAAACCTCTATTGCTAGCTTTATTATATTCATCATTATCTCACAAACTTTGTCTGGGTCACTTTCATTACATACTGTATCCTATATCTTGTCACTTGATATTTCTTTGCAAATTTAGAATAGTTAATATTAATGGATTTAATTCTTTCTTCGATTTTTAGAGATGCTATTAATTGTAGATATGCATAGTATAGTTCATCGGTTTGACTATACTACTGCGTAAATATACTTAAGAAAAGCGCGAAAAAAAAGGAAAAGGAAAAATTAGTCTTCACTCCCTGAAGCGAGTGAAAGCGCGATCAAGTAGGTAATTTCTGAAGGAACATCTTAGTAAAAACACAAGCAAAGAGCGTCATACCATTATCATCTATGTGAAAGTGTATTTTGGGAGTTAATAAAACATTAAAAATAAAAAAAGGTACCCAATATCTATGCACCTATTTATTACTTTGAAAGCTTATGTTTCTTTAACATTCAATTTGATAAGAGTATTATTTAGGCAGGAGTGTTTTTCATAAG
Organism: Chouioia cunea; assembly: GCA_030064505.1. NCBI lineage: Eukaryota > Metazoa > Arthropoda > Insecta > Hymenoptera > Eulophidae > Chouioia > Chouioia cunea. The sequence continues at coordinate 1,827,289 of JAOPFQ010000006.1, read as the reverse complement.
ATATATTATTTTATCTAATAAGTCCAATAAAAAATTTATTTTCTAAAATGAGTCTTAAAAGGCATTGCTGTATTTTTGCGTAGTTTCATCATAATTGTATAATTTCATGTTATAGTCATCAAGTAGTATGGTATTTTTTATTTCTATTAATACAATCTTGAATTGGATCAACAAAGTTCCTTTTGGAAAAATTCAAAGATCTATATACTGATGTGAGTTTTATTCTTTTAGCATTTATTGCATTCGTGAATGTGTGTAAATATATAATATATATCATTTCCTTGATATTTTCTCTCGTATATACGACCAGACCGTCAAATTTATACAGTATAAATAACAGTGTTAATGCTTTTAGAAACCATGTTTTTATACAAGCTATGATGTCTGATTTCATAATTAATGTTTCGATAAAGAAGAAAGAATTAAGTTCATAAAGATTGCTTTATGAACACGTTTATAAGATGTAGAAAAATAATTTTAATGATTGTTACATTATGAAATATTATATATATACATATATATATTATTAAATAATTGACTATTTTAATTTCATTTTCCTAATATCTATTGAGTAATGTAACATGTTATAACTAGACTGTTTATTTCTAACTATACTTGAAAAATAGATTTCTTGTAGACTACGAATATTTTCTAAAATAATATGAAATATTATACTCCATCTAATTGCGATTAAATTGTTTATATTTAAGTATACAAAATATTGTTTATACTGATATCATTCCGATTACATAATATATAGTCTATGGTACTGATTTATAGAACTTAACTACCTGATAGAGTTTCGGGGGAGTAAAACGCTTCTATCTTTCCGATTTTTTAGCTGAGCTTCGCAGGTAGCACTTTTTTGGAAGATTATTACCTAGCTCCTATTTAAAATCATGATGGTTTTATTACGGATTTGCATACAAAATTCTCCAAGGAATGGATTGCAAAAAAAATTTTTCAAATCAAAAATGCCCTCATTAATAAAATTTGCAAACATTTATCTTAATTATTTATAATTTTTTTATTAACAAATATATTATTATGACGTATATATATTCTCAAAATACAGTTATTTCTAGATATTGAAAAAAAAATTATCCAAATCTGATAAATAATTTTCCATTCCAAACAGTTGGAAAAATCTTTATTTTTAATTGTTTATAACTTTTTAATTAATTAATATTTTATGGTCAAACTTGGTACAACTGATTACCTACATATAGACATTAGATATGCCAAATATAAAAAGAATCGAAGGCCTTGCTCCGATTTGCCCTAAAACTAATTTTTCTATCGTATAAGTTATATAAGAAGTTGTACAAGTATATTAGAGAAAATAAGTTAAAAAAATGAATACCCGCAATCAATATATGTGGATTTAGCCCTACATTTGGTACCGTTATAAATTGCATTTAATCAATGATTCATTATTTTTTTTAGGAAACTTTCAATGAAGATGACGCAAGCGGGATGCAATCTGTCGATCTGGATTATGCTCAAATTGATGCAGATGAAGATTAGATCAATATTTAACATTTGGTTTCACAATAGTGAAAGCAACTTTCTACAAAATTAAACATATTTATTTTTATTTAAATACATTTATGAGACCGGAAACCAATCACATTATTCAAAAGAAAGTTTTCAAATATCGTTTCTTGACACTTATGACATTGAAGAATGAAAATATTTATATTTATAAGTACTTAACATTCATCAGAGTTATTGAATATTCATATAAGATATATAAGAATACTTATAAGGTCAACTCTATATTCAAATAAGAGGGAGAAGAGCTTGATAAGGTAATGTAGGTTCTATTACAATCGTTTAGCAAAAATGAGTATCTAAGTCTGTAATGTCAGCGATAACATTACCGTTTGTAAAATAGAATTTGTTACCCAAATATGGATGTTGAGCATTAAAATCTTCAATTATTATAAATTTATATATATCTTGTATTTTCTATTGACTCTATTAACGAAATTCATTCTTTGATACTTAAATTGTATTGAGGCTTGGGAGATGCATAACATAAAACAATTAATAATTAACCTATATCAGAATTAATAATAATAATTGATCTAAATTCTAGGTAGATTGATTTGAATTTTAGTTCTCCTTTTTCAAAAAGACTGTTCTTTCTTATAAAGTATTTTCTTATAAAAGCTAAATCGCTACCTTTATAAGAATCTCTGTTTAATCTTAATGTATTGAAATAATTTAGTAGGGATTTTTTGGTTTATGTAATGTTAATTTGTTATTGATACTCCATTATTCAATTATAAGATTTCAAAGTTTTCTTTTATAATTAGAGTTTAAATCTAATAAAAGGGCATAGAAATGAAAGGCCGAGTGATCGATTCGTACGTATGCGTAGTTCCCAACGGCACATCATTACTAGTTGGAATCGGCAGAATCATTGGATTCGTTACCGAAATTGCTACGTCCTGGCCACAGTTCGTTACTCCTTTGTTAATTCCATCAGAAGGTCCAGCCGTGTACTACACGGCCTCCGCCACCTCCAAGACTGACGGCGCAATCGCGATCGCCAAGCCTTTACTCGATCCATCAATGGAATTCGTGGGTTCTAGCCACTCGAAACTCGTAATGATTTTGCGCCAGACATCCTCCACTTTCCAACACCAACTTTCTCCGCCCTATGACGTTCAGTCCTGCGAAGGTCGTAGGGTGTTTTGTCGCCTCCGCTTGCCCTTTTACCCACTGGTTCACCAAACCAGCACAGTTTGGGCAAGTTAAAAACGAGCAATTCGAAGTCTCATACTTCCGATAGCTCCTGACCAGAGTGTAAGGCCTGGCCACGAAATTGTTCGCATAGTGGCCGGCCTTTTCACATTTAAAACACGTGACTGGCCGTTGTCACGTTGGGCACGTAGGCGCTCTATGGCCAGGTACTCCACAAGTGAAGCAGCTGCCTGAAAATGGTATAACCGACTGACTCTATCCCATGCTACAATGAACCTGTTGATGAAGCAGCATTAGAAGGGTTGACTAACGTAGGCCTTGGTCCAGTATTAAGATGTTTAGTTCTATATTCGCCCTGGTAAACGGCATTTACCGCCGAGGGCGTTTCACGCTTACCGAAGCGGCAGCCGAAGCCTCATCGCTGCTGCCAGACGAAGATTCAAACATCTTCCTTCTTCTAGACGCCCACTTTTTTCCAGAGAACCTTTACACCTTAAGGGACTTTTCTCTCGCTATAGGTGCAGTTATTGGTGCTATCTTCCTTGCTTGTGCCTTGGGAGCCAAATAAGCTGCACCAGGCACCAAAATTTTATCTTCGGGGGGGAGGGGGGAGTACATACTCTAACTCTCTTTCTCGCTTGCGCTCGAACTTTACTCCACAATACTAGTGGTCGTCAAAATCGATCAGCTCTCGGTCCAAGTTCATATCAGAAGAACGCCAATAGAATTGAGAGCTAAAATAAGCGATGAAATCACTCATGAATCACCAGCTTAGCTCGTTATTTTTGAACCGGGCGGCAGATCCACCACTAAATGCCGTGGATAAAGCAGCGAGCGTCTCCGAGTCAGGAATGTCGTAAAATTCTTGATACTTCCTGACTCACTCTAAGAAACTTTCAGGGTTGAAGCCATCTTCCCTTGTAAATTGCAGGCGGAAGGCTCGAAGGGCACCGACGCCGTCGTACTCTATTCCGTACGTGTTTCGGCGCCGCTCGAGCTCGTTCGACAGCTTCCCGAGCAGAACTTTTCCGAATCCGAAGAGGACGAATTGTGGGCCAACAGCGTTGATTTGCACCTGTTTGCTTCACACCTCTTACAGGCATCTCTCGGGGATGCCCTACTCGTAGCCACGTCCGCGTAGGTCCTAGGCCCTTCACTAAACAATGACTTTTTGGATCCATTACCACTCAGAAATGTATCCCGAGGTATCCCACTTCCTACGGGAATCCTCTTCCCATCGCATGCGTCCGTTTATGTCCGCGGGTTATTGATTCGTCTCATGATTCGGAGCTGATACTAATACCAGCCGAGGACTAGAAGTATAGAACGGTGATACAGCCATTTACTCTTGCGTATTCCTTCTTCGGGGAAAAGTGCCTGCACTTTCCTCGAAGTGTACCATCGCCTCAAGGTCCCCTTTAAATCGAAACGACGGTTGCGTATCTGTCTGCACATGCGCAGGCAGCGGCACCAAACTGTCTAGTGCTGAGTCATTGTCCCATTGTTCGATGTTCACTCGCAGTTACGGTAGGCCCTCCACCCGGCGATAACATCCCACGGTCCTTCTGTTCACGCAGATGCGCGTGACCTTGCCGTCGCTAAAAACGAGTTCAGTGCACCAAAACTATCGCGCAGGTACCCTGAGACCTTCGCATCGACAAGGAAGTCAACCTCCGTCGACTCCTCATGCAGCATACTTTGCGCCGCACGGGATTGAGGGTAGGGCACTTCCCCAGCAACGAAATCATTGGGAGCAATGGACGGATTAAGCTCTGGTCTATTCCTATACCATCACTCGCAAGAGCTGATCCCTCATTTCTTCAGGGTTACCTTCGGCTCTTACCCCCAATTGTTCCGCGAGATCAGTCAATTGCTATGCGACGCATCCTTCGCACGATAACGACATGGGAGGATTGCGCACTCAGTTACGGACTGGCTAACAATAATTAAAGTAATTAAAACATATATATAATAATAAATAAAAAAAAACGATTAATCTATTAAATAAAAGAACAACAAAAAAACAAGAAAAATAGTGAAAATTGACAACTCAAATAAAAATAATAATTATTATATCTAAAATAAATAGAATAAAATAATTTATTTTAACGAGTTCGAGTGTCCCTTGACTCTCTCCTGCGTAGTTGATGCTTCTCTGGGTCATGCCGTTGGCATCCTCCAGCTCTTGCGAACCCCCCTAATTCAATTTACCCCGTGCGATAAAGTAGTAGAAGCGTATAGGTTCGTACATCGAGCCCGAGTTGAATTAACACAATGCGATGCGATAATGACGCGAGGTTCGAGTCTCAATTGGAAGATAGACACCTCCTCTCCCCTACAGGTAGATTGCGTGGCCACTAGGGGCTTATGTAAGATTACAATTCTGCAGCTAAACTGCAGAAATGCGTTAGTGATTAGCGGGGAGGTCCAGGAGAGAATAAACACTAGAACTATCGACTTGCTACTGCTGCAAGAATCTTATTCTATTAGGAATAAGGACAAAACCTACGCTTTACCGGAAATCCAAAGTTGCGCGAGAATCGCAGCAGTGGGCGAAACGCGGCCAAGGCCAGCTATCGAAGTGACGAACCCCCCCCAGTTTGACACTCCGAGTACTGTTCGGTGGCAGAGGTCAAGACTCCGGGACCATCTTTCTTCGTGATCTCATGCTACTTTAAGTTCGAAGATCTGATTAAAAAGCACCTCGAACATCTCGGTAGGACGTGGAACGTCCTCCGAAGGAAACCCTTAGTCGTGGGGATAGACGCGAACTCGGAGTTGCCTTTATAGAGAAGCCTCATGACAGACGTTAAGGAAATATCTGATAGCGACGATCGAATGGAAAAGAGCGAGCGATTCAGAAAGGGTGAGAAACTCGCTGAGCTAATTAATACGTACAATCCCGTCGTTTTAAACGACCCCACACAAGCGCCAACATTTGAAAATAGTAATAGAGATAATATAGACCAGTCACGTCACAAAGAGGTCTCGTACACCGATGTAACGCTCATCTCACCCTCCCTGCTAGGTCATAGTCCCTCGTGGAATATTACGGAAAAGTGATTTAATAGCGACCACAAGGTCATCGTCGTCGAGCTGAGCACCACGGTAGAGAATGTGAGGGGCGTTGCAATTGCAGACTTTCCAAATCGTTTTAATACACGTAGAGTAGACTGGGAAAAATTTACCGAGAAATTAACGGGTCTCTCGAGATTCAAATTGGAGAAATACAGCTTGACAATGTGGGCAGAAGTAGAGAGCGTGGCACAAATGCTGACGGAGGTAGTTACCGAGTCGTCCATGCCACGTAACAAGTCCAACCTTTGGTGGACGATCGAGTTAATCAAGAAGAAAAGACAAGTCTATCGTCAAAAACGGGCTTATCAAGTGGAAAGACAGAATCTCGAAATTCGAGAACTGTTGCTGACTTCCCTTCCCGTCCCTTTTCGACTACCAGACGTCCCTGAGAGCGTACTCAAAGGCCGTCAAAACAGCTCGACGCAACTCTTTCCGAAACCTCGTCACTTCGCACGGGAACGAAGAGCCCTGGGGCATCGTTTATAAGCTCCAGCGTGGAAAGCTCGCGAACCAGAGGGTGCTGTACTCTCTCCGGAGTGGCGAAGGTTTCATACTAGGCATGGAGAAGACCGCGGAGCTAACGGAATACGTGACGGCACTCAACTTTGATGTTAAAAATGCATTCGACTCAATTTGACAAAAATATATATTTAATTATTTCCCATTAGACTGATGTTCAGACATTCAAAATGTTCGACCGTGGTTGCATCGATCATGAGTACTATATACCATGCTTTACTTATCTACCTTATCTCACCAAAATCGCGGGAGCGGGTTTGGGAAAATTATATGCCTGTTGGACGTGGTAGACCCATACCATGCAATCTCTCGCACGAATTGTAACTACCGCAGTTGCTTACACTACATTCAGCCGTAGAGCAATCATCCTTCCTCTCGGCCGAATGTCCCCTTGGGGAACCACGTGAACGCTTAACTCCTAGGTGCCGACCTGTATCTACACAGATTCTAACAAGTTTTAATTTTTCTACTCGCACTCACATTCGTACCTTTGCTTTGCGTTTCGACCCTCGCCCTGTTTTGTGTTTTCCCGCAGCTTACCGTGCGTACTTCGGTGTAGTTGTGTGCATGTGGATATGCGTGTGTTTTGGTGCTTCCGCATCAACTCTCGTCCTCTCATTCTTCTATCACACTCACTTGCTCTCTTTCGTATCAGAGCCGCACCGAGATTATAGTTTACCTCGGTTTACTTCTCTCCAATTCATCCAGATGCCACTTACCTCGTGTTCACGGAAGTGTGCGCTTTTCGCAGAGGTTCCGACACCACTCGTTAGGATGGACCACTATCGAGCCTATCGAGGTTACGCTTGAAGTGTAGCTGAAGAGGAAATCTCTTTAGCGCCTGCAGAAAGAGACGCGAGACAGGAAAGCTTAATGCGATAGGAAACATTCGGTGCTTATGGTCCCTACTCGAACCAGATCATGAGTACTATATACCTACGCTTTACCGACACTTACCTTTGCGCGGAGAGCTACCCTCGCGTACTGTGCCAAGGTTGCGAAAGATTCAGGAGAGAAAACTAGTGCCGCCTGTAACCAGTCCTTCCTTGGATTTGGCGAATCTTGAGCAGTCCAGGAAGAAATGCTGCACGTTGTCGATGCCTCTACATTCGCAGGTCTCGCTCTCGGCGCCGACATCAGTTTCTGCGTGAAGTTCCGGTGACCGCACAGGACCTGTGTTGTGTAGTAGCTCAGCACAATCCGGCTCATGCTCAGCCGTTCACACATATTTCCGAAGAATGGTCTCCACCAACTAAGAGCTGCGGTAGCTGGCTGACGACGACTGCAGGTCCATTTGCACACCTGGTACAGTCGCTGGATCCTAGGCCTCCGACTCCCTGGACCGGTAGTGTCTCCTGTTGGTCATGCCTGTCATGTTGGTGTATTTTGCGGGCTATTTATAACCAAGGGGGCGCCCATTTCTGTTGGAGATATTTTTATATTGTCTATCCTCTTGACCCGAGCGTTTAAGCCAGGGTCTCGGCTCCTACCCTTGCGGACAGGTTTATGGTGTGCCGTCTATCCTATCGACGGACGTTTCTACGTAACTTATACTAATTCAGACTGCTCAGGGCTCGCCTCTTTGACAAAGCGTGAAGCTATTCACGAAAGCTTTTCGGCATGCCTTATTTCTACCTATTTTATTATCTTTCAGGCGTTCGCTCTCTTTCCAGGGGCGGGGTCAGTCCTGCCCAGATACCTAAAGAGAGTTAGACTTGAAATTTTAAAAAGTAGAAGCTGAAAACGAAAAGAGAAATACATATCCTGTAAGAAGGAGAACGATATCGTTAGTATCTGCTTGCTCCTTAGGGCTCGCCTCTTGGTCATACTCGGGGATAGTCCCGGAGTGACACTAAATTTGAACGCGGAAAGTCTATTTTTCGTTCAGGCCTTGCCTCTTGTCCTTACTCGGGGCTACGTCTCGAGACGGCGCTGGAGTGACGCAAAATATTTACGGCTTCGTAAATTCCTGACTTATTCTATGACGTTCGTCCTCTACCGCGGTTTCGGAAACTACTCTTCTGGAACCAGACGTAGAATGAGAATTAAGAAAGACACGAGAAACGGTCGCGAACGCTCGTTTGAGACGCGTTCACTTGTCTGAGACGGATCTTACCTAACTATGGACATGACTAATCTTAATCTACGTTCTCTTCAGTACCTTGTCTCTTTCCTGTTTCCTACCGTGTAATCTCTCGTGCGGGGCCTATGTCACGGCAGTCTTCGCGACCCCTCACCTAACCAACCTATCCTCTACCCCCTAATTCCCAAAATTAGTCCCACCCTCGCGGTTCTGCTGCACTCCTACCTTTGAAAGAAAGGGGGTATCCAAGGATGGATCTGTCCTTGGATCCATTAGTTAGTAATAATATTCCTGAAGCTTGTCTTAGTGGCCTCCTTGAGAGTATCATAGGCATCAACCCCAACCGGAACCCCGGAAAGTTACTCAAATAGTCCTCGCATTAAGTACCAGCCGGATATTTTGTTGTACTCAACCCGATCGCCCGCAGCTGAAGTGGGAAACGTCGTGCACACTTCCCGGAGGTTCATCGGCATCACGGTTCCGGCACCTATCAACCACGCAAGGTCAAGATTTTTATCGTTCTCGAAACGTCGAAGTCTTACGTTGTGGTCCTTAGCAGTAATACTCCCTACATAATATCTGCGGCTACTACGTACGCCCACTTGTAAGAGAGCTCTCCACCTAGATAAGTAATATTACTTTGTACAGGGAGCGAATTTATGTTATATTCAATTATATAATAAGTAATATGGAGACAAAACACGTCAAGTGAACACCCCCAAAACTTATTTAGAATTTTTAAAATTTATATTTTTGAATGAAATAAACAATATTCACAACTTAACTCCCCGATAGTCATTTCTATACAAACGGCGATAGAAAACAAATGCGAGCTGCTGGCTGCAGATCCCGACCTGTATGCAACGTAGTAGTTTATCGCTGACGTGTATCGTCGTGTATAATTCCTATTACACCATCGTATACGTATTCATAAAGAATAACGACGAGATATTTGATACATTGACTTTCGAACGAGATTACAATAAATTGTTGAAAAATTCGTTTTATTTTTTAATTTTTATTTTAGAAATAAAAAAACCAGTCCAATTAGCCAGACAGGTATCAGCATTTATGTTTTTGAATTAGGACCACACATTCAAGACAATAGAAATGTCCGCTCGTAATGTTGCTTTTCTTATCTATATAATTATCAATAGCGGTGGCTATAAAGATAATGACGTTAAAATAGCGAAATGATAAAAGATATGTATATCGCTTCGTGGCTGGTGTACATGAAAACTTGTCTATTCGCAATAGATTAGTTAATGATTAATGTCTATAGTTTCACGAAATCAAGTACGAAATTGGGATAATAAATCAAACGATTATAACATCTATCTGTAAAGCACTTATAACTTGATAATAGAGGCGATTTCGTAATGAATATTTCAACAAGATTAACACATGAAAAACTAAAATAACAGGTTTCAGTAATAGATTCAATTTGAAATGTACAATATCACTTGCAAAATTATTGAACTTTGCACGTTGCATGTCATCCTTCAGAACGTCGGATCATTAAATGCAGAAGCTCGACAATTGTCACACCGGTACAGCTGTGAGCAAACGTTCGCTGACCCGTGCTATATGCTTCGCCCTCTGCACAATATGCAACAACGACGACGACACTCATCGTGTACATATCATTATTTCAATATATTTGTAATTTAATTTTTAATTTTTAAATCTGATTTTTGTTTTTAAAGCTAAATTATTTATAGCTTTCTTAGTATTACACTTGCCTTAGCGATTATGTTTTTACATATGTACCCATAAATAAAATCTAATATATAGAATAAAAGTTTCAGATGAATTATGTAATAAATTATTATGACTCCAACCAACTAACACCACTGTGTTCAAATTCATGTTTTATTAAGTTCATAATGTTTACATAGTTTAACTTGTAAAAAGATTTACAAATTAGTTTTCGATGAGCATATTATTTACTCCATAAAACAAAGATATTTTGTTTTAAAAAATCTTTAGAGTAGAATCTTCATGTATTTTGTAATAAGATTAACTATTATGCGTCGAAAAACTGTGCTAAAGCTGTTTTTACCCTGAAAATAATATATAGATGTTTAAAAATCAATAAAATATCTTGTTTGAAACAATAAAATGTTTCTTTGAGTGTTTCTTAAGTGTTTCTGAAGTGTTTCTTTATATTAATATATTTATTAAATGTAACTAACAAGGGGATATAGTACCCATAATGGATTTCCTTAAAACTTTGTTAATATTTTTTTTAGATTGAAAGGAAGGAAAACTTTAAGGCTTATGTTCGATAAATTTTCGTATAGATCTTCCAGGATTCCATAAAAGATGTCCTGAAAAATGGAATTAGTCTCTTAACCAGTTGTATCTACAAACATTTATACAGGAGTATTACATGTATGTTTTAGAGGTTTTATCAATACGGCTACTGTACAAAGTACTAGAGTCATAGGCGTTGCTCTACTTAATTACGATCGGCAGCCTGTTCAGTCTGCGGCCCTCCGAAATACCCAAAAAAGAAAGGCTATCGAAAATGATACAAGGTGGAGAGCTGGGCCATGCCTACCATTCATGGGATGTTTGGGAATTCATCATCCCCAAAATTTTCTCTGGTGACTCTGCTATAGGGAAAATTCCTGATAATTAACAGTAAATGATTACCCTATCTTAGCGCCCCAAGTTCCAACGCGGATGAAAAGATCAAGACAAATTGCTGATTCGATTCCCTACCGATAAATAACAGACCATACAATGTGGAAAAATCATGTCAACACTGACCCAAAAATAGTGCCTTAACACAAAAGTGGGCGACTGTCGAGAGGGGTCGTTTGAAGCTATAAAATGCTTAGCAGTTCATCCGCCAACTCCAGAGGATGTAATTATAGTGCTAGTGTCAATAAAATAGATAATCTTGGGTAAATATACACACACACACACACAAACACACACACAGAATAGAAAATCTATAGATGCACCATCTGTTGTGCTTAAAAAAATTTAATTAGAAAGGCATTGTTTAATCAATCTTACTTATCGAAAAGCTGCGTATCTTTTGTATGTCGTAGTTGCAGTAAAATTCTATATAATCCTAATTCCTTTAAACGTGCTTGGCGTTGTGCAGCACCGGGTTCTTCTCGCCATACCAAATTGCAAACGCAAAAAATAGCAGCTACCTGAAGTTTAACATTACTGTGCATCTGTAATAAAAAAAACTCCAGAATTTTAGTTTATTAATAAATTGTAATAAACATCATAAGTAGACAAAATATTTGAATAAAATGTTTAAGTTAGTTTCTTTGCAAAATATACTAAAAATTTAAATATAGATCCGATTTATTCCCACCTTTAATCCAACTAATATTTTTTTTATACTTCGTGCAAAAAATACTCTGTTATAGAAAAAATAGTTTTAATCTCGAGAAACTAGCACTAAAATTTTTAATACCATTTCATTACTAGATTTTTTTACATCTATAGCTTCTCTTTCTTCTATTCATCCTAGTGTCTGTGACATTTCATTCCAGAATCATTTTTACAGAAAAATAAGGAATCACTATTTTACTTCTATTATTTTCTAAATAATATATCACGTATAATACCTTGAATACTTTAGATAGTATTAAGGTCGCATAGTACCAATTATGCGCAGTAGCTCCGTAGTTAAAATCATCCATTTTCAAAGCAATGCGCCGAGTTTCGAATCATAAGGTGTGCCCTTGACTTTTTTCACAAAAAGTCGTAAAAAACTGAACCTCTTTTCCTTCTTTGAGAACACTAAACCATACTGCTAATTTTTACAAGTACAAAAAAACCAGTTGATGTCTTTAAACGTACCCGAGAATGACACTATCATTATCACGGTGTGATACCCTCTCTTCTACCAAATAATACAAAAAAACTAAAATCTGTCAAGTGAGTAGGCATTAGAGAAATCTCTTGTAAATGTAATAAAATTAAATCACTTTTCAATAGTTAATTAAACTGATTCCATTCATATAAAACTGATATGATAAAAAAAATCTTTTGCAAAAAAATTAATGGACTTAAAGGTAAGTCAGTTTATTTACAAGATACTAATGTAATATATATATGTTTGTGTATTATATATGTCAACAACCCTTTACTCAAAATATTATTGTCTGACAAAACCAATAAATACACATGATAGAACACTGCTGAACCTAAAGGTTTTTTCATTTCAAATTTTATGTGAGATTAAATGAATTAATTTGACCGTTAAAAGGTTATTTGGTTTTATTACATTTACAAGGTATTTCTCTAATGCCTACTTATCTGATGGAGTTTATCTTTTGCGAACTGTCTATTGAGAAAAGAGGTTGAGATTGACATACATTCAGTAACTATATTGATAATTATATTAGATGGGTTTTTTAGTATTAATAGTAAAATACACGTTGTAAAATAGAAGCGCATATAAACTACACAAACAAAGTACGAACGATGGGATAGAAGCATATGATAAAAAAATTCAAGCACAGTGACACGCAATCCGTAAATGTATGACAAATAAAGTAATTGGGTAAAGTAATACCATACATATAGCCATTCAAGATGGCCTTGATTAATAGTGAGAGTACATAGAAGCTTATGGAGAATTACAGTACTTAATTTATTTAATAGGTACCTGTCGTTAAATTAGTCTATAAAGGTGTAAATTTAATGGAGTGGTGTACTCAATAATTTTTCGACGCGGCAAAAATGTTGCTAAAAAGGTCAAAAATGTAATTTTAAACCAAAATTAAGATTAAATTCATTTGTCGGCTTACTGCAGCAAATTTTACTGGAATATTGTTGCGTTAATGAATATTACAGTAAGTATAAAGTAACTATAAGTATAAAAGTAATAATCTTTATATTCATCAGTTACCGGAAGCTAATAAGAATCAAATAATTAGAACGAATTTGTCTGAAATACTGGAAATTTTGATACATTTAAATAATGGGTCAATGTTTTAAAAACAAGAAAATTGGCATCCTAGAATAAGACTATGCTCAAAATCCACTTTGAGATTCCCAATTGTATGTTACCTAATTGTAAGGTAAGTATCACAATAACTATGCAAAATTATTTAAATAATTTAACTATTATAAATATACATACGGGCCCAAGTACAATCATGGTTAATATCACACGATATATTTACTATAAATCTCGTTAATGTGTTTCCGGTCGTTTTTACGTTCCGGTTGCCAGGTGGCTCTCTTGAGAGCACTACCCGCAAGAGAAGTGGCGTACCGCAGGCTATATATGTGGGCCGAATTTCAACTGCAATAAATTCTTTGGCAGGTTCTCCACTTTAAACTAATATTATGGTGATTAACTTAGATAATCCTCTCTGGGAGTACGATCTCATTAGGGATCACCATTTCTTCTGCCCCCCCCCCCTCCTTCGACCTGAATAGACGTTTTAGTTGACTTTCAGCATTAAACCTTCGACACGATCTCAGAAGATTGGCTCAAATTCCAATGTAAAAATGCGTCAAGAAGCGATACACGTACCTACAATTTCATAGCGCTTTTGTAATTATTCTCAGTTGGCTTTCTATATCCCTCCTTAATTCATTATTACTCAAGATAAATCCAGACTAGATAGCATCAAATTAATTACTAGATGACAGTCCAAGTAAAAAAAATTTACTCGTGATTTTTTTTTTTTGCGATTCCAATTTTTTTATCGAAAGTGTTTTATCGATAAAAATTGTTTTATCGAAATTATTTCAACAAATTGTCAGAAATTTTGAAATTTTGAAAAACTGATTATGTCAATCGATTGTAGGTCGAAAAACAAGTCGAACACCTCTATACCATTTTTTGTCAGACAATATTTTGATCGTATATTATCATTGAAAAATAAAATAAAATACAGATTTATCCAGTTATTAATACTTTGGCGTAACTGGTTGGACGAAACATTTAGGCATGATTTTTGTTCTGCGTTCTTAGTAGAGAGTGAATTTACATAGTAAATAATAAGTTCATTGTACACAGAGCAGTTTTCTGCTTCACATTTGTAACGTTTACCAATAATTATCTGGTGTTCGTCATTCAAACCAACTGAACTAAGAGACCTTCTTTATCGTTTAGGTCTATCTGCATTTTCAAATTTCTCCATATAATACTCACAAATCTCTTCCACAATATTCAATGGACCCTTTTTTTCATCTAGATGAAACTTATAAAATACGGTTGGGTTGGATAAAGCACCTTGAATGAGTCTTCTAAGGATCTCTGTTTATAACGATAATAAACTAAGAATATAGTCTGACAAAGAATGGTGTAGAGGTTTTCGACTTGTTTTCCCCGTAGAATCGATTGGCAGAATCAATTTTTTTAAATTGCGAAATTTTTAATAATGTATTTAAATAATTTCGTATAAACAATTTAAATAGCAAAAATAAAAAACATGGGTAAAATTCGTTTTCGATTGAACAATAGTTAATTCCAATAGTTAATGCACCAAACTAACAAGATTCAATAGTTAGTTTGGTGCTATCTAGCCTGGATTTCGTTTGGATAATAACGGATTAAGGTATCTTATCGATTGAAACTTATCAAGCCGTTATTGATAAATAATAATTATTTATCAATGATACCTAAAGCCACGCGGAGATAGAAATATCGCTTGGGCAGAAAAGAACTGCGGTGCATCATAATTTGGATATTTAATTCGTGATGATATGCGATGATGTGCATCTGATATCTATAAATATTCTATATTGAATAAGAACACATTAATAACAATAAAGCAAACTAATTTTAATAAAATTAATTTTCCTAAATTTTAAGGGACAAGATATAGTTGCCTTATAATAAGACAGCTTTTCCCTTTTAACTAAACGAGAAATTCGGGACCGGGATTAATCCGTCGTCAACGTAGAGGCAGAGAGGTCGAAGGTTCTACAACTTATTTAAAGCAAAGTACGTTTGTACTACTCTTTATTTATAACTTAGACTTCAGTACAAAGGCAATCCATGCGTTTACTCGTAACAGCTTCGTCGGCACTTTCGCTATCCTACCGGTGTCGGATAACGAAACGCACTATGCGAATGTCAGAACGGAAAAGTCTTAAAACTCATTTCCGCGGTTGTCACATACCGGCTATCCGTATTGTCCATATCTCTCTTTCTCAGAAAGGTATACGGAAAATTGAACTTTCCGCATGCCGTGTGGAAAAAATGTATGTAATATTTTGAAATAATTATTTTCACGAATTTTTATTATCGATTTTTGACCATGAAAATACAAACAACTAATCGGGAGAAGAGCTTTCTTGATTTTTAAAATTAATTTCAATTTAATTAATAACTATAATAACTATATTTTGTAAATATGTACGAAGTAAATTATAATTATGAGTGATTTAAATTAAAAACCATAGATTAAAATAAAATTTCGTGACAAAGTATTATAATAATCGAGACAATACAAGTAGCGACTGAGCGGCGAATTCATACGACTGCGTGGGCTTAACAAAAATAAATAAACAAAAATAGCAGTGTCTATTAAGGTCGATTTTAAGGTTACCTTAAAATCGACGCGTGCGCGAGATCAGTTGGTAAGAAATTAAAATTTTGAAACTGAACCGTCGATAAAAGCTAATGATCATAACGGACCGGATTTTGCGGTACAGTTTATAAAAAAAGGAAAATGTCAATAAATATAGTGTACCTTTTTTGTAAATAAAATGTACTTAGGAATTTTAAAAGTGTTATTGTTGAACATCTGAACAAAAGTCAGAAATTTTTTCTATGAAATTTTAAAATCTTTAGCATTACCTCATGGAGATCAAAACTATTTTTGTTTCCATAAAAATGTGAAGTTTGTTTACATAAACTTCAGGTAATTTCTGAGCCAATTATTAAAAAGATCGCAATTGAAAACTTTACAATCACGTTTTAATATATATCCTTTAAGTGCTCTTTTAAACATTTTGATGAATTTGAGACATATTTTAATAATTCGAATCTATATAGAATTGAATATCTATAAATTTAGTTTTGAATGATTTTGTGGTAAACAAAATCACTTTTATGGTTTTTACAATGAAACTACCTTAAATGTTTGTCAAACTACACTGCTATTATACCATGTAATCCATCAATTTTTTTAGGACATCTTCATTGGCCATAATATGATCTCTAGCTCGGTCGCCATCTGCCACATTAGCTAAAATGCAAAGAGCTTGTTCTTTAACGTCAGCTGGATGTACAGGATCCTCAAGAACCAAAATAACTGCTTGCATCACATGTGCAGCATGATCTGCCATTATTCTATCTATATGAGTTTTAGTTGACAAAAGATTTCTCAGTAAACCTAAAGTTTTCATGAGTACAGATAATTCTGGATCAGCAAGAAGACGAAATATTTGATCTGTGCCAAGACATGTTAATATTTGGGATTTGACTCTTTGCTCAGCTTGAAAAGCTACATTCATGAGTGCCCAAATTCCATTTAGCCGTAACGCTGGATCTGATCTCTTTGTTAGTGAACAAAGTAACTCAACTCCACCTGATTCTAAAATGGGCTCTTTGCTAGGACTAAACTCTAATAAGAGATTACATAGCGTACCTGAAGCTACTGTTAATAAATCATCTTCTCCCTCAGTTTTTCCTAAAAAAAAAAACCAATAATTAAATTTTACAAAAATATTATTTCATCAAAATAACCCACCATCTGAACCTTTATCTGCCCCATGAAGTAACTGCATTAATGGTCTCCATACAGCATGATCTTGAAATGTTGTCCTAAGTTGTTGGACACTTCTAGACAATGAATGAAGACAGCGTACAGCAGCTAATCGTACTTTTGAACCTCCAGGGTCTTGCAAACCAGCAACGACTTGTTCCATTAAATTTTCAGTTTCAATGATTCTCTTACGAATATCTTCATCATTAGCTCCCAATGAAGCAAAAGCTCTGAAAGCTGCTTGTCTCATGTCTTGTGATAAAGCTGTATCTAAAACCTGTTGATCGTAAATATTTTAATAAAGTTGTAAAATCTTAATTCAGAAAAAATCTGTGTTGCTATAACAAATTTATTACTTGTGGATTTGGTTTGAGAAATTCTGCCAATGTAGGTATTAAATGATTGCTGATAGACGCAAGCCTTTGTAAGTCAGTATCAACTTCCGTTAAATATGATAAAGTTTCAGCAGCTGCCACTCTTTCTCTTGCAGGTCTGTCTTTATGACACAGTCGTATCAAGCAAGGGAGAGCTTTGTAGACTACTCTAGAATCTGTAGGTGGTAGAGCTTGTGCTCTATACATATAAGATATACAACGCGCAGCTTCAAGCTGAATTAGAGAGTTTTTATCTCTTCCTGTCAAATGACTTAATACATCTGGAATACACTTCTCTTTTTGATCATCTGAAGTTTTTGTTGATATTATCAATGATGCAACTTCTTGATTTTGATAACACATATTAGCAAGACATGCTAATGCAGGTAATTGCACATCAGCAAGTGTACTTTCTAATTGTTTTGAAAGAATATTGATTGCACCACTTTTTAGTAAAATATTTTGTTCTTCGTTAGTCTGAAATTATTAATAAAATTCAATATTACTTTACAAGAAGAGTTATTTCACTTAATTAATCTTTTTATTAAATAGTTTATGTAATATAAAATGAAAAATCTTACTTAAAATCATAACTATTATATATTTAAATGGTTTGTCCAACAAATAAAATGATCATTTAATCTGGTGCTCAAATTTATATTTTCCTTCTTGCTCAACAAAATAATAGTATATGTCCCACGGGAGGTAAAATAGTAAGCCCATAACATTCCATTTTATGCATGATATGGATTTACTAACAGTTTACCTTCAGTGTGTAATATACTACAGCACAAATTTCTTTTTTGCTTTACCTTACAAGCAGTCGTTAATATCATTGCAACGTATACTTGAGAATCTATTGATATATTTGACAGTTGAAGAAGACAAGGAATCAGTTCTGCATCTTGAAATATTAATGCAACAGGTGCTGATGAGTGTTGAAAAATTGTCCTCAAACATCTTAAACAAGCTTCAACCAGTGAATTACGTAATTTAATGTTTTCAATATTTGGTAGACCATTAGCAGAAGTTGACAAAACTTGGAGCAGTGAATTAACTACACCTAAATCAATTAAAGCTAAAACATGTTGATCAGTTCCTTTTGCCAATGATCCTAGAGTAACTGCAGATTCCAAACGAATATTATCATTTGTAACATGATTAGGTTCACATAATAGCTGTAAAAGTCTTGGAACAACTCCTTGAGCAATGACAGAACCTTTTTGTCGATTACTCCCTATCACAGAATTTTTCAAACATCTAGAAATAAAGACATAAAGAAAAATATTTTACATGAATCTATTAAAAAATAGAGTAAAATAGGTAATAAATACAAATTTTCAGAAACTAAATTTTTAATAAGATATTCATAATAATTAATTATTATTAAATTTAAAATTTGCAAAGACGCCTTTTAACTCACATAATTGCATCTAAACATTTTTGATGATCTGTTGCATAAAGTTCATCTATGTAACTTCTAGAACTTTCAATATCCTGAAAAATAATGATATTCGTTAAAAGCAATTATTTATCAGAAGAAAAATTGAATCATCAAAATTTTACTAAATTGATCATTTTTTTACCATAAAAGCATGCATGACAGATAGCATTATGCTTTTAATCTTCTAAAAGGTCACTGGTAAAATTAACTATAATAACTAATTTTTGTTACTTTTTTCAACATTAAGTTAATTGTTGCTGCATAGACATATTCTGAAAAGTGTTACTAAAAGTGATCACAGTTATATTAATTTAATAGAAATCTGCACAATTTAACCAGTCTTCGTGGAAATATTACTTGCTCATCAAATAATAAAATTTCGAATGCATTGTATAAAGTTCAAACAATTATAAAATATTTTTAATTTTCTTAACAAAACTTGTTATTATTTTTATTATTATTGTAAAAGTAGAATTTATGTTACAAGATAAATTATTCAATCGGTGATATTGATATTAGCACCTTTATTCTGAGGAATCTGAAAACTTTAAAGTCAGCAATTTTCTGAAATCTACCATTTTTTTAATATTTATATACGGTCTTAAATTAATTATATGTCCAAGCTAAAGTGGCTCACCTTGTGGCGAAGTTTAAAAGTAGTGAAAATTATACCAAATCAAATGCCTATACTCTATATACTGTATAATTAAAAGTAATCCATATTAAATCATTATTATTGAAAAATAATCGAAAAAATAAATAATCCAAAAATTTTGATAAAAGTTCATGAAAAAAGGTGTGTTATTAAATGTATGCAGGTATGGGTATACATGTTCATGTATTTCCTAGTAATTTTTTAGGAAATAACATTTACACAAAACTCATACAGTGAAATATGGTAAGAATTAAGAATTTTATAACCTTCTTTAAAAGAATGATATTCTCTATCTATATATAATATTAGTTCCATAAATTTTACAATTTTATTAGATATTTTTATATTATTCGTGAGAGCGGGAGCAAACAGAATAGTAGCATACATTTTTTTCTAATGATATTTATTACTTTCGACACTTATTAAAGATTAATTAAGTAAAACTCGCGAAGAATGTAGTGGATAGCATTCTGTAGTAGCGACCATCTTTGTGAAAGAGAACGAGAGAGAAAAAGAGAGAGCAGTTAACGCCAAATGAGAGCCGCGTCTCCAGCGCCTGCCCTTGTCGATACTATCGCAAATCTTTATCGAGAGAGAGAGATACAGAGCATGTCGCCATACGTGCTCCCTTCCTAGTAAGCATCGTGGAACATAATGAGAACTATGCTCCCTTGTGCGGGATGGTAAGCGAGAATAAAGTCCGTGGGTCGAAACCTGGTGTGCGGAGAGGTGGTGATTCGTCTTGACACCTTAAGACGCGTGTCGCTGGCGATGGTAGCGCTCTGGACTATTGGTGTTACTAGTCCATTTAGGACAATTTGATATTGAGGCCTGATGAGTCTTCTAGTTCACTACTAAGGTGTAGGAAACATTCTGCTTCGCTGTCTACGTGATCAAGATAGGCAAGGTTGAGTGCATCCGTGGAGATCGTCTTCTCCGTCTGATAAATTCTCTCAACTTGACAACAAAACTGGCTAGCATGCTAGGGTACTTTAGAAGACGAAAAATCCTCTTGATATCCAAAGAGTAGTCTTAAATAGTAGTTCAGCTGGCAAAGCTTCAAGGTCCTCATTGAAGTAGGAGCGAAGACCTAATATGACTATTGGGAGTCGTTCAGACTAAGATGATTCTGCCTCACACATGAGTGCAGTTTTGAGCTCGGGTGGAAGTATTTTATTAATCCGTTATACTGAGGGTAATAAGACGTATTAAGAACGCAGGACAACCCAGTCATCTGTGTAAAGGCGTCGAAGTATACTGATTTGAACTCAGTACTCTGGTCAGGGTACTGGTAGAAGAGTGATTATATTTATAGGCGCATTTGGTTGTGTACTCGGATGAGCTAGAGGATATAAAACATCGAAGGTTTAATAACACACTGAGCTGGAGAGAAAAGGTTTAACTATGCCGTCGTTAATATTGACCGTAATTATGGCATTATCGAATTGGAGAAGTTGTAGATCGAAAAGCACTTTGTTAAAGATATCCAACAGCTATTTAACATTCTCTCGTGCTGTTAGTAATTCTAAGGACATGCCGATAACACATTCGCGTGACAGGGTGACCATCACGACGTTTTTTATGTACTCCAATTCCACATTGAACTGCAGAAGAAAATACTGGTGTCTCTACTGTTATGAAGCGTTTCAATCGGCAATAAGCGATTTGTAATCCATTTCAAATTAAAATATACGTTTTTCCAGGTACTGCTGAAAATATTTACAGTGTCTGTCAGCTTTTAAGAGAAATAAGCCGCTGGATGCTGGACTCTTAGCTTTCTCTAGGTTAATAACCGAGAATATCCTCCCTTCGAGAATATCTGTAACACTGATGCAGTAGGTTTTAAAGAGTGGTAGTGAGTATCTATTTGGCTCCTTGCAGCCATTGAAACGACGATAGTTCTAAGTGATGCAGTAGCTACCATTGTTTTTTTTTGTATTAAATAAAATGCACTGATCTACTGATTTAAAAATGACTGATTATTAGCGAACGGCATTACCATCGAGGATTGTCCTGCGATTGCTAAGCTTGATGATGTGAACGAACTCTGCGAGTAAGAAATTTCACTATCTTCTCTGATCCAAATTATTTGAGGAATGATGAGGAATGGCCATAAAGTGCTTAATCACTGCACACAGCTAACCCTTGACACTGAGCGTAGTTAGTTTATCGACAAAACGTTTGCGTTGGGGATCGAAAAGTAAATTTGCATGACATGAAAGCTGCACCCATGATAGCGTCGTAAACGTTTATCACGGTAAAAGGCTATTTGCACTCCCGTCAGAGTCTCAGATTGAAAATGATCACAATTCGTCCATATGTAGCATTAATAAACCTTTCAAAACTTCCAGTAGTCTTTCATGGATTTCGCACAACCTCTAGTTAAAGTGAGTAATTATTTTTATACATTTCCACTATTTTCTTGTAATAAAACATACAGCTAATTACTTTTTTTTCTCTGTAGAATGGATTTCTCAGCATTTAATAAAATTGCCCAATCATTAGTCCTAGCGAGGAAGAAAATTGCGCAATTGAAAAAAATCGAAAAGTATCTAGTCATAAAATTATAAACACTACAAACTAGTTACGGGTTTGGCATTATCTTAACCATCAACAGATAAGTTGAGGTCCTTTTGCCATATCGGGTAAACGCTGTACTGAAGAACAAGCCGGAAATGCTCAATAAGATAAACGAAAAATGCGCCAACGCATTTGTTACTTAACTATGAAAGACCAATTTCGTATTTCAATAGAATAAGTATATTGTATTACTTAAATTGTTGTTGTTTATCTTATTTTTCTCTTTGATTATTACCTTTACCCCGGGCCTCACTCAGTTTGTCCAATTTGTATTTAATTATTGTTTTTAGTATATGTTTTCAATTATTTTCTCGTGTGTGCTTATCGGGGTTCTGTTGTACATTTTTCATTTGTTCCTTTTGGATTTTTTTTATTTATTCAATTAATTGCTTTTCTCTTAACCGTCGGGCTCTTATTTCGCCGCTTTAACAACTCATTTTTTGCATTTCCTTAATACTGCTCGAGTCCTGATTTTACGTCTTTTACCCACTATTTATATAAACTTTCAACAGGGAGAGTGGAGATTCCCTGTCGTTGACAAGAAGGTAAGTGCGTCCCTTTGAATTAGCGTTGTAAATTGACTTCACAGATCTTGCGAAATCACAAAGACAAGGAACTTGACGAATTATTAAAGTCCGACTCCACGTCTCCTATGTTCCAGATTATCAGCTGATATACTGTCACTTCTCCACGACAGAAATTCAATTTTTCGTACCTCAGCAATTTTCCAGACAGAGGGAAGCGAATAAAATACCCTGTGAAAAAACTTGGAATAGAGATCTAACTAAAGACAGTACCTTTGATGAAAGAGCAGCTATTTTTGCTATAACCAAAGTTGTGAAAGTTAAAAATAAGATAGGAATGGATTTCAAAATTGTTACCAAAAGAAATAATCAAAAACTAAAAAGGAAACAAGGCATAGGTTTTAAACGACAAAGTAAAAAAACTATTGACTACATTAAGAAAATTATTAGTGCAGTCTCTAGGGGTGTTGTACTTAGTAATAGATCACTCTTAGTCATTCGATCAGCTTTGAAAGGAGTTAAAGAAGCTGTAAAAAAAGTCTGATGGAAAACGTAAAATAGGTACTCCTGGTATTCGACCCATTCAAGCTAGAGTTAGTGGAACGTTACCATTCTTCATTGCATTGAGTAAGAATTAATTCTATTGAAAAATACTTTTGTAAAATTGAGTGCTATTGAATCTATCACTAAAGAGCTATTGACAGAAAACAAATTAGTTTTAGGGCAAATCGGAGCAAGGTCTTCGATTTTTTTTATATTTGGTACATCGAATGTCCATATGGAGTTAATCATTTGTGCCAAGTTTGACGCTAAAATATTAATTAATTAAAAAGTTATAAACAATTAAAAAAAATTTTTTTTTAACTGCTATAAATCGAAAACTATTTATCGGATCTGGATAATTTTGTTTTTAAATACCCGTAAATAATTGTATTTTAAGAACATATATATGTCATAATAATATATTTTTTAATAAAAAATTATAAACAATTAAAATAAATATTTACCAATTTTATTAAAAAAGGCAACTTTTATTTGAAAAATTGTTAATGCAATCAATTCCTTCGGTAATTTTGTTTAAGATTCCGTAATAAAACGATCATGGAGTTTAATAGGGGCTAGGTAATGACCTTCCAAAAGCGCTACCTGCGGCGCTCAGCTGGAAGATCGGGCCGATAGAAGCGCCCCACTACCCCGAAACTTTTCCAGGTAGTTCAGTTCTATAAATCATTACATTCATTAGCTAAACTTTCTTTATTTAAATAGCGGTACGTAGGACTAACATTTATGACAATAATAACTAACGAAAATAGGCTTCTCTTAAGCAAATTAGTGCGAGCAATAATTATGTTAAGGAGTTCAAAACTGTTTATTTTCTTTGAATGTTTTTTCTAATACTTTAGTTTATTAATTGGTATACTGAAATTAGTTGTACTTCGAAAATCATATAAATACCGAATCTTTATGCTCAGCCGGGCTATTTAAAGTTCAATGGTCAAAGTGAACGGGCCTCAACGAACGCCACAGTGAAATTTCTTATTGTGCGATAGATTTTGTAAAACTACTTCAGTTTTAAAGAAAATTATATAATCATGCCATTATCAGAGTGTTCTAATCCATTCAAAGTGCGTAAACATGGACGTCGACGAGAATCTTGGCTTCACGTTCCTACAGAAATTCAGGATAAGTGGTTTCCTTTAGTGAAAGAAAACGATCAATTATGTGCAACATGATGAGATACTGCTATATGAAAGATCCAAAGGAAGTTTCTGACTACAGTGACACATGTTTAGGACGTACAAATGAAGAAAATAGTAGTTGTGAAGACTCTATTAATCAGAACAATGAGACTAGTTTCGACTATAGTGCTAATGAAGATCAAGATATCTGCTACGTAAAATGTGATGAAGAATTTTCGATTGACGTAAATGAACGTAGAAAAATAGTATTGGATCGCTTAAATCCATTGCTTGATTTTTTTTTAATCGTAGAAATGAATTTAATAGATATTTAAATACCTGATTTAATAGAAAACAAAATCGATTCATTGTCAAATAATTTGAAAAGTTTACTTGTGAGAAAATATCGCTGTGTAGACAGTAATCGAGATGGATTTATACAAAAAAGTGTATTTTATAATGACCTGAAAGCAGCGTATGAAAAAGCAACTACTAATTCATGAAAAATACATATATTGACTGCGATACCAATGTCTATAAGTGTCTGTGAAATAGAAAGAGAAATTAATTATTCGTTTTATTTTGCACAAACCGCTAAAAAACTTCATGAACAGGAAGAAATGTTATCTTATCCACTTTCAAGAACCAAAACATCTATAATAAGTGAACAAATAAAAAGTGCTGCTGTCTCATTTTATTTACAAGATGATCTAAGCCGGCCGTGTAAAGGTGCTAACGATACAAAA
Organism: Chouioia cunea; assembly: GCA_030064505.1. Taxonomy (NCBI): domain Eukaryota; kingdom Metazoa; phylum Arthropoda; class Insecta; order Hymenoptera; family Eulophidae; genus Chouioia; species Chouioia cunea. Next base: position 1,802,190 of record JAOPFQ010000006.1, on the reverse strand, counting down.
ATAGTGAGGAAGGATAATCAAAAGAAAGTTAAAATTCAAAAGCGGTTACTTATGTTTAATTTAAAAGAAGTCTACATCATGTTTGAAAAACACTGTGCTGAAATTGGATTCAAGTTTCGCCTGGGGTTTACATATTTTTATACATTGCGACCTGATCAGTGTATTTTAGTGAATGAATCTAAAAGTGTTCACAATGTTTGTATTTGTATTCACCATCAAAATCCAAAACTATTAGTAGAAGGCTGTAAAATGACAATGAAGAATTTGAAGATCAAGTATGATGAAGAGTTACCTCAAACAGTAAAAGATATTTTAATTAAAATGACATGTGAAAGACCTGGTAGAGATTGTTTTTTTATTAATGCTCGAAATGTCCTGGATTGGCCAGTGTTTTACATATGTTCGAGAATTATTTTAAAAAAATGCTATATATTTCATTCATTGCAAACAATAGGAAACTGTAAACCAAAAGTGTGATCTTGTAAAGCATACATACAATATTAAAGACTATCTTAACGAGCTGCAAGTCAATATAAGAATAAATCAAATTTTTTAACTCTTATTTCTCATTATGAGACATACGGAATTGAAGCTGAATGGCACTTTTTCGCAAGTTGTCATGGAAAAAGCGCATGTGATGGACTTGGCGGAACAGTGAAAAGATTAGCCCGGAACGCCAGTTTGCGAAATTCAGACGTAAGCATTTCTTCAGCTAAAGAATTATATTAATGGGCACAAAAAGCTATATCTGATATAACATTTGCTTACTGTACCATCGCAGAACACATAGAAATTCAACAAAATTTATCAAAATTATTAAAAACAGCATTACGTGTCGATGGTACCTTAATTTATCACGCATTTATTCCTCTAAATAAAAGCAGCAAGGAATTGATGGTGAAAAGAACTTCCTATTCTACAGATTGTAATATTAAAAGACCACAAAATGGATGTATTTGAATACTTCAATGTAATTTATTATAAACTATAATAATTTTATTTATTTAAATGTTATATTAAATTTGTATAATTAATTTATGAACACCTTTATAAGATATAGTAAAATAATTTTATGGGTTGTTACCATAGGCGACTCTCACACATCCCGTTTAAAAAGACGATAGTCTTAAACCGAAAAGAATGAATAAATAATTGTGTTTGAATTCCGACGGCATTGTCTTGATAAAAAGCCACACAAAGGGTATGATTTCTATCTAATACCATCAAATAAGAAAGACTTACAAAACAAAACCTCGACATAACCTTCCATAAGTGAACATTAACTGATCTACATATGCGGAACTATGCTCAAATATTTAAAAACAGACGATAAGATTATGTACTTTGAAAGTTTTGGAAATCTTGATCCGTCTCTAGATTCGTTACTTTATCTCAGAATTAATAGTCAAGTACACTGCGTTAGATATCAAGATTTCAATATTTTCAATAGTGCAGATCTTTTTCTCAAATTTCTTTGAAACATACTAGAAAATGTACACATCATCAGTACTTGAAACACATGACTAAATAAAAAATACGCTCTCCGTTTAGTAGAGCTATTAACATTCTATTAAATACAAAAAATTGAGTTAGAATTCAACACAAATCTAGATATTTACATAAATGCGATAAACCATATCGAGTCACCAAAACAAACAAAATGTCCAATCACTTATTTATCTCCTTACTTGGAATGCTACGTTATCATGGTATATAAATATACTATTGAAATTAAATATAAGAATAAAATATTATTTTTAACTAATGAAGCGATTTAAAACAAAACAAATAATTAAATCTTTGAGGTATTAAAAATGTGCATCTGTTAACTACCATTTTATAGGTTTCAACTGAGTTTCAAAAGCAAGGTTTAATTAAAATTTTTAATTAATCATTAATTCAATGATGTTTAAACCTAAATAATAAGTTGATGCACACATTCACATAAACCATTATATTAAGTTTACATCGTATAGCAGTTAAATTTTGTTATAAACAAATACTAATTGTTTTAAACAATTATAATTGTTACACTTTATGAAGACAAATGTCTAATAACCAAAACAATTATATGAATCATTTTAACGTCATTAAGAAAAGAAATTAGCAACATTTTAGAAAGTAATTAAAATTGATTATTCGCTTGTAAAAGATTTATTGTAAAATAGAAGATTTCTATTTATAGAATAAGAGATTTCTAATCAATTTTCTACAGCTGATTCAATTAGTTTTCCAAGTATGTAAATTAATTTTCAATGGTTCTATTAGTTATTAAATTTACAAATTTATATTGATTATAATTAACTAAAATAGTTATATAGAACTACGATGTTACGATCTGATGTTGTTTAATTGTATGTTTATTAAAACAACTTTTATTACATCTTTAAAATTTGTAAATATTTAACATATGAAAGAAAGAGAGGAGAATGGTCCTTCTAGAACATTCTCACAAAATTTAGGGTATAAATTGATCCGCTTTGCACTACGAAAATCAGACGCTTAGTAGCCAACGCAATTAGCAAACGTTTCGTTAGCAAACGAAATCTATAGATCTATATATAAGTCTGGAATAAATACGATTTATTAAATATAGACTTTGTTTATAATGAACTTGCTTTACTTTTGACAGACGACACGTAAAAAACGAATGACGTTGTAAAGAAGTTCCATTCTGCATCGACTCCGAAATCATTACGGTACAAATCAGATTCATGAAATTGTACTTATTTTTGTACTGATTCTGCTCCGTCAGAAAAATAAAACAGCTTTCTAACATTTTCCATTGTAAAATCTTTTTTCAAAAATTGTGCTAGCTTTGTATTCAGCAAATGAATTTAATTGACATCGTAGGTAATTTTTTCTGAAATCAAAACTTGATTAATATGCTGTATTTTTTCATCTTTACAAAAGTATATCACGTACAGATGCAAATTTACTTGGTTACTTGTCCAGTGGTGCGATTCTATTGTATTCTGCAAGCAGCATGTATAGTTTTCAACATAATCTAAACAAACAACGTATTCACCATTACACACGGATCCTTTCTTCTTGTTGAAATAAGCAGCTTGTGACTTGGCTAAAAAAATCATGCTTCAGAATGTTTGGACAATCTTTTTACTTGATCGATGATGGCAGATCTGAAATGAAAATGTCACCGTGATACTTTTGTATTATTATAAAGAAATAGGTAAATAAATATTATTACGAATATTTTTTATTTCGTTAGAAAATGTAAAATTTTTTAGAATCTCATAAAATTTTCATAATTTTTCATCGAACAGTGTTCGAGTAATTAAATTTTTAAGTAAAAATCATTAAAATATTTAAACATCCATATAAACAATAAAAAATTTAATTTTGCATAATCCATTGGAGTAATGTTTAGTATTGGTATAGGTATTCATTTGAGCTACGTTTCATAAAAATCGACGATCTAGTGGATAGGTTTTGGGGATGCTAACTTGACGTATTTTGTCTCTTGATAATGAGTTGTGTCATACTGTTAGCCACTGAGCTAGGTAGCAATTACACCACTGTGCTTGAATTGACTAATAACCTCTGCCCTGAATTTCTATCCTGGACGAGTAGATAGTTCACTTTGATTCAGTCGCTGTTATGTGCCGCTTCAATGGACGGTAGCGAGGCTATTTTCTCTTCACGCTGGATCCTGCGAGTGAGCAGAGTTATTGACAGTATTCAGTACTGGCTCCGAAGTGATGGTGGTAGTAGCTGGATCCATTTTGTGCAACTGGTGATACTGAATAGCTACCTGGTCCATTACTGTAAGTGTTATTACAGCGAAAACGATACGATTTGGTTTGTAGTGCCACTAACTTTCATATATAAGGCTTGTTCCTGAAAAAATTTGTGTCACTAAAGAGGACAGCTCGGCGACTTCACGCGACAGCAACACTCAAGATGATGTTGATGCGTTACTGTGACGTCTAGTTACTTGATGTGCAATCCGAGCTGGTCGATGATTGGATAATCCTACTACCTTAAACACCTAATCCCAAGCAGACTATTAGTCGCTGCATTTAATGAAGAATCTGGGACGGTTTACGACTCTCCTTTTGTATCCCACCGTACAGCCTGCCTAGACGTTGCTCTGGTGTTTGACTGAATCTAGTAAGTATACAAACTTTGATATTAGGATACTTGACTGCTTAAGCAGGAATTTGCAGCATGCCTAGTAATTCCTCGGTGGTGTCGGCATTAAGGGCTGCGTCAATGAGGTTATCATCGTTTTATCCGCGTGTATGTCATTGAAGCTGAACATGTACTCGACTTGAAGCTTGCACTCTCGTGTGGCACTCGTGCTCCTCGTGGTAATTTGTTGCTGCAGCTTCGCAAAGTCATCTCTTCTAACGTCGTGATGACGATTTGACCTTACGCCTGATGGAAGGTTCCGGCGACATTGTTTATCGCGCTTTGTTCGTTCGTCTTATTAAGAGATAATTCTTTTTTTTCATGATTGTCCATTACTTTACTATAAATTACCTATCTTTTTCTAACCTAATTAGCTATCTCTTTGTCTGGCACTTTCGATGTTTCTTTATTTTGTACATATATTGCACCTGTGACGGAGCTCCTGGCCGTTGGCCGGAGCTCGTCAATGTCGGTGAGCCTGCGACGGGGCTTGTTTACTTTCCGAGGTCGTGAACCTCGGAAAGTCGACTTACCATGTACGGTAAGTGAGAGAGAGAGAGATGGAGAGAGGTGAGTGACACTCGCCGAAATTCAGTTGGCCTTTAGCCTCTGAACTGAGCGATTGTGTTAAATTTTCTTTTTGGTTTTTTTTTCTTTGGTTTGTGGGTGCGAGTGAAGTGGTTGTTTGGCGAGGTGTGCACCAGGTCCAGCTGATCAGTGAGTGCTTTTATTTGTTTGTCTCTCTCTGTCCCTCCGTGCATTTTTCTTTTTTTTTATTATTTGTGTTTATAAATTAGTGTGCGCCGGGCCTCGTTCGGATTTCCTGGCTAATTAGCCGGAGCCTTACGACGGCCGTTTAAATAATTGTATTGCGTGCGCAAATTGTTACTTTTTTCGCCGTCGCCGATTTATTTGTTTTTTTTTTCATTTTATTCTTTGCCGCGTTTTACAAAATTAATTAAGTTCTTGCGTTCGTGGTGCCTACAATAAATTGTTTTTCTTTTATTAATTAAACCATTCGTTATTCATTTAAACGCCTGCCTACTCACCTGTCCTCGACCTTACAAGGTCATTGCAATCCTGGCGTATATTAGGCCGTAAGCGCGCCTCTCACCTTCCCCTTTTATTATTCATGGTTTGTTTTGCGACAGTTGGACTGTCAAATTTAATTTCAACGCGACCGGAGATGATTGCCCTTAATTAATAAGGTAAGTTTCCCTCCCTTAATAGACATTAGGGCTATTCACGTTGCATACCTTTACTTTAAACATTTATTGTCTCTTTGTTTTATACGTTATTTAAGTGAGTCACTCACGTTGCTCTTCATTGCCGATTTTCTTTGATTGCTGAGCAGCCGCGTTCTTGGTGAATAAATCCGCTCACATCACGTTGGGCCACCCATGTCGCAATCAGAAGGAATGAGAAGGTGATTTGCAGCTCTGATCCTCGTCGCTAGATAAAGAAAAGAAAAGTGGTAAAAGAGAAATGGGTAAGAGGCGTGACGTTTCGGACTATCGTGGTGCCTGTGAGATACAACGAATCAGCACAAAGGAATTTAAACGGAAATTAAGATGAAATATTCGTGATCAAGTCAACGCATCAAAATTGTATTTGAAGATAAACAGAAAAAACGAGGCTCAGAACAAAATTATATAAATGTTGGCACGGAGAAACAGAGAGAGAGAGAGAGAGAGAGAAAGAGTGAGAGAGAGAGAGAGAAATCTAGGGTACATAACAAATAAAAAAATGACCAACGTAAAAGAAACTTAGCCAATTCAAAATTGCAATGTTTAGCTTTTCATATCACAACAGTAACAATCTTACTCACTTAAGTCATATACTTAACTGTCCGGTCACCTGTGTTTACTCGACTAGCGCACATCACCAGATAAAAGATCCTCGACTTCCTCGCCAACCCAGAACTTCCGTCATAAAAGTTATTTAATCAAATTGTTAGAAATTTAATTTTTTCGACAATCAAATAAGCCATTCGATTCTTAGCGAAAATCAAGTACTGTGAAACAATTTTCAGCGTTCGAATTCTAATTCGGAGCCAATTATAACATGAAAAACCTATTGTACGATGAAGATAAAATAATTGCACTCAAGTAACAAATATTTCACGATTTTATACTTTCTATTACAAACATTTCTTACTCTAATTATTTCAAATATGAATTGGCTAAATAGTTTTTACCATATTCTATTGTTGCGATTGATATTTATTTTTATTGGAAGTTAGTTTGCAGCTCTGATTCTCGTCGCTAGATAAAGAAAAGAATAATCAATTAGGTCCTATCGTGTATATTAAGCTGCTCTGAACAACTGTTAACATACGGCTAGTACATTTCGAAACTACAAAACAATCACAACGTTTTAAATTATACGACGAAACATGTAAGCGATAACTACTGCGCTGCATGCAGCCAACGAGCCGCATTTTTTTTTGGCTGTTTGTTAAGGAATGTCTATTGAGAAGTTAAATTTTTCATTTGAGCTACGCTTTATACAAATTACCGACCTACTGGGTTTTTGGGGTGCTCATTTGACGTGTTTTTTCCCATACTTCGATGCTCAACTCTCACAGTCAAATCTTTCTTGATATAAGAGAAATAAGGTGTATTTTTATTTAATAATAATTTATACTTTAATATGTATCTGATACTACTGTAGGAACCTTAATCAATTTGAAATAAGGACAAAATCTACTTCCGGCCGGAAATCCACAACTATGCGAGAATCACGGTAGTGGTCCTGTGTTCTTCAGATGGGTATATTTATACATGTTCTTAACATAATCAGTTGGGTACTGATTGCCGAAACCTCTTAGTTTCTTTCTATTTGGTCATTCAACGAAATATCTGCATATCAGTTGACTCACCACATGTCAGGGAGGAAAGTATCTCTAGCGAATTGAAGTCAGAAGACGCAGCTCTGGCGCTTCAAATATGGGAAGAGCCCTCGCATACATCTCTACTGTATAGGTTGAGGTGGACAAGCTCATATGGTATGGAGAAACTCCTGAGAAAGTGAAACTTTCTTTGGTAAGGCAGCGGTTAGCCCTTTTAGAATACGTCGCTGGTGGGCTAGAGAAAACAATATACAACACTTAACCCGTACGCAAGCGTCTATTCTACGTCTATAATAATTTATACTTTAATATGAATCTGATACTACTGTAGGAACCTTAATCAATTTGAAATAAGGACAAAATCTACTTCCGGCCGGAAATCCACAACTATGCGAGAATCACGGTAGTGGTCCGAGGACAGCTGGCAGACTAGTTATCTCAGAGTTTACCGCTTTGTTAATTACCCAACTCTCCAACAAGTATTGTTTAGTGGGCAGGTTGAGTAACCTGAACTGTCCTGTGTGATCTCGTGCTACTTCAAGTTTGGCAATCCGATCGAGAAACACCTCCATGATCTCGGAAAGATGTTAAGTACCCTCCGAGGAATGCATCTAGTTGTGGGGATTGATACGAACGCTGAGTTGCCTCTGCAGTGGTGCAAAATAGATGAAAATTTATGTAGTTAGAATCTAACCGAAAGGCACCCATAAAGATGCCTGGGAGAAATATACAAGTTAGAGAAAATCTCTAAATCAACCCTAAAAAATCTCAGCTTAAAGCCAGATTCTATTGCTCCAATTGATATGTGTGTTTTTGCCGATAGACAAGTCTCTCCTTCTTGGTTAGCTCAATTGCCCATCACAGGTTGGACTTTATACCTAATTATTTACGCTGTATAACGACTCGCAGGCTTCGGTTAACACCTCCATCAACGTTCTTGCCATGCTTTCTACTTTGGATCTTATAGAGATAGAAGTCCTTAAACAATCCGTAAAAGTGATACTTAGACAAATAACGAGACTCTTCAATGGTTTCCTCGAATAACGTGTCTTTTTAACAGCTTGGAAAAAGGGATCGGTTCGTATAGTCCTGAAAAGCGTGTATAAACACTTTCAGAAACTCAAATCCTATAGACCAATGACACTATTACTTGTAATATAGACATTGTACAAAAGGCTTCTCTGATATAAGCTTAGTGTTTTTGTGGAAATCTAGGAAATGTTCGAATTGGCGGAACTTAGTTTCGATGTAAAAGAAACTTTTGACTTATTCTGGCGAAATTATCTTCACCGGCCTGAAAGTTTTTTTTCCCCAAAAAATTAGTATGAGCGGGATTGTGCCCAATTACTATACGATACAGGTTCTGTACGGTCTCGGTGACTTCAAAGAAAAACTGATTTCTTCTAACCTACAGAATCAAAGATTTACGAATGCGGAAACACAGACAACATTCAATACTTCCTCATGGAGTACCCATAATTCTTCATTGCAAAGAAACCCTTGCAGGAGTACCTACGTAGTGTAAAATAACCTGAAGTAGTGACGAAATTATCCTCCTTATCGTTTTTTATGGCCCAATATAGTGAAAGTAACTCTCCTGTGAGAAAGTGAATGAAATACCAATACATATGGCGTTTGCCATATGGGATGGATCTACTACATCCAGCAAGCACTGAATTTTTCCAAAACCAGTTATCGAAATGGTGTCGAACTGAAGGGAGATAGGAAAGGTTTGGTGTATAGTCCTTGTAATGCATGTAGAAATATTAAATGTCCAAGGAGGAACGTAAACTGTTATTATCTGTTCGTTTATATAACTACAATTTTTTGAAATCTAAAGAATGGACATCTTTAATAGACGAAATTGTTAAATACAGATCATTCATAGGATTGGGTGATTCTAATTCTTACCACCACTACTAGGTACCACTACTAAATCTTACTCTATAAATAGCGATGATATTGTTTATAACACAAATTTCAATAACTGTTAGCTTTTAAATAATGGCGAACCAATTCATGTTAATATATCAAACTCTCTCTGCTTTTACTCAGTATTAGTCGTAACATTTATTTCGACAGATTTAGCACTAATTTCAAGCAAGTTTATTTTTCAAGACTCATGGGGAATTAATGTCTGCTCTATTGAAACACCAATACAATTAAATGTAAAATAAACTGTTAAAACATTAACCTCAAGAATATTAATTTTACACCATTTTGTATGTATATCTAACCAGAAAAAAGAGAGTTTGAGAATATTATATGTAATAAATAAGCAGCTGTTGATAGATATAATATTCGTCTAAAATGTATATATAATCTTATAATGATTTATTTTGTTTTAAAAAAAAAACAATGAGTGCCAGAATAATAATAATAATAATACTACGTCTTCAAGAAGTAAGAATAGAGGAATACATTGATCCAATATCATTGTGATTGTTCATAGAAGGTTCGCTTCAAATTATCAAGAGCGAGTTTCAAATGAAAAACCAAAAAGAGGAAAGAGAAAGTGTCGAATGAATCGACACAACAATAAAGACAAGTCCGCAGAAAACCCCCGGTCAATATGCATTTCCCCCCCGGACGTATGTTGATTATCTCGAATCTCTAATGCGACAATTAAAAAATGGTCCCAAGAAAAGAGACTTCCGGCTTTACTTTAGTTACCGGAAAACCGTTCGAAGCGCATAGTACTACTGTATTAGGCGCTGTATGCAGATCACTTTCTCACTTTCAATTTACGTCTGCAGCTAAGGCACATTTTCGTATGTGCTACTTTTGACGTAGAATAGACGCTTGCGTACGGGTTAAGTGTTGTATATTGTTTTCTCTAGCCCACCAGCGACGTATTCTAAAAGGGCTAACCGCTGCCTTACCAAAGAAAGTTTCACTTTCTCAGGAGTTTCTCCATACCATATAAGCTTGTCCACCTCAACCTATACAGTAGAGATGTATGCGAGGGCTCTTCCCATATTTGAAGCGCCAGAGCTGCGTCTTCTGACTTCAATTCGCTAGAGATACTTTCCTCCCTGACATGTGGTGAGTCAACTGATATGCAGATATTTCGTTGAATGACCAAATAGAAAGAAACTAAGAGGTTTCGGCAATCAGTACCCAACTGATTATGTTAAGAACATGTATAAATATACCCATCTGAAGAACACAGGACCACTACCGTGATTCTCGCATAGTTGTGGATTTCCGGCCGGAAGTAGATTTTGTCCTTATTTCAAATTGATTAAGGTTCCTACAGTAGTATCAGATTCATATTAAAGTATAAATTATTATTAAATAAAAATACACCTTATTTCTCTTATATCAAGAAAGAAAGATTTGACTGTGAGAGTTGAGCATCGAAGTATGGGAAAAAACACGTCAAATGAGCACCCCAAAAACCCAGTAGGTCGGTAATTTGTATAAAGCGTAGCTCAAATGAAAAATTTAACTTCTCAATAGACATTCCTTAACAAACAGCCAAAAAAAAATGCGGCTCGTTGGCTGCATGCAGCGCAGTAGTTATCGCTTACATGTTTCGTCGTATAATTTAAAACGTTGTGATTGTTTTGTAGTTTCGAAATGTACTAGCCGTATGTTAACAGTTGTTCAGAGCAGCTTAATATACACGATAGGACCTAATTGATTATTCTTTTCTTTATCTAGCGACGAGAATCAGAGCTGCAAACTAACTTCCAATAAAAATAAATATCAATCGCAACAATAGAATATGGTAAAAACTATTTAGCCAATTCATATTTGAAATAATTAGAGTAAGAAATGTTTGTAATAGAAAGTATAAAATCGTGAAATATTTGTTACTTGAGTGCAATTATTTTATCTTCATCGTACAATAGGTTTTTCATGTTATAATTGGCTCCGAATTAGAATTCGAACGCTGAAAATTGTTTCACAGTACTTGATTTTCGCTAAGAATCGAATGGCTTATTTGATTGTCGAAAAAATTAAATTTCTAACAATTTGATTAAATAACTTTTATGACGGAAGTTCTGGGTTGGCGAGGAAGTCGAGGATCTTTTATCTGGTGATGTGCGCTAGTCGAGTAAACACAGGTGACCGGACAGTTAAGTATATGACTTAAGTGAGTAAGATTGTTACTGTTGTGATATGAAAAGCTAAACATTGCAATTTTGAATTGGCTAAGTTTCTTTTACGTTGGTCATTTTTTTATTTGTTATGTACCCTAGATTTCTCTCTCTCTCTCTCTCACTCTTTCTCTCTCTCTCTCTCACTCTTTCTCTCTCTCTCTCTCTCTCTCTGTTTCTCCGTGCCAACATTTATATAATTTTGTTCTGAGCCTCGTTTTTTCTGTTTATCTTCAAATACAATTTTGATGCGTAGACTTGATCACGAATATTTCATCTTAATTTCCGTTTAAATTCCTTTGTGCTGATTCGTTGTATCTCACAGGCACCACGATAGTCCGAAACGTCACGCCTCTTACCCATTTCTCTTTTACCACTTTTCTTTTCTTTATCTAGCGACGAGGATCAGAGCTGCAAATCACCTTCTCATTCCTTCTGATTGCGACATGGGTGGCCCAACGTGATGTGAGCGGATTTATTCACCAAGAACGCGGCTGCTCAGCAATCAAAGAAAATCGGCAATGAAGAGCAACGTGAGTGACTCACTTAAATAACGTATAAAACAAAGAGACAATAAATGTTTAAAGTAAAGGTATGCAACGTGAATAGCCCTAATGTCTATTAAGGGAGGGAAACTTACCTTATTAATTAAGGGCAATCATCTCCGGTCGCGTTGAAATTAAATTTGACAGTCCAACTGTCGCAAAACAAACCATGAATAATAAAAGGGGAAGGTGAGAGGCGCGCTTACGGCCTAATATACGCCAGGATTGCAATGACCTTGTAAGGTCGAGGACAGGTGAGTAGGCAGGCGTTTAAATGAATAACGAATGGTTTAATTAATAAAAGAAAAACAATTTATTGTAGGCACCACGAACGCAAGAACTTAATTAATTTTGTAAAACGCGGCAAAGAATAAAATGAAAAAAAAAACAAATAAATCGGCGACGGCGAAAAAAGTAACAATTTGCGCACGCAATACAATTATTTAAACGGCCGTCGTAAGGCTCCGGCTAATTAGCCAGGAAATCCGAACGAGGCCCGGCGCACACTAATTTATAAACACAAATAATAAAAAAAAAGAAAAATGCACGGAGGGACAGAGAGAGACAAACAAATAAAAGCACTCACTGATCAGCTGGACCTGGTGCACACCTCGCAAAACAACCACTTCACTCGCACCCACAAACCAAAGAAAAAAAAACCAAAAAGAAAATTTAACACAATCGCTCAGTTCAGAGGCTAAAGGCCAACTGAATTTCGGCGAGTGTCACTCACCTCTCTCCATCTCTCTCTCTCTCTCACTTACCGTACATGGTAAGTCGACTTTCCGAGGTTCACGACCTCGGAAAGTAAACAAGCCCCGTCGCAGGCTCACCGACATTGACGAGCTCCGGCCAACGGCCAGGAGCTCCGTCACAGGTGCAATATATGTACAAAATAAAGAAACATCGAAAGTGCCAGACAAAGAGATAGCTAATTAGGTTAGAAAAAGATAGGTAATTTATAGTAAAGTAATGGACAATCATGAAAAAAAAGAATTATCTCTTAATAAGACGAACGAACAAAGCGCGATAAACAATGTCGCCGGAACCTTCCATCAGGCGTAAGGTCAAATCGTCATCACGACGTTAGAAGAGATGACTTTGCGAAGCTGCAGCAACAAATTACCACGAGGAGCACGAGTGCCACACGAGAGTGCAAGCTTCAAGTCGAGTACATGTTCAGCTTCAATGACATACACGCGGATAAAACGATGATAACCTCATTGACGCAGCCCTTAATGCCGACACCACCGAGGAATTACTAGGCATGCTGCAAATTCCTGCTTAAGCAGTCAAGTATCCTAATATCAAAGTTTGTATACTTACTAGATTCAGTCAAACACCAGAGCAACGTCTAGGCAGGCTGTACGGTGGGATACAAAAGGAGAGTCGTAAACCGTCCCAGATTCTTCATTAAATGCAGCGACTAATAGTCTGCTTGGGATTAGGTGTTTAAGGTAGTAGGATTATCCAATCATCGACCAGCTCGGATTGCACATCAAGTAACTAGACGTCACAGTAACGCATCAACATCATCTTGAGTGTTGCTGTCGCGTGAAGTCGCCGAGCTGTCCTCTTTAGTGACACAAATTTTTTCAGGAACAAGCCTTATATATGAAAGTTAGTGGCACTACAAACCAAATCGTATCGTTTTCGCCGTAATAACACTTACAGTAATGGACCAGGTAGCTATTCAGTATCACCAGTTGCACAAAATGGATCCAGCTACTACCACCATCACTTCGGAGCCAGTACTGAATACTGTCAATAACTCTGCTCACTCGCAGGATCCAGCGTGAAGAGAAAATAGCCTCGCTACCGTCCATTGAAGCGGCACATAACAGCGACTGAATCAAAGTGAACTATCTACTCGTCCAGGATAGAAATTCAGGGCAGAGGTTATTAGTCAATTCAAGCACAGTGGTGTAATTGCTACCTAGCTCAGTGGCTAACAGTATGACACAACTCATTATCAAGAGACAAAATACGTCAAGTTAGCATCCCCAAAACCTATCCACTAGATCGTCGATTTTTATGAAACGTAGCTCAAATGAATACCTATACCAATACTAAACATTACTCCAATGGATTATGCAAAATTAAATTTTTTATTGTTTATATGGATGTTTAAATATTTTAATGATTTTTACTTAAAAATTTAATTACTCGAACACTTTTCAATTGAGCTACGTTTCTTCAAAATTGACAACATAGTGGGTTTGTGGACGCTCACTTGACGTGTTTTGTCTCCAAGCAAGAGTAATGTTTGACAGCAGCCAAATTGTCGCCAATCACCAGGTATAGTTGTATTGTACTCTCACTCGTTCTAGATTTTTTGTCGAGATTACATGTGGCCATTCATTATTGTGGATGTTTAGGTTGCCATCAAAGGAGCAGAATATCCTAGCACATACAGACTTGGCAGTAGATTTACAGCTGATACGCTTCATTAACATACTGACTTCTCTCAGCACTGAAGGACAAATTATTGCAGTTACCGAAATCTCAATTGCCATTCTAGGTCACAGGTGATATAATTCAAAAAGGCAGTATGATACTTTGGTCACTGAGTTCTTCCACATCATTCGACTCAGCAACCGCAGAGCTACATTTAAAGAAATAACTACATCAAGCACTACATGCAGACAACGGTGCTTCCGGTCCACGAATCTACACATCCTTTATACGGTGAGCGGCTCTAAGATGCCAGAGCACCTTTCAAAAAACTATTTAACTGGAACATCTTTCAGCCCTCTACACCTGGTGAAGAAAACAAACGGTAGCTACTACATCACCAAAGGTTAATGGCACCTGACCACTTACACTAAAACAGACTTTTTTCCTCTATCTCTCAGTCATCGAAAATCTGCACCACTAGTGTTTTTCGTGATAGACCTCGAAAAATTATTCTACTAAATCTCCATGTCCAAGGAGAACGTATCCAAGACCGCCATCATTATTACCTTTAGCTTATATGAGTTTCTGCTGATGCCTTTTTGAGTTTGCGCAATGTAACATAAACTTTCCAATAATTTGTGGACTTGACCCTTCAGGATCTACCTTTTGCACACTGGTACCTGGATGACGTCAGCATCGCTTCGAAGTCTCAATAGAATTATCTACAGGACCTACGCCAGTTTTTCTAATTTTAACTTATAGTAGGATTCTCTATCAATCTAAAAAAATGTCAAATAACCCAGTGAGACGTCACCTTTCTGAGTTATCGCGTGTCGTAGCACGGTTTTTGGTTTTCGGGCAACAAAATTAAAAATTACCAACCAGCAACCACGAGGTTTGCTGGACATAATCAACCACTAGAGAAGATACATCCTTAACAGTGCACAGCTGCAATTGCCACTCGAGAACTTGCTCCGTGGCATTACCAAATGCAAGAGGACAAAGCGAAAGGAGTAGACATCGGCGTAGGTAGAGATCTTTCTCGCATATAAATGAGCATGACACAACGCAAACGCAAACAACTTTCTGACCCCAGATTCACCACTGGTATTTTCTAGGAAGCCCTACTAACTACTACCGACGCTCCCCAAAGTTGCGCAGCTGTAGGTGCCACTAGACGGCGTATTCCAAGATGCAACTAAACGCAAGCGTGCCAAATTGTCACACCTTCCTTGCCTGCAAACAGGCCCTGCGTAATGCCACCGTCAGCGCGTTCCTTGCTCCAGACAAGCCGCTGACTGGTACTCTACACCGACGTATCGGACACGGCGATAGGTGCAATCTTCGAGCAGGTCGTTGATGGAGTACATCAACGCAATACTGCCAATCATCGTCCTCAACCATTACTCGTGCCACAAAGAATATTTGGAGGCATCGCCAGCAGAGCTTCTCTTCGAGACCACCCTACACTTGCCCGGAGAGTTCTTTGTTACAGATAGCATACCAGCCGACGAACTAGTTTTCGTCGCCAAGATGCGAGAGCTCATGAGGTAACTACGAGCCCCTATCATTATGACCTTGCCACTCACGTGTTTCAACCTGAACTCAAATAAACACTAATTACTCAAGATTACATAGTTTACAAATAAATATAATTGCCATTGAATTACTGGATTCTTTTTCCTTCTGATTGCGACATGGTTTTTAGAAACGGGCTTGATAAGCCGGTTGCGCTAGATGTCAATAAGATGATCTTACTTTGTGCAGAAGACTGTCTTGACTAGTCATATACTCCGAAAGACTTCAATTTTTTTCGCACATGTATCATTTTTTATCTTATCAATTCAAACTGCGTCAATGACGACTAAACACACTTTTTAGATATTCCGTTTTCTTACGACGAGCTTGAAGCTCCCATTGACTCAGTGAATCTGAAGTCGGCACCTGACATATTCTTAGACTTGTTCAATAATCTCTAAAATCAGGGCGTTTTTCCCAAAATTTAGTAAAAATATTTAATCACTGTTATACCCGAAAACCGTAGTGATAAAGTTCGCCCTGTCCTAATGGCATTCTGTATTCTCAAAATATTTAAAAGAATGATCAATACTTGGTTGACCGTTTGGATTAGAAATAAGTTTTATTCTTCCTCTCAATACGATTTCTATGAAAGATGATGTGCGGACAATTTGTCAATTTTTAGATATAAGAACTTTTAATAATTTTCTGCCTAACATTCTAATCGACAATTTGATAGCCTTATGCCTTCCTAAGAGATTTTGTATATTTATTAAAAATGTAATTTATGAATGTTATCATACCATTGAATGTAATCGACAACGTATATTATCATGTAAATAAAGATCTTCTTCAATCCAACGTCTTAAGATCCATTCTGTATACCATTTATACCAAGCTCAGTATAAACATTTTAGAAACATGTAGAAATTTTAGAATTTGCCAAAAATTTTCTGTTTACCCATTGTAAAAAGTTGTCGCAAAATATTGAAAAGATTGAATCTAGTCTCAAATATATTATAACTTTTCTAATTTATAAAGGCTTCGAACTGACGTTGCGAAAATGTTAATTGGTCATATTTGATATGACCGACAACGCGAAATACGCTGGTAAAGGTGGCTTCTTGTTAAATATTGAGTCTCCACAAACCGAATTTTTTAGTAAATACAAAGCTATTTAGAGTTTATAAAATATCTAATATTATTTTTAATAAAAAAAAACCATGATTTTTAGTTTTAACATGTTACCTAGAAAAGTGATTCTCCCAACTAACAGACAGAAGTAACCATGCGTAGCTTAACAGCTCTTTATTTAAATGTTATATTATCAAATCTGAACTTTATCGGTGTGACATAATAGGTATCAAATATACTTTTTGTTAAATAGGTGTTAAATAGCCCCATTGATCTCCACAATGTATAGAAACATTATTCATATTATAGTAATTTATTTTAGAAATTGACATTAATATTTGATGTAAGAAAACGTAAGGATCATAATTTTTTTTATTTATATGTACTTATTAAAATTGAAAACTTGATATTCTTTATCTTTTCCTTTTACGCTACTATAATGTCATGTGGCGGTATACTGTAACAGTTCCTGGCATAATGCTGTATATATATAATGAAAATACATAACATTATATTGTAGTATTTCATAAAAATCCTGTTATAGATTGATAAATAAATCAATTGTTGCAATTAGATCATTGACGTTACGAAAATCTATATACCTTTTTAGAGCTCAATTATTTAATAAAATGATAAAGTCAAGTAAACTTTTTTTTAATTACGCCCCGAAAATTTATTAATTTATAGATCAATTAATTTTTAAATGTTCAATTAACGCTCACAAAGAATAGAGGCTTCGCTTTTCTTCATTTTCTTTATAGTGACGTATTTACGAATTTATTATAAGACAAATATTCTCATTATTAAACTATATATTGACATTTTTCCTTTTCATAATATTGATGTAACGTTCTATTTTCATTCAATATAAGTTTCAAGTCAGATAATTAATTTAAGTAATTAAATATTATAATTTGAAACATCAGCATCACATTAGCACTTAGCCGACATCTGTATAGTTGTAATAATATTATATGATTTTATAACTTGCTTTACAAAACTGATTTTATTGAATATTAGTGGTTTTTCTTACAGTACCCGCATCTCCTTTTATATAGGATAAAACATTGTATAATTATTCATTTATTTTATTATTTTGGATTAAACAAGTTAAAAGTTTCAAATAATACGTAATATTAAATCACCTACACTACATGTCATCATAACATAAAAAATATTGAAAAATTGAAAGAAACAAATTCATCTAACGACTTTTTTAGATGTAACTAGGTAATATTTAATTTTTATTGTAAAATCATACGAATTTAAATGAATACGTAAGGAATTTATATTGTTAGACACTTTAATATAATCTTAAGAATATTCACCAAATTCGCAATACGACCGCGCCAAGTTACATAAATCAGAAATTATATTATTTAGCGTCGATTGCTCACTCTCGACCATCCAGCAGCTTCTTCATTTGCTTGATTTGTTTTCTTATCGTCTTTGTTTGTATGTTGGGTCGACTCTTTCCTAAAAAAACATTGACAGAAAGTAATAAGTGTTATTATTAATTAATGTTTAAAATGTAATCAAGATTACTTGTCCGAGTCTCTATGAGAATCTTTCGATGAGTCCTTGGATACATTGGAAGCATTTCGCCAATTTTCCATAACAGGTCGTGACTCTTCATCACGATGGTAACCTCGGCGTTCCGGAGCTCGATCGCGATCGTCTCGCCCTCTTTGGTAGTCCGATCGACGGTTATCGTGCCACGAACCCGGCATATTCTAAACAAAAGAGTATTATAAAGTCTGAAATTTCAAGAAAATTCATATAGCGCATATAATAGCAAAATATAAATTACGGTAGAATGGTTCCGATCATATTTTCGATCTTTTTCAGCAAAATCTCTGCGATCAGGGCGATCATTACGCTCTGAACGTTCGGAACGTTCGGAACGTTCGGAACGTTCGGAACGTTCGGAGCGCTCGGTAGGTTTCCAGCTATCTTCTTTGTCTTTGCCCCTACTCTCGTCATCCCTAGTGCTACGCCACGAGCTGGCATTTTCGCTTGCTATAAGTATAAACAATTCAATAACTAAACCTATATAGCAATAAAGGAAATAAAGGCATATGTAGAATACACAAGGATAACTTACATCGCTTTCTCCAGCTTATTTGTTGTCCAGCTCTTGGGTTATCAACGCTTGCATGTTTAAGTCGCTCTTCCTCAAGCTTACGCTCAATTTCAGCTTCTTTAAGGCGACTGATTTCGGCCTGACGTTCGAGCTTAGCTAGGCGTTCGGCTTCTTTGGCTTCTTCCTTAGCACGTCTCGCACGTTCTTCTTCCTCACGTTTAGCCCGTTCTTCCTCCATGCGGCGGCGTTCTTCTTCATGACGCTGGCGCACTTCTTCGAGTCGTTTGCGTTCTGCTGCCTCAGCTCGCTCCTTCTCCCAGTCGAGTTTGCGCTCAAGCTTACGCTGTAGTCTACGTTTAGCAAGGCGCTTCTCGCGCTCTTGACCGAGCACTTCTTCGAAACCACGCAGTTTATCTAGGTAGAGATTTTTGCGTTCAGCAAGGATGCGTTCTAAGAAAAGCTCGGCATCAGGTTTCATGCGACCAAGACGCTCACGTGTAGCCACTGCTTGCTGTCGTTCCTCGATTGCCGCCTGAATGCGTTCAGCCTCCTGCTGTTCCCAGCGTGCTTTTGCCTGCTCAAGTTTCTCCTCCATGGCACGTTCCAATAATGGAATCTCCTCTAAGCGCTTCGCCCGCTCTAGATAATCGACTTTTTTTTCTTGCGATTTGAGTTTCTGTTGCATCTCCTTACGTTCCTTTTGCAATTCCTCAGCCTCACGCGCCGCGATCTGCTCGGCATCCAGCTTTTTTATTTCGTCCTCGTCAAGCTTCTTAAGGACTTTTTGGCCATGACTTGTTTGCGAGATTTGCTGCATCTTCTCCTTAAGAGTGCGGTCTTTGATCTGCTGTATCTCCGATTGCTGACGTTTGCGTTCGCGCTCTTCGCGTTCCTGTTCGAGCCGCTTCTGTTCGGCTAGTAATTGCTGACGTTGCAATTCTTCTTGCCTGCGCATCTCTTCCTCTTCACGTACAGAGTTCATGTGTTCAATGTATTCCTTGCGTTCTTCGATTATCTTGTGGCGACCAAGGATGCGCTGATGCTCATTTAACTTACTTTCGTGATAATGACTGACCAACTGTGCCCTCAGCTTCTCACGTTCTTGTTTCTTTTTGTTTGGATTAATGATATTAGATGCGCGATGTAGTACAACTGCCATATTTACTAATTGACAGCGGATTTGTTCACTTGGCATTGCTTGTAATAGTGGCCCATCTGGATGGTCCTCCCTTTGTGCCTCCGACAAATCCACCCCGAAATGCACACATCTCTTGCCATGATCTATCCTTATTTGCATGTCATTATAGCGTACACAATCAACCAAGAGTCGCTCCAAGTGAAAAGCAGTAGCAAATCGAGCTAACTCTAGCAGCCTTATAAACTGAATAGTCTGATATACTTGTGAAACCTGAAAGGGAATTGAGCCAGTTATATAAATTTATCATTTCATATATTATATTCTTCTACAAATAACTTCCAAAACAAACATAAATAATACTACCTGATGCACCAGACGGACAAGTGTCACGTCTTGCAGCGCTGGAATGTACTGTAATAGAGGACTTGACTCGTCTGCTTGTAAACTTTTAACAACAATATCTACTCTCTCGCACAACTCAAGAGGATGAAATTCAACTTCTAACCAGTTATAAAGCTGTTGGAGCTGTACTGAAGCTAAATTGACAACATTCAGTCTAACTATATCTTTAAGTAAAGATGCTCTTGATGGGGGTTGCAATAAACCCAAAAGAACAGCCAACTTTTGTGCTTTTTCTTGTGGACTTTTATCCGTTTCAATAAAACGATCAAATTCTGGATGGGCTGAAGGTAATGGAATGGATAGAGTTGCTAAGAGAACTCTATTTGCCATGCGCTGTTGTTCTTCTAATGACATGTTCTTTTTCATATCACGAGAAAGTTGGAATAATTTAAATAGTGCTGCAGCATGAAATAAGTAATTTCCAGCTTTCCAGAAAACCATTGCCAATTTTTGATAATAATTAGCCATTGTTTTTGGTACTGGCATTTTTTTAGATAAATTCATCAATCCATGTATATCTTCTATGGCTTTATAAGCTTCTTGCCATAATTCCATCTGAATAGCTGAATCTAATTGTATCAGCCTTGTTTCCAAATTTAGTTGTTGTGTTTCAAGTTTATTGATTGAAACATTGGAAACCATTTGAGGAAGTTTACTTATATCTTCCAAATGTTTACGTAGCTTTTCACATAATTTACGAAATTCAGTTTTTCTATTATACTCTAAACAAAACTGAAAAGCCATTCGAGCAATATCATGATATAAAGTTTCAACATGAGCATTAGTTCTTAACAACTCCAAACATTGACAATAAGATTCCCACAGAAATTTGACCCATGGTGTTAAAATAGTACGATCACTTCGATCTTGAGCATCTTCACCACTTACAGCAGACAATAAAATGCTTTCAGGTGTTGCCAAGTTATCAAGGTCATCAATGTCAATTACAGCTTGTTGACTTTGCTTTCTGGCTGCATCAGTTTTTTCTTCCGCCATTCGCAAATAACCTCTAATAACATTTTCTAAACTACCTACATTCACTGATTGAAACATATTACGATATTGAAAAAGTCCTTCCTTTGCAATATGAGATTTTTTTAGTTCGACACATAAGTCCAAATACTTGAACATTATTGGTTCCAATACTGATTCTGACCAGCTGTATGTCCATTTTTTATTTCTAAATACCTCTTGCAATGTATCTAAAGCTCTTGCTGGTTTACCAACTTCAATGAATTCTATCAAAAGAAAATAGAAAAGTATAATTATTTTCTTATCTACTTAATTTTTATAATATTATTTTTAAAATTCAAAATAAATAAAATAAATTTTATTTAATTCCAATATACAGGTAATAGCCATTGATTTTTATTTTATTGTATTATTCTTGTAGAATTCTTCATATTATTTAAACCTTGTTATAAAATTTATATTTTTCACAGAAATCAAACTAAAATTAAAAAACCATAAAATGAAGCAAAAAATCCACATTATTTACATTGTACATTTAAATTTGATGCTGATAAGTAAATATTTTTTTTATTTCAAATATACTTTTAAGTAGGTATTATTTACATTTTTTTTTGTTATAAATTACTAAATGACTTATATATAATAATAAATATGTTGGAATTATTAAGAAAAGCATTATTATTATTATACATAAAATGCATTTATAAGTTTCAAAACAATTTATTTATAAATCATTTCATTATATTATACATGTAATATTTAAAAAGAAGTTATTACATATTACGGGATTAATAACTATCCAGTTTAATGAATATTAAATTACAAATTATGACAAATTTACAACATATGTAGAATAACAACATTTTAATTTATTGTACTATATTGGAGAAGTTAAAATTTACATGAATTTGTCTTAAATTTCAAATTATTATTTACATGCAGATTAATAATTAATATATAAAACAATAGCACTCACCATTTGCTCGTTTTAAAGCATTTTCTGGTCTCTGGCCATACCGTGCCATTTTGCAAATGATAATTTAAAGCAATTATGAGAAATATATCTATTACAAAGTCCGTATTAGATATTCAATACTAATAATGAATTTAAGAAATCAAGTGATTATAATTGCAGTACATGTGACACTGATTCCGTATCAAAATTTGTCTCCCTTTTATTATTATATTGCTATAAAATTATGCAGCCTCGTGGCTGAATAATGGAGGCACTGTACCTTTAGTAATACTTCTACATCAATTTCAGAAACGTACAAAATCATAGAGTATAGAACCTTATTCCCACTTTGGACCGTTAATAAGAAGAGCTTTTTTTACAGCCAGACGGCAATAGTGTCCTATTGTAATGTGACCTATTGACTCGATTCAAGTTTCGAGAACCCAGCTTATGACTGTAATGACATCCGAAACCAGATAAGAAAAGAACAGAGAGATCGCTCAAGGTATGCTTTGCCGTACGCCAAATTCTATTAGAGCGATCCTAGTGACATGTTTTGAAACTAAGGCAATCTAGCTAAAAAAGGGCGAGCGATAGATTACGTTTCATTTCACAAACTGACGTTCTGACCTAGCCTTTTTACTGATTCATCAAGTCCATCACATGTACATACTTTTTTCATAGCAATTTAGAAAAAAGTACCATTCAGCTTCAATTACGTGCATATCATAATGAGAAACCACAATTAAAAAGTTTAAATTATTCTTATACAGGCTTGCAGCTTCATCAAAAACTTGCAATATCTTTTTAACACTCTTCTCATATTTTTTTTTATATAATTTACTAATTTGTAACGAAAAAATATAACCAAATTTACGTAATGTTTCGTATTTTCTGAAATCACGAAGCTTTCCTCTTCAGTTTTTTCTCAGAGAATTTCGAAATATTTTTCAACAGAAACATCGGCTTATCAGTGTATCCCTTTAAACTTCCCGTGCTTTCTTACTTCACTTTGGTTGAGTTTAGTTCTGCTCGGCTCGGCTCGACTCCAATTAATTCGATTTGGCTTATCCAACTCCCGCCTCCTTTTTTGCTAGATAGCCTTAGTTCAAAAATTTGTCGCTAGGATCGCTGGACAGTCGAAATTGGTGAATGGCAAAGCTGTACTACCTTTAGGGATCTCCCTATTAAACTTTGCTTACACTTACGTTTCTTAATAGTCTACTGCTGACTAAACTATCCAACAACATATTTTTTTGGAACTGTCAATTTTTATTTACAGTATTGCACTTCTATAAGCGATTATATTCGTTGGTCTCCATATCTACGGTGAGATTGCATCGTATCTTGCTTTATCCTTTAATAAATATAAAAATAAATAATAAATAACGTTATAAATAAATATAAATAAGGAATCCTTAGTTTATACAATCATGAAACCAAGCGATAATCAACCACTACCACAGTATTCTTAACTTTAATGCTGTTCAACTTTGATATTTAACATATGAAGCCAAGTATTATGAAATAAAGTTATTTCCTTTAAAATAGTCACAGCGTTGGTTAACATAATCTAAGGCAATATAACTATTGAGTTAGCAACCATAACGAACGAACAAATATGTCTGACGTTCGAGATATTTTAGATATTGAAGTACCATCTGTGAATGAAGTTACTAAAGAATCTATTATTACCGGCGACAAAAGAATTAAAAGGAAATATGATTATAAAGTACCGAAACGTCCTGAGGGAATGCATAGAGAAGTATTTGCTCTGCTTTGCAAAGATAACAATGATGTTCCACCACTCTTTCCAACAGATACTGGGAAAGGTTATAAACAATTGAAAGCTAAATTAGGTTTAAGAAAAGTCCGACCATGGAAGTGGACTCCATTTACAAATCCAGCTCGTACTGACCAAGCAGTTTTTCATCATTGGAGACGTATAACTGATGCTGGGAATGAGTATCCATTTGCTAGATTTAACAAAAAAGTACCAATACCAGTTTATACAAATACAGAGTATGTACAACATCTTGTTACAAATGGGTGGACAAGAATTGAAACAGATCACTTATTTGATTTGTGTCGTCGATTCGATTTAAGATTCATTGTTGTTCATGACAGGTGGGATCACAAAAAATATGGATCAAGAACGGTTGAAGACTTAAAAAATAGGTAAGCTTTATAAATCATAGCATATATGTTAATGCTTTAATAGTTATATAGTAAGAACTGTACAAATACAGCGATCTTTAATTAGTTATACATTTCAGGTACTATCAAGTTTGTGCTGCATTAAATAAAGCTAAAAATCAGCATGAAAAAGTGTATACATTTGATTTTGAACATGAGCGCAGAAGAAAAGAACAACTTAAAAAATTGTTTGAGCGAACTTCTGAACAGATTGAAGAAGAACAAGCCCTGATAACTGAATTGAGAAAAATAGAGCAACGTAAAAAAGAACGAGATCGCAAAACTCAAGATTTACAAAAGTTGATAACTGCAGCAGATAATCAAGCTGATCCCAGAAAAAATGATAAAAAGGCTACAAAAAAAAGTAGTAGTTCAACAAAACACAAATTAAATAAGTCAGATTCTTCCAATGTAAGTTATATTATTCTATGATTTTGTTGTTTTTATACATTCAACATAAAAAATGTAATTAATGACTTGAGTTTTTTTAAAGATTATAAAACTTCAAGTGTGTGAGCCAACAGGCATCAAATTTCCAGACTTAAAAAATAGTGGTGTATCACTGCGTTCACAGAAAATTAAATTGCCTAGTAGTTTGGGGCAGAAGAAATTAAAAGGCATTGAACAAACACTAATTGATATGAAACTTGGTAAATTGCTTTATTCATTTAACAAAATCAGTTTTATGTTTATCTTTTTAATATTTCAAATTTATATAGATTTAAATCCTCCTCCAACTGAGAAAATAAGCCAACAATTTAATGAATTGCGCAGTGACATTGTTTTACATTATGAATTGAAAGGAGCTTTGAATAGTTGTGATTATGAATTACAATCGTTGAGACACCAATATGAAGCACTTGCTCCAGGGAAGGTAAAAAGAATATTATTTTTTATTTATAGAATTAAATTTTTTTATTAAATTGCCTGTATCTTTTTTAATGACATTAGTGATAATTTATATTGAAAGCTGCTATAATATAACACTTTGTTTCTTAACATATATTACAATTTCATTATTTATTATTATGACAATACATAACATGTATTAAAATTTATGAATTCTTTTGTATTTGGTTAATGATATAAACTAAGAATATATTCTGTTTCTCTAAAAGTTATCATCACTATATTGATTTTCTTTATTAGAATGTCATATTTATGGAATAGATTCTAAAATTAAAAGTGAATATGAATTAATTGAAATATACTTGTATTACAGACTCTAATCATACCCTCAGCTCTACAACCAAAATCTGAACAGGAAACAAAGACTGATGAAGCTGATGTTAGAAGTTCATCCAATATATTTAATATTTTATAATTTTATTGTATAAAAATTACAAATAACACACAATTATTAAAAAAATATTTTGGATTTTTTTTAATTTAATGCGTGCTGAATTCCTTTGTATTATTGGGGTTTATCGGTTGCACAGGAGTGAAGGATAATAAATTAGCTAAGTTTTATCACTAATATTTATTATTTCCTGTGTTGCTAGTGTTAGGGCGTTCGTGGTGATTATGAAGCTTCCCACTCTGTCGGTATTGCAGTCTGTGATTTTCGACTACGGGCGAACACACCGCTACATATTATAAAATACCAATCAAAAATTCATAAGAATATACGTAGATGATTTTAAAAAAAAGAAGTGAATAATTGGTATCCCGATCTTTTGAACGAGTCTTTGTTGACTTTTAAAAAATAATTTGAACATGTATCTTACATATTCAAAATAATATGTGTGTGTTGCTTTGGCGCAGGAATAAAGATTGTGAAGCAGGGTATGTGTTCTGATTACAACAAATACACGGGCTTTATCGACAACGCTGATCGTTTGTTATCTACGTATAAAATAGATCGAAAGTCCAAAAAGTGGTGGCACAGACTATTTTGGCATTTCATTGATTTGACTATTACGAATTCATTTATTATATTTTCAAAAATAAACATCAATAATCCGGAGACATTGAAAAAGTTTAGACTACTTTTGGTGGATCAATTAGTTTCTCATAAAGTTCCAACTTAAAAAGGATAAAAGCCTCAACCTTTCCTTGCAAATCCTCACAAACTAAATGATCCTGATGACAAAGGAACGCTTTCAGTCTGCTCATATGCCAATTTCCATTAATAGTGGTAGACGATGACCACTTTACAGTACAAAAACAATCCTATACGAACTAAATAGTTATGCAACACATGCAATGTATTATTATGTTTACAATTAGATAAAAATTGCTTCTTAAAGTATTATTCATAAAAATTATAGAATCAAAGTGAAGAGTTGTAAAAATTCCACCAATACCCATTTTCAGAAACATTCATAGAAATTTTAAATTTTCACCGCAATCTTGGAGCCGCCATTTTGTATTGTCAGAATTTGAGTTCAAATTCGTGATCAACGATCTCAAAAACTCCTGTATACTAATTTTCAAAAACATTAAAAAATGTTTAAAGTTTCAAAATCTGAGTTTAGATTCTCAATCAACGACCCCAAAAACTCTGTATATCCATCTTCATAAGGATGTGTCTGAAAGTTCCGTCATAAATACATTTTTTTACAAAACAGGCTCTTTTTTAGGCTTTGTTTATAAAGATTAACAAATTATATAAAATCGTAAGCTATATAAAAAAACTACTGTGAAATTGCAAAAAACTATACGAAAATAGGTGGTCTCGGAGAGATATCACCGTGCCGCAAAGGGTTAACGTTTCCCCCCTGTTGGTTCTATCATAAAATTTTGTTTATGCCTAGCCAAATGAATTTGACGGTCAGCAGGCATGTGATGACCCAGGCAATTGGGTGAACTAGAGAATGCAGTGCATTGGCATTGTAGCGTACTGGATGGAAAGGGCTTCGGTTTCACTATTCCCTCGTTCATAGTGCAGGCGAGTTTGATGCCATTGATATCCAGGTGCTGTAGTTGTGCCAGTTCTTTGTCTATTTTCTGCACTATGTCTGTATCGCTTTCCAAGAATTTTAATGATATGTCGATGATGCATGCATATAAGAAGGTATCAGCCACGACGTTGTCGTCGTCTTTGACGTGTTGTAGCTCGTCATTGGACTAAAAGATCCAGTCCAAATACCTTTACTGTTTAGAAAAAGCCTTTGATGATACTTGCTTATCTGGAAAAATCAGAGGTTTGCGATCCGTGCACATTTGAAATGTGCGATCTTCTAGGAAGCGTTGAAAGTACTTGTCAGTAGCGTAGACAGCGAGCAGCTCTCGGTCGTACGTACTCTACCATTTTTCAGTTTTATACCAATGACGAAATCGGAAGCGACTGTATAGAGGATGAGTGGTAGTTGGGCAGTATTCAAAATATATCTTCTATAATAGTTGATTGTCCCCAGGAATTCTCGTCACTGCTGGTAGGTAATTGGCCTGATGATGTCTTGACATTATTGACATTATTGTCGATTGCCGACAGTTGAAAACCACGTTGTGACACTCGGTCTCCTAGGTAGGTCCTCGGTCTCTGGCTCGGCGATTTGGCGTTTCGTAAAATGTGTGGGAAGTCCTGCTGTGTGCAGGCCCTGGAGAAACTGGCGAACATACTGCAGATGCTCTTCTTGGGCCCTGAAGACGGTGACGTCGTCTAATGCACAAATAGCAGCTCTTGGAATGCTGAGTTCAGAAATTGCTAAAACTTTTGCGTGGCGTTGTGCAAGCCCAGGGAAATCACCGCAAAATCAAAAAGACCGAATGGAGTGATGATGGCGGTTTTGGTTACGTCCTCTTCCGACATTAGATCTTAGTAGAATGCTTTCTCCAGATCGATCACGGAGAATACCTTTCCTTCGTGCCATTGATGGAACAGATCGTCGATGACTGGCAGTGGGTAGCGATCCGATTCATTATTGTATTTTGATGCATTCATTAAAACGACAGTAGTCCTTCTCACACGTAACAGGCCATACTTCTTCTACACAAAATGTAGAGAGTTGGACCACTGACTAGAGAATGAATGAACGATTTTCCCGTCAAGCAACTCTTTGAAAACTGATTTGGCACCATTAAGATAATTCTCGTGCAGCAATCAAGCATGTTCGTGTATTAGGGATCCCGTTATCCGTATATGGTGCTTTACATCTGTGCCGTTGAATGTAGCTTTGCGTTGGCTGGGCCAATTTATGCACATAAACTATTAATAATTTTAATAATTATAAAACTATTGAAAATCATGTGATGAGTTAATGAAAATGTAATTTTCATTAAATTCAGTTTATAATTAGATATTAAGGAAATTATATCGATTCGTTTATATAAGAAAGTTTAAAGTGTATTGTAATGATTAATGTATAATGTATTGAAGCTTTAGTTTACTTTTAAAGTTAAAATTTTTTTTTGTAAAAAATAAAACTATCTGCGAGGATCTATTTTACTTTAAAGCAACTTTGTATCTAATTTAGTTGTATTAGAACGCGAGGAAATAGTCCTTCTCGAACTTTCTTAGAACAATTTTACTATAAATAGACCCACTTTGCCCTGTTAAAATCAAACGTTCAATCGTAGCGGGTTTCTCTCTCTCTCTCTCTCTATAAACTTGAATAAACACATATTATTCGAAATTGGGCTTAGACTGCTGACTTTGCTACAATCCTGACTCTTACAGAAATAATTCTAATGTTCTACTCGTGGGCCCATTTCTCACGAGTAAAAAAGTAACATAGATTTCATTCAACTTCCTTCAACTGCTGAGTTCTACTTTTCAGACCATTCCTGAAAAGTCAAAGGGAAATTCGCAGTTATCCTGTTCTTGAAAAATAATTCTATAGTTCTACTCAAGCTTATCCCTTATGAACAAAAAATTAATAAAGAGAGTCATTTTATCTATCCCGATTTTCCTCCCTTTATTTATAAACTTACATTTAAGAAAATACTCGACACTTAATATATTTTGTGATTTTTAGATGATTATCAATGTAAATAATTTACGAAAGTAACGAATTTCACACATTTAAGATGTAGAATGAGAAAGGAAATAACCATACAATAAGTAAGGTATATCTGGATAATTTTTTTTGAGGTCACTAATTGTGTAGAACTTGTTTTTTTTTTATTAGGTCTGTCATTAATATTGATTTCTGTTTTTTTTTTATTAACCAATTCAAAACATGGTGGTTTATGCAATAAACATGAACTTTAACAAAAAATTAATAGTATGCTCGTATTTAGTACTACATTTATCAAATTTTATTACAAGATCTGATATAGTATTGAAAATTTGTTCTTTCATGATTAACTTTATATTTAGTTAACTAATATTTATCTGGAAATTATCAGTAAAAAGTATAAATGATGTAAATATTAAAATTAGAAAATTCAACTGAAAGTACACATAGGTTTGGATTTTTACCCTTTGATAAATTAGAAACTATCGCGTATTGTAAGATTCTACAAAGTTGAATTTTTTACCTTATAGATTTTTTACCTGATCTTGATTAGAACGCGATGTTAATATATAATGCATCTCCTATTCTTAAATTCTTCTCATTGCATCAAAATACTATTTATAGTTAACACGTAAACTTCAATGCACGGAGATTTACGTTAAAGATCGGCTAATTTCCACGATTTGATAAAGTTAAAACGTTCTTAAAATTGCATTACTTTCCCATTGTTCTCTGATAACGGTATTTGAACGATAAAGTAGCATTTTTTTAGCTAGTGCTCTGTTTAATTGTGCGAAGCTGTGAAAAATTAAATGATAAAGAGCTTAAAATAAGCAAAGTTATAAAAAGTGGTATGAAAAAAAACTGCTTTACGAAACTGGAATTAAACTTTGCAGCTACAATTTTTCACGGAATTTTGAATCTGTAAAGAAGTGTTCTCTTCCTGACAAGACAAGTGAGGACGATGTCAATAAATAAAAAACTTACGACAATTCTTCGTCTGCCTTTTTCTTCAATAAGCAGTTAAAATTTGGCTCCGTACTTAAAAGAGATATTAAAAAGTA
The DNA here is from genome assembly GCA_030064505.1 of Chouioia cunea. NCBI lineage: Eukaryota > Metazoa > Arthropoda > Insecta > Hymenoptera > Eulophidae > Chouioia > Chouioia cunea. Next base: position 1,771,776 of record JAOPFQ010000006.1, on the reverse strand, counting down.
GTGCATTTCTATGAACCGACCAAAAATGAGGAAACCCTCGGTATTTGTTGTAAAATAGAATAGACACCGATAACAAAGAAAATCTTAAATTAGGTAAACTTTGAAAGCATAATTTGACTAAGCGAGTATATTCTGCTTGTGCGTCGTAAGCTCCGCATATTATTCATCTGACATACTTTCTGGTAATTGAATAGTACAAAATTAGCTTTCGGGTCCAAAGCAAAAGAACTGGCCTAAATATGAATAATCTGAACGGATACCTCTAATTTTTAAAGTAAATTTCAGTTTTTTTTTAATTAAATTTTCCACCACTGAACACAATGATGCTAATATAAAAGGAATAGTCAAGGCAGTCTCGCAAAGTCTTCGAGACAAATTATAAGGGGGTATAATCCTTCGAGGGAAGACGTGAGATGGGCTAGTGAATAAGAATCTAAGTCTTCCCGGAAAACGGAGGTAGCATATATGAATAATCTGTGAAAACCTGGTGCAAAAATAATTTTTTATGATTTTGTAATAAAATTTTGTTTTTAAGACAACGAAACTTTCACTCTTTTTCGGCAATAAAAATATCTATAAAATAAGATATCGAACTTAACATTTAAACAAATACATTTAAATATTTATTTAAGTTATTACAAAAACAAAGTCAGAAATAACTATGTATTAATTAATTAATATTTTGCTATATTTACAAAATAATGATTCTTAATAGTGTAAGAAATATATATATAGCCTAATAAAAGCCTTTTATTGTTAAAGAAGACTACTCTTAGCAAATTAATTTGTTACCTTTGGTACAAATATCAGCAATTGCTCGTTCTTTTCATTAAACACTGTTATTTATCATAATTATACTCATCCAATCAATTTTGTCTCATAAATTATTTAAAAATGGCTCTAAAATTGGTGCTGCAAAATTCTTCATAAACAGATAGTATATCCCCGTTGTAGAAGAGATTTTTTTTATTGCAACTACCATTATCGTAAGAGAATATTTTCTTATAATTTAAAACAAAAATTGAATTTCTCAATGAAATAGGTATTGAGATATTTTTCTAATAACTACTCGTTTATTTATTAATGTTAACTAATAGAATTTTAACAGTCATTTGAAGCAAGCGTTTAAATTCATTATACATAATTTTATTTTTCGAGAGTTCATAATTTCTATGTATTTACCGTTAAATGTGATAGCATTTTATTTTCATTGCCAGAGAGTATGGTAAAGCGGTGGGGGAAAAGAGCTGAAGCGTTGCAATAGAGTTCAGCAAAAATATGTAGCGTGGATATAAATTGCAATGGATAAATGTTTTTCTACTTTTTCCCCGACTAACGTGTAGATTTTCGACATTTTTTTATTAGATTTTGGGTAACTCGACAATATTTCTATAAAGAGCAATAATTTTCAAAAAAATTAATTATTTATTGCATTTAAGATTAGTAAATATTCATCAATATTTAATAATATTTTGACACGTGTTTCAAATTGCTTATTAGGAATTTGTTTACATTTTCATTAAAAGAATGTAACATTATATCTTTTGTTACGTTAGTGTAATTCGAATAGAAATAAATATACTTCAGGAGTTACTTTTTGATAAAACGAAAAAAAGAAATTATCTTGCTAATGCACTTTGCGGAAGAATACGTTGTTTATGTAGAAAGAATGTGCTTAATAATATTGGTTTGTATTTACTTATATTAAGTAATTATAGCTATTGTTACATTTATGCTACGATAAAATGAATGAATTTTATTAAATGATACATACAAATAATACAATATTTACAAAAATATAAATAAAATAAATAACATAATTACATTTTTTTTTCTTTATTGAACATTTGTTTACATTGTCATTGTCTGTAGAATTATCACGTGTACTATCAATATAGTTAAATATACAGGATGGGGAAACCTCAAAATATTTTGAGAGATGCCTAATCTTGGAAATTTTAGAAATATTCCTTTAGTAAAGATAAATAAGGAAGTTGTGAAAGCTTCGGTATGAAAAAAGAACTACCAAAGAACTGTTATTTATTACAATGATGACCTCTATATTCCACTCAAATCGTGTTTCACGCAACCACAACTTCTTCCGCATTTTGCCATACATTTACAACTTATATATTTTAATACATTACTAAATACGAACGCTTGATTTGTCTTTTTTGTCTTCAATGCATTATCGACAATTTGCCAGCCTTAATTCACTGCATCTATTTTATTACCTATATAATTCCTGAACTTGAAAATAAACACGTCTGCATGCTGAAATCTATCAGTAAGAAACAATGAAAATTATGTACTAAATTAGTGGAAGGTAACTATGCTAAATTGAAATTTGTTTTTCTAGATTCTCTCTTAAATATTAATATAATTATGGATAAATGTATTAAGTAAATGTATTAAGGATAGTCTGTATACTGTATAGAAGTACTGTACAGTACTGTACAGAATTCTGTATACTATTAAGATAAATTTTTAAGGACTTTTTTACTCCATATAAAAATCTAACAATCCTTTTTTTCTCGTCTCTTTCTTCTGATAAAACATTCTTGGTAAAAACAATATCATGGGATCATCTATTGATAGCTCGTAATTTTTATTTTATGTTGTTGAAAAAGGATGAAGTACAATCCCACTAGATATACGCGTATATAAAAACGATCAAATATTTTATGCTTGGATACAAAAATGAGTCTCTGTGATAGATTTTTTCGGGCACGTTACCTCAACTCAGTTTTATAAAATAGGTATTCTGTTAGATCTTTACAAATATTGAAATAAAATAACCAAAACGTCGATATCTTGAGCGACAATAAGGTTAAATTAATTGGTAATTGGAATTTTCATTGCACTTTCAACTAGCAAATAATCTTCATCTTCCGTAGCTTGACAATCTGGCTTCGTGTAATTTATGACACAGTTATTAAATAAATGGGCCTTTATTTCAATCGTTTGAAAGAATCTTGTTTTATTTAAATTCTATTTAAATTCTTGTTTTACAATTTCTGCATACACCAATTGAAAATTATTTCAGAACAAGTTTTTACGCTTGTCTATGTTGCTGTTCCGTATCTATAGTAGAAGTGTAAACATTGTTACTGATGATAGAATAATTATAGAATACGATAATACTATTTACTGAAAAATCATATTTTATATAATTAAAGTAATAGTCTAATAAAGTTTAAAATGTTTCTCTATATAGCCAAATGATTTTATAAAACAAATAATCATCAGCAACAGCAGCAAGATTTAGAATATTTTCGAGCGGCTTAAAAATATATCGATGCAAAAATTGATGACAATTTTGATGGAGGTGATAATTGCCTTATCACCTCCATCCCACCACTATCTGTCCTGAGTAGGATAAGTATAGAAATGAATTTATTGGTTATTAGAAGTAAAATATAAGACCTAAATCCCTCTTATTCTTTGGACGTTACAACCTAAAACTTTTTTCATCTGAAACTGCTTGGAATAAGTTTCAACATTCTCTGTTGTAAATTTGAAAATGTTAATTATACAACCCAAAAAGTCACGTTTAAATATTATGTTATTTATGGGAAAAAATTAAAGGAGCACAGTTTTGAATGTCAATGATCAAAATTTTTTTTTTTTCATTATTATTTGTACTTGAAAGTAAGCGAAACATTTTTCAATAAAAACAATTTCTTCAAACAAGTATTTTCTATTTTCTGAATTACAAAAAAGTTTAAGGTTTGTGCGTATAGCAACGGCCGTTTTGTCGCTGCTGGAGCTTTAGACGAGTGGTAGGGAAAAAACGAATAAAGGGAAAAGTACAAATAATGATGAAAAAAAATGTTGATCATTGGGATTCAGAATTGTGCTCCCTTAATTTTTTCCCATAAATAAGATATTATTTAAATGTGACTTTTTGGGTTGTATAATTAACATTTTCAAATTTACAACAGAAAAGGTTGAAACTTATTCCAAGCAGTTTCAGATGAAAAAAGTTTTAGGTTATAACGTCCAAAGAATAAGAGGGATTTAGGTCTTACATTTTACTTCTAATAACCAATCAATTCATTTCTATACTTATCCTACTCAGGACAGATAACGGTGGTATGGACGTGATAATTGCCTTCTCACCTCCATCAAAATTGTCGTCAATTTTTGCGTCGACATGGTTAGTAACGACCGTTTTGACGCTGCTGTTGCTTTAGATGAGTGGTAGGGAAAAAACGAATAAAAAGGAAATTTTCTTGTCAATCAAATTTTCCGTCTGGGTGGTCGACACTATTAATTTGTCAAATTTCTTTACTCAGGAAATATTGAAGATAAACAATTTTTTGAAAGCGGAAATCGAATGAAAAAATTTTTTTGCACTACCAAGCTTTGGGAAAGATAATCCTTCTGAATCGCCCTGTATATTTATTTCACGAATTCAATGATTTTCTAATTGTGCAATATTTTTAAGCTGCTCGAAAATATTCTAAATCTTGCTGCTGTTGCTGATGATTATTTATTTTATAAAGTTGTTTTATAAAGTAAAATTATCTTGTACTGCACTATAAAAAAGCATACGTCAGAGAAATCTTATCGAGGAATGGATAAGAAAAATTTCAGCACGGTTATTACTCGATTTTATAAGCACCTAGTTTGTGTTAGAAGGAATTAATATAATTTTCTAGTAGCAATAGAAAAGAAAATGAAAATAGAACAGTTTGCAATTATTTGGATTGATTTACTTAATCGTAGCTGTCTATGACTTTCTCTCTCTCTCTTTCTCTCTTGATAGAGCTCTTTTAATGTTATTTTAAGATATAGATTCGAACTGATGCATCGGATGCACGAGCGATAACAGGAACCCTCGGTCGCGTTTTCCTTCTCTTGAATTTTTCGGATCCCTTTTCGAGGAGGCGGGCTCTTTTCCGTTTAAATCAATGAAAGAAAAAAAGATTTTCTGCATTAGCTTTATTGAGTTTAATTAGCCATATGTACCAAACAATTTATAAATACAATGAAGTCAATACTTAGTCAAAAAACCAGAATTTGTAAATGTCACTACTAGTACGTATTACATTAACGTTAAAGCCCCATTTTCAATATCAGAAGTATTTTGGAGCGATCGTTACTTTCCGTATATTGCAATAACGTAGTTCTATCGGCATCCCCAAGAACAGTGACGGCGTTCAGCTAATTTATATAAGCTGTAAGAAAAAAAAAGTTAATAAACTTAGAATATTTACGTTGAAAACCCGAATAATGTGATGATAAAAAAAATGTTCAAATAAAACTATAGAACATATATAGTTGATAATAATTGGACTCAGAAACCCTTAAAAAGTCCTTTACTAACCGATTACTTTTCTAGGTCTTTCCGAGGGCCTTTTGAAGATTTTCCGAAAACATTCCAAGAACTTCTTAAGAATTTTTGAAGGACTTTCGGAGGATTTTCTAAGAATTTTATGAGGACTATTTAAGAACATTATAAGGATTTTTTAAAGACCATAAGCGGTTCTAAAGTTCACAGAAAGTCTTTTATAAAAAAGACCTTAACGAGATCTTTCGTAACAATAACATTCTATATTTATTTAATAAAACAGCTGAAAATCACTGAAAAATAGGTTCTTCAAAAGGTGCTTGAAAAATCCTAAAAATATATTAGGAAAAGTCCTAATAGAAATGTTCAAAAAAGTCCTTAAAAAGTCCTTGGAAAAATATTCGAAAAAATTATGAAGTTTTTAAAAAAGTACTTACCTAAGTACATAATCACGGATTTTCTCGAGTATCTGAGAAGTAAGTAGTGCTTTTTACAGATAGGTGCGCAAGATGCTTTTATCGAGAACCAAACCAAGGGCTATTGCTGTTAAGTGACTCGACTATTATTGCGGATGAGAGAGCTTTCCAGCAGAGTGCTATTTTTTTTATTTGATTTCGAACTGAGTGATAATTAATACTAAAAAATGCAATTCTCAGAACTATTTTATTTAAATATACACAAAATATGCATAAAATTAGCTTTAGCAATGGATCTAAAAAATGATATGTATTCTAAGTAGCTAAACTGGAATAACAAAGTCATCGTACTTTTCTAGAGTTGATTTTCAAAATGGTCCCCTCCAGCTTGTATACAGTAATACAATCGGCGTACATAATTCCTCCTGGCTGCTATTATCATCTCAGGTGTAATTTTCTCATTAGATTCGACAATTCAATTGTCAAGTTCTTCTATACCTGCAACTTTTATTGAATATACACTACTCTAGTGTCTCATGCAAAAAAAATCTAATTTATTCGGATCCAGTGATCATGGTGATCAAAGGATTGTATCTTCTATATCGATCCATCTATCAGGGAATATTCTTTTCAAACGGTCTATTACAGTACGGGTGCGATGGACAGGGTCTCCATCATGCATGAACAACATATTTTCTATAACATAGTCAGGCAAATTATTCAAACTGCTGCAAATTTTTTTTTTCGAAAATTCACAATGGCCTACAGCAATCAAATGATCGAGCATCTACACAAAAAGAGACCGCGAGCTACCAATCACGCTAGAATGCAAATACGTTTAGATAATTACGAGCTGCAATACAAAAGTTCAAGGACGCAAAAAATAATTATATGGGATCGGTTTCTTACAGACTACTACGCAAACAGCACACGAGCAAATATGCCGAAACTTTTGTATCCATTTTGAACTTAACTCTCTGCGCACTTTATTGTAATGCAATATTTCATTTGAGCAAGTAGACTTACATAAACTTATCTATGTGAAGCTTATGTTAGTTTTTATTAACATTTTATTCTAAAAGTATTCATTAAACGTTATACATAAACCCAAACAAATCGGTTCTATCTATAATATTAGTGTTGTTATTAACCAAAAAATTTTAAACTACGTATTTCGCAATCGATAAATTGAAATACAACGAATTTTTATTTAAAAATAGAGTTTACTATTATTTTTAATGTTACGTACTAACAATTTAAAAACGTTCGCTTTTCCGTTGCTAAGAGGTTTAATTTCAAACGAACAAACTGATTTTATTTTTAAATTTCTCTGTATGAATTAATATTTTTAATAACTTAACATGGGATGTTGTTGAAATTTTTCAGAATGCATAATAATATAGAGGACGATTTTCTATGGCGTCATTGTTCTGCATCATTCCTTGAAGTTTAAGATACTTCTGAATTAAATTTTTAATTTTTCAATGTACAGAGATCAGACTTAGCATACTTATTAACACCAATTCCAATGTATTTTACACAACATATAATAATTTGAAACAGATTAAGTAAAAAAAACGATTTTCGTAATTAGTATACTTTTCTTAGAATAACGACGTGTTCAATTTAATAATTAAGAGTAATATACTAAAGAAATAATAAATTTCGAATAAATATAAATATAAAAATAAAAAGACTACGTCTTTGCTATGGATTAGCTATGTATTTGGACGGCTCTGAGGTGTGGATTGGATAAGAATTATTCCTGGCTTTTTATTGAAAACTGTATTTATTAAAATTTTTTACAAATTATTCTGTCTAATTATCTGGACTGCCCAGTCCACCATCTCAATTTGAGGAGAGAGTAGCTTGGGCCAAGCTTTTGCAGAGGGCGTTTGCCTTTGACAGTACTACCTTCTGCGGCAATTGTCGATGATGTCATCATATATCTATTGTTGCGATGTTAGTGTTTCTACCTTCATCGGTTATTGTAAATGCAGAAATAAACAATTGGGTACGATGTGATCCACGCCGTTTCTATGAATAATTTTAAAGTTATACCCCAAAAGATTTTTTACCTAACTGCTTTTACGTTCCATTGGGTTTTAATTTTTGAACAATCATTAAGGAGTACTATAGCCCATAATTGCTGTAAAGTGTTTGCCTCCTATATAAGGCCTGAACTTTTCTAAGCACTCTTTTCTTGTGGTCGAGAACATTTCTTTGTTTTCCATATGCTACGACTAACAAATGCTATTACACGCTCTAATCCATTAACATTCAGTTTCTGAATGTTTCTAAATTCGAAACATTCTTTATTTACGTCGCAGTGTAAAAGGTATTCACAGATGGGGTAAATGGATTTTGGGTGTATTAATCAGCATGCTTTTAATGATCTTAATGTTTTCAGTCGTGAATAATTTTTACTGACATTGTTTATCAGGGTGTTTATACAATTCTCGTTCATCATAAAAACTAAATATTTAATTTTGCTTCACCAGAATGCGTTCTTTTGTCTTTTTATAGTAATGTCTGCGTCGTTAATCCTGTTCGTTGGTTTATGCTGTAATTCTACGTGATTCTTAAATGATTACACAACTATGACTATATTGTCAATATAGGCATCGCAATAAGGTTCAAGACTGCGAATCATCCTATCGATCACATACTAGAATGTCACGTTAACGCTGCTTAAACCCATTGGCAATCATTGTATAGGCGTAATTTACTTGTACTATAAATGCGGTGATGTCTCGCAAATGTTTGTACAGTCTAATTCGATAACATGCAGAACTTAAAACGAATCACTTTATATAAAGCGTCGATCGTAATTTATTTAAAGTTATTTCCATATCGAATAATAGAAAAACTTTTTTGCATAACTATGTTTCGGAAATTTTGGAATAGATAACTGTATATATCCTTAGTTTTTAGTACACAACAGATAAACAAACATGAATATAAAACCTAGGCGTAGGCTTAGACTCGGTTAAAATTTTGCCTGTGCTCGAATAGTTGTAAGTTTGAAACTCAGGGTTCTTTAGTTTTTTCATTTTTGATTGATAGGTATTAAAGGATAAAAAATAATTATTAATTTCACTTTTATATATTATTTATACAACTTTAAAAATAATTTCTAACGGAATACTTAAATATTATCTAATAATATCTTTCAATATGTTTGATGAAATAAATGTTATATTTGATACATGCTAATTAATATACATTAAATCTACAAAGTCAAAAGGCATGATATAAAAAAATTAACAATCAAATCCAATAAATTACTTTAGATTAAAGAATTAATTTTTATATTCAATAGGGTTTTGCTATAGTATGAAAAAGTCTAAAAAGAATGCTAAATATTTACTAAATCCATAATTAGATCTGCAATAAGAATAACGATAAAATCCGTTATGCAATGTATTTGCTTGTTTGAGAAGTCGTGGCGGATCAAATGTTATTTCGACGTTGTTTGTTGTATTTTATAGTAGTCAATTTATGTAAAATGAAAAATTCAAGTACAAATTTGTTAAAAGATTGTACAATCGCGTTATTAAGCATTAATAGTAAAAAAATACTTTATTCACGAACACTCTTCAAATCAGAAATGTAATTAATTAAGGTTTAGATTCATATTTACATCTAGAATTATCTTAAATTCTATCAAAAACTCCTATAACTCGCTCAATTATGAATTAGGTTACTGTTTTTTGTTCTTAAAAATATTTACTAAAATTTAACTGTGAGCATTCCAAAGCAAAGTTTGTTAGAGGAAATCAAACTTTAGACTGATTAATTTTTTGTAAAGCCTAGCATTTAACTTGATAATTTATATGTATTGTCGAATGATTTTTTTAATATTATTTCCACAGCGTATAAAGTGATTACTTCAAACATTAAAATAAAAATTCTAATCGAAATTATTAGATAATTTTTGTAAACTAACATTTCTGCAATAGCTGAAAAACATAAAACTGGTTGACTAATGGACTGCACTAATTTCATTATGAAAATTTGATTGATTTTTTTACCAAAGTTGATATTTACTATAAATTGAAATGGATAAATGAGTTACTAAGTGGTAGAGACAACAAAAGCAATGACAAATCTACTGAAATACAAAAAAGTGTCACGGACAATGTCAATGCTAGTCAAAATAATAAAAACGAGACCCTAGTTAAAGAAAAAAATCGCCGGAAAAATCTCAGTTTATGGTTGAAAACAAACTACTTATGTACAAATGTATACTTAAACCAGAACGGTCATACGGTATTTTATTATGAGGAACGGATTCTAACTCATAAATTCTGTAAACAACCTTCGAATAACGTTAAAAGTTTACCTCAAGGTCATAATAACCAAGAACTATGGCTCTTAAGTCATTTTAGACATTTGTTCTTCAATAAGTCATTAAAGTTTAAAAAAATTCTTTTGGAGAATTTGTCTAAATATTATCTTGATCTAATTATCTGAAGGTCATTTTAACAACCATTTTGGAGGTAAAATTCCCGGTTGTTTTCGAATCTGATCACAAAAATAAGGGTTGTAATTAAAAAAATTACCGACCTAAAAATGACTTTGAAAATTAATCTCAAGTTCAAAATTAACATTGTAGAAAGATAGTCCACATTGTTTTAAACAACTTCTGTCTGGAAAAATTTGTTTATATCACGTTTACTCTTCATGTCTAGAAAGGAGCCCGTGATTGGGAGTATATCGGAATTTTCCCAAGAAATATAAACTACAGCTCCAAAGAAAAAAATAACTCCCAGGTATTGCGGGCATACTTTGCAGGAGAGAAAAGCCTTTGAGCTAATTGATAAACCGGATGACCGCCGAAAGAGCGAGTTTGAGCGACAGTGTGAACGAAAGAGCGCGTACGTAACAAAAATGCGTGTGATGCGTAAAGGTCTAAATGGGGCAAGAATTCCCACAAAATCTGCTGTGATGAGAGGAAAGAGGAAAGGCGGGAAGGTTTAAGGCCAAGGGCCGCGATGAAAAACACTTAATGTATTTAGTATGTACCTGATGTGAGGAAATTAATTTTGTCCTTGTCTATGTATAGCGTCAGGTTTTTTAAATAAAATAAATTAAAATAATGAAACAAAGTCTACTAATTCCTCTCTACCTCACCATTTACAGTTATATTAAAACCAATTTGAAAAACATTTAAATAAGCGAAACGGTAAAAAATACTGCAAAAATGTATTTTTATTACAAATGTTACTGACTTATCAAACAGCTCTCGTATCTTATCCTACTGTCAAAATTAGAAAATAATATGAAAAATAACAGTTCTCAGCCATTTGGATGACTTGGAGAAATTATGAACACCGATAGTCAAATATTACTTAATGGAATTAAATTAACTGCCGTACGACATACAGCTTTCACTGTTGCTGTATGAATATTTTACTAACATTCTTTTGAACCAAAAAAAAAAATTAATATCTTAAAAAAATACATTAAAAGTATCTCAGGAATTGAACAAATAAATTATAATTATAAAAGTTCCTATGTACATAACCAGTGAGATAAAACGTACATTATATAATACTGACAATGACAAAGCTAATACCCGTATACAAACAAGCATGTACATTAATTTTCATATTTAAACAACTTGATAATAGTTAATCAAGCTTACAATAAAAATTATTTTTTATTTTATAACAACATAAATGTATATTTCATGTACATTTTTTTTATTAAATTTCTTTTATCGCAATTATTTGATGGTAGCATAAATTTATAACGAACATTTACTTTGAAATTTCAACGTAGTGTATAAGATTGAAATATCCGCGAATAAATTTGACACTTTTCGGCAGGTTTTAATCTAAATATATGTAGGAAATGAATAGTTGACAAGTTCTGATTATGACTAGAGTACGCATAGGAAGCAAGTCTTCACATGTTCGGGTTCGAACAAAATATATGCTAACCAATAACGAGAGACAATGGTTAAAAGTTCAACAGGAATAAGAAAAAACCCAGAGAACGAAGTATTAGTGCAGGAAAAGGAATTAGCAAGAAGAAAAGAACAGGCTGTTGAGAAGATACCTCGGTACAGTGAGGAAGCAGCTAGACTTGCCTAACACGAGCCAAATTTGAAATAAAATTAATAGTCATCCTATCAACAGTTCTTGTTATCCATTATTGTATACTTTTCAACCCATACCCCACATATATTTTATCATTGTAATAACTTTTGCAATAATTGATTAGTGAAAATATAATCTCATAAAAACTAGTAAAAGATGTAATAAAAATTATTATTTTGAATATAATTAATATTTCCGATGGAATACTGTAATATACTCGTATATTCGGTATGTAGGATATTTTACAAAATGTAGTTAAAATTGTTATAAGTTATAATAAAATTGGCTATGTAAAAACGTAAAAAAGGAGCATAACATAATTGTACTTATTGGTAGAAATTTTAGAGCGCCGGCAACGTAGTGCACTCTTGAATCAGATTAAGTACAGTAGCGAAGGCGCAAAAAAACACCACATAGACTTGATTTATACTTTATATTTTTAATTGTTGTCTATTAAGAAATAGTTGTGTATTACTATTGTCTCCGTTCTATATCCCCGCTTCTTACAAGGATGCAAGTGGATGAGCAAGAAAGAGAGTAGGTAAGTTAGTGTACAACGACGAGTTGAACGAGTATCTGTTTAAAGGCTGAGCCGAGTTAACCAGTATTCTATAAGATTTAGTATATAACGGTAGAACGCGCTATTAGGATTCTTTGGCTAATAAGAAATCCTACAGGTCAAGCCGATTGAAGTCCGTTTAGTTGATTCAGAACATAAATAAAGCGATACCGAAAAAGTATTGATATAAACTTCCGATTCTCGACTGATCATCAAGACTTTATAACACTCCAAACAAACGTAAGGCAAGTGGCTCACATTGAAGTCTCAATCTTATCGTTATCTCTCTCTCCTTCTCACTGTCACGATGAGTCTTCTTTAATCATAGTAAATGAGATGAAGAAGTAGTATGTCACTCTGGATTATAAAATACGATTACATTTTATGCATGTTAGAATCATAAATAATACTGGATCGAAAACGTTATCCTGTGTCATAGGGAAATCTAAAGAATTATAGATCCTTTCTGTGTTAGTAAGCAGAAGGAAAAGTTTACATTCGTGAAGACGTTAAATAAATAAATAAATATATATATGTGTCACGTTGCATACTTATATATAATATATAATTCTTCCAAAGCCGCGTACACAAAATGCTGATACCCAAATGTATGTAAAAAAAGAACAATAGGCATCATATCGACAATAATGTAATTGGATTACTAGAGACTCACAGCCATTTCATTGAGAATATCCCACTCACTATTTTCAATCAAAGCGTACATTACAGCTAATTTCCCGCAGTAGTACAGCTATACATGTGTCGCGGATGAGACTAATTCTTTTTGAAATCTGAGAATGCAAATTCAACGTAAATGCTCACTACTTGCGTATGTTGAAGATGATAAAATTAGTTTTCATAAAAAATTTAAAGTAAAATGCTTAGTATCCATCTACATAAACATAAATACATATATGCCAGCTCTTACTCACTTTTTCCCACTTTCATACACAAATTTTCACTCCATTGTTTAAATTCACTATATGTATATACTTTCAGGCACTATACAGCAATATTGGATACTAATGTTCTTCAGACACATATAAAGAAAGTGTTTTTAGCCAAAAAAAAGTGGATTCCTATCTTTCTTCCGGTGAGTGCGCGGTTGTTCAATTACTATCTGTACTAACCAGTCCATGAATATACGTTTGATAATAAGTTAAAAGATCAGATTGTATGAGTAATAATTGACAAGCCAAATTAATTTTAAGATTGTTTTTCCTTATTCTAACCTCAAAATTATACCGTCGCTAATTATTTTCTGTTTTCACGAAAAAAACCCGTCCTTACCTGGTGTGAAAAGTTTTTTTGGCGAAACTTATTGCAGTACTCATTTTCGAAAATACCTTTGTGTATTCGTTCGGAGACAAAAACAATTGTACAAAACAGCATGTAAATTAATATGCATTTAATAAGTATATTTTTGTAAACAATTCTTAGAATTTTGTTTATTGAATATGAAATATTGAAATAAAATTTTTTTCCGTATGCTCGAATATTGCACGAATAAGCTTACACTTCTCAATAAACTTTTTACTGAATCTATTTTACACATTGTACTTACAATTCACATATGAAAATGCTTTATGCTAGCTTTGGCAAATAATAAAAATACTAACTTACAAATTATGAAAAATGTTGGTTTATTATCAATTTCTCTTTTTTTTATTTTGCTCATTCAAAAACAAGTTATAAAAAATGTATCAATTCATTTCAATATAAAGTGTAAATTGTGGTTTCAAAGTAGCTTAAAATTATCGCAATTTCTATCGTTTAGGAGGTTATAGTTTCACATCTATGAAAGAAAAGCAAAAAACATATTTAAGCAATCAGAGCCATGAAAATTAAATATGAGTGTTGCATGCGAGCTGGCCACAGTTATTTGACTCAGCCGTATAAATTATTTTACTTTTTATATCAAACCGTAGATAGAGTAATAAGATGAAAGATTCCATACAGCGGTGATTATAAAAATATATAATAATTCGTGAGAGTCAATGATTTTGTTATTAATGTCCATTAGAAAATATCAAAAATTATAATTTTTTAAGCATTTACTATCCATTATCGAAGCTACTGGCATGGGTTTTTTATAAGGAAAAGTCTGCAAGTTCATGTCATTTATATATAAATAGATAACGTAAGAGTATAATTTTAATGTTTATTATCATGAGTTAATTATATACCAAATTATTAGAGAATGTCACATTTATTATCCGACTACGAATTTGTTTCTTAATTTATAGATTCTTCTCCTAAATCTCCCTGTTTTTAATTTCAAAAGAATGGGCAAATACAAAAATTAAGTTCAATATTTAACTTTTGCTTATTGGTCATAAAATATTCTTTTCAAGTTGGACGTTTTAAGGTACCAGTAGCATCAAATCATGCACAAATTACGAAATATATCCAATTACTCAAAGCCCTAAATCATAATATTCTTTGGTACCAAATCATATACAGAATATCAAAGTTGGAATTTGAAATTGAAAACATGAATTTCTCTCAAACGAAATAAAGTTATTTGTTTTTGCCTTCCCTTATGAATATTTTTCTTACATTGATATTCATGCTCTATCACTAATACTTTCACATATTATATAAACATATTATTCAGTTATACGTAATAAAGTTCGTTCTCGCAACAGAACAAAAGACGTATAAATGTATGGAAAAATTTAATTAGAAAATTCTAATAAGAAAACTTAACTTTGATATAAACTAAGAATATAATTATCGGTAAACTAAAACTTCTTATTCATTCTCAAACATTTTTAAATTGATTGTTTTAAATATCACTTTTTTAAAGTGAGATTTTACTAGAATAAACTAGAATGCACAGTAGAAGTTTTTGCTCGGGTTCAAATCAAATTAAAGATCAATGTGATGCAGAATTATCCATTTGGCAGGTTTTACAATGATGACACTTGTTAACCAAAAAACGGTTAACTGGTAAAGGAATAAGGTCACCTAGAATCATGAGCCTGTAAATGATTCGGTGCATCAGCAAAAGTAAACTTTAATTTATAGGCTTCAGCTACCAGAATGTTGATTTCAGAATCCGACCAATTTTGAGTTGGCAGGTTTTGAAGCATTAACATCAGTCCCTAAAACAATTAGAAAACTTCAAAGACATTGTTACACATGTATTTATACCGTAGCTCTAGTATGAACTACATATATTATCTGAATAATAGATAAAAACTTTAAGATATGATTAGGCAAATCCAAAATTAAAATAATTGACTAATTGTAAAATCCAATCATGTATTATCGCAATTATTGAGAAGTTCTCTTAACAGTTCATATAGGATTTTCTCCAAGATTCAATCGGCAATGCAAGCAATTTTTATAAAAATTATAAAAGAGCTTATACGATAATAAATAATCAGATATCCAACATTTTATAATTCTCATTCCAGAAAGGGTAATATTGTAAACAATGAGTTACACAAATATTAGTTTACTTGGAAATCGGGTTGAAGTAGTAGATGTCTTCTCCAGCGCAAAAGAAAAGCCGCACAAACATACAATTGAAATGATGCAAAGCTGTCAGATTCTGCTAAATATGTGTCCCAAAGGCGAATCGTACAATGCAATGGCAATTCTCTAGTAAGTAAATTATTCATCCATCTGAATGAAAACTGAAGATAATCAACTCCATGTTGGTACAAATGCTGATGCAGAGGTACTGTTGGTGTAATAAGATTAATTATTATTTAATCTTGAATACTTTTATTGAATATATTCACTTCTTATAAGAACTAAACAATAGCATTTTATGTTTCTTCTACGTTGACTATTTACTATGTAAATATAATTTTAATATTTTTATTTATTAATAATACAGATAAGTTTTAATTTTTTTTGTACAATTTTACTCATGAAAGTTATCAATATTTATTAAAATAATACTAACATACCATCAATTCTCTGTATCAATTCTTTCAATTGGTTAACTTTATGTTGGATTCCCAATTGAGCAAAAATATAATTATCTTGTATTCCATCGAGAAACTTAGACAAACACCAAAAACTATCTGCCTCAATGATATCACGTTGATCTTTTGGTAATGATGATAGGTCATAATTCTCAATGTCTTGCCAAGCAGAAATCGGTAGGGCTTCTTGAAGAAACACCAAGAAAAACGGCGTTACAAGATCATTCATTCCCTAAAACATTTATTTACAAAAAATAACATTTATTTGTTTAAAGATATACAACATATTTTACATTTAAAATTAACAAATGTACTTTAATTCCAGTTACAATTTAAAAGAAACCACGAAATCGATTGTATTTATGTTTCTATGGCCCCCGTCACTATAATTTTGACTTTTGCATTAGATTAAATTATACAGATATTTCCAAAAGAAATAGTCAGAAATCATTTCAAAACCGAAATATGGGTATGTCTAACGTCAATTGAGTAGATACAAATTTCTTGCATTTATTTCAAATTAATCTATTTCGTTCATATAGTTATATTCTTTTTTTAAATCAAAGCTAAAGTCTTTTTAAATGTTGTGAAATTTGGTGATTTTTTAAAGGATGTATGTATGTATTGTATAATGAGGTATAATGTCCCGTATTTATTTTTTAATGCGTCTATTTACGAGACTGCCCAAACATGATGATTTTACGCAATTACGCTGAATAATCCTTTGATGCGGGGTAAAATAAAATGCTTCATTCACTTTCCATCGTTCCCATTAATGTAGATTAATAGTTCATTTATACGCTTTCTATACGACATAGGATTCATGTAGGAGTAATTCCCGTAGTAATCGAAAATAGTATACAGGACTGCGGGTGTCTTCAAATGAAACTGTTCATTTTGCATTAAGTCAAATAGATACCCGAGTATCAATCAAATCACCTGAAGGGCAACTACGAAGAACGAAGGCCAGGAGTACATTTGCACATACATAAACAATAAGAGCACGGTGGAGAGAGAGAGAGAGAGAGAGAGAAGTTCTGATCGCGAACTTTTTAGATGATTCAGCACACTAGACTAAAATTATTAAATCGTACTCTAGTATCTAGCTTTCTTAAAAAAGACAATGGTATGGTTCTCATTTTTAAGATAGCGTAGGGAACGTAAGTTTAGTGTTTTATCGTAATATATATACGATTAAAAGTCAAATGAACCGAAACCGGATTTTTCGCAGTGGATATCAATGAAGGAAGACAAATATGTTGATCTTAATCTTTAACAAAAACCCGCCATTTCTACATTAACCAAATGTGAAAGTGAGTTAATCTTTTAAATATCTTTTATTTTAGGTATTACAAAAAAATATAAGGACTTAAAATTCGTAAAATTTGGAAGAATGTAAAATTAGCAGATCTATCTCCTAATTTACCTGTATTTAAAAAGTAGAAAATAAACACAAATAGTTCTAAACAAAGACTGTACAGAAGAAAATTATGTGAATATCTTAGTAAAACTAACGATATGACGAACTTGTCTTACCATTAATCAATAAACACAACGAAAACATAAAAGTAAACAGCTATAAATTTATTGCAACATTGAAGACAGATAAGCTGTGTACTACAATTAGCATTAAAACAATAAAGATCCTAGATACTATTGAACGAGGGTAGATTAATAAGTATCCGTGGTTGAAGATAGATGGCATTGTTAAGAATAGTGGGTACTGTTCCTACAATGTGATTCATAAATTAGTTTTTATTTGACAGCCATTTGTACTAAATGTGTTTAATATTTGTCGATACAATGAAAAAAGAGCATTATTTATTTTATTTAAAATACCAAGTCATTATCAATTCGTAATTGAACAGAGGTTGAAAAGGTTAGAGAAATAAAAATGATAATGGATGCTGTCGCTATATATGATAACTGTGAGATATATGAGAAAATTTAAACGTGTCCGTATATCTGTTTTCAATGAAGTGTCCAAGCCGACCGAAATACATTACTGCAGAAATCGTTGTAAAGATTTATGACATGATTCTTACTTTTCGTCGACCGAAAGTTTTCCGAAGTAATAGAGGTCATAGCTGTGACATACAGAACGTTAATCATAATTTTACATCATTTACAAAGGAGAAAACTGTCGCTTTGATGAATGCTGCGATTACTTGCTGTGGACAATAATTCGTGAAACCTGGATCTATTACTATACACCAGAAACCAAGCAACAATCCCATCGATCGGAAAGGCCATAGCTACGATTTTCTTGAATTCAGTGAAAACAATCCCAATAGATTTTGGAGACGACATAAGGACCCTTTTGATAAAGAAAAATGTGCTGTTTCATTACAACAACGTAGCAGCTCACACATCTGAAATCGCTTCCACATCCACTGTACTCATCTGACCTGACTCCCAGCTACTTTTTTTCTCCCAATATGATTGGTTCTCAGGGAAAAAATTCAGCTCAAATGAAGTGATTATCGCCGAAATAGTTTTCCGTCGAGTTTAACAAATCATATTTTTTTGATGATTTAAAAAATTGCCAGAACGTCAGAAAACTGTATCCTCATAAAAGGAGATTATGTTGAAAAATAAAAAACAAATTTGGAAAAAATTACGTTTTGATTCTAAGCAAGGTTTCTTATTGAACTCCATTTGTAGACAAGATAAAAAGTATCCATAGAAATAAATGTCAATCAGAATTTGATAACTAAAGAGAAAGATATTTTAATATATATAAAGTTTAAGTACAATGCGTCTTACTACATTCTTAGCTCTTATTCTTACACGCGTGTCTGCACAAGTACGTAAGGAAATATTCAATAGAATATTGCATATTCTTAAAACAATATTTTAGCTATATTAAAATGGTGTTAGACTTCATAGAAATTCTTATCCAATCACCAAATAATTTGTGTTGTCAATTGAAGACATTCGCATTACAAGGATCGATAAACTGTAACATGTTTTATTGGTAAGAAATCAACAGGAATTATTGCGTATGCAAGTCCTTCGCATAAAGGTAGGACTATTGACGCAGAAATATTAACTCAAAGTAAATTAATATACTACCAACTCTTTATATACTTCAGCGCTTCACTCGTTGATGATAATGGGCTTTCAATTTCATACGTATTTCCTTGTAACGCTAATAAACTTTCTTCTTAACATCCATTAATTGATGGTCTTGCATACGAAAAATATCTTAATAGATATTTTTTCTCGTGACATATATGAAGATTCTTGCTTTGGTTTATAAACAGAAGGTCTACCTCAACTATAGTTCAAATATGATAATGTAGATTCAGATTATTCTATTTAATTCGTCGTACAATGTTATAATACTTAGATATGTTTCGGTATTATACAGTGAGCTAAGTTATTACTTCTTAAATCTAACATCATTTTTAGTCGCTTCTAATAATCTAGTGGATGAAGTTTTCTGTCTGTAGCCAAGCGTTCATACTGGTTTAGTGGAGTAGCCTCATATATTTGTAAAAGTAGTATATGCTTATTTTTCCGTACGCTCTTTTTATCAGTAGATGATAGCTTATTAATTTTTCTCTCACTGTAAATTTTTAAAAAATTTATGAAGACTTTGAAAGCATGTAATTGAATGTGAATGAAGATGTTTGTTTACATATATATATAACAGAAAACAAAATAGTTTTAGGTAAAATTGGAGTATGGTTTCCGATTTTTTAAATATTTGGCACAGAGGTTTGTATAAAATTCATCACTTTTACTAAGTTATACGACAAAAATATTAATTATATAAAAATTATCAACAAATGAAAAAAATGTGAATTTAAAAAAATCCCATATATCAAAAAGTATTAATCAAATCTGTATCACTTCTGTTTTTAAAATTCGTGGGAAAGATTTTATTTTAAGCGTATACAGACGCCATAACAACAATTAATTTATTGATAGCAAAATTATAAACATTTCAAATAAATTTTTGTGACTTTTGGCGAAAGAAATAAGTTTTATACATAAAATTTTAGTTGTAATCGATTCCTTGGAAAATTTTAAGTAACAATCCGTAAGAAAACTTTATTGATGTTCAATAGTAGCTCGATAATGATAATGCAAAGAAAGCGCTCCCGCTAGCGCTCAGCCGGGTGACGCAACCACAAAAAAGTCAACTCCGCCCAGGAATGTTCGTAGGTAGTTCACACCTAGATTGGTTTTATAATTCAGTAGTATTATAGACTTATATATTTTTTATTGATGAAATGTTTCTAACTAGAAATAATCTTTTAAAAATATAATATTGGATCGCTTAAATTTATTTCTTTTTATGTAATCAACGAAATAAATTGAATGAATATTGAAATACCTCATCAAATTGAAAGGAAATTTTATTCGTTATCAAATAATTTGAAAAGGTTATTTATCAGAAAAAATGGAATTTTGTGGACGTAAAAGAAGCCTATGAAAAAGTAACAACCAATTTAGAAAAAAAATACATATATATATTTTTTAGCTGCGATTTTTTCTCTATTAATGCTTATGGAATTAGAGAGATCAAATATTCGTTCCGTCTGATACAAACAGCTAAAAAACTTCATGAACAAAAAGGAATGATGACACATCCACCCTAAGGACCAGAACTTCTATCATAGTTGAAGTAATAAAAATTGCTGCTGTCATTTTTCTTACAACACGATATAAGCCGCCCATGTCCAAGTGCTAAGTAGACAAAAATAATGCAAAAAGATGATAACAATATTTAAAACTTCAAAGGTGTTATTTATGTTTAATCTGAAAGAATTCTATGGCATGTTTGAAAAAACTGTTAAAAGTGAACTCAAATGTCGATTTGGATATACATATTTTCGGATACAGCAAAAGATATTCTTATTAAATTACGTGTGAAATCTGTGCCAAGGCGAAGCCTGCTTTTTTTATAAATGCTCGAGATTTCGTTGATTAGCAGGTGTATCCATTTGTTCAAAAATTATTTTTTTTAAATTCCACAGATTTTATGCATTGTAAACAATGGAAAACTATGAACCAAATGTGTGATCATGTAGAATACACGCACAATATTAAAGACTATGTTGACCATCTGAAGCTACAGCTTCAACATAAATTATTAAAACACTACTTTACTACGAAAAGTCAAATGGATGATTTGAATGAAAGTGAGGTCACAGTCATAAGAGATATCGCACAAAATTATACAATATATCAAGGTCAGGTACAACAAATCATTGGAACAGGAAGAAATGTACATATCTATTCTACGTATCTGTTAATATATTTTCAATTTACTTGAAAGGAAAATAAATTGAAGAACAGAGCGTCTCTGTCATTTCGGAAAGTGTGAAACATGTAGTGAATATCGTTACGTTGTTCCTTCATAAATTAATAGATTGTAAAAAAATAGATAGGAGCACAGGGTTAACATATTATTTATGTTTCTGATAGAGTTGCAACCATTATAAAGATATATCAAATTTTTTAACTTTGATTTCTCATTATGATACGCACAGAATTTAAGTTGGATGGAATTTTTTTGTATATTACCAAGGAAAAAATCTACAACAAATAAAAATAAATATCTGAATGAAAATCGATGTAACTATTAAAAAATTATGAACATATTTATGAAATAGAAATATTTTTATTTCCTGAAACTCTCTTAACAATTATAATTTAATGGATTAACATATAATATCAATTTGAGATGTTATTTCTCATGATCAATCATTTTCCATAAATATATTTTAACGAGACATTTTTTATTGTAGTTACAACTAGAAAATAGATTTCTTGTAAAGTACAAATATTTATTAAAATAATACGAAATATTACACTCTATTTAATGTTTGTTAAGTTGATAATATTTAAATAAGTAAGACGTCGTTTATACTAATATCCATATCTATTACCAAATATATAGCACTGAATTATAGAACCGAACTACCAGGGAACATTGCAGGATAGATTCTACAGAGTCGAGCGCTTTCTTCGCATGCTCGTCACTGAGCCCTTATTAAACTTTAACAAAGTTTTATTACAAACTGTTATACAGTATTGTCCAAGTAATCGAGTGCAACTAGAATTTTTCAAACAAAACTTGCTCCTTTCATCGAAAATAGCAAACATGTATTTTAAATGTTTGTAATTTCTTTATCAATAAATTTATTGACATGATTCATATATATTCTTAAGAAGCTTTTTCACGTAGTTTGAAAATAAATCATTTCGATCCGGTCAATATTTTTCGAGTTATAGGATTAAAAAATCCATATTGTTTTTAAAATTGTTTATAACTTTTTTAATAAAGTAATATTTTAGCGGAAAACTTGCTGTAAGGGGTGACCGTCCCATAAATATTCAATGTCATAAATATAATAAAAATCCGAAATCTTACTCCGATTTAACCTAAAACTAATTTGTTTTCTGCAACATATATGTGCAATACAAATTTTCTATGTGATTGCACTGAATACCTTAACCTTAAACTTATTTATAAATCATTTGAATTCACTGATAACTCCTTTGGATATTTTGTCACTGATCTCACTGATTCATTTTCATTGATTTTTTTCGTAAAGCTTTGTCGCCTTCGTCTAATTTTCTTTGAACTACATTTAGGCTAGCTCGGTAAACATTTTTCGTATTAATGTACCCTTTTTTAGTCATAACCAAATGATCCATAAGCTCTGATGTACCTTAAGATTTCACGGGTAATATCCCCTATCTTGACTAACTCTATATAGTGTCGTATTACCCAATATGATGAATTCACATTTGACATCCTCGTCATGGTCTGTTACCTTGATTAATCATTTTCAACTCATAACGCATCACACTAATCGCCCATTCGTAGCTTTTTAGAAGATTTCGTAGAAAATTTTTCCTCGTTGTTATCTTTCCATTCATAAGAAACAGGTTTTATGTCAGGAGAGATTATTTCGAAAGCCAATTCCGATACCATGGGCATAATTTGTTTATGCCAGAACAATTAGCAGTTCCTAATTCAGATCTATATTCTTTTTTTTTCTTCTATCTTTGAGTCTCGTATTCACGCCAATTTCGGTCTTTGGCATAGGTAGCTGGGTAATATCAGTCAAAAATAATTCTAGCACGAATTAGTATTATACATTTCATGTCTGTTCTTTTGGAAGTTTTCATGCCAACTGTTCCTATACATGATATTGCCGTAATATCTTTAGCACGAATTGTCCGTTTTTGAGTCCTACTTCCATAGATCTGCAATCATTTCAAATTTACTTCGAGTTCATTGAGATTCTTAATTCTTCTATCAGAAAAAAGCGCAATTCATGATAGCCTTGCTGCTGTGACGAAGTTTTTTCTACCGATAGATTAAACGACAGTTTTATTTGAGCGTTGATTTACAATTTGATTCACGAACAAGTTGCCACGAGCCACAAACTCCTTTTTTTCTGTCTTCTTGAATATTTTACAATTAATAAAAATGTGTAAAACAACATATTTTAATGGCTTACCAATGTAATTTAATGTTAACACATTACTCTTAAGTCTTAATATTGATTTTATAATCTTGGTAATCCAGATACGTAAGCTCATCCCTCTTAGTTTTACCTGAAAAGACTTCGAATTTACTAGTATCGGTGGAGAAACAATAGAGTCCATTGCCTGAGACTTATTTACTCACTTCTTATACTAACTAATCCAATCATTTTTGTGCTAGGCCACTGTCTAATTTCATTACTAATTTCAGTGCCTCCATATCCATTTCCGTTGGACTAACTTTATCTTCCGCCGTTTCCATTCAAGGTGTAGGAGGGATGAACTACATATATTATTTTGCCAACCTTTACCATTTCTTCAATATTATTCATTATTATAAATCAAATTGATATCATAAAAATTGATGAAGTCATAAATCTTTGAAAAGTAGCAATACATTAATATTACGCATTAGTATTGCGTATTTAAGTATTGCTACATTAATGGGTAATATTAATGTATTACCTATATCGAAGTAGAAACTAAAAGTGAGGTTCAACATTTAAACTACGACTAGTGCCATACAGGGTTAGATATCTCACACGCGGTCTAATGCTTCTTACTTCCGAACTTGCTACAGCAAACGTAGTACCCTCGTGTACATAGTTATAAAATTATAGTTAAACGGTTAAATGTACAAATCCTAATGACAATTTGTATTAAAAAAATATACCTGTTGTGGGTTGTTTAGCAGATATGAAGCGTAAATTACTAATCATAGTTACGTTGATAAATTAGTAACTTCTGTAATAAACATGTTCTTTTTCGACAAATAAACATTTTATTTATCAAGATAATTTTCTTGTAGCTTGATACAGTTAGTCCAGTGTTATTATAATAATTGTATTCCCTCCAAATAGTAGGGTTTCTCAAGGTCGTTAAAATAAGCGTTTGTTTTAGTGATAACCTCATTTGATTCAAATTCTTTACCGACCTCTTTCTTCAGGTTTGAAGCCGAAAATAGACGCAAGGGATAAATTGACAAAATATGCTGGATGGAATAGCAGTTCGTATTCTAATTTATAAATTTTTGCTATGATGGCTACATATGTATACACTCGTGCATTGCTTTGATGAAACAGCACATTTTTCTTTGCCAAATGCGATCGTTTTATTTCACATCGATATAGAATCTCTGCCTAATAGCTCTCTATAATATTCGCCGATGATTTTTCTACTCTTTATAAGGTAAGTGTCAATGATACCGAGTACATCGCAAAAATCGTGATTATGACTTTGTTTACCGACAGAACATCTTTGGCCTTCTTTGGTTTTCTTTGGCCTTCTTTAGCACATGTTCACCTAGAGAAGTTCATAGTCTCGATTTTTCCTTGGTTTCTTGTGTTTTATGAAGGATCCATGTTTCGTCCTCAGTTGCGAAATTGCACAATACTTCGTCCAGATTACGACTAAACATAGCCGATAACTTCTTTGAAATAGTTTCATGGTTATGATTATGATCAACTATGAACAATCAGAACACCCATCGCGTGGATAGTTTTTCATGTCCAAACATTTGTGTAAAATGTGATGAACCCACTCATTTAAGATGACTATAGCCTTAGCCACCTCATGCAAATTCATTATCCCGTCGCCCAATATCCTTCCATGGATTTTATCGATAATTTCTGGCGTCACAACCACTTTTTAGCGACTTCAACGTTTTACGTCACTTATGCAAGTAAAATCACAACGGAACATTGAAAATCACGTCTTAATCATTAAAATTGATAGTGTATATTCCATTGTATTTATCAGCTCTTTTCTTAGTTTCGGTAATGGTTTTCTGTGCAAAATATAAAACTTAATCAGCACATGAAATCTATTTCTTCCATTTTCGTTATAATTCACGAGGTTGTCAACTTTCAATGGCTATCAAACACAAGATAAGTGTCATCGTTTTCTTAAAATTTAACAGTAGTCTATTAATAGATGACAGTTGATGGGAATAGTGCATTTAAATTATTGCGCAAGAATTTGTAAAAGCCACTGATTTATCGATCTGCCCTCATAAATATAAATAACAGAAAGAAAGAGTCAGAAGGTATCTTAATAATAATACCAGTCGAACTCAAGGTATTTAGCTCTTGTTGATACTACCTATATACCATAACCAAAGTTCACAAATAAGCCTAACATTTACGTGATATTAATTAACAACACTATGCATAAATATAGGAAAAAGAGTGCAATGACCTATTTATATATTTATTGCAGGTTCATAATTTAATTAGTTCTTCAACGTTTAACAAATGGGTTAACAGTATATTACAACACGATTTAAATGATATTCAAACTAGGAGTATCTTATATAGTATATAGCTCATGAGAATTAATCTATTTTTATTTTTATTGTATGAATAAAACAAAATTATTCATTACATTACGAATTATCTGTGTACGTCTACTTAGAAGTGTCTATCCATATTTCAACTCGAATTGAATAACTAACCAATGAAAATAATATCGTTTGCAGCAATAATTTTGAAATTCGGCAACAATTGCGATGAAGATGATTTTCGTTTAGATATTGTTTCTAGAGATTTAAGATTTTTAGGTTAGACCAGCATAAAGAATATTAAATGAAATTTCATTTACTTACAAAGAGTCCAAAATTACTATTCTAACGGTGATATAAAAACCGAATATACTCAACGAAACATCACTCGATAATGAAAATTAACCTACAATTAAGAATTATAATCACCTCTTTTCGATTTTAAGGTATATTCTTTGTGTGTTCATATTAGTATTTTTATTTTCTATTTACCACTATATCTACATATGTGATTTGCAATTACATCAGTGAAGGGCAACAATTTTTATACAATTCGAATGGCAGAGGAATGGTCTAAATTACTAACGGTATATATTAAATATTTTAAAAAGCTCATTGTTTTAAATGGACTGACTTAAATTTCGACTTTGATTTAAATGTAATAGAATAAACAAGATATATTGTATCATGGAACACCCGATAGGAATTAAGTTCCTTACGATATTTGGTAATAGGTATACAATTAGTTGCAAGAAATTTCAATCGGTAATTTTTCAACATGTAAAATTATATTATTGTTTTTATTTATTTTGTTTAACTTTTATATACAAAGCGTTTTATGAATATGTTTCATCTCATATGACTTTGCAATATTGTTTACTTTCGTCATTTGTCAATGAATTGTTTTAGATTTTAGAAAACAAATTTGCAATATAAGCTTAAATATTGCATAAAAACGTGTTTTTGTACATTTAGTTTAGGATATCTCGGAAACGAGGGGAATAGGAGCATTTTTGACGCCGAATTTGAATTCTGCGCATCAAAACCCTTTGGGCTAGTGAAGTCTGGTTTTTGAGTGTAAAAATTGTTTTTTTGTTATAAAAATTAGAATTTTTCAAACTATTGCATATGCACACGTGTCACGGTTTGTACAGAGCAGAGAGTGAAAGAAACAATGAGAGAGGGGGGGATGAGGCAGTGTGTGTAAATAACGAGAATAGGGATGGAAGTCATTGTGGAAATTATTGGATATTCCTTCTTCTCTCTTTAGTTTTCATAACACATTTCATTTAAAACATGCTGTTTGCTGATTAGGTCCCTGCGCCGAACGTGTGACAAGCACTTCCTTTTAACGTAGACTGAAAGCTATCATTCAGTTATTTAAGATTTTTAATAGTTATTTTTGTAACTTATGCAAATGGAAAGATAGTAAAACAGATAATCAAACGATTTAAGATATGATTAATTCTCCAACTAGTTTACGGTATACATTTACGGTATCTGGAAGTCAACTACATACAGTGAAGATTAATTGATCTTTGTTCTGTTCCACTAGCTCGATTGGTCAATGCTAAAGACAACTTTACTCTGAAACTGGAATATACGTTTTAAAAATCATAGTTGGCAATAAAGTCCCTGAAATTTATTATGGAGCTATGGACATTTGAAAAGAAACTTTGTATAAATTTGGTGTACTATTTTTGTTGCTAAAAATCCTCCAACCTCGACTACTACTTGTCGTAGGGTATAAAATACGCCGCCATATTCGGTAGATTCGGTATGGGCAAAGCTATTCCAATTTATAAAACAAACACGAAACCAGAAGATACATTTCCATTTGTCTGAATTATTTAAGATATGTATTTTTTCAATAGCTTTGGTAACTATCAACCTTGCATAAAGACACTAAGGACCAATAATTATTAAGATTTATAAGTCATATCTATTTAGAATTTTTGTCATATGAAACTTCACCATTGAAAACTAAGAAATTATCGTAAACTATAAACTACAAATATTCAGCTATTTATTAAAATGTTTAATTCCTATAAGTTATGATAAATCATTTAAACAGATAAATTGTATAATTAGTTTATAAATATACCTGGACATATCCGGAGGCTGGATGTCTAATTGCCCAAATATATAATATTCTTTCAAAAATCATCTGTACTGTATTTTGTTGAAAAAGTGAAATTAATGGCGACATTCTTGGAATGTCTATATGAATTTGTCGATATGTATCTTGAAATCCTTCATCCCTTTCAGAATCATAATACTGCTTTACTAAGTTCCAATAATCCAAACGTTTCCTCTCTAATACTTGTTGCCTACGTTCCAAGTTAGCTGGAAGGTATTCCTGGAAATTGTGGAACGCGAAACTTAAATATTACCCATATATTTTTTTGATAAATTATTATACATTATTTTTCATATATATATATATATATATATATATATATAATACGAGCTACAAAAGTTATCCTATTTATTCAACCTACTGATAATAATCTCCAAGTAACTGATCTTAACTTTGCAGGAACACCTGACCATGACAGTTGCCTTAACTCATCTAGATTAAGCAGTGAAGATTCCAGAAGCATTTGAAATTTATCAACCTTACTTTCTCCATCTGAAAATATGTAATATTGTTTATTAAATATACAATTTAATATAAAATCTAATTTAAGTTAAAAAATCTTTAAATAATATTGAAAGTCTTACAAAATTATAAAATGTAACCCGAGAAAAAATGAAAACGTAGATAATCTAAGTGATGACTGCATAGCAAGTATTCGTCTTTCGATTTTTAAATGTATTGGGTATCCCATTTTGATCAATCCACGTAAATAACACGTTAATTTGACTTTTTCAAAAATATGTTTGTAACGGGGACGGAGCATCATCAGATACCCCACTCCAATCCCGATCATTTTTGTCACAAACTTATCTGAAAAAGTAAAATGTTGAAATTACCTATGTGGATTGAGTAAAATCGGATACCTAATATACAAGGAGAACCTTCTGATTCTTTCTCTCTACTACATAAAAAAGTACCTCTATTAACATACTTGAATGAATAGGCCACATATAAGTTGCCTATGCCAAAGTCCAGAGCCCGTTTATATTTTCGTTGATCCATTAGCTTTGGTTCAGCGCAAAGCAATGTTTACACATTGCTATCGTATTTCGTTTCATTTTTTTTCTCTTTTGTTTAAAGTGCTGAATAACCAGGTAAGAAGTGATGGTGGACATTACCTCGCTTAATGAACAGCGGGAGCAAAGAAAAAACAGAGAGAGAGAGAGAGAGAGAGAAAGAGAGACAAAAATATATACATATATGCGAGAGAGAAATAGAGATAACGCGATCATAAAGGAAATCTAGCAACTTTACACGAGCGTGTTGATGAACACCTGCCGTGGCAACCAGCCGTTAATAATTGAGTCACAAAATGATGGCCTGTATATTTATATTACATATTTATATTGTTTATAATAAATGCCTATACATCTGGATCGAAAAGCACTTTCGGAATTTATTATGAAAATATATAAAGAAATTTGAGTGTGCCCATAAAATTGTCATTGTGACTTTAATAGCGTATAGCCCCCCCCCCACACACACACATGCTCGTCATGAGGCTCATAGAGTAACAGTTTTTGCGCGAAAAATAGATTATACAATGGCATTATATAATCTTGAGACTATGTATAATTCTTATTAGATGATGCGGAGCGAACCAAACAGGTAACAAATATCACATCTCGATATATATTGTGTGTGTCACAGAAAAAGTCGATATATTAAAAGTTATATGCGATTTTACGTTACGTAATGCCTTATTAATCTTACTTTCTGAAGAAATAATGTCGATATAAATTAATATTTTTGACAAAGATTTGACTTCTTTCGCCCCTCGTGTTTGTATTGATATATATATATTTATAACATAAATAAAATCTTTGATATCTTTTTGTACTCCTTTGAACAAACTGTTTTCGATGTACCAATACGCTCGCGTTTTGAATAATTTTGGTTTCATGAAATCATTGACTTGATGTGTATTGTATAAATTAGCTTTTATTGCGGGAAGCCTTAATAACTATATCCAATAACATTTTTATATCATAAATGTTGCATGATTCAACAGGTGTGATACACGTATGCACTAACGCGCGTATAAACGAGATAGGTGCTATGGTTTCGTTCATAAAGTGACAACAGACTCATATTTTTTCTCATTCTAATCCTAAAAATTACACTGATACGATTCCGATTCTCATGAGGGAAAATACTGTCCCGAACAAGTGTGAAAAGGCTACTTGATGACATTGATTACAGCAATCGCATTCTATTCATATCGTCAAAATTGTTTACGAATCCGTTAGGAAATTTAATATTTCGATATAAGTACGGAAAAACATTATTTGAGGGTGTGTGCAGCTAATGATATTTTACCCATGAAATGATAACGAAAATAATCGACAAATTCACGAATTTTTGGTTGGGGTGGCATAAAATTAAATTCAAAACTCGAGTAAGAATACACTTGTGTAGCAAGTGTACCTATGTATAGCATTTTTACTCTAGATTCGCTTAAACCAGAACATCTACACGAAGATAAAAATTGTTTCCTCCTACAGGTATTAACGGATACTGTAAACTAAGTATATACATATATCCAAATAAATAGCAGACAGAGCATAGTGGACTGAGGGCCAGATTCCCATGCCAAGAGTCGGAGTTTGATTCTTGAGTAAGTATCATTAAGTTTATGTAAAAAAACTTATATCGAGTATGGTAGTGGTTTGAATTTCATTGTATAATAAACAGGAGATCCGGTAACCAAGGAGGATATCCCCTTACTACAGGCTTTGTCAAATATTCGAACAACCTCAAAGTACGTATACTTTAGTTTGTTAGATGGCAGTGGAGATCTGGTACAAGCGTTTGGGCACAAGTTGATGGCCATATACGACGTTCAGAATGTTGAGCAGCACTGCTACTAACAGAAAACGGAACTAAAGGAAGAAAGTGCTGTCGATGACACTAAGTAAATTTAGGCCTATCCTGCTTCAAAAATATTTTAAAAATTGACAAAAATCAATTTATAACTCCAAACACCTTTAGTTACATAATTTAACTACTTATTATTATTGATAACCTTATGGCTTGAATTGGTCAATAGATATTTGAAAAAAATCATAAAATTTCGGGCAAAAATCAGAGATTTTAACAATTCAGTCATCAATTTTGAAAGTTTATGTTTATTGTATAACATATTATATGATTAACCTTTATCTTACAACCAAAAATATCATAAATAATAATATTACAGTATCATTGTACCTTTTTTATCTGAATTTTCTGGACCATGATATCGTGTTAAAAATTATTATAAAATACGCTTTCAACTCATAATAACTAATTAATGCAATACAATCGATATGAAGTTATATTTGGATGTTTAGTATATATCAGGTAGGAATAGATTTTAAAAAACTAATAAAAAATAAAAATCGTATTTATTTTCTAGAATTTTTTTAATTGATTAATTGAGTATAAATTAGTTACATTTTAATCATTAATAGTTACATAATAACTATTCGTTTTTTAATTCAATGAAATTAAAATAAAGCAAATAGTTTGAGCAACGTAGGAAAAATCATCCAGAGTAAAATATTAAAACTGTTCTAACTGCTTCAGTTATTTTCTAGCTGGACTGAACTACTACCCTTTGAATCAAGTACAGATTTTTTTAAGTGCATGACTTAACAGTTTGAAAAGTCACAAGAAAACATTTGCTATGTATTGCATGAAATCATTATTTTCTCACTAATTTGTCATAAATCAAAGATTAGAACAGGTAATACTTAAGAAAGCTTACATATTTTTATGGACTATCAATGTATCTACTATTTTTATTCTTTGAGCACTTGAGTAATTGTATATATTATAAAATAAATGCATTACTGTTTATGTTAGAATGTTTTCAATCACAAGCAATAAATATATAAGTAGAAAAAACATTTTCCTAATATAATAACACAATTGTAACAAGTTTTTATGATATTAAATTACTACATTTTACTAAAAGAATAGTAACAACAATAAGATGTACATTTTTATAAACAGATGTAATTGATACATGAATTATACTGAATGACTGAGTAATGACAAAGTATTGAACATACAATGACATTATTGGTACTCGCACTAAGAGCAACACAGAAAACTGAAACTTCATACATAGAAAAAAATCTAACAATGACATAATATATACAGCACGAAAATTAAGCAGATCCCAAGATTATAAAACTATATAATGACCTTGTTAGTTATTGTTATTATTATTCTATTTTCTATATTTATATTATTGTAAAAAAAATTAAAATACGTATAAGAAACAGACTATGAATACGTAAAATCACCTTGTTCTTTGGAGGGCACAAAGAGTTTAACACTGGAATTCGTTTGTCTCATAGGTTGAGGCCTGCCAGGAAATTGAGTACAGCGCTGATGGTAAACACCAGTCTTTGCTTCACCATGATTAATAAATTGTGAATATGGACCATTTTTAGAGCCACTATCATTAAAATTTATATTTTGTGAATTAAAAGGCTGCACAGGTAATTTTTGAAGAACTTCAGTTTTCTTTTCTTCAGAAATCATTTTTTGATGATTAGCTTCTTTGCTATGAGATGGTGGTAATATACCAATATTAGATGATCTATGATAATTAATAACACTAAGAGCTGCTGATTGGCTAACTTTCTTAGATATTTTTACATCCGAAACTACACAAAACTCATCATCTCCTAAATCCCAAGCATCATCAACACTTTCTTGAAAATCTTGAAAAGATGTAGGACCACCAGTACTTCCTGATCCTCCAATCAAATTGGCAGTGCTATTATTTTTTTCTTGTTTAACTTCTTGTTTCAAACTTGGTCTATAGGTACAGTTACTTTTATCATGTATATAACATAAAAAAAAGTAAGTCATCTATCATAAAATTACATAGTTTTACCTGCCAGGAATTGCTTTAGAATTTTTTTTCCAAAATGAATGATAATTTTGATGCAGTTGTTGACGACTATGGTTTTCCATATTAATATAATGTACCTTCAAATATCTGCCATTGAACTTTAATTTGGTTAATTCAAATAATATTAAAACATATATTATTAAATTTGAATGTATAAATCTGAAAATAAAGCAAAATTAATGTTATATTATCAATATGAGTCAGCATAATTGATTTATGTAAATATAAATTTATTGTATTTGAAAAAATGAGTTTGAATTATTTAAAATAAGAAAAATAAAAATAATCAGTCTAAAGTGACCAATTTCAAAAGATATTAATAAACACCAGAACGTGACAATTAGTTTGGCTACTTAATTTTATAAAATATAATAAAAGAGTGAGGTTAGATTAACCAATATAAACTGTAACGTCAAAGAACGTGTATCGCACACATATTTTACAATTTAATAAGGCTTCTGATTAGTTGGCATGTCTTATTATTTTGAATTTCTTATATTTAATCGAATCGTTCAATAAAAAAAAAACCAAAGTAGCTGAAGTCGTGCCTCATAAGCTCACTAAAGAACAGCTATTGCAACTGACATACCTGTACGCATTCTATGAAAAATATGACAACGTGGAATAGGATCAATGCACGAAGTCAATGACAAAGATTTAGATGGACAATCAAAACAAACAGAAAGCTCGCAAAAAACACTCATTCTCGATTTAATACTTTTGCAAATAACGCTTATGAAAACTGTAAATTTTCAAAATTTGCAAAATACCTAATGATCGCTATAAGATACAACTGCAAATTATCCAGGCAGCTACCACCATCTCTGTATAAGCATATTGAAATAGTATAACCGTTAGCCTCTTAATCAGTTTTAATTTTGGTATTTTTTCTTGTATGTACAATTACTAAATAGAATCGATCTACACACAGCTAAACCGACTGATATTCAATTTTATAGCGATCAAGTTTATTATATAATACTGATATTTTCATTATTGGTTTTTGTTGTTATTATTATTTTATTAATTTTTATGCAGGTAGCTAAAGATACAACTAATTCTTTTTTGTAATTTCAAATTCTCATTTTATCGTAGTTTGAAAGAATCGGCCTAATTGGTCTTAAAATGGGTTTATCATAAATCAAAATCCATGCTAGAGAGTTGAATCTGTTAGTAAAGCTTCATTAAGTACTTCTAAATATACCAAGTTTGAGGGCGCTTGACCGTCTAGCTTTCGAGAAATCATTAATCAAAGTTTCATGTTTTTATTACAAATTTCAATTAAACACTACATCTACAAAATTCATTCTACATGTTCAATAAACAATTCCAAACTGTTTCGATATTTTACAAATGTCTATGATTTTTCTCAAATTTTTTAACCACACATTAAGTTTATATTATCCTCCCGAAAAATCGTAACTTCGTTGATTTTCATATGTTACCATAATCGAAGGAGGCAGCAGTGTATATGTAGCAACGTTGTAACAGATACTCAAGCAATTCGAGTATATTACAAAATCGGTATTTGGTATACGAAAATTTGAAATTATTTTTGTGACAAGTTATTACATTTACATTTTCTAAAGGTGTAACATTTTTTATTCTGGAATTGTCTTCGATTGTGTTTGTAAACTTCTTCACTAATTTAAACATTCCCTTTTTTGTTGCAACGCGAAAACTAATCTAAAGGGGAGAACTTATGTTATAAAGGAAGACTCTATTGGTCGCGTTGAATAAAAAAAAATTATAAAAAGTGGGATAGTAGGAGGCGCAAAACGGCCTTGCGCGTGCAAGGGCGCTATGACTTTGAATTTTGACGAGATGGTGAGAATAAAAGCGACGACGGTTAGGCTCAAACTATTTATTATAAAAAAAGCAAAAGAAAATATAATTGAACCCGACAATAAAACTAAAAGAAAAAAACATTAGCTAATAATTAAAAAACGAAAAACCGAAACTACACAAACAAAATTTAAATAGAGTGGCGGTTACGCATAAACGGCCGTCGTTAAGCTCCGGCTATACAGCCTGGAGAACCGAGCAAGGCCTAACAACAATAAAAGAAAAAAAATTTAACGACGTACGAAAAGTAAGGGAGAGAACAATAAAAGTATCCATCGGTTCAGGAGCAATCACAAATCTAAATTTAAAAAATTGTACTCGCAACACTTCTACATAACCAAAAACAAACTCAAAATAAAACTTTCCACTCTAACAGTTAAATTCCTATTGAGTCGGTGAGAGCGTCTTACCTCTCCCGCCCCGCCGCTTGGCTGAAAATTTGAAGCTAATCTAATCGGCCGACAAAATGGCCGACGGACTCCAGCCGAGGGCCAGGAGCTCTGTCACATTGTTATCAATAATAAAAATGAAATTAATTAAAAGTATGAACAGTACCAATAATGAACAAGAAATTAATTAATTTATACATACATTTTATAAAACATCAACATGCTACATTTTTTTCAAAATAATCTGGTGAAAATGTATCTTTTAATACTTTATTAATTTAATAAAATCATTTATTTATTTTGGCTTACATACTAGAAATTTTTTTTTTATGATAGACAAAGAGCATATAATCCACACAGACCCTGTTTAGAATCATCGTCTAGACAGTACATCGCTATTTCTAGTATGTTGGATAAGGAATGGCTTTCAATGTTTTTGCTAGGTTTGACCCTGCCCATTGTTCTAAGAGACTATGTATATAGTTGAAACTCATTTCGATATAAACCCTTTCTGAATTTGATTTGAAAATTGGTATACAGGGATTTTAGGGGTCGCCAAATACGAATCTGAACTCAGATTTTGAGCATTCAAAATGGCGGCTCCAAGATTACGGCGAAAATGTTAAATTTCTATTAATATGTTTCTGAAAATAGGTATTGGTAAAATTTCAACTTTTCGCTTTGTTTCTATATATTTTATGAATGATACTTTAAGAAGCAATTTTTATCTAATTGTAAACATAATGGTACATTGCACGTGTTGCATAACCATTTAGTTTGTATAGGATTGTTTTTTGTACTCCAAAATGCGCATCGTCTATCACTATCAATGGGCATTAGTATATGAGCAGATTGAGAGTGCCTCTATTCAACAAGAATATTTAGGTTGTGGGTATTGGTAAGGAAAGGTTGACGCTATCTTCCTTTTTCGTTGGAATTTTATGAGAAACTAATTGATCCATTAAAAGTAGTCTGAACATTTTCAATGTTTCCGGATTATTAGTGTTTATTTTGGAAAATATAATAAATGAATTCGTAATAGTCAAATCAATAAAATGCCAAAATAGTCTGTACCACCACTTTTTAGACTTTCGATCTATTTTATATGTAGATAACAAACCATCAGCGTTATCGATAAAGGCCATGTATTTGTTGTAATCAGAGCACATAACTGGACAATCTATTTGCACCCGTGTGCCATCTTTCTGTCTCCGAGTTACTGTTGTTACCTCGGATGGATCATGGTAATTTGATATGAAGCAAACATCGTTTTTATCCATCCATTTGTTTCATATATTTGTCAAGTATTTTAGATTTAGAACTTGAAATTCACATACGTAACTCGATTCATCTGCGTGAACCCAATATTTATATCCGTTTTAAATCGTTTAATCTCGTTTAATCGATTTTGCTGGCAATTATTGATCCAAGCTATTTTGACCTTTGAAATTTTTTATGGATTCATCAATAAATTGATATTTTTCTGTACTCCAGCAGGCTCCGAAAGTTTCTTGGAGTCTATCTAATAGCGGTCTCAACTTATACAAATTGTCGTAATTTGGCTCACCTTATTAGATTCTGTGCTGTTATCGGAGATATGTAAATTACTTAATATGAATCCAAAACGTACAACAGGCATCAATGAACTTATGAATGGACCTTTCAATTTGACCAATAATCACGATAGGAAGGCAATTTTTTTATTCCCATCATAATATTAATTCCTAAAAAAATCAGTAACTCCTCTTTTGTCACCAAGTCTTCGTCCTGCGATATCTCTGGTATGTATTTATTTGTTTGTTGAACTAATAAATCCAACATATCTTCAGGAAAAAGAGAAAAAGATTTCTAATGACGATTGTACGTTATCGGAGATATTTGGCCTAAAATCAGCAGTGAATGGATTATCATCTCTTTTTTTTCTTTTTTCTTCCATACTTCGCCGCCAGAATATTCTTCATCTTCATTTGAATCATTATCACTTTCATTCTCTTAAATTCACCTTGTATTTCTATATTCATGTTATCCTCGTTTTGATTTGAATCAGCCATCGACAGACTCCGTATCGCTACGAATATAATCGATTTCCATTTCGCGTAACACAGGTTATGATAATTTATAAATATTGAAAAAATTCTCTATTCGATGTATTTTTTTATTACAGGGTTCACATGAATTTACTGTATTGTACCTACAGTAGTATTATGTTACAATTCACATAATATTTTATTAAATAATAGATTTTAAAAAATAGAAGAAAATGACACAATACAATTTTATTATGTTTCTTCAATATGTATATAATTTCATTATGTGTATTCTTCATTTTATGTTCGGAAATGTTTTTGTTGACTGTACGGTAGCTTCATGTGTTATCATGAATGTAATTAAAAATTTCTGATCGAAGAAAATTAACGTAGAAAAATTGTATAGGATCGCTAAAATCTATTGCTTGGTATTTGCGAAATAGATGCAGATTTCTATGAATATTGAATTACCTCATGCAATTGAAAGAAAAATTGATTATCAAATAATTTATAAAATATACTTGATCTTATGTATCAATGTTCAGAAAATAATAGAGTTGATTTTGTAGAAAAAAGTGGGGTTTCAAAATAATGTGAAAAAAACCGACCAATTCAGAAAGAATATACATATTCCAGACTAATACGATCAACTTGACAAGGATAGATAACCAATTTTCATAAACCTTGGTATAAGTATTGCCTATATGATATTGAACTTTTATATACATTTTTAGATCATTATTACTGCCGGATTAAAAGTTATAAATAATATGAACATTTTGTTGACAATTTTTCAAAAATTTATATCTTTGTAACCGTAAGAGTTATCGAAACGAATTTTTTTTTTCAAATACTGGTTAAAATATAAAATTTGAAATTAATATATTAAAAGTCGTTTTTAACTCTCACAAAACTCATAAAAAAAGTTAGGGCCTCTCACTCCCCAACAACGTTTTGGGCCCTCTACCTCGCGTAATCGCATCCCGAAGAATCTCATCTTTTGCTTTGTTTCTTTTTGGAGGGAACTGCGACAGTGCTCCTTGCTCTTGGTCGAAATCCGTCGGCCATTTTGTCGTCTGATTAGTCGCTCGTTAGTTCGAGGTGAACGATCTCGGAAAATTTGCTAGAATTTTCGGACAAGCGGAGAGAAGGGAGAGGTAAAGTGCGCTCATCGGCTGGGTGGAAATTTAGCCGCTACGTAACGGGTTTGTTTTTGGCGATTTGTTTCTATTTGTGTAGTGTGGAGAAAGTGAATTTATTTTTAGTCTAGATTTGTGATTCCTTCTGAGCCGGTGAGTACCTCCATTTATTCTCTTTCTTACCTTCCGTGTGCCGATTGATATATTTTTTTATTTACATTGTTGTTGGGCCTCGCTTGATTCTCCAGGCTGTACAGCTGGAGCTTGGCGACGGCCATTTGCGTAACCGTTGCCGTAATCTAATTTTATTTTGTTTGATTAGTTTTCTTTGTTTTCTTTATTTTCATTGTTTTATTAATTAGATTTCTTTCGTTGTTTGATTGTCGAGTTTTAATTGTATTTTTCTTTCCTTTTTCGTTTAAATAAACTGCATTTCGATATAACCGTCGCCCCTTTTTATTTCGCCACCTCGCCTATTTGTCCCCTCATAACCTTTCAAGGTCACAGCTTCCTGGCGCGCGTAAGGCCATCTTGTGCCTCCTACTTTCCCCCTTTATTATTGATTCTTTTTGTCAACTAATTCAACGTGACCGGTGGAATCTTCCCTTTAAAAAGATAAGTTTTTTTCCCTTCCATTTATTTATTTTCGCGTTGTAAAATTTTTTTTTTTTCAACGTTAAATCGTTTCCTGTTATTATTTTTTACTAATATAAGTTTTAAATTACTTTTTAAGATCCGCAGAGTTTAGACAAGATAACTGCAACTTCGAGAATAATTCATTTAAGGTATTCATAATATATTTCTTTTGTTTTTTACCTTGTGTATATTTTAGAGATTACTAGCAGATTCTGAATCCATTGTTTCGATTTTCATAGTTTATACTCTTGAATAGTTTTGTATCAAATCTTTCTCTTGATAATTTGTTCATGAATCGAATTAACAAAGTACCCATCGATTTATCTTTTTTGATCAAAGTATTCATTAATGGATTTTGCTTCTTCCCACGTTTCTTTTATTCTACTTTTAATTTACCTTCTTTCAGAAAATATACATACACGATCTTCTTTACTACGGTAAGCACTGAATATTGATAGAATATTTTTTGGAATTTTGGTGAATTGCCTATCACTATAGTTATGAGTACGAAATATGTTTTTACATACTTCCAGTTTAAGAGCTTTTGTGTTACTTTTTGATTGCGAGAAGCAAAATCTGATGACATTAAAGTACTCATTTTAGACTTCTTAACCGATTTAGATATAATGTCACTATTTCCATTTACATGTACCAACATTTAACTTTAACGATCACTTTTTTCCTTAATGATTTGCAATCGAATAGTTATTCTTAACTAAAATCTTTGTAAAACTGATATATAGTTTGTGTTCTTAACGTTTAATATTACCGATTTACCTTGATGGTGAACTCGTTGATCGC
Organism: Chouioia cunea; assembly: GCA_030064505.1. NCBI lineage: Eukaryota > Metazoa > Arthropoda > Insecta > Hymenoptera > Eulophidae > Chouioia > Chouioia cunea. The sequence goes on along the minus strand of JAOPFQ010000006.1, from coordinate 1,731,781 downwards.
GTTATTCTATTATTAATTAATTCTCGGGTCTGGGAGCAAATATCCCTCCCGTAGGTGCATGTAAGGATGGATGGTGGGACAGGCAGGTTTATCAAAATCACGAGACGTAAGCTTAATAGAATTACATTTATTTCATTTATCATACACAATGCGTCATATACAGAACCGGCGTATCACGACATGGTTCTCTTTACGAGATGTCGGCATTTTCACATACAATTATCCATGCACGCATGCGTTCATACACACACACACCTATACAATACAACTAGGTAGGCGTTGGTGATAACCTCGGAATTTTCGCTCACTACGCTGCATAACACGCTAACCGGAAGCCATTCCGCATCATCTTCTACGTTATTTCGTTATTAAGGGACTTAATTTGTTGAGCTGCTAACCTTTATTCTCCCTTAGCATGCTGCATGGATGTTCCTGGCCACGGTTCTCCTAGCCGATGCCTCGTGTAGATTAAAGGTGAACACTCTCCGGTACACACTGATCACTTCTCACACTTAAAACTTCCTTATCATTTATAATTGTCTCTTTCGACAGTACAATTATTGCAGCGCACAGTCATTACTTAAACTCTCCTGCTCTACGTGTATTCGCCTTCACGTCTAAGGGCATTGCAATTGCAGTGTATTGCATGGCTGTGTATTGCAAGACAAAGGCACATTAATGCGCGCTCAAACGCCACAACATACATGATGCCTAATTCGGGTATCGACTCATAGGCGTGAGCGCGCTCATTAGGAATTTTTTCATTTTTATAAATGAACGCGCTTTACCAACAGGCAAAGTACGATGGGGCCTTGATCGATACAAACTATCACCTTGTTACAAACTCTTCAAAAGTTTGAAGACAACTAAAGAGAAATTCGACAAATTTCGTATACAAGGTGATGCGAATAATGTAAAAAGTATTGTTTGACCATTAGAAATTGTATTACGAATATTGAAATTATATTATCTGAAGCATAAAGTAATTATTATAAGTACATGAAAATATAGTGTTATCGATAAGTCGACATTAAAAGCCGAAAATGGCCACACTGCTCGGCTTCCTGTAGCGAGCGTGCTTGCCGCCGAGCGAAGCGTCCTTCTTTCATTGCTAGTAATTGATCGATGGCGGGCAGTTAAATTGTATTAGTAATTTTTAAGAGAAGACTCTCAAAGTGGTACAAGAATTGAAAAAAAAGACTGATTTTGAGATACTTGAAATTGTTTAAAAAAAATGTTAATTTTTAGAAAAAAATATATTATTTTTTTATTTTATATTTTTATAGTTGAAATTTTCGGTACATTTAAAAAAGTGAATCCCAACATTTTTAGTAGTTTTCGAGACATGAGCTTCTGAAAAAATGTCATGATTTTTTTTTCTAATAATTATTGTTTTAATTAATACTTTAATATAACAATTTTTTTTTAATATTTACCTCCTCATATATAATAAACATGTAAAGTTTAAGAAAAATCGATTGAACAACGTCTCTTGAGCCATAGAAATAGCTATGAATCATCCGTATCAAAAGAGAATTTTTTCACTTCCGTTAAGTTTGGCTCGTTTCAACTTAGTTCAAATTGGTTCGGTTTAGCTTATTTATCTTCCATCTCCTTTTTTAGCTAATTTGCCCTAGTTCGAAAAGTAGTCGCTAGGATCGCCCCACAAGTATTTGGTTCATGGCAAACCATACCTCTAACGATATCCCTATTAATCTCTAAGAATAGTTTACTTTAATTTCCGAATAAATTATTGAATATTTTAAATATCATTCAACCGGCTAATTGATTCAGCTTATTGGTAATTTGTTACAACTTCAAAAAATGAAAAATATTACATAATGAAAGAAACATGGATGTTTAATTAGCAAAATAACTTGTTATCTTTAATTCTTTGTGTAGAAGCTGATACAGGATAAAATAAACTAATAATATGATTTAATTGGGCAAATAAGTATCTATCGATTTCATATTTTGAATTGCTTATACCGATCGAACCCTGGATCAGAGAGGCTAAAACGCTCTGTAGCGTTATTCTTAGCGTCAGTTATATATATAGTATGTCCATACAATTCATGGACAAGTATCTTGTAGTGCTTTTTAAAATAAATGTTGGTCACGTTTTTAAACGGTGAAGTGGTTGCGTCTGCGTTGTAGTTTATAAAAAATGTTTTTAATGAATTATCAAACAAATAAAATATTAACTCAATAGTTCCCAAATGTTGTTATTGTAAAATAGTTTTATGTTTAGTATGCTGGCAGGCAGATTTAACTATTGACTGTTCCTAATAATCATTTCAGTGATAATGATTGTTATTAAAAAAATTAAAAACGTAATTTTGACATTAATTAAAGTGTAAATTTAATATGTACATGAAGTATTTTTTTTTATGAAGAGATGATAAAATATCTCTCTAAACATGACAGACTTTGTTGAAGGATGGAGTTTGGGAGATATATTAGGAGAAGGTGCTTATGGAGAGTAAGTAATTATTGGAAAAAACTTTACAATGCTTGTTAAATTATAACTACGATTGTATAAACTTTATTATGTAATATATACATATATATATATATATATGTATGTATTATCAAAAATAAGCTCTGCTGAAAAAGAAAAGTGAGTTATAAATTAATGCAAAGTTTATACTTTTAAGAAATTTGAAGAAATTTACAATAGGAATCAATAATTTGATACTATCACAAGTTTAGGGAAAATATAACAATTTTATTTATATAATATGGTGGCCAATAATTTGATATATATTACTTTATCTATCTATGTAACCTAATATTATTGTTTATTTTATTAAAATAAATTAATATATATTTCTTAATTTGGTTCGATATACATATTATAAAAAATAAAAATAGTTTAATATTAATACATAATACTATAAAAATATTTGTGTATCTTATATGTATGATATAATCTAATAATTTATAGGTTCTCATAAGTCATATTATCATTATTAAAAATCTCAAATTTTAATTAACTAGCTGCAAGTCATAACAAAATTTTATTGTGAATAGGTAACCATTTCTAAATTGTAAGATCTGATATTTTCGATTACTCTATAATAAAAGTTATGCTATATTTTATTTCATTAAAATTTGAAAAATTTTAGATTTTAAATTCAGATTTTAAGTTATAGAATCTGTTAAGCAATTTATAATGAACAATTACTATTCAGGTCATTGTAATGTATAATCATTGTTAAATTTGGAGAATTGTAATAAAAAAGTTAACTTATGCCAAGTTATTTTAAGAAGATATTTCTGTCTCTTATATTTCTGCAGGTTTCAATATCTTACGTCAATTTTAAATATTTTGTAAAAAGATTGGAATTGAGGAAGAACCATGAAATCTAGAAGGTAGTTTTTTCTAATGTATCCCTACATTATCTTAAAAGTTTTTCTAAGTATCATTAGAGCTTAATTCAAATTTTTATTATCTATTCATATTTAAAGTCTTTTCTTTAAACTAAAATTTGTGAATAGAGTAATGTACGAGTGGTGAATTTTGGCCAGATATATTTTATTACACTGGTTAATGCAAACTGTAGAATAGAGTTTTATGTTATTTAAGACCCCATAATGTGCAAGTTTGTAAAAAATATATTTCTTTACAAGAATGTTTTTTAAACAAATGTTTATTATGCTAAGAGATAATGTTTTTTGTCAATAAAGGGAAATACATTAATGAAACATTTTTATTAGACGAAAGTGAAATAAAAGATTTACAGAAATATAAAATTACAAATTGAAACAAATTTAGGAAAGCATAAGCATAAATTAGGTGCTGATCAACATGCAACTAAATGTCAATTAATTATGGCATGGCAAAAGTTTGATATTTTAATATATGTATCTCCTAATAAAAATAAGAACTTGGGGAACTAAAACGAATTTTATTAAACTAACTCTGTTGGGAAACTAACTTCAGTTTAAGAAAGGGAGATTTCCAATTGTTTTTTAGTTGATTTAATAAAAAAATAGATTTGAAAATTGTTTAAAAAATAGTGCTGCATATTTGGAGTTATTTGGATGAGCAGAAATGAAGTTGAGCACATATATCCCCACCTAGCGAGGATTGCAAAGTATCTCTGATATAAGAACTAAATTCTCTTTTTCGATTTGTTAACAGGAAATTAATGATAATCGCGTTTTTCCGCCCACCCGAAACGCTTTTCTCTATTTATTGTCTATCAATTTTTATGATTAAGAGCTTAAAATAAAGATTATAATTTCCCTTGTTATTCCCCTTATCCGCATTAATAATAAATATTTTTGATTGTAAATATAAACGCTATCAGTTTACATTTTTGCGTTTCGTTCATCCCGTGATCCAGCTTATGGTGTGCAGAGTCAGCTGATTTCCTATTAAAACGATAGTTAGTTATACCAGCATTTCATGGGCAAGTACAAGATTTTTAAGTAAATAAGGTATATTATCAGAATAATAAATATTTAAAAAAATTTAATTTTTTAACATACTTTTATTGAATATATTGATAATTCATTATTTTAAATTGAATATTGTTTTAAATTTTGAAGAGAGGTGCATAAACATTGTTTTTGTCCCTAAAATAGGATAGTAGATCTCAAGTCACTTCTTAGATGTTTTTATATAATTAGTTTCGTTGGAAAACAACTGACTGCACCATTAGCTGAATCACGGAACGAACGGAACATAGAACTGTGAACTGATAGCGTTTTCGTGACATTCGCTGTCTCAAAATCATTATTAATTTATATTAAAAATCAATATATATATTTTAAATACGAATAAAGGGGAAAATGAGAGAAATTATAATTATTATAATTTCTATGTGAGCTAAAAAACTGGATTATCACTAATGTCTCGTTAATGGATCGAAAAAACGAAATTAGTACTGATATCAGGGATAATTAAGGCAATTAATGCCGTTTTCTCTTGTTTCCTAACAATTTCCCTTGAAAACCCGCGGGCCAACTTCGCATACCTCGGTCAGAGATGTGGCGTCTGACAAGAATTTTAAGTTGGGAATCAGAGAGAAGAGGGTGCAAAGTCCTATATAAAAAGCCGGGAATAAAATTCAATAAGAGTTTAATAGGAAGATCGCTAAATTTTTATAAACAAAAATAGATGCCCAAAATTTAAACATTTGCTTATTATTCAATTGTTAATGACATTAAATTTGGTTTGATAATTTTAGTTATTAGTAAATTTGACTCTACAATATGTAATATTAATATTGATTTAGGAATATCTTCTTCAGTGCTTCGGGCCAGGGCCTTATATTATTAGTAATTTGTGTTGTACTTTCAAGACTTAACCTCTATCAGTCCGTAATATCAGATCCCTCAACCGATAACCATACTAGTTTATACGTTGCCAAAGGCCAATAATCTTCGACCCACATAGCATTTAAGCAGCTTTTGAGGTGCTTCGAAGTAAACAATATTTTCGATCCACGTTAGTTGAGTCTTCCCAGAAAATTATGGAAGTAGACTCTAAATAAATCAGATTGATATTCATGATGAAACTGAGTATGGTTATGAAATGAAAGAACAAGTTGGCTGTATCTTTCGTCTTTCCGCATTTCAGTTATACATTCATACTCATGGGTCTAAATAAGATCAGAGAGGCATATTTGCATGTTACCCAGAAAGCCTATGTTATACTTTACTTCAGATTGTTCCAAGAAAAATGTTTGGATTATTTTTTATCTAATTTGTAACGAGAGGCGGTAGTAGCTACTTGTTAGCAATGACGGGAGGGTTTCAGATCCAACTTCATCGATACAAATTAAATATTATAGCGGTTAATAGACGCGACGTACGGCATATACTTTCAAACCCGCAAACTTTGCAAAATCTCCTACCAAAACAAAATTGCACCGTCACATAAAAATAGTAATAAAACTCTAAGCAAATAATAACTACCAGGCGCTATACATTCAAACATTAACATAACCATTACCAACTAAAAGTACCAATTACTTTATTATTGTTATATTATCCTTCAAACCTCGATATTAATAAAGAATCTTCTCCCTCTTTTTTTTTTAAATACTTGGCCACCGATTTATTACTGGAAGTCTTTTATGCTAAACGTTCTTATTGAAGCTCCAAATTAATCATCTCGAAAAAACAAGTTCCTGTCCAATAGAATTGAATAAGGTACCGAATCTAATTGACTTCACCATAGTCATGGGTATTATTAAACCTACCTCAAATTTAGTTTTTTATTTAAATCTAAATTTACACCAAAATAAACTGAAAAAGAATTCTTAGAAATACAGATGACGTTAACTAAAGCACTGACAGATATTTGGAACTAATTAAATATGCAAACAATGATGTATCTAAATCTATACATCGATAAAGCAGATACTACCACTCAAAACTAGTGCTTAAAAGAGGAAGTTAAAAAGTAGGAAATTAAGACAATTCTGTCGAACTACCAGAAATATACAGAAAAAAATGAGTCTGAAAAAAACAATAAAAGAATTAAAAGGATCACTGCAGATGAAAAATAAATTTCGAAGTTCGAACTTGCCTAATAAGAAAAAGTGAAAGCCTTTGTAATTCAATTTAGTAAAGTAATTATTCCGAACATTATAGTAATAACAAAATATATCATGTGGGTGAACGGTCGCAAAGGAAATAATAAAACTGGAGTTCCCATGCCGGTCACTAAATGGTGAACCCGTCAGCGTCCTAGGGTACAAGACAAATAACTTACCATGGGTCGTATACCCTAGACAATCAGAAGGATTTCCTTTCGATTTAAGACGTCCTTGGCATTACATAGATGAATAATCAATCTGGTATAGCCCAGCTATTATCGTCACGGAATGATTTCATACAAAGCACTTATGTCACTAGGTGATCGCAGGACCCTCACCAGCAGTGTCTTTTCTTTCAGCAGATTCATTGTTGGCGAAGTTTGCTTGTGGACCGGACAGCTGATGTCCCGTTCTAAGAAAGATATCTCGTTGGGTTTCTCCAATCTATCTCAGTCACTGAAGTAAACCAGCCCCGGTGCGCTACTTCACAAATTTCTACTGTCATCACCATCAAGAGCAGCCTCTCCAGAAAATCTGTGATTCACTCCGAACGAAATCACCGTCTCTATGAACATACTGTTTATCTGTCTCTCCCAGCGGGGTATTTTTTAGACAATGTTTTGTGCAAAAACTCAAAGTGTAAATTATGTCGTGACGAATAAAACAAAGAAAACCTTCTAGTGCTCAAGTATAGGTTATTGCCTCTTCCATTATTTCGCAAACAAAATAGTTATCGAAATTAAAAGAGCTCTGGAGGAGAAAAAGGTTTGTTGAACTATTTTTCTTGACATTCAATAGCTTTGCGATAAATTCTGACACAAGGTCTTATTAAAAAAAATACAAAAATACATACTAAAAAAGAAAGTTAAATACAATTTAAAGAATTTGAAAATACTAGTAATTTTATTTGTTCGGGCCATTTGCGCTCCTTGTTTGGAATAGGGTATGATTTGTAGTTTTAGAAATTTGCAGTTCGTCAATAATGGCCACAACACATGCTCATATCTTAAAAGATGAGTGGAAGGACCAAAAATAGTGAAAGTTGCGAGTCCCAATTCGTCGGTACTTGAACGGAATGTACGTGGAAGCAATACCAAGGGTCTATTCATTTTCTCAACTTACTGGGGCACGTGCGGGAAAACCTGAACGTGCGCTATCAACATGTTCAATAGGCTTTTCGCGCCTGGCACTAAACGAGAAGATCTGGATTGCCCGGTGGTTATGTTTAGGTAGCTGGTTGCTCACGTAGACGCTGGGGGCTACGCCCTCACGCCTTGCGGATTGGACCATTATCAACGGTCTGGAGGGTAGGGATAATTTGTGTTGGGCTTTTGCTGTCGAAAATTCATCGACGAGAGAGAGTTCCTTCTGGACAAACGTGCGTTGAGTTATTTTTTCGACTTCGCTTGACACGTCGTATTTCTCTTTACCCCCGCATTTGTTTGTGTACGACTGTGTTCGTTTTACTTACACGTTTTATCACCTTTGTATCAGGTAAGCGCGTGTTCGTGTATGTGTTTATACGTTTGTACATGTGCAAATGCATCTATTTAGTTGTTCAAGACGACCAGCGACGCCTTTCTGCAGAACTAAGAAAAAGGTCGCCCGCTGCCTTAGTAGGGGAAGCGCTACCTTCTTCTGAGGTGTCTTCTGCCATTACTCCTTGGATCACACTCAGCTAGGAACATTAGCGAGGGCAGTACCCGTTTGATCTGCGTTCGCGCTATCAAGGCAAAGGCACCTCTCTTCCTCTCAACCTACCTTTCTATCGGTGGTATCACGTATGCGTTAAGCTGGTAAGCGAGCAATACTATCTCTAATTGAATGGCGATTCATTTCTACCAAATAGTTATAATTGTACAGGTTAAACGAACCTTATAAACTTCACCGTGTTGTACTGTAATATTCCTACCTTGCTTTGTGTTCATTAAGGTTATATGTAACGCATTACGTTCAAAAGACTTTTTCTCCACTTATGTCGAGGATTTTTATGCCCGATGAATAATATATGCTGTTAAATCCTTATTTCTGCTTTACTTATTTGTATTATGTCACACACCTACTCAATAGTATTGAATTGTATATACATCATTCAATTGCTCATGAGTTACCTCTTATATTTTACTTAAATTAGAATACTCTTAACGTTTAAACAAAACAGTATTTCACGTATAGATGCTTAAAAGCTAATATTACTTGTGACGGAGCTCCTAGCCGTTGACCGAAACCCGTCGTTACTCTCAATCTTAGATTAGGGCTTATTTTTCAGAGGTCGTTGACCTTCGAAAATTCGTTGCGTATGTCTTGAGCCGTAGAGCTTGCAGTAGAGATTTTTTTTAATTTTGTTAACGAGAACTGAGTCACGTGTGTGGGTACCAGAAGTTAGTGAAGTTTTTTTGTTATTGGGACTGCTGAGTCGATGAGTGGTACTATCTTGCTCTCTCTCTCCCTCTGTGCCATTTTTAATTATATTTATTTTTGTTTGCGTGCGTTGGGCCTCGCTCGGACCTCCTGGCTAATTAGCTGGAGCTTAGAGACGGCCGTTATATATTATTTTAGTTTTATAGTATACTGTCGCTGATTTTCTCTATTATTTTTTTCCTTTTGTTCACGCCCTGCGTTTTTCTTTTATTTTTATTATTGTGCTAATAATTCTTTTTTTTTCGTAATCGCGCGTGTCTTTATTTAACGCCTGCCTAGTCACCTGCCCTTGATTTTCAAGATCATTATCTACCTGGCGCACGTTAGGCCGCATCGCGCCTCTTACCATCCCCTTTCGTTTTTTTTATTTGCAGTTATTAGATTTTAGCGCGACTGAGGGAGCCTTCCCTTATAATAAAGGCAAGTTTTCCCTCTTCTCCTAGGATTTAGAGAATTTGCGTTGCATACTAATGCAGTACCATATGATTTTTCGATCAAGGCAGAGATCAGGCAAGAAAGTATTCCGAGACACATGATTTGCATACCATATAGAACTTATACAAGAAATGTGTAAAAGGTTTTCGAATATTGATAGGTTGACGGAACATATCCTGCAAATCAAAAGAACTATTCAATGAACTTTGCTATTACCTATGAGTACATTTTCAAGCTGATTTCAAGGCGAACCTTGGTTTTTATTATAGGAATTAATAAAAACTAAGGTTGAAAGTAAGATATTTATCCTCAAAAAATATAAAATTACGGAGAAATCAGTAAAGAAACAAGTGCGTCAAATTATCTAATGAATGTACTGTATTTTTGAACACGTGCAACGCGAAATGTCCCTTTTATCAAGGGAGGGAAGACTTACATTGTTTGTCAAGGGTAGTCGCCTCCAGTTGTGTTGAAATAATAAAAAAAACAAGCGATATTCAAACTAAAATTGATTAAAGGGGAGGTAAGCGACGCATTTACGGCCTAATATGTGTCAAGGTTTTGATGACCTTGAGAGGTCAAGGATAGGTGAGTAGGCAGGCGTTATAATAAAGTTGCGAACAATTTAATTTGATAATAAAAAGAAGATAAACAACTTTATTCGCTAAGTAACAATCAAAAGAAATTAAATTCATTCGCAAGCGCAGCGCGACAAAATCCAATATAAACACAATAATGAAGCGGTAGTAGCAACAAACGCAAACAAAATAATTAAGTCCATATTTTCCTTAAATATGATAGTCCATATCATATTTAAGTACAACTATACTAAAGTGCAGCGATGAAAATAAAATAATATTGTAATAATAAAGTGGCGGTTGCAACAAAGCGCAAACAAAATAAATCGTCCCAAATTATATTGAAAACGCAGCGAAGAAAGTAAAATAAAGTTCAATGGTAAGCGGCGATGACAACGGAACGAAACTAATTCAAAATAATAGTAACGGCCGTCGAAAGGCTCCGGCTCAATAGCCAGGAGTACCGATCGAGGTCCTGCGCACGCCGACAAACAATAAATAAAAATGTAAAAATAGATAAGCAATGCACGGAGGGAGAGAAAGAACAAATAAACGCACTCACCGATAGTAGAGCTTGGCACCACACTCACAATCACAAACACCTCACTGCAGTCACCCGCGAAAACAAACCAAGGAAAAAACAAAAATTAGCACGACTGCCCAATTCAGAGGCTAAAGGCCAACTGACTCTCGGTGAGTGTTACATACCTCTCTCTCTCTCTCTCTCTCTCTCTCTCTCTCTCTCATTCATTTAATGCCATACACGGTAAACTGATTTTCCGAGGTCAACGACCTCGGAAACGTAAACAAGCCCTAATCGCGGGCTTGTTGTTGTTGACGAGATCCGGCCAACAGCCAGGAGCTTCGCCACACACGTTAACTGCCATGTCAGGTACCGGTGCTTGGCAGACATCGTACAGCTATATTTTCTTCCGTTTGGGCTGTCAGTCATGTCGAATGGAGAATTTCGAAAATGTATGCCTGTCCTTTTTTAGCCTTATTTTACGTTATAAGTACCGGAAATAAATAATTATAGCCATATATTGTAATTTATGTTAATATAACACTATATACAAAAAAAATTACTGTCAACAAAATATTGCTGTGACAGTTAATGTGTTAGAAATGTTTAACATCACAAAAGGTCAGGAAAAGAGGTCACAAAACCGCTACATGTTATATTCGGTTAGTTGATGATTTTAATATGAAAGGAACTGCGCATTTACAAAAATCCCGACAGTTGTCAACGTAACCGTTTGTATCGCTTCATCTGCGTTGATAAAGTATGCATAAAATGTTAAAATGCGAATCTACAGGAAGTGAAGGAAAGACCGAATGATGCTATCGATACCGATGAAGTCGTTCCCTTGTATGTACTAACGTCGCTGTTGGCTATACCGGCGAACGAAATAAAATAGCGTAGCTAAGCCATAATACAAGGTTCTGATACGTCCTTTCCCTTGGTGTGACTGTGAGAGCTGCAGCTGTGTTATACCGGTGCGTTGCTCTCGATGGTGACAGATATGGATAGCTCGAATAAATTAATTCCGGTTACAAGATTTCTTAGTCATTTTATTTTTTATTCAATTCGTATATTTTATTTAAATATCTAAATTTGAATTTTGTATGGTAAACTTGTACCCAATAACCCATGTTGCCTAGTCCTCTACTTTCATTGATGCTGGTGTAGCGATGATTGGAAGTGACTTGGTTTTCTAGTATATATCTCTGATAACGTACAATCGGCATTAGAAAGCTTGTTGTCATTTTCATGAAGATATGTTGGATTTATTAATTCAGCAAACAAGTAAATACTTACAATAGACATCGCAGGAAGAGCAATTGATGACAAAAGAGGAGTTACTGATTTTTTTAAGAATTAATATTTTGATGAGAATAAAAAAATTACCTTCCTATCGTGATTATTGGCCGAGTGACATAAAATTGAAAGATCTATTCATAATGGATCTTTCAATTTCTCATCGGCGTCGATCTAATTGATTTCACTAATAGAAGACAAAATATTTGCTTGCGGAACTGTACGTTCTAATCGTACTGGGTTATCTAAATCTATAATACTTGATAAACAAATGAAACATCGACAATTAGTTTTTGGAACATTGATACTGGTATTAGTTGGATCAAATGGATGGATAAAATGGTATTTGCTTTCTATCAAATTACTATGATCCATCCGAAGTGACAACAGTAACTCGAAGGCAGAAAGATGGCACACGGGTGCGAATAAATTGTCCAGTTATGTGTTCTGATTACAATATATACATGGCCTCTGTCGATAACGTTGATCGTTTGTTATCTATATATAAAATAGATCGAAAGTCTAAAAAGTGGTAGCACAGACTATTTTGGCATTTCATTGATTTGACTATTACGAATTCATTTATTATATTTTCAATAATAAACACTAATAATCCTGATACATTGAAAAAGTTCAGACTACTTTTAGTGGATCAATTAGTTTCTCATAAAATTCCAACGAAAAAGGAAGATAGCGTCAACCTTTCCTTGCCAATTCCCACAACCTAAACATTCCTGTTGAATAGAGACGCTCTCAATCTGCTCATATGCCAATGCCCATTGATAGTGGTAGACGATGCGTACTATACAGTACAAAAAACTATCCTATACGAACTAAATGTACCATTATATTCACAATTGGGTAGAAATTGCTTCTTAAAGTATCATTCATAGAATATATAGAAGCAAAGTGATGAGTTGAGAAAATTTCACCAATACCCATTTTCAGAAACATATTCATAGAAATTTAATCTATTTGCCGTAATCTTGGAGTCGCCATTTTGAATTGTCAAAATTTGAATTCAAATTTGTAATCAGCGACCCTGAAAACCCCTGTATATCCATCTTCATAAGGATGAAAATTCCGTCATAAATGTATTTTTTTTACAAAACAAACTATATTTTAGACTTTGTTTATAAATATTATCAAATTATTCAAAATTGTACAACCTTTAAGCAAAAATTTCAATTTCTTATCATTCTATGATCAAGAATTTATAAAAAAATATAAGCTACATAAAAAAAAACTACTCTGAAATTGCAAAAACACTTTACGATAATAGGTGGTCTCTGAAAGATACCACCGTGCTGCAAAGGGTTAACTGACGCCTGGTTAAATGTTGTAATTACAAGTTTAGTCTTAGGTATTTATCAAATAAAGTGAGACAAATCGAATTTTATGATCAACGAGATTAGTATATCGTGAAAATTGATTATTATAGTTGATTGGTATTGGTGGATTAATTAGATGAGACACGAAAGTCTTATGTTTTTAGTACGCTGTAGACGACCTCTTCTGCTACTGGCGAGATACGTCAGAGATTGATTACTGGATTTGAAAATTATATCCTCATTGTTTGTTATAAATTATCCTACCGTTCGCGTTCAGCATTTAGAATTATCCTTCAGCATACTTTTCACATCAGCTTTTTACAAGCAACTAAACTGTAGAAAGGCGCACGATGACCTTTAGTTTCTATTCTACTTACTATTACGGCTCCTCTTCTATCCAAGGTATGCGCCTACTTCCAACATAAATTGTAACGATGACAATTTAAAATGCTACATTGTTGTAGTGTATATATTTTCCAATATCCCACTGGTACATATATATATAGTATAGAATAATCAAAATTGTGCTTCTATTACAGAAGTTGTAGTTTATTGAAAAGAATATTATTTATTTTAATAATTTTTGTTCAGAGTTCGCCTTGTAGTTAATAAATCAAGTGGAGATGCTGTAGCTATGAAAATGGTTGATGTCGGTAAACATCCAGACGCACGAGAAACTGTAAAAAAGGAAACAACTATTCACAGAATGTTGTCCAATCCTTACGTCATTCAATACTTCGGACAACGTAGTGAAGCTAAAATAGAGTACATATTTTTGGAATATGCATCTGGAGGTGAACTTTTCGATCGCATAGGTAACGAATAATATTTACGTACGTACACATACAAAAGCGCGCTCGCTTGGATTTATGTAGTTTTTAATTATTTATGACAATCCTTCAAAATACAAACAGCTATAAATAATAATGTAATTTGTTGCCTCATAAGTAGCCCAGTTTCGGTTTTTTATTTCTAATCGTTATTGTAATATCACGCAGTTCGTTTTTTTGTATGTTTTAATGAATACATATCTGCACATAGAGTCTAATCATCTACAAAAACTATTATAAAATGGTAATTGAATGGGGAAAGTCATAATATCATGTAACCTTCAGTATTATAACGAAATTAAATCTGTATGTACTTGTATGTATCTACATTAATGAAATTGGTAGTTGTTTAAAAGAGCTTTATTGAGTATTTTTTAAAATCAATATGGCGGTTTCAAAGATGGGACGAAATTTAAGGAATGTTAAAGGAAAATATCGTTTTTTCAAAAATTTTCAATTTTCGAGCCATCATTTCTTTCTAGAAATTCAGCTAGGCTTCACCAGAAATACTCTTATTTTGTAATGAGACTTTCGGTCTTTATCTAGCGCCCATCTGCAGTATCGATTTCATTCTTATATTGAATATTTTGTCCATTATTTGGACGTGAATTGGGTTACATTTTCAGACATGAAGCTGATTCCAGACTAATACGATCAATTCCACAGGGTTAGGTAACAGGGGTAATAAGGATTTTATGAAACGTGGTATTATAATTATTATTGATATTGTACTGGCTTTCTATAGGAGAAACATTTATTAAAAAGCGTCTTAATTAAAGTGATTTGTTTTGAGAGAAGGCGAGAGACGGACAAAGTTGGATTTTTATTTCTCCCTATCTCTCTTGCTCTCTAAGTGACGAAAAAATGTCATCAAGATTATTTAGGTATCTCATTAATATATTAGGTATCTACTGGATAATTAATATATTAATTAATATTTCTTATTTTCCCATTCTAAATGAATTTGCATCAGCTTACACGGTTGTTGAAAGAGGATGCATTTACTAGATGGGAATTTTTCAATGCTTCCTCGCGTAAAATGTTTAACTTTTTTTAGAGGTGTGGAGGCAAAGGTTATTACATAGTTTTTAAGGATCGTACGTCAATGACAAGAACTGAAAATTTATTGAAAATCGTGTATGAATATTTATTACGTGTTTGTATTCTTGATTGGTTTAAGCTTTTTCAAGATATCAAAAATGTTAAAGATTATTCACTATTCAATCTAATCGACGGTTAAATATTTATCTTTCGACATGATATTCCTCATGTTTTATTTATAATTCTCGATAATTGCTATAGCTGTTAAGATTTCACAGCCACTATGACACACGTGCTCATCCTCTTTCTCTCTCTCTCTCTCTACGTATAATTTTATGCACAAGTGAGTACAAGATAATGTATAGTACACTGTACCTAGCTCATGTATATTAAAATGTATATTTTGGTGCACATGCCTGTGCAGAATAACCAGTACAGTTTTCTACATAAATTTTTACACATTATTCTCTACGTAATTCAACCGTAGATTCTAAAAAATTGTACATTGTGAGTTATTTTATTCGTTACATAGAAAAATAATTACCGCAATATTTAATTATCGAATTATATAGTTATATAGATTATTTTAATAAGTTTAACCGAATACATTTTAAATTTTTAGATATAGGAAAAATATATCTTTTCCTGAAAGGGTGCCGTATCTTGATACAACCAGATTTACTTGATACACGAAATTATCGTTTTCTCATGAACAATATGATAATATTGTTTAGTAATACTATCAGAAATATTATATCTGCATATTGAATCATTTGTTGTATATAATACTTTGCTTAAAGCTTTGATTTCACTACAACGCAATAACTAAGATAATGGGGGAAAGAGGGAGACTTACCTTGTTTTTAAGAGAAGACTCCTTCAGCCGCGTTGAATTTTTATAAAAAAAACGAGCCGGCCACGAAAAAACAAAAAAAGGAGAAGGTAGGAAGTGCAAAACGGCTTGTCGTGCGCTAGGAAGCGCTGACCTTGAAAAGTTATGAAAGATAAGTTGGCAAGGTGTCAATGACAAGACGCAGTTACAATAACATTAAAATTTATTAACAAAACAAAAAGAAATTAAAAAAAAACAAAAATACAATAACAGCGAAATTAATAAACAAAAAGAAAGAAAATCAATATTTAAACCGTGGCGACAGTTATTTAAAAAAAAATACAATAAATAAATTGGCGCACGTAGGGTGACGGAGATAAATTAAAGGGACTCATCGGTTCAATAGATAGCAATCAAAAAGAAAAAAAAGAAAACACAATTGCACCCAGGCACTATTACTCGAAATCCCAAAACAAAATCGCTCTCTCGCTGCTGAAATCTGACTGCATCGGCAAGTGTACTTTACCTCCCCTCACCTTCCCATGCCGAAAATCCGGACTAACGAGCGACTAATCGGTCGACAAGAGCGCCGACGAGCTCCGGGCAACGGCCAGAAGCTCCGTCACATCACGTAAAATAGTAGTAATCACGATAAAAAGTATAATTACATATACTGACCCGTTAGCTGTCAAGAACGTAGAATTCTTTTTTTGGGCTTTATTATAATTCGACGAATAATGTAAAACATGTCTGAAAAAAAACTATTGTTTTCTCTAAAAGGTTTTCTACAATATTCTTTTCAATAACAAACTAATGAAAAATGTTTGGTTTGTAATATTCGAGGTTAGACATGCATTAACGTGGCAGCTAATATAATAAAGAGATAATTCCCGTAGCTGTATTATTAACTTTGCTGGGAAAATGATTTGAGCTAAAAGAAATAACATAGTAATATATGTATATAATATAGTAATCTATAACGCTGGTACAACGTTCACCAGATTCATGGATTCACTGTTTGGTACGGAGTTCGAGCCGCGTGTATTCAAATATCTCGACAAGTTGATAGTCGTGAGCAAGACTTTCGAGGAACATATTCGGTGGCTCGAGCGAACACTACGTAGATTGGTAGATGAGGATTTGTAGATCAACGTAGAAAAGAGCGAGTTTGGGTGTTAATCAATGACGTTCTTGGGATATCTCCTGGATCATGAGACTTTGTGACCAGATCCAGAGCACATCAAGCCAGTAATGGAATACCCAGTGGCCCGAAACATTAAGTAGCTGAGGAGATTCCTTAGCATGGTTCGCTTGTATGCCAGGTTTATAGAGAGTTAGAGCGACATCATGGTCCAATTAACGAAATTAATGCAGAAAGATGGCGCATGGGAATGAAAAGAAGAGCAGCAGACAGCATTTGAATATTTAAAGAAGGCGCTAACTCAGGCACCCATGCTTGCGCGACGGGACTTTTTTACGCCAATAGTGCTTCGTTCGCACTAAGCGTTTGCTTAATACAAAAAGACGAAGAAAGATACGAGCATCCTATATGTTATGCGAACAGGATGCTGAATGGCCACGAACGAAATTATACGGTATCTGAGATCGAATGCTTGATATTGATGTTTGCTATTAAAAAGTTCCGCCCATATATTGAAGGATTCAAGTTTACGGCCGTTACAGACCGTACAGCATTAACGTTGCTAAAAACTAAGAAGGATCCGTAGGGATGTTTAGTGAGGTGGATGCTGGAGCTGGTGTACAAAGTGTGCAAAGAGAGTTGGAGAAGCGTGGACCGATTGTGCGCTTCAGCCCTGAGATATGGAAAGACAGATTGCGGCGCGTTGCAGAATGTAGTTGCGCTACACATCACGTGGGTTCAGGAGAAGCAGAAAAGATATTACGACCGTGGAAGCGATAATCAATCTGCGCAGATAGTTTTTCCATATTTTTGGATTAATTCTTATAACCGGGCCTCGTTTTTCGATCTTACGGCCTAAGTTCTTGGCCTATTGGTGGTTTCTCCCAAAGATTAAGAACGCCGGCGAGACCTTAGTTCTGGATTGGATCGCCGTGTTGATCGCATGCCGAAACTCATGCAAGTGCCTATCCCACTCATAGTGGTCGCCGTCCACGTCTCGATGGAGCGTTTTACGAAATGAGCTTGCTGGTGATATGCGGAAGTGAGCACGTGTCGTATTCCGTATTCTTCAAGGGTATCCTGAAACACCTTATCAGTGTAACTCTTCCCCTTATCAGTTACAAGCTAATCAGGGATTTCCCATCAGAACAACACGATCTCCTCCAAAACCCTGGCGTGTGCTCTTCCATTGGCCATCTGCAATGACTTAAATTCCACCTACTTGATAAAACAACCTTGAAAGAGTGTCAAGTATTTAAAACGATTTTTGCTTTGTGGCAGCTCTACGACATTGGTCGCAACTATCGCCCACATCTGCCCATAAATCCTAAGGGAGCGTTTTGCTTAACCTTAAACCTCTGACACTCTTAACAACGCTATAAGAAATCTTTCATATCTTGTCACACACTAGGTCAAGATTATGATTTTAATTCATGCTAAAGTGTTCAGGTAATGGCTCACAGATGGGTAATGGAGTCATGAAGGTTGTTCCGTGTATAACGATACAAGAGCCCCTCCTCAACCTTCCAATCAGGATATTTCTCTGGGTGCATTGTGACATCAGTCACTCGCCTCAGATACCAAAGGTCTTCCACCTCTTCGAACGTTCCGATTTCTACTTCGCCCTTGAACTCGCAAGATAGCTCATCTGGCACGTGGTATATCGCTCTTTTGCGATACACGATCTCGAAATCCAACTGTTAGAGTTTGAAAATCCAACTCAGATTGTCCGCCTGTCGGATCTTTTTTATTCCGAAGCCAGGTCAAAGCTGTATATTCATTGACTACGGTGAAGTTCGTCCCTTCTATGTATAGTCGAAATCTCTTAATGGCGAACAGAAACGCTAAATGTTCAATCTCCGATACTGTGTAATTGCGCTCATGGTCGTTGAGCATTCTGTTGACATAGCAGGTAGGATGCCGATAGCCATTATAATTTCTCGGCACTAGGCAAACTCCCAGTGCAAAGGACGATCCATCGTAATAGACGAAAAACTCTTTATCAAAATCTAGCTTCGCGAGCATGGGGGCCTGAGATAGGACTCTTTTTAATTTCTTTAAGGCCTTCTGGTACTCCGGGCTCAAATTCCAAACATTTTTTGTGAACTTAGTGAGAGGCACCTTAATGTCGCTCTCATGCTCAATAAATCTGAAGTATCATCTCACCATGCTTAAAAAACGTCTGAGTTTTTTCAAGTTCTCTGGTATTGGGTACTCGAGGACCGGTTTAAATCGACCTTGGTCAGGTCTTAAACCCTCGACATCGAAGACGTAGCCAAGAAATTTTATCGAAGAGCAACCGAATTCATTCTTCTCCACATTTATCTCAAGGCCATTTATGCGGAATACAGTGCATGGCGAGAGCCTCTCTAACGGTGGCTTCCTATAACGCCTGAAGATGCATCTGCAGTACGTTATATAATCACTAAGGTGCTCGCCCTCACCTTGCGTGCGAAGGATCAATTCTCGATCCAAATCAACGTCAGAGAATCGTCGACAAAATAGGGAGCGAAATTCAGCGATAAAATAGCTCATAAATCGCCAACCTAGCTCGTTATTCTAAAACCAGGCAGCGGCGACACCACTGATTGCCATGGTTAACACAACGAACATTTCCGAGTCGGAAATGGAGTATCGTAAAATTCCTGACACTTCTTGACTCGCTCCAAAAAACTTTCAGGGCTAAAACCACCTTCCCCTGTGAACTGCAGGAGGAAGGCTCGAAGGGCACTGACGCCGTCATACTTCACTTCATACGTGTTTCGGTGCGTGTGTCGGCGGCCCTCCTTTAAAAGATTCACCGCTCGAGCTCGTTCGCAAACTTCCCGAGCAGGACTCTTCCGTGTTCGAAGAGGATACGTTGTGAACCAATAGCGTTGTTTTGTGCCTGCTGACCACGCAACCTTTATAGGTATCCTTCTGGGATACCCTACTCGCGGTCACGCTTGCGTAAGTCTTGCACCCCTCACCAATCATATACGTTTTGGGCCCATTACCACTCGGAAATGCATCCCGAGGTATCCCACTTCCTACGGGAATCCTCTTCCCATCGCACGCGTCTTTTTTCGTCCGCGAATGCCTTTGCACATGCGCCTCTTTACTCAGAAGTTGTTCCAACACCAACTGAGGACTAGAAATATAGACCGGTGATACGGCCATACACTCTTGCGCATTCTTTCTTCAGGAAAAGGTGCCGTACTAGATGGAGGGCAAGGCATCTCACCAGCGAAGAAATCGCTAAGAGCAACAGGTGGGTTGAGCTCTAGTCTATTTCTCAACGGTGCCTTTGACTTTAACACTCAGTTCCCCAGCGAGATCACGCATCTCATTGAGGTTCAACTTCGGCAGCTGATTCACCAAGGCTTGGTCGCCGGCATCTCTTCGTATACGGCGCATCCTTAATTCTCTAATCTAAAGAATTTAAACTAAAAAAAAAAAAAATAAAAAAAAAAAAAAAAAAAAAATAAACAAAACTATCAACCCAAACGAAATAATGTATCAATAAAAACAAAACAAAATGACATATAATGAAATAAATAAACTAAACTACAAACTAATTTCCCCCCTTGACAAAAAAAATTCATATAACAACAAAAAATAATAAAAATAAAAATTATCATAATATATATATATATATATATATATATATATAAAGAAACAATAAAACCGTTACGCGCTATCTCCCTCTAAATGAAACGGCCCAGGAAAAATTCCACTGGTCGCTGTCACTCACGCCCAATTCAGGGGAGTGGCAGAAATGACGGACCGTAATGACGGTCACTAACAAAGTAGCTGACCGTTCCAAAATATTTTAATAGTCCTCTAGTGACCTAGCTAAATAATCTGGGACTGACTGTTTCCCCTAACACCAACACCAGCGCCCCTACAGGCGAAGTGAGCAATCGTTTAGGTGCTCTTACCAATACCCTGCCTTTATTTGTTGTGTGAGCCAACCCTTAAAATTGACTCAGGTATTGATCCACCATAATACCTACTAAATTTCGGTGGATGCCAACTGTTATGTCGACCTTGGTGTCAGCCTACCCTTACACAACCTCACTACAGGTGGAGACCAATCTTTACGCTGGTCTCAATGGACATCAACCCCGTACGCCTGCCCACTTGCAAGTGTCGACTCATCCTTACACCTTTGTCGGTGTAGGTCCACTTTAATACCTTGGCTAGCCGACAGAAACTATAATTGGGCTAAATAAAGCCACAACGCTGTCAACGGCCGTAACAGGGCCAACATAGAAAGAGAAAGGTGTAGAGTGAAAAAAAAAGACTGAACGCAAAATATTAAAATATTAAAATATGAGTGACACTTAAAATATTTTCTTTCTAGACCACAAGAAAATAAAAAACAGTTTTCACGTAAAAATAATAAAACATTATTTTGATTTAATAAAAAAAAAAATTAACTATACTATTATCGAATTCATAACAATAACAATTTAAATATGGATGCTCAAGATTATCATACTTAGGGTATTGTTATCAGTCGATTTTGACTCATCTCTATTTATCCGTTTGACTTGTACAAACGTTTATTAATCATTGATGCATATATATGCTCAATTCAAACACTCCAAAAAAATATAGTGTCGTGGGACATGCTGTAACAACGAAGTTCCTTCAGCTATTAATACTAATTGTAATACGCTTATCATGATGTTATTTATTTACAAATTATAGGTAATAACGGTTTGTTCAATTAAAATAAAAAAAATCGGATTTTATTTCTGATTCCCAATTATAACTTGTTTCCTTACGCTTATCAATTATTTATAAATTCCACGATACCATTGTCCGCATCTACAATGTCAATATTATTTTTAAGCTTCTCATTTTTTTCTTGCTCAAAACCTACTTAAATCATTTATCGAAATATGTGGATTTAAATATTTTTTGTCGGATATGTTTCTTTAGACAACTATTCTTTCTTAAAGAGTAGTAGTATTACTATATCTGTATTGCTATTTTCGTCCAGATCATTCAGATGAATTATTTAAAAATACATATGATAAGCCAGTTAAAAAATTGATTGAATAAAAATAACATATCAAATTTTATTTCATCGTTATAATCAATACATTTATAGATCTACGTTTTTTATACTATAATAAAACTATTACATAGAATAAACAACGTATTTTCTGTTACTTATTCATAATTTTCTAGATTCAATTTAATTGAATTATTTCAAGTTTTGCACTATCAGTGTAAAATAGTTAATGCTAGACAAAAAACAAAGACGTAAATAAGAAACGAATTCGATTTTGTACTTTTAGAATGGTTTAAGTACGCGTGTATGTTTATAAATATGTATTGTCGTGTAGCTAAATGAATCTTTATTGCGGTCAAAGCTTAATTTTAAAGTATATAAAAACATATAAAAAACAGCAATAATAATGTGATTGCAATAATTTATTCTTGCTTAATATGAAATTATTTACGTGAAAACCTGCATGCATAAAAACAGTTAGATTTTACACATACAGAGAAACATTGAAGTTGAACATTCTAATGAATTTTTGTATGGAACAGTTAGGAAATAATGCATCATTAAGTATTATTGTTCACTTGTGTAGACATTGTTTTGAAAAGCAACGTAATTGCAAAAAATGGCATATAAAAATTTCAAATCCATAACGACGAGAAAAATGCATAACAATCTATTGTAAAATACATAAGTTTATGTTTAATAAAGCCTAGGTGCTTAGATGAATTTGGTCGTTAATTTTATATTAATTCCTCTCATGCATACTAAATACTTCGCTACATTGGCGGTGCAGATGAACTATATTTTGTAATCCTTCCCAAGAATAAAATGTAAACATAGCTTTAAAAAACGAAAATCCTAGAGAAGACAAATTTACGGTACTAAGCTGGGTGCATGATTATAATAGGATGAACAACCGGTTATAAATTATCTAATAGACATTTACGATCCATAAAGAAGTATGCGATTTTTACTCAAATACAAGTTGCTCCTGAATCCAGACAAAAGAAGCTCATGACTACTCTTAATGGTAAGAAACGTTATGTAAATCATTATGGATCTGTAATGAGGAATGTAGCTCTTCAAGCAGTCTCCGTCTATCGGTCTCTCCGCTGTCCTAAAACCGAGCATACGTGAATATTTGTTTACGCTTTCTTTTTCTAGTGCGATAAGAAGCAGCTTAGGACGAGAGCCGTAACGATGGAATGCAAGAGAGAAAAGAGATAGCATGACGATAACTATGAAGCTATGTTTGCGTGTTGAGCACATGGTGAGAAAACCCCTGATAAAGGTGGCACACGCAGGACCCTAGTGGTACAAGGGGGGTTGAAAGGTCATCATGCTGAGCTATTAGCGTAAAACAAAAAATGATATGAAATGACGACCCCATGAAATCAAGTGTAATTCATTGACATTATATTGTAGAATAGTGTATCATGTGTGTCAGCGAGAGCCAGGTGAACAAAACTCATATCGCTTTCAATCATCATCATCATCATAACAGGGGAGTCCAGTAATATCGTCACGTTATCTCTAACCTTCGAGGTAACATACAACAGCATAAGAATGCTCGGATCAAAGACAAGAGAAGCGTTCTGCTGGTGGGACAACGACTGAGTCCCAATATCAAAAACACTTTACCGAAGAATAGCCGTGCACATTGGCGTAGCAGCGACAATAACGTCGTCAGCAGTAGCGGCAATATTACCAGCAGTGTGCGGACGTTTTCGACTTTTGACCGCTAATAGGTCTCCGTCGCGGGCAGTCTGCAAGAGAAGTAGCGAGTTGCTAAATCTCTCATCGGCCATCTGCGGCTCGCGTAACAGTGAAATACTTGATGTGGGCTGTAGAGTCGCGGCGTGGATAATCGTGGAGCTATTTCGTGATAATGTCGGATAATTTATAAAAGCGCGAAGTAATTATGTTAAAATATAATTCAGTTCAATGATTATATTACATTTAGTGTCTTTGTCTATTTCATCTGCTCGTATACAAATGTTCCTCGACTGACCTTCTTTATTAATATTAATCTTTAATATAATAATTATTATCAGTATAAGTACAATTCTTGTGTATGAACATCTTAATAAGGAAATCTAAATACATTGGTTTTGCTGCCTTAAACTTGTTAAAAATTATTGCATATCATTTCCATTAAAATTATAAGAATAAACATGTAAAAATGGATTAGACCCTATTATGCACTAACATGAACAGCCTAGTGTACGAGATAATCAATTTTAATAAGATGGTTCTAAACATAATGAAGGATTAATGATAGGTGAGATAAAGATGAGATTATGTTATAATTTGTTTAGCTCAGAAACAAATTGTATGGGGTGAAGAATGCCATCAAAAAGTTAAAATTACAATTACATTCACAGTATATGATCATCAGGTTATTGAATCATGTGATGATGCTAAGGTTGTAATTGAAGTGTATGGCGAATTTGAAGTCATTCTATCGATAATGGTATTGGCTGCATTAATAAAAACAATAGATAATAATCAAAATAACAAATGGGTTTTTTATAATTTGCATTAATTTTACATAGTTTGTTTTTTATGCATCAAGATTTTATGGATATAATTTTATATAAATTCAGATTTACCAATCCAATTACTGTGTAAATGATCGAATTCTACAAATATTCGCGAAATCGCATGACCAAACGATATCGATGGTTACTAAAAAAGTACAAAAAGTAGGTTTGGTTACTTAAAAGTCAATCACAGATCTTAACGCCATGGTTATATGTTAATAACTAAACTGCTTGAACGAAGCAATGGTCTAAAAACTTTCGCAATTTGATAAATATTTCAATTATTAAAATTTTTTACCTTAAAATTAAGTTTTAAGTAAGACATTGAAATTATCAACAAGATAATTTGAAGGAGGTTTTACGGTAAGCTACTCACTCAAGCTTTGAGAAGTACTCGCAAAAGCATGGCAAATACGAACTCGTATTGTACATCAGTCCAACTTATATCACTTTCAAATATAATTATAAGTATATATGCAAACAATTAAATTCACGCAAACTTAAAAGTTGGTATAAGTAAGATAACATCTTGAGTATATACATTAATATAAATACTCATAATTTATATCAATACATACGACTACTTTGCATGTACTGTAAATGCATAAGACTATTAACTGAATATATATAGTATATTTTGCTTGTAGTATTCGTTCAATACTTAGATGGATGATATAGCAGTTTACCATGCAATATTTTGGTTAGTTTCAAATGCTATTGATCCAATACTGACTCCCGTTCTAGCTTAAAGGTTCTTAATTGACCCATTTTAACGTGATGGTGGCACCCCAGGAAAAGCTAATTAAAAATAACGTTTATCATTAACTTGTATTTTAATTATTCTCCATACTTTGTTTTAATTGTCATTGTTCATTTGAATTCTTATTGCTTTTATTGAATTTAACTATCACTATATCATTGAAAAGAGGTAATTATCATAATTGATCTTTGCCTTGTGTAAACTATCAAATTCTTTGTTTGGATAATAGTATACAGATAAAATATTGTTTAAAAGAGAAAAAACATAATACTAACTAGTACCAGAAGAATAATTGCATGCTATGCACTAAAGAATTTCAATTTCATTGGAATGGTAAAAAAGAAAAATTGTGTTGTATTATATCACTTATGTAGATGGGGGTGACGTAAAAGTATTCTTTGAGAATGAAATTAGTTTCCAGAAATTTTTTGTGATAGATTATAATTGAAAAAATCCGATTTTACTTTTACTTAACGTTGGTTAAAGTCTTGACAATGAACTTGAGAGACGATGAACAGCTGGAGCTGGCTAGTATAGCTAAAACATTTGTCGTATAACTTATTTACATTTTAACGTGTAAAATCAAATTCCTGTTTCCAATTGTTTGCGAAAGTATTTACATATCCCTTCAAGAAGATGTTATATATACGTGATATTTTCCTTTTATTTTCAGAGCCAGATATAGGAATGCCCATATCAGAGGCTCGAAAATATTTCAGACAACTAATTTCAGCTGTTGAATATCTTCATAGTAGAGGTGTTGCACATCGTGATCTGAAACCAGAAAATTTATTATTGGATGCCTTTGATAATTTAAAAGTTTCTGATTTTGGAATGGCAACTGTGTATAGATTACAAGGCAAAGAACGTTGTTTAAATAAAAAATGCGGTACTTTGCCTTACGTGGCCCCTGAAGTCCTTGAACGTCCTTACCATGCGGAGCCTGCGGACATATGGTCTTGTGGTATCATCTTAGTTGCCTTATTGGCTGGTGGTAAGGCATATTTTTTATTTCTATTACATTATTATAAAATTATTATGAGTTTATAGTAAAACTTCAGAGGAATTCAGTACTAACCGTAATTCAACTGAAAAATTCCCTTTATACTAGTCGGTCTTTGTAATGATGTATTCGAGCATACATCACCGACGGCCCTTCAAACGGATCGTGAAAAATTAATAAAGAAAATTATAAGGAAACAAAAATAATAAATAGTCAAAGAAAAAGATACATTTATCTGCATTACCTGGCATAACCAAAGTAGAAGGGTCTACTCTATCCCAAAATATTTCCATATAGTTTTGTTCTATAATTCAGTGCCGTTGGCAATATTTTATAATAGTAATTGATTTTAGTATGGTCTACGTCTTATTTACCTGAATATTAAGAATTTAACGGAAATTGACAATATTTTACACGTCATATAATTTTAGAAAATATGCGTACTTTACACGAAATCCATTTAATATCACACTCCATTTAATTTCGGTTAGATTTTTAATATTCAGGTAAATTAGACGTTGTATATGCTAGTATTAATGTTTATTATTATCATTTGTTAAATCTTCAGATATCTATTTGAGATATTCAATACTTGAGTTTAATTTTTCTCTTTTTCAACTAATAAATAGCTATAAAAAAGTATCTTTGAAAACTAAATAAAAGAGTAAAAGCAACGCGAAAAACCCCGAGAAATTTATTGAGGGCATAAAGCGAGGAAGAGAATTGACCAAAAACTGCGCTAATCACCGTCTGGTTGGCATCGATGTCAAAGGCTCTGGGTCCATTTTTTCCATTTCTCTTTTATTTAATTAATGAATTATTCTGTATTTTATTAAGTAATTTTTCTTATGCTCCAGATTCTGTTAACCCTTGTAGTCACGCAATTAACATTTTTTTTTTTTGGAAGTGAAAATGTACGTTTTTAATGTATTTTTCGATGTTGAATCTGAATACGATTTTGAAAATATGATAAATCCAAAAACAACTCCAATAAATGGGTAATAACTACCTTTTTCGTCATATGTTATCAGAAATAATTGGTGTACTTCTATGTAAACTACTAATTATTTAATATATTAAATTAGATGTTCAAACAACTATTATTATTCCTTAAATCTTTTTTTTTATAATAAAAAAATTATTAACAAGTTAATCTTAGATTTATGATATTTTTATCGAGTAATCCACTGTTTACTCCCTTTGTTAGTCCACGAAAGGTTTGCTTAAGTGGTCCTTGCGCTGGAGAAGACGCTTCAATCATTGCTTCACCGCAGCGCTATCTGGCGCAAGAAATGAAACAAATTCGTCTCATCTCGTTTGTTGGCTCTATCCGTGCGGAAATCCGCGACAATTTGGATACATTAAACAGATCATCCACATAAGTGAAATACATCTATTAGCCTAATTACAAGTGACAGTCGTGGCTCAATAACAGTGTTAGCCGTTTATTATATTCCATATAATGTACTGATACAAGACGTTTGAATGAACTTCATGAAAAATTAGGCAACCGTTTTGTAGTAGATGATTTTAATGCATCCACGGTGGCGAGCAATATCATCAACTCGAACTCATCGATGCAAAATATGTTATGAAATTGTGCAGAAAAATACCTACATACCAATATCTATTGAAAAGCCAATATACTGAGCGTTAAATTTAAATAAAAAGCCAAGTTTTATCAATTTGGCAGTCATAAAGTTTATAAATAAAAATGTATTTTGAAATACCATCCTATGTACATTTAATATCGGATCATTCATCAGTTTGAATTACACTATGCTCTAAAGTAATAAGTACAGAACATAAATATAAAAGTATCAATTGAAAAAATACAAGATGTTTATTACAGAACACCTACATGGATTTTTATAACAAAATTACAACTAGTTTAGTTTTCGTCGATATTTGTTGTTATTGTTGTTGTGGGTAGGAGCCATGGTACTTCAGTATTCATGGCACTGATGAGCTAAGCCGGCTTGAACAGAGTGGGAATGCGCATGCAAGAAAGGCATTTGAAATAAATACGTCCTTGAAATAGATATAAACAACACATCGAGGCTTTAATTCACCTATATCAATAATTAAAAAATATGACCAGCCTATAAGTGGCCGGTGGACGTTTGATGGCGCAGATTCAGCTGGCTTGGATAACCACATAGCGAATATGAATATCTCTGGTCTATAAGAACCTCGCCAATCTTACTGAGATGGCTAGGGCAAAAGAAGAAATTTCAGTAACCTTATTAGTCAACTGACCCTGAGTTAATCGATAAAAATTTTCTAAGGCCAAAGTAGGCATTTTTTCAGACAGACGGTTGTTTTTAAAGTTGTCCTCTCATATTCATCACATTTTTATTAAGATTTTCCTCTTTTTTTATTGTGTGTAAAGTCACTGTGGAGTACGAGTGCTTTAATACTTTTTTTCTGAAAATCGATAAAAAGTCGCTAATCGTTTCTATTATATAAATCTACATTATGTTCACTTAAAAGACTTTTAATGTCGTGGCAGTATATTAAATCATATTCTTTAGTAACAAATTTTGTAAACTTAAGAGAATAGATTCTCTTTTTCTACAGAATTTTTGCCCTAGGCTTAAACATATTCGTCTCTTTTAGTTTCGAAACTTGTAATTCAATTATATTTTTAGGAATTTTAAGGTCTCGTATGAGATCATCTAAGTCCTTTTAATCATAACGTTTAGGAATTAGAGAACTATTTCCATAAATACTCCCGCTACTCTGTTCAATTTCCAATTCTATAATTTTAAAAGTATAAGGTGGATCAGGAACTGCCTCTTTCGATTTTTCTATTTGACCTTTTTTGCTGGGGTTAGACTTTTGTCATTCGAATAATTAATTCTTTTTCATGTTATTTAATCCTGTAATGTCCATGCACAAAAATAGCAATCCTGATTATTATGTGTTGGTTCTTACCAAATCATCGATCTAAGATCTATAGGTTTTTTAATATTATCCCATATGGTCAAAGTAAGTCAACATGCGTTATAAATAGACATAGGTATCTATGATTTATCCACATCTTTCATGGGTATTTTATAATACTCCTTATATTGTTTCTTACTAGTCATTAATACTTCTGCAATTGGACGCTGTCTCGAAAATTCCATTAATATGACAGAAATTATCTTTTCTATCTATGCTATAAATTCTTGAAGAATTCAATTTATATTGCTATACTATAAATGAATAGTTAATACTGGATGCATGAAAATAATTGTTTATCTAATTTGAAACGAAAGGATACATATCGAGAGTTGCGGACCATAGGGCACTGCTAAAACCAATTAAGATTCGAAATTGAGGAGTGGGATAACAGGCTAACTATGGTAGCTGGGCTCACTGAAAAAAAACGACGCCTACGTTCTTTTAGGCATAAAGGAAGAAAAAGCACAAAATGAAAAAAAGAAGGAAAAAAATTAAGGTACAGACTTATATAGTAGAAATTAATTAGAATGCGTTCGACCCTTGTTCAAGCAAATTTTTTAGTGGTGTGCACCTAATTACGTTAACTTTGCAATAGTGAAGTACCTTCTTACATCATTTCTAATATAATATTGTCAAGATGGAGTAAACAGTTAACTACTGATGACCTGACTGCACATTTATTTCTCCTACATCCTCATACTGAACAATGAGTCTTTCCTAAATATGATGGATACGAGGTTTGGCTATTAAATAACGAGATTACTCATACAAAGAGTTTTATTTTCAAAATTCTTCTACAATTGAATGAACCCCTTTCATGTACTCCCCTCCCCTCGCCGCACACCGTTTCATTCGTTTTTTCCATTAGTTAAAGCAATGCTGTAAGTCTTCTTTTGTAAGAGCATTTAGAAGCTCCGCCGATTTTCGCTTCATCTCTTCCATCGACTAGATCTGGCTTCCTTTTAAGGTAGACTTAATTACAGAAACACAAAAAACACGAAAATACGGTGCGTGTTCGAGTATTTCAGCTTGGGCAGGTACAACGTCCTGGTGCAAGATCCATGACTTGTTTCTCTACAATTCCGGCAGTTTCTTATGAACTCGCTCTCGCAATATTGTTAGAAGTTTCAAATGGTAAGTTTAGTTTACAGTTTCACCCTCTGCAACCCATTAAGTCATTACGATGACGTTGATGTAGAAAAAATACTACAAATTTATTGCATAGATCGACTACACATCATGGACACCGAGAGACAAGTTTTTTTCAAGATAATCTCTTTTTAGGAGGATACGCTTCTCTCGACGTCTTTGCCATTTTTAGACATTTCCATAAAAAATATTATTTGTCAAATACTTCAAAATAAGTTTCTGTCTTAACGATGATGCCCCTGTTTGAACTACGTTTTTCCCCGTGAGGAAAATTTACATATTGGGCATATAAAAAAATCGCTGAGAGCTGAATCAGGTCAGTACGGTCGGTTTGATAGCACTTCGTCGCGAAAATTGAGTGACTTGGCCACGACAATTCTGGATGTGTAAGCTAGTGCTTTGTCATGATAAAACAAGACCTTTTTTACCAAATGGGGCCTCATCTCTTTCAATTTCTCATCGAATGATTCAATGAAATATTGTATTTGATTATAGTGCAATAGAAATAAACAAAATTTACAGTTCGCGATGGACGACAAAGTACTACATAAAAATAAATAGTTATCAGTAGCAAATGGTATTAGCATGAAATCGCTTAAATGATAGGTTGGTTCATGTTTAATTTTAGACAATATTACCGAAATATGTACAAGCTATCACATAAAAATAGACAGTTAAAAGATAGTTAAAATCTTAAACATCAACAACATAAAGAAAAAGAGATCGCCAATGCAAATATTTACCTTAACAAAAAGTTACGACGCTATATAATAGTCATCATAATTTTGTGTACCAATAAATGTTGATATTAATCAACAAATACTACAATAATAAAGTGTCTACTTATGCAAATTCGCACAAATTTGAAAGTAATGTGGCAACATGAAATAAAAAATCAAGTAAACGAATCAACCAAACAGTTTTAGGAATTTATTGAATTTTTAACACAATATTTTTTCCAGAACATTTTAAAAAACTAAAATGCGAATTTGAAAATAAATCGTATAAGATAACTTGGAGATGAGAATATAGATTGGGATCCAAATTCAAAAAAAGACTAAACAATATTCCTCGTTTCTTGAGTGAGTACACACACAATGGAAGTATAAGTACCAAAAGTGATACTAAATAATGTCTAAATCCTTTATAAAATAAGTGAGGTGAATATCTTATAAATGTATAAATATATGCTTATAGAAAGTCGCAGCTGATAATAAATTATAATTTCTAAATATGCTGTTAAAAACATATTATTAGCATCGTGAAATACAACGATTCAGAATGTAATTAAAGTATTACAATAGAAAAAAATAACTCGTAATTGCTGTTTTAAAAGGGAAAAAATAACAGCTTACTACCAATGAAACAAATGACTTTTATTGTGTCAAAATCACATTGTGTAATTAAAGGAATTGTTCAGATCCTCGGCCGAAGTCTATCGGCCATTTTGTCGGATAATTAGCCGCCTGTAAGTGCAAGGTCGACGACTTCGGAAAATCCATCATGCGAATTTTGGTAAAGAGGGGAGAGATAGGTATGGTGCGCTCACAGGCTCAGTAAAATTTTAAAGTTAATAGAACGACAGTGTGCTGTTTTTTGTTTCACTTTGTTTCGAGTTTTTGGCAGTGGTTGATTTGGTTTTTTTGTGTCTGTGATATCTTGGTCATTTCTGAGGCGGTGAGTACTCTACTTTATCTTTCTCCCTCATCCTCCGCGCATTTATTTTGTTTTATTTCCAATTGTATGTCGCTAAAAGCCTCGCTCGATTCTCCAGACTGTACAGTCGGAGCTAAGTGACGGTTGTTACGCACAACAATCGCCGCTTGAATTTTAGTTATTTAGTTATTTCTTTTCTTGTCGTTCATTGATTGTCTAGTCGTGTAAATTTTTTCTTTTTTTATTTTGTTTTTTTTGTTTTTTATTTAATAAATGCAGCTTTAATTTTGTAACTCTATTTAATCGCCCCATCGACTTACCTCTCTGTGACCTCTTAAGGCCGCAGCTCGTTATCGTGCGCAAGGCCAATTTGTGCCTCCTACCTTCCCCTTTTTTATCATTCTTTTTTTATCTATTTATTTAAACGCGTCGAGCGGAGTTTCCTCTTTTAGTATAAGTAAATTCCTTCCTTAAGGCCCTTTTTTGCGTTACAGGATCCATAGGCAGCTAAAACTGGAATTCCTGCTGTTTAATCTTAACATGGATAATAAATTGCTTTTAAATCAAACAATCTGTAGAATTTCACGTATAACAATATGCGTACCAAAATGTGCAGTCTAAAGCAGACTAAAATTATTCTTGCTTAAGTAGTAGAAAATGAACTTAAAAAAATGAAAAAAAAATATGATAACGTTGAAACTGAAAAAGAAATGGGTTCAGATAAAATAAAAGTACCTGCAAATATAAGTAATTCAAAATTGAGTTTGAATTGTGAATGAATTAAATTAATCGATATAAAAACTTCATTTTAGATGAGATCAAATATTATAAGAGCCATGCTAATATTGCAAATTATAGATTCTAGTTAAGATAAAAAAATCATTTGAAACTACAATAATCGATCAGTCTTCTTTTAATTTGAGAATTTTTCTTTTCTTTGTGAAAATATATTATACGTAGTTACACAATGTCTACAAACAATTTGAAAAACATTATTTCTGATATTTCTGTTCATGTTATGTTCTCCGATTTTTATGGAATTCAAGTTTCCAAAGTTTTTGTACAATTAAAGAATACCCACCACCATTAATATTACAATGTTTGAAAATTTTCAAATCTATTTTAACATGATTACTTATCAGAAAAATTGGAGTCTTAGAACTTTTATATTTATAGCTTATATCATTAGGGCACTATAACTGTAATTAAAAGCAAGATAAGAAAGTAAAACACAAATTCAAAAATAACGTGAAAAACTTGAATAGAAATATATTGTAACACTCGGAAGACATTACAAAACTAATTAAATTAAGAGTGTATTTTTGGTCGCAGTGTTTTACCTCTAATAACCGGGAAATCAATCTGTTTATTTTCAAGAATAATCCTACTCAGGATAGATGGTAGATTGAAGGAAATGGTAAGGCGATTCTCTCGTACTGCACTATAATAGACGCACGTCAGAGAGACCTTAGCCAAGATTTGGTTTGATAGAATTATTTTGAATGTAGATAGTGCTCGATTCAACAAGCACCGATCTACATTCGATAAAAATCTAAATATGTTACTACAAAAGCGATAGAGAAAAGAGACTAAGTTCAAATTAGAATATTTATTGTTTGACTTACTACTTTAGATGATATCTCTCTCTCTCTCTCTCTCTCTCTCTCTCTCTCTTACAAGTCAGAGTTGGATTTAATTTTGGAACTGGATTCGAACTGTCTGTACATTTTATAACCCTCAACGTGCTTCCCTACTCTTAGAGTTTTCCGCGTCCTCTTTGAGCCAGGCCCTTATCCAATTAGGCCAATGATGGAGGAGATGATTTCTTTCGTTAGCTTAATTGAAGAAATCTTAGCGTGGGCGGATAGAAAAATGGTACATTTTTCTTTTAGGAGAAAATGTAAATTGAAATTAATTTTTTAACTAATTAATTGAATAGTTCTAACGATTAAAATTGACAGGAGATAGAGATATTTATTGTTTACAATTTGGTGACGTAATATTATTACAAAAAAAATTATTGACGCTACGATAAATATTAGTTGGTTAGTCGTGGTTACTTGTTTATGTCTTATAGATTCTAGGAGACCGAATATGGTTGTTACAAATATAAAAAGCAGCTTACAATTTGCGAAAATGACAAGAAACAACCGCAGTTATAATTATTAATATTGTTGTTTTATGCAAATGTTTAACGGATATTTTGCATCAATATGCGTTGTGTGATTTTGGCCGCAGCTGGAAAAGATAATTTTTCTAACTTTACGTATTTGAGAAATTTCATTAGCGTGGGACTATGGCGTATCATCAAGAAGGTCCGTTTTGTGAGTTTTCGGAAAAAACTAACTTGCTTATCGGTGGGTATGGTTTTTCCGTGAGGCTTTTCGTAATGAAGTGGATCACTTTAAACTTTTCTCACGCTCAGAAATGATTAAACAGTCGTTGTAAACAGATAACATCAGAAAGTATGATTAAGCGATAGAGGTCCATGACCTCATAAAAATCTAATTTTGACCACGTGTTTAACAGTAGCGGATGTTACAATATTTTCAACGATATAATAAATTCTTGAAGTAATCTATAAAATCTCAGAATATCCTTTCTTGAGGTGTCTTCATGTTGAGACTTTACAAATGGTTGATTTAGGCCTGTTAAAATCGATAGCTTTTTTTTTTAAATAATAGTGTCAAGTATTCACGGCGAACCTTCTGAATATTGATGGCATCTTAGATTCTGCTAAAAGTATTTTTTTAGGGGTTATTTT
Source organism: Chouioia cunea (assembly GCA_030064505.1). NCBI lineage: Eukaryota > Metazoa > Arthropoda > Insecta > Hymenoptera > Eulophidae > Chouioia > Chouioia cunea. Next base: position 1,696,973 of record JAOPFQ010000006.1, on the reverse strand, counting down.
CCAAAAGCCGAGCGCTAATCTAATGGTATTGTATTGTATATCTTCTAGGTTTTTTTGTTAGTCCTCGCGTGTAGGATAGTACATTGATATTCCGTAATCTAAAATAGATTTTATATAGTATTTATATAAGGTAAAAAGAGTGGATGAATTCGCTCTACATCAGGAACCTCATAAGTATTCGATAATATTAGATGCTTTTCAATATCGTGACTTGTCTTTATTTAAATTAAGTAAAAATAAGAGTTTATAGTCAAAAACTTTCAAGGAATCTGGAGGATTCGCTGGATGTAACTTAAATCGCTCACTTGGATAGACTTTCCGGTTCGATATTTCAATTATTGAAGTGTATAAAAATGGATTTTGAGGTGTAACAATTAATTAAATGTCCTTAAGGTTGTTTTTAATTTAATTTAGCGCTTTTTGTAAGGAGGTCAAACTGATGGAGTATAATTTAATGTTATCTGCAAGTTGAGATATCGATACTCGATTTGAGATGTTTTTATCAATATTGGCAACAAAAAGTACTTATAATTTGCATTCGCTGAACTCATTGGCGTATATAAATCTTCCCACCGTAATGCAGCTAATAAATTTTATTAATATGAGTAGATAGCCATTATTTTCAAGTTTAGCCATCAGAATTATAATATTTACGTTATCAAATGCCTCTTTTACATCTAAAAATGCGATATATATGCCTTATTTTACGCAGAGCTATCTGTACAATAATTGTTCAATTTAACAGATTGTTGTTATACGATTGCTCCTTGCGAAACCCACTTTGATTATTTGGTAGTATGTTTTGTCTTTTAATCCATCATTGACATTTATTTTTAATTAAAATTTCGAATAGTTTACAAAGTACAGAAGTATGTGCGACAGGAATATAGTTTTTATTATCAATTTTGGCAATCAGATGTATATAATTTTTTCCAGTTTGTCAGAAAGTCGCTAAAATTTTATATTTTACGTCATATATATGTAGAAGAAGTTTGTATTTGATTGGTAACTTTTCTAATGTGCCGTTTTCGAAAGTTTCTATATGATCTAAGCCTAGCGATGAATCAGTGTTCCGAGAATCCAAAGTATAATTAAATTTGGCGAATTTAAAAGAACTTTCGAAGAAATCATTTGTTTGGCATTTAGGAAAGAACCTAGGGTCGGATAGCGCCTTTATTAGTGGGCAGAGTTTTTTGAAAGCTTCTAGCTTTTTATGAAGCTGAAAGATTTCAGGCATGTGTGAACCATTAACTTTAATCCACTTATCTTTTTAATTTTTTAAATATCTTATAAAAGTAAGATATCTTTTTATCTTCTCTAAAAAATACCGAAATTTGTAATATCATCATATATAACGTACTAAATGTTTTTGGAGTTTTCAAAATTTGCTATGAAACATCAGTGCAAACCCATATCTGTTTGAAATTAAACGTAAATATTTTGAATTTAAATAATGTAAAAGTGAATCGCGTGATGTCCGATTACACTAAATTGCTTCACACATAGCGATTACAGGAAACGTCGTTTTAGACTCAATCGAAACTTACATCAAGTTACAGGCCTATAAATTTATATGAACTACCTTTTGATGGACTTCATAGAAAAGTTCAGATTAGTTATGCCTATAAATAAAAAAAAAAACACTTCTAAATACAAATTTTGATTAAGGTAATACTTACAAAGACTGTATAAGGCCGTGCTTTTATAACAAGAAATATGCGTGGGACTTTATTGTGATGATCAACCGCCTAAGAGCGGATCATTACAATTTCAATGTTTTACCAGGAAGAATTTTAATAATAAAATAGCCAAGTGGCCCATGCTCTTTGATTATCAGGATACTGACTCCCTATTATGGGGTTACCCCTTATTTGCAGATCAAAGACTGACAATGATCCAGGAGTTTTCACAATGAAATCGACAGTCTCTTTTATCTATAAAAACTTTTATTAAAAAACTCAGTATTGCTGCATATTCCTACTTAGTTAACTTGATCAAAAATGTTCTTTATGTATTTAGAATTCTTCCTGTACAACCGTAATGATCTGAATGTTTTATTGTAAAATAATCCAATTTTATATCACATGCTACCTGCGCATGCATAATTAACGACGCAGCGTTGCACAGGTCGAGGGAGCATCCACGTGCGATTATACTATTTGAGAAGAGTGTACGGACATCTCATCAAAAACCGACTACATGTAGATGCATGTCCGTTTCATCAGTTTTACGTCGGCCCCTGCCTAGTGCCAGATCCACAATTGGGATATCTGGTGCATGTGTTTCAAAAAACGAGGCGGCGAGGCGTTGATGCTCGCGATCTAAAGAGGATCCCAGCCGTCGGTGAGCATATTGTTGCTATGCCATCCCAAAAACGGCGGCACGGGAGTCGCATAGCCATAAGGTGCACGAAGACGTTATTGGCACACCGTTTCTCGTCATTTGAGTTTGAAAGCTTCTTTCTGGAAAGCTCTGAGACGAGCTCCAGCAGAGAGTCTTTTCGCAGAAAGCCACCCTCACGAAGAGGTAACGACGAGGACTTGGGACCCAGGAGGAAACGTTCGCATCAAAAGAGGAAGCACAGACGTCGAAATATGTACGGTGTGAAGAACAACGGTGTCAGTACCCTCCTTGCCTTCCGTCTACAGTTCATAGGAGAAAACGGTTTGGGCAATGAGAGTTTCTTCATATTAGTTAGGAAATGTCAAGAGTTTTATGACATTCCAGACCAGAAAATGTTTGTCGCTTTACATGCATTTTAAGGCATTATAGAAGGCCGTCCTCAGAGAAAATACAGTTCGCGGAATACCTGGCCATCGAGCGTTAACGTACCTAACGCATCAACGATAATTGTTTATTTTAAATGTGTATAGGTAGTCCAATACGCAAATAACTGCGGGGCCAGGCCAAACAATCAGGTTGGGTGTTATCGAAAGTATGGCACTCCGAATTGTTTGTTCTAGACCTGCGAAACCAACTTGGTGGACGAGTGGGTAAAAGAGCATGCGGAGACGACAAATCGCCCAACGACCTCTGCAGGAGAGCAGGGTCAATGCGATAGGGAGCAGGAGATAGGAAACTACAGAAATGATCATTTAGCGATTGGTTAGCCAACAACGACCATCTGTTGCTAGCCTCTCTACTGATCCAGCTATACAGGAAATCGAGGAAAGGAATCGGTCGCTGGTTAGCACCATGGTGGCTTCACTGGTGGTACTGGTGAGCGATAAGGCTAAAAGGGAGGTAATGAGGCAATAGGTGTAACCTATTGCCTCATTACCTGGACCGACTGCTGCAGCTGTCTGGGACAACCTTTCGAGAGGGGCCAATGGTGTGAATGAGGTATGGTAGCGAAGGCACTAGATAGACTGGCGCCTGCACCCTCTTGTTCACCTTCAGTCGGCATCGGGCGGCTGGGGTGAGGTCGCCGAATTCACTACTACGTATCTCTTCGAAAAAATGGGGTGCTTATCCCGCGGAAGTGGCTTCATCCACTATTATTGTTGAGCTCACTGTACCCACCCGAGCAGCCCATTCACCCGGTGTCGGCTATCAAGGCGTCATTGTTGACTGCGGCCAGGGGTTTTGACCGTCCCTAACGATTTTGTCGAAGTGGTTCTCAGATGGTATTGGGCTATGGATGAGGAGTAGCTGGGGTATTTCCCTTTTTGCGTCTCCAACCAGGTACCCCATTTCAGCTAAGAGGGCGTCATCGGTGCGGCCTGTGCTTTATAGAAGCGGTTAACCGATACCCAGGAGGTTGAGTTATGGAATCGCGCCCAGCCTATGGTGCCTCTGTTTCTAAAGATATTAGATGGTCGGCCATTTCCTGCTTTTTTATGAGCAGATGAGCGACCACATGCCGTGAGAGCTGTCATGTCCTTCCGGGAACGTCAACTTTAGAGGCGGCTGGAACGGGACTCTTGGTCCTTTAATAGAACACATAGGCCATTTTTACAGCTTATACAGCCAAGCGCTGGTCAAAGTTTAACGACTAATCAGTATTCGTTATATGTTAGGTAGGTGTTTTATTTTAATTTGAGAGTTATGTAAGACACTGTCAGTTTTGTTTTTACGAGAAGTGTTGCGTGGTCGAGTGCGTAAATTGAGTTTTGATTTGGTTAGTTTATGCTGTAGGACTATCATAGAATTTGGCAAGTACCTTTCATCTCTCTCTCTCTCTCTCTCTCTCTCTCTCTCTCTCTCTCTATGTGTGTCAACATTGTATGTTTTTTGCCTTCGTTGGCGACTCTAGGCTATAAAGCCAAAGTACTTCGACGGCCGTTTGCACTTCAAGCGCATGAATCGGAGCAAAGTCTTCGATCTTATTCATATTTGGTACATCTATATTTGGTCTATATGAAGATCATACTTGTAACATCTTTTACACTGAAATAATTAATTAAAAAGTTTTTAACAATTAAAAAACAAACAACTTTTTTTAATGCAATAACTTGAAAACTATTAATCGAATCTGCATGATTTTTTGTAAACATTCGCGGGAAAGATTATATTCTGAGAAGATATACATATATATTTATTAATAAAAAAAGATAAATAATTATAATAAATGTTTGCGATTTTCATTGAAAAGTGTATATTCTATTTTGAAAATGTTTGTTGCAATCAATTCTTTGAAAATATTGTTTAATAACCAGTAATAACATTTTATGGACTTTTAATAGGATCTGGGTTAATGACCTTTCAAATAAAACGCTACCTAAGGCGCTCAGCAGGGAGATAGGACAAATAGATGCGATGACATTATCCCGAAACTTTTCTGTTTTTCAGTTCTTTAAGTCAGTACTACGATCCGTATATTATATCATCGGAATTGATATCAGTATAAAAAACCTCATATTTACTCAAATTAATCGAAATGAGATGAAATGTAATATTTCATATAACTTTTAGAAAATATTCGTTCATTATAAGAAATCTATTTTCCAAGTGTAGTTAGAAATAAACAATTTAGTTATATCATGTTAATTAATCAAGAGATATCAGGAAAATAAAATTAAAATACTCGATTATTTAATAAAAATATATTATTTTCTAATATTACAATCATTAAAATTATTACAATATATCTTAAAAATGTGTTCATGAATTAATTGTAAAAATTTAATATAAAAGTTAAATAAATAAAAGTCATACGAATATTCACTCAACTATTTATTTAAATTTATTTTGTAGTTTTTTAATAGCATAATATCAAGAATTTGAAGTTCTTTTTTACAATTAACTACTTTGTATTTTTTTATTTGTAGAAATGGATGCGTTATACAAAATGTACTATTGATATTCAATGTTTTATTTAATACCAATGATAATTTTTTGTAAATTTCTGTATGCTCTATCATCGTACAGTAAACAAATTTTGTACCAGATATGGCTTTTTGAACTCATTTATATAATTCATCAGCAAAAAAAAAATTCTTACATTTGTATTTCGCAGTAACTGGCGTTACCAGTTAGTATTTTCACTGTTCCATCAAGTTCATCAATTTTCATGGCAACTTGTAAAAACAGTGCGATTTAGCTTCAATTCTGCATGTAATACAATGAAAAACCAAAGTTAAAAACTTTTTCTTTATTCTTATACTAGCTTGTAGCTCCATCAGAAACATGAATAGTTTTTATAACCTTATTCTCATATCTATTTTTATGTCTTCAATAAAATTCTGATGGAACAATACAGCGGCATTCACGTAATGTTTCGTATTTTCCGAAATGACTGATTTTTTTGTTGATTTTTGACCCGATTTGTCCGTAGTTATACTCCCAAGAATGGTATGATGAGGACGGTTGCCAACCTGAAATTGAGTTTTGAAATTGATGGAGTGGTGAGAGGCATTGAGGTGTGTACAGTACTAGAGGATCTCGCTTATAAGATCTATCTAGGTACGGAATTCTAAGACGGTTACAATTTAGTTATAGATTGTGGCAACCACGTTAGGCGTGTAGGCGACCGTGCCAATTGGCATGTATTTGCAGAGAGGAGACACGATAATGTATAATTTTCCCTGCAAGACTCGCCATAAAAGACCAACTTTGACTGCAGAGATTGCTGGGTTATCGTTATTGAAAAATAACAAGAAAGACATAATTAGCCGGTTAGTACAGAGGGTAATACCAAAGAAGTCATCGGCATTCACGAGCCTAATAAAGCACGTGATAGAGGTCATAGATGAGCGGCCTAAGAAGGCAGCGCCTTGCCGGTACTCTGAGCCCATACTTGGCTTCATGAGAGAGAAAGTTAAGGAATGGTGGGAGAAAGGCTTAATTAAGTCCTCCAAGAGTAGTTGGAGTTGCGTACCTGTGATGGTCCGTAAACAAGATGGATCAAACAGGTTTTGTATCGACTTTCGTGAGCTGAATAAAGTCACGAAGGTCGACGTGTATCCATCGCCGAGTGTGGACAGTAATTTGCGATAATTTGCGAGGAGCAATGTATATTTCAAAAATCGATTTATATAGTGCCTACCTACAAATTGGCATGGCAGAGTCGAGTAAGAAGTATATGGCTTTTCCTGTTCATAGCTATGGGTTATGGGAATTTGAGAGGATGCCCTTTGGCTTGATGAACGCAGGCGCTACGTTCAACCGATTTATGAATACCCTTTTTCGACCAGAGTTCGAGCCGTACGTTTTCAAGTATCTAGATGACTTGATAATAGTGAGCGGCACGTTTTCTGACCACCTAATCTGGCTCGAACTGGCGTGAAAGAGGCTAGTAGAGAATGACCTAGAGGTAAATTTGGAGAAGAACGAATTCGGTTGCTCATCGGTAATATTTCTCGGTTATTTCCTCGATGCTAAGGGTTTAAGTCCTGATCCAGATCGAGTTAAACCTGTCCTCGAATACCCAATGGCAGGAAATGTGAAACAGCTCAGGCGTTTCTTAAGCATAGTTAGATGGTACACCAAATTCATTGAGCATGAGAGCGACATGAAGGTGCACGAAGCTAATAAAAAAAGATAGGGTTTGGAATTGGGGCCCGGAGCAACAGGAGGCCTTCGAGGAGCTAAAAATTGCTTTAATTCGGGCTCCTGCTGTGCTCGCAAGGCCAGATTTTAACAAGGAATTCTTCATCCTTTCTGCTATGCTAGTATAATGTTCAATGAGCATGAGCGCAATTACTCGGTATCGAAAATCAAATAATTAGGGCTCTTGTTCACCATCAAGAAGTTTCGACCATACATTGAGGGTACGAAATTCACGGCAGTAACCGAGCACACCGCTTTGACTTGGCTCAGGAACAAAAAAGATCCTGCTGGCCGACTCGCGAGATCGATTCTCAAACAGCAACAGTGGAATTTCGAGATAGTGTATCGCAAAAGAGCAATGCATTATATGCCAGATGTACTGTCTAGCGAATTCGAGGTCAAAGCGGAAAATCGCAGTGTTCGAGGGGGTAAACGACCCTTGGTATCTGAGGTGAATGACTGACGTAACAACGCGCCCAGAGAAATATCCTGACTGGAAGATTGAGGAGGAAGTGTTGTATCGTTAGACACGAAATTACCTTCACGACCACATTACGTATAAAGAAGAACAATGGCGATTGGTGGTACCAAGCGAATTCCGTGAGCGCGTGTTAAAAGATGCACACTGTGAGGCGTCAGCTGGATACCTTAGCATGGAAATAATCTATGACAAGGTAGTATGAGAATACTCTTGGCCAGTTGTGTGGTATGATGTAAGCGATTTCGTATAGCGTTGTCAAGAGTGCCAGAGGTTCAAAGTTGAGCAAAAAGCTCCTTCGGGCCTTATGGGGAGACGTTTGGTGGAGCGACCGTGGACAGTGGTTGTGACTAATGTAGAACTGCCAAGAAGTAAAAATCGGTATTACGACCGAGACCGTCGAGATATGCGTTTTGCCGTTGGGATCTTTTATTTATATTTATATTTTTCTTTGCGTGTGTTAGGCTTTGCTCGGATAACCTGGTTAATTAGCCGGAGCTTGGCGACGGCTGTTTTTTTTATTTTTATAATTGTCGCCGAAATTCAATTCTTTTTATTTTTTTTATCGTTTGCGCTTTAGTTTTTTTTTATTTTTATTTTATAATAACGTTTCTCTGTATTTGTAATCGCGCGTACTTTTATTTAACGCCTGTTTATTCACTTGTCCTTGACCTTTCAAGGCCATTAATCGCCTGGCTCACGTTAGGCCGCATCGCGTCTCTTACCTTCCCCTTTCTCTTTTATTATTTGCGGTTAGCGAATTTCAACGCGATTGAGAAAGCCTTCCTTTATAATAAAGGTAAGTTTTCCCTCTTCTCCCCGGAATTAGAGTTGTCGCGTGCAAGTGTCATCTCTTCGCATCATATCGCATCATATCGGTGCGCGAGTCACTTGGTGCCCTGTCGCACTAAAGAAACGAAAATATTGTGCACCTTTCTCATCCCTTATCTTTTTTCATCCCGCGTGAGCACACAAGTTAGGAGTACATTCTGTCCGTTTTTTCTCTTATTTCATATTTTTCGTCGCTCTGTTTCCTATATTGCTACCTTCCTAAAATATATTGATAACAGCATATCTGTACAAAGGAATCAGAGCGTCATAGTATGCATTTTAAATAAAATTTTAGATATGCGATTTGAGAATTTTTAAAATAAAGATCAGGAATAATTTTAGAATATTATAAAATATTATATTCTTTTAATATGATACGTAATAAATATAAAAAAATATGTTGGCCAAATCATTGTTATATTTTATAAGTAATGCCAAATTATGATATTAGAACTACCTTGGGATCAACCTTCTAAGACATGCCCTGAATATGCTGCGTGGAGAGCTGGAAACTTTAAGTGCTTAACGCCTTGGAAAAAATTCAACAATCCAGATTTATTATTCATTCAAATGATATTGAAGCATATTCCGTCTGAAAGATTTTCTATTGTTGATATAAAACGAGATTCTTGGTTTAATCTTGGGCTTGATTCAGGTAAATATATTGACTTAAGTTAACTATTGATTACTATAATGATTTAAAATTTACGTTTTAAATCAATAATAAAATAATAACAGTTTCAACAAAGTACTTTCTTAAAGAGTGAAAAGAATTATAAAATTTTGTGGTAAGAAATATTGAAATAGCTATGCATAGTATAGACATAATTACTATGACAAAGAATTTAAACGAAATCAAATTCCATTGTTCAAATTAATCAAATAAGGTGGCTGCATCCTTACAATTTAATAAGTAAAATAGTTATGTCATGAAAATAAGTTGCACAAAATGTAATAAATTGTTGTTTTGCGATATATCAGTTAGCATTATTATGTTCAAAATTAACATGAGTACATTCTGTTCTGTTAAATTTTATGTCATTTTGTAAAATTATTAGTTTTAAAAGAACCAGTTTCAGTTATATTTAAAAATTAAGAAGAACAAAATTAATTAAAGTTCATTGAAATAATATATTTAAGAATTCACGTGAGCTAATATTACTTCATTAAGAACTTTAGATTCATTTAAGAAACGTAGTTTATACGAGGAAAGCGCTTCGTTGCAAAAACGATTATTTACTGCGAAAAAAGAAAACAAATAGATTCAGAATGCACATCATGAATGTTTTTATTCATTAATAAATTAAATAAATAATGTTTCAATTTCTACTTACTTGCCAAATGTTGATTTTATTTGATTATATTTAAAATAATGGATATAATTCAAATCAAAGTAAGACGAATTTTTCTTACAATATTATATTCAGGTACATTAATACCGTTGAGCTTTGAACCCTAGTGTGTTGTAACCCGTAATTCAAATGTTAACCTCAATTTAAAAATCTAAAAACGCTATATCGTGCAAATAGCATTAAATCCGTATTAAAGCAAACGAGTTAAAATTTATTTTATGAGGCTATCGGACGAGCAAATCTCTTCTCTTCAATTTAGTTAACTTACCAATACTATAATCTATGATATTACAACACTAGACACCCATACCCCAATTTCCTTAACTCTCGACCCGTGTGAGCATAGGTTCGATAATAACAATTATATATGTATAAAAATACGTTAGTTTTACTTAAAAAAACATTCTCAAAATTCGAATAGTAATTATTTTTTCCGTATTAGAGATCAAGTTTTAGTAACGAGATAACGATTTAGTTCGTACATTTAAGGACCTTTTTATTTTTTAAATATAATACGTGCAAGATTACGTTTGAATCGCAGGCTACTTCTTGATTGAATAGCAATATCGTGAGATGCTGAGAATAGGTTTATTACTTTTTCCGTGTCAGATATCAAGTTTGAGTAGCGGGTTAATAATTAAATTTCTTGTGGATCGTATACATTTACATTTATCTTTTACGTTGTTATTTATCAAAAAGAATTTAGTCTCTGTGCTGATACATTTTTTTATATTTACGGGAAATTTGAAGTAAAAGCTTACCGTCGATTGACAAGTGAGTCATTAAAATCAATTTACAAATTTTAATTACTTTTTTACATGAATTTTGAGTTGCGTTTTATTGATCTAGCAGGAATCAACGGTTTAGGAACACTTGCATCTTTTGTCTCGTTTGAAAGAAATCATTTGCACCTCTGCTTACAAAGACAGAATCTTTTACTTTTAAAGCAGTTTAGTTTTCGCATTTGAACGAGTATCATACTGCTATTAAGAAGTGACTTCTGGAATTAGTTTCCTTAAATAATTTATTCAACTTGTTCTTCTCGTGAATTTGTACCCGCCTAGTTTACTTATTATGATGGCTTCAATGAAGCGACTACCAGTTTTAAATTTAGTTCCTACGGAAGTTAACGAACCATTCGTGCTAGAGGAACTATAAATTAATGAAGCTCAGAAAAAGAAAATGATAGTTAAACTGATAGCGAAGAGAATTAATATTTGCAATATGTAGTAAACTTAAGACTTCAGAAACATTAGATTAAAAGAAGTTTGATGACCTCATAAGAGATTTGGGATTAGGCAATGATGAATCCGAGTATCTGTTGCCTCATTGAAAACGAAATACTTGTTGTAGAAGGGGACTAAGAATGATTCGAAAATTTTTCACCACAGTTGACAAAACAAAAATTATTTGACATAACGTACAGAAATAAGAAAGACAGGGAAAGACACAACAGATGTCAATCATTAACACTAGGCCATTAATTAATATAGTGCATAATTTTATATAGTATTTTTGACAAAATGTTTTCATAAAATAGCAGTAAAAAATGAATTTTAATAAAATATGACAAATAAAGAAATACTATAGTTCATTGAATACAGTTTTAATCTTTTGTTAACAGATCACAAGGACTCGCATTCCAAACAGTTCATAGATGATAATAAGTTTATCAAAATGCAGACACGGACGCTTTGTTTTTCCCAGCCTGAACTTCCACCAGTAGGCATCAGTAATTTAACAAGTATGAAATTAAATGATAGAACAGGTTTGTCATTTTCACAACCAACATGTGTAGAAGATTTATTAGTTTCCAGTCAACTACAACCAATCAATACACAAACAAGCCAGGTAGGATAGAATCCGCATAATATTCCAATATATATTTGCCATTAAAATAACTAATTTACTTTTATTATTACAAGGGTACCTTTCAAAATTTAGTTCGACGAATGACACGTTTCTTCGTTACCACAAGCTGTCAAAATACTGTGAAAGTAATAACAGAATGTTTAGTAAAAGAAAATTATAATTACCGCATTAATGATATTGGAACGGTAAAGTATATTTCATATATATATATATATACAGCTATATGTATAATCATAAAAATTGTTTCTTCCTACCCTTTTTAATACTGTTTTGCAATATTTTATAAAATCATGATATAACTCAAATAAATTTATAATGTTATTCAGCTATTACATCTCCCCTTTAACTTACATTAAAAAGAAAACTTTTACAATAACCTAAATATACCATATTACTACAACCAGCGGCTCTCGACCACGACCTTTGATATCATTCCGTTATAATGTATATTATATCAGTATTTCTATTAATCAATAACATTTTAAATCTCGAACTTTTAAAAATCGTAAATATAAAAATTAAAACAAAACTAAAATGAAAGTTAAACCACGAATACTGACATTATAAACCATACATACTGTTTGAGGACGAGATGAGGTTGAAGGAGAGGCGGTGAGCATAAACAATCGGTGGTGATTTCAGTTGTCTTCTTTATTGACGCACTTGTATACTTTACTCTATTTCGCTCGCAGCAGCACATTTAGACGCTCTCACGAGAGTAAAAAGGAAACTGGCTCATTCAGCGGTGGAGAGAGCGCTTCGCGGGGTCACAGCGATACGTGTTGGATTTTCCGGCCTGAATCAGCACTTCAGAAATTCCCTGCGCACACACATACCGGTCCAGGCCGACGATTGCCCAAACATCCCGCCCGCCTCGTTCCAGGAACGAAGATATGAAAAGATGACTCAATCCTGCGCCGACGCATCCAATGCTGGAGGTGGTTCGGCCGTTGGGAGGACGAGTAACCTTGCGATGCTCACGGCCGGGGAAAGGAGGTGGTAGACGCTCCGATGAAGAAGTGGCTAGGGGTGAGGGCGTCGAGATCCCCGAGATCCCCTGTCGGGGGACCAGAGGACGGCTGTTGATAGTCATTTCGATCGCTGCGAGAAGAGTGGTGAACTCCTCATAGGTGAGGCGTCCGGGGGCAGCAATCCGCGTGAGATAAGCCTTCATCAACTTCACCCCGGCCTCCCACAGTCTTCCGAAATACGGTGCAGAGGGGGGGGGGGGTGAATATCCAGGAAACTCTTGAGCGAAGGAGCCCACCACTAAATCACAGTCGAGCTCGGCTTTCTGGAGAAGACGATACATATATATATCGACGACGAAGTTCGAGGCAGGCTCCCCGGAAGTTGGTGCCTTTGTCGATTCAAATCTCGGTCGGCCTTCCTCGACAGCTGATGAATCATTTGAGAGCTCCGAGGAAGCTGGCAGTGGTGAGGTCCCCCACTAGCTCAAGGTGGATGGCCTTGGTGCTCAGGCATACGAACAAAGCGACGTAGCCTTTGAGGGTGGGTTGGCCTCTTTCCTTGCTTCTGCAAATGGGGAAAGGCCCGGCGTAGTCGACTCCGTACTTGCTGAACGGTCAAGACGGGGTAACCCGCTCGGGAGAGAGTCGTGCCATCCCCTGGGTGGACGTTCGAGTGGCGGCGCGGACGCACACGAGGCAGCGCCTGATGTACCCTGTACGATGCGTATAGATTTACACGCTATTTTCTACATAAAGTTTAGTCGATTTGAAATAACATATGTCAAATGTAATTTAAGAATATATGACAAATATTGAAAAAGAGAAACCACGTCGCATTTTCTCTTTGGATAAAACAAAAGAGCTGGATGCTCAATGTGCGAGTTGCAACTCGCTTTTGTTTTTTCAGTCAGTCAATAGTAGAAGTTCGAACGAGCAACATCTTAGCTCTCAAAAATAAAGACTTAAGTTTATCCGACACACTCCAAAAATTATTTCAGCTTTATCATCAATATCAATTAATCAAAAGGAACACACGGAATATATCTCTCGTGAATTAGTTTTCCGAGAGATGTACTAACGTCAGTACACACCCCTTGACCCGCGCCTTGCCCCCGGTGATCCACGCCTTCTGGAGCACGCGAACAAACTGGCTTGGAACCCCCTGTGGAGGTTGCGTTCGTGGGTCCAGCGGATAATGAGCTGAGCGATATGCGATCGACCGTCCAGGAGTACAGGGTGCGCACATCGTACGAGAGCATGGAGTTGTCGAGGCGATCTGCCACCCGCAGTGTTTTCTTGCTGTCTAGGAAGAGGCCCAGGGGTTTGAGGGCGGTGTAGAAACGTATCGTCTTCTCGTAGTACAGCGTGTGGATCTCAGCGGAAAACGTCTCCAGTGCCCAGAACCGCTGGACCAGATCAAGTAGCTTCTCATGATTGAGCTCCGGCGCGCAAAAGTGGCGCAGGCACGGGCGGAAGACAGGTCTGTCGTATGCAGTCCCGGGAAACGCCCAGTCAGCGTCCATCCGAAGATGATATTCTGGACCAAGAGATAGTCGAGACACTTCACGCCTATCTTCATGACGCAGTGATATACGTCCGTCCCCAGGACGGCATCCACCCCTTAGGCCTGCCCCAGAGGGGTTCCGCCGCTGCTTTTCCAATTGAGGGCGGTGCGGAGGATCGCCAGTGAGGGCGACCTTAGATCCGAGCCTTTCTCCCTGGAAACGGTCAGGGTAATGGCGGCTTGAAGGCGGGGTAATTTCGGCTGCGGGTTGTCCGCCGGCTCCGGGGCGCCGGGTCATTGATCCGTTGGTCCGGTCGCCTTGTGGATGAGGGTATGATGCGCTCCAGCACAACTCAGGCAGGTGCTATATGATGGACAGTTCGTGACGACGTGGTTGCCTAGGCAGTTGAAACACAGCCCATACTCCATTACCAGTGGCCAATGTAGTGCGCCTCTTTGCACGCAGGGCATCCGCCCTTACTTGGTCACAAGCCGGTGGCACGGGCTCGAATCTGCCGTGAACTCGAGGGCTTGATACCCATCCCCACAAGACCTGTCGAAGGAGGAGTTACCTGTAGGTTTATCGCGGGCGGATGAACGGAACAAAGAGTGCGGTATCGTTGCTGGAGGAAGTCGATCAGCCACTCGAAGGAAGGCACACATCCGTCCTGGACGGCCACCTCGAATTCTTCATTCCAGGCTCGGCGGGTAGCAGTGTCCATCGCCTTGCTGCTCAGGTGGACCAGCCAGTCTTCCCAATTATGCACGATAATCGCGTGAGCGGGACCCCGTCGGTGAGCTTTGATGGCCGGACCGTCGACGTGATGGGAGTAATACTAGGCGCGGTCGCGGCGAGGAGACGATTGCGGCGATCTATGAGGATGCCCTTTCTCTTGGCGCAGAGATCCTCGGCTATGAGGTAGTCGTCTTGGCGGAGGTACTCCTCCGCCAGGTCTCCCTCGAACGTCAGGAGTCATACGTGGTTGCTGCAAAAGTCCCCCCAATAGTCCTCTAACAACGAGAGCCGGATCTCGATCGTTCGCAGTCGTTAGAGATCATGCGTTACTGCGACATCGATCGAATCCTTCCATTCCCGGTTGATCGGCTGAGCGCGTGCCGATGCGTCGCGCAGGTCGCCTGGGATCTGTGCGGCTCGAGCACTCACGATCTGCCATGTCCGTAGTTGCCTGCTTTGGCGAGAGTCCAACACTCTACCGTCAGCTAGGCGGGCAGATGGTCGAGTGACCATACGCGAGGGGGTAGTGAGGAGGATGAGGTCTCGCCTGCTCCTCACCATCGCCAGCTCGAGATCCGTCCGTCCGACCCAATTCCAGCCCAGCTGCTCGCACTGAAGCTTTTGCCGTTGCCCGAGCGCTCGTCGACTGCGGCTGCCCGCTGTGACGTTCACCGTGAGAATCGCTATCTAGGAGCGCCGCTGACTGCCTTACGAATAACTAGATCAACTTAGAGCAATTTAAGAATTTTCAAATTAATAATTTGATATAAAATTATCAACAAAATGGGTTTTAAAATGGCCCTCTCAAAATTCTATTTTACCAAGCACGTGATACAATGACTTTTTTCAGACAAATTAAAAAAAACCGTAATCGTTATACTTAAATAACGATTACACTATTGTATAAAAGCCTCATTGTTATGATTTAACCATAACTCAATTTATTTTTAAACTATTTTTAAATATTAATAAAGATGTATATCCAGGTTAAAATAGTCACTTCGTATGTATAATATTTTATACGATAATGTGATTTTAGGCTGAAACAAAGAAATTTTATTCCCGCATGTCATAGATTAATGATTCTATTAGTAAAATCGAACGACCATATTACCATGTTTCACGTAAAAGATGTTTCAATTGAAACGACGTTATTTTGGGTAAATTACTCTATATACAATATTATTATATTATAATATCTTCTACAAGACACCTTTTTTTATTATCATCTCATATAGTATAATATATGTTGATAATCACTTATAATTTATGCATTGTACGTCAAACAACATATCATGAAATTACTAGTGCAACTAATAAAAAGAAATCGCGTTGGTTAATGAGAAAAAATATCGGTCTGTTTTACGGAGGTATGAAATACGAATTCAGGGTGAACACCTATGATCCCTTCCATAAAGACTACATTTCTAAAAATAGTATTATTCCGGTGGTTTGAAACCTAGTTAAAATATAATAAAAAGTGTATACAGTTGTAATTAAATTGCATTGTATTTGCGTTTTTGCTTTAAATGAATATCGAATCTGTCCAAAAACTAGGAATAATGTTCGCCGTTGATTGATTTACTCTTTTCAGAATAGTCCATATGAATGATATCGGGTACATACTCAATTTGTAGTCATCCCTTGGTCTTTCTTAGTGCTCGTTTACCTGGAGAAATCCAATTTCTTTATGGTTTCTTGGTCTTTGTTGTGTTGTAGTGAATTAATGTTATATCTGTAGTTACAATATAGTGCAACAAATCATTTAATTTGCGAATATCGCCAAATAATCTTTTAATGTGGTTACATGGTTTTGCTTAAAGAATTATGATATCCATCACGCAAATAACTTTTTAGTGTCCATATATCCATATAAAATGTAATATATCCGCTCAGTTGAGATGCCTGTGCCTCGCTCATCTCGCGCCCTTCATTTTCATGAAGTAATTTTGGGCTACTTGGACGTTCGGTGCCAGACCACAACAAAACTCAGTAAACCACTTCTTTACTATTGAAATCGATAATGAAAAGTTCCCATAGAGGTTATTAAGCATTTCCTTAATTTAGGTAATAGTTTTTGTTACAAAGGAATGCTTGATACACGAACTTTACTTTTTACAAGCTTGTTATCATTCATGAGGTCGTCCGCTTTTAATTGCCGTCAAACCAAATCTATTTGACGAGAGGAGTATTTCATTTTATTTTATTGTGCAGGAAACTCAAAAAGTTACTATCTTACCAATCTGCCCTCGTAGCGAACTTAATCTAAAAATTGTCTAATTATAAAATAAGTGGAAAAACCTACCCGTAAAACAAAGGATGTAAATGTATCGTTATAACAATCAAATAATGAGTAAAATACTACGAAAGCCTAAGCTTTCGGGTACTTAGCCTTTCAAACTACAAACAAAAAAATTACTTACTGGACTAGACAAATGATTTTTCTACCGTTTATTGTTCCTTAAACCACAGTATTAATAAGGAATCTTTCTCTTTCTCTTTCCAATAACTTGGTTATCAATTCGTGAAATAATTACTAGAAAAGAGTTCAATGCAAATCACCTTTGGTCGGGTTCTAGATTATCCACCTATTTCCAAGAGGGGGGAAACTGATCTCACAATAATCCAATCCCTTCCTACACGCGATATGGTAACGAATCCAACTCCTACTAAAAACTCATCAGTATATTAAAGTAATATTAATACTCTCTTTAGAGATAACATTAAGACTGCTTTAATAACCAATCTGAAATATCTTGATTTAATTACATATTTAAACTATGCAGAAGTTTTATTTCATGCCAAATTCGAATAACTATTTAAGGTTTATAATTCTTTGAAAGAAAACGTGTTTACTTTCATCGAGCGCAGTATTAGTTATTGCTGTAACAGATATGCTACATTTAATAATCCATATATCCAGGATGGCTATATTCCGCTAAGAGATGACAAGTAATTGATGTATTACGACACCAATCATCTTTGCGGGTGAAGTACGATAGAGCCTCTTCCACAGGGTGTTTCTGATTGGTACAAGATTGATAATCCATATTTTTTTTCAATGTTTCTGACAACTCGCTCGTTGGATATATAATAGAAGTGTATTTAAAGTATCCAGCAGAATTTCACGATGTGCACAGAGATATTTCATTCTTCTCAGAACATAAATCTGCTCCATGATCCAAATAGAAGAAACTTATGACTACCTACGTTATTTAATTCATTACAGAGTATTTACACAAGCATTGTCTCATGTTTTGCGTCTCAAAATAGTTCATCGTATATTGAACAGAGTCTATGGCTCAAAAAATATGTCGACCTAAATAGCTAGATGTGAAAACGAATCATGAATGAATTTTAATAATGTATTATACTGTAAGAGGATGAAGAATGGAAAAAAGTACATTGACGTCAAACTAGTAAATAAGTAGGTGGGTCGGTATGGCGTCGAAGCTCTTATACCTTAACGGGATTTTCACAACAGTGATATTTATAACAGTGATCTTGTGAATAGAAATCTCTGTAAGAAAACCCATATACATTGGTCTTACCGTTTTGGACTTGTTCAAGACTGTCATATATATCGTTTTGACTAAGATTATATATGTAGTTGTGTGGGAGAGCGTTAAAAGCTCTTGTACATCGACACAGACAGTCTAGCATACGGGATGAGCAATGTGAATATGTACGATGTATACGAAATGATATTCACGAGTTTGATATTTCCGATTATGCTGAATTAAATTTATTCAATATTCCACGAGCTAATAAGAAAATTGTAGGCTCGATGAAAAAAGAAAGCAATGGAGAGTTTGGAGTTTGTTTGACGTAGAAACACAATGTATGCAATATGAGTGCAGAATAAGAATACCACCAAAAAGACAAAATGTGTCGAAAGGTCTGTACTAATAGTACTGTCACGTTTAAAAACAAATTAGATTACGTCATTATCAACTGTATAGCGAGAGTCTCACAAAGATCGCGCTTAGTGCCCATGATAACAAACGCATTTTATTACCCAGAACAAGTGAAACACTTTCATGGGGTCATTATACTATTCCACTGATTGAGAGAAGAGAGATAGATGCATTGGAAATGCTCGCTGTTAACGAGCAGCCAAATTCTGAAAATAGTGGAGAAATAGAGAACAAAGTTGAAGTGGGGAACGTTTCACATACGTCTTCATCTCAACATTCAGGGTTCATTCTTTCAGAGAAAAAGTTGCCTACAATAATAACTAGCGAACCACAGCAGTCGTCTTTCGAGCGCGATATAAGTCAGCAACCACAACCTCTTCCATCGAGAAAAAGATAGATAGTTGAGATTGAATTCGCTCCTAAAATTAGAAAGTATAGCGATTAATTATCACACTACTTTTGTATATTTAAAGTAAATATGCTAATTTATTACTTGTTTTTTCCTTAAAATATATTACAACGATTTTAAATTCCTAATTTGTATTTCATATGAAGCTGAAAATGCTAAATATGATTGTACATAGAGATATTTAATTATGTTTAAATGTATTAAAATACTAGGAATTGATTTTCTTTCAAATGAATTGAATGAATAGTATAACGAGTATTGTTATTATGAAAAACAATGTTTTTTATATAGAACGCACACACTGTAGAAAAAATAAATAATAATGATTTACGACTATGTTCAAAGACATGATTATAAATATGCCCTTGACTGTTCAAAGCTATACTTAGAGAATTCATAAAAATCACTTTTACTTGAAAAATACAAATGATTGATTCGTCAAAAATTATGTTTAAATATAATTTATTATATTACGTTTGAAAAGACGTGCTTCTTAGCATATAACATAAAAAAGTACAAGTAAATTACGTTTATCTAAAAAAATTCGAATTCATATACAATTTATATACCATAAAAATGTATCCTTCATATTGAGTATCTAATTTCATATTATTCATAAAAAATACTTTACTTATTCAAAAAACTTAAAAATCATTTTTCATCTGTAAGACTGAAAAAAAACATTTGAAAAAATATTAATAACAAAGTTTTAAAAATTATTAATTTTACACATCAATACTTGTGTAAGTATTAGTATTATTTGTTGAGTGTACAAAAAATAGAAAAACGATAGTTTTATGAGTCGGAAAGGAGTATTGAAGAGTGAAAAGAGGCGATGCGCAATGTATCGTTATCGTAAATAGATACATATCGATACACTAATAATGAGGTATATATATATACAAGCATTCAAATATGTCGGTAATACATTGCGGATGTGTACGTGCACTCATTCTTACGGACAGTATAGGATACACTCGATAGCAAGACATATTCACACTCTTAATTATCTGTTTACATACACCCATAGTAAGAATGTTAACTACGTGTATTAATCTTATTGAAAATCGCCAGATGAGAGTTCAATTAAGATGCCAACTGAGATCTCATCAAAATCGATTATGATATGACGTCTATTCTACTAATTCATCTGAAATTTCAGAATATCAGAGTGACTTTGATATTGCTAAATAACTGTACAGATATTTTTTTACTATAAATAACTGAAACAGTATTGCGAATATCATGAATGCAGATGGTTTTTATACCTGTGATGCAATTTTAGATTATTAGAATATCAATTCGAGATTATAAATTACTAATACTACTAAGAACTATATAGTAATTACAAAAAATACATGTGTATCGTTCAAACTCAAAACAGTATAATTGAAGCTAATCCGCACTCATCTACTGTATAAGAACTTTTTAAAATATGTAGACGCATACCGGTTAAGTGGTTTCGTGTTGACGTTCATTTATTCCAGCCCTAGCAAATAACTATTCATAAGGTGTTGTGGAAAAATTTACTAATTTTCTGAATGCTATTTTGCTTAAATTCGGGATTAAAACTTCTTTCAATCTCCAGTATTAAAGTATATTTTCTCTTCTTTCTAGATGAGGTAATTTAAAATAAGTCTCCAGTTCATAGTCCAATTCAGTAGCATTTACTTCAAATATCCTATCGTTTTTTGATTTACTAAGCTTCAACGAACTTGCTAAATATTCATTGTTTTATCACATTTAATTGCATCAATGAACTTTGTTGCAAAAGTTTTTAATTGAGTTTCAATTGTTTTAATTCGCTATCTATTTCATGGATAGCGTTATATAAGATAGCTTTGTAAACCTTGGATCCGAAATAGTTAAACAAGTGAATACAAAATATTTTTCAACTGGGTGAGTTATTTTGCCTATTTCAACTTTTTTACAATGCTTTCAGATTACACCGACTTTCTTAGTCCTACAACAAATTATTACTTTTGTCAAAAAGTTATTTATATAGTTTTTAATTAACTAACAGTATTCCTTTGGATGTTTCAAAAATATTTTACTGATATGTGTTGCTATTGAGATTTTCCAAAAAAATAAATACGAGTAATAGTAGTTCAATTTTGATGGGAGTAAGTCTGCATGTCGACGAAATCGGCTGGCCAGGTCTCATCTATAGTGTGAACGGCATACTTGCATTAAAGATAATTACACCTTGTTGATTTGTGAAGCTCTTCGAAGACTGCAATATTTCATCATTAATGATGACCATTGGTTGATTGATTGTCTTGTATATTCTATATGTCTGTTTTTATTTCAATTTTGATATATTTATAGAATAATAGTCGAGATCTTTTCGATATTTTCTATAATTGATACCCCTATCCTTATCAATCCCCAAAAATCAATATTTAATATCCAACCAGTATTTTATACACAATTCTTTCAAGTTGTTATGCGTCATATCCAAGTTCACATGATCGCCATAAACATGTTTCAGATTTGCTGCGTCTTGACGAAAAATTGCTAATAAATCAACGATATTTCTTTTAAGATGTTTAAAAATTCGAGTTTACGTTTGAGAGAGATAAAAATGATCGACACTTCTATGTCTATCTATACAAAAGAATACACGAACATTGTCCTGTTTTTCGCATGTAATATCCTTGATCGTCTTAATTAAGTTTAGTAATGCATGTTTGAGATCAATCATTGTCTCGTACTCTTTGGATGGAAAATATTGTACTCTGTCTATAACTTCAACAATTGTTTCAGTAATTTATACTTTGGTTGGCTGAGAGATTTCGAGTAAACATAAACATTTTTTAATCTAACTGTATCGGGGTGCGTAGCAATTGCTGAGCGACTATAAGATTTATCACAGTTTGATAAATTAAAAAAATCAGTTCGAATATTATTGGGAAGTAAATCTCCATGGTGCTTTGGACATTCATCTTCTTGCACAATTACATTAAAATTTTCTATGAGAAGCTTTATAATTTGCTCTTTGAGATATAATTACGTTTTCATATGACAGCTAACCAGTTGTATATATAAGTCCATCTTTTATAACTTTGAACAATTGTCGTATGATAGACTTTGTAAACAGATAATCGTATGCTATAAAAGCGACTAGGATCTGGATTGGTTAACAACATCATTAATAAATTTCCATTTGAATTTCACATTCCAGACTATCAATACTGTGATTCAGGTACAAAATTAATTAAACGTCTAGCTCGAGGTGATACAAATATTAATCCACTTGACACAGTTTGTAGAAAACTCGATACAGCATACACAAAAAAGCTTGGTGTCACGTTTTTGCGAAAGATTCTAGTGTAAGTGAAAAAGCAGCCGCTTTTGTTATAATGAAAGCTATAAAATTTAAATTTAAGCTTAGTATAAGGTTAAAAAAAATGAGAAAGCAAATTGCAAGCACGAGGACTTTGAAAAACATAAAAAAATACTAATAAACCAACTAAACTGAGTAAAATAATTGAAGCAGACGCTTCTGCGAACAGTCATTACAACAGTAATATCCAAAATTTTAATCTACGATAATGGTCTTTGGCTAAGCTTTGAAATAAGCTCATGCAATTCAGACACAACAACGAAAAAAAGTTGTTAACAATGCTGGTTGGATAAATGTAGAAGAAATTACATATAAAATACTCAATGAATCTAGTCACTTTGATTTGTTTATTTTATTAAGGTTAATTCTCGGATTTGCCGAAGACTATCCCAAGATTATAGAAAATGCTAAACATAAACTAATTCTCGTTAGATCGAATCCTGATCTAAATGCTGTTACTCAAACGAGAAAACTAACTAATCTAGTGGAAATTTTAGAAGACTTTAAGATCGAATGATTCATGCCGTATGTGAGCGCGTTGAGTACATATAAAATTGGTATGCTTGATTCTTTAAAAAAAAGGGCTATTTCAATGAGTTTTCGCAGTTGAGAATTATACGCGTATTCAATGTTTCTTATGAATAAAAAACACGTTTGAACAGTGAAGGCCACAAACGAATTAGAAAAGCCACATTTGTGTTACCTTAGCCTTGCAAACAAGTCGAAAAATTATAAAAGAGCTAATGCAAGTCGATTCGAGTATTATAATATTAGAAATACGAAACTAATTCTCAATACTACCCATACGAAAATCTCAATATTGATGTACAGAAAAACCAATACTCATTTTGTATGATATGTATGTCAATTTTCATACTATGGTACAGACTCTAACCCATTGCTAAGAAGAAGAGAGTATGTAAATTACATGCTACTCATAGTAATCAATTAATTTAAACAAAATGAGTCATTGAATAGCACTCCAGTCGATGTGCTTTAAAACAAAAGAAAATATTTCTAGAAGCACTACAACTTCCTGTCTCATTCCAAATGATCGCATTATACAACATAATACAATAACTGGAGATGTGAGAAAACTTATTTAACCCTTTGCGGCATACATTTTTCAGAGGAATGAATTTTCATAGTAATTGGCATACAGGGGTTTCTAGGGTCGCTGATCATGAATCTGAGCACAGATGTTGAAAATTCAAAATGGCAGCTCCAAAATGGAAGCTAAAATCTTTAATTTCTTTGAATATATTCATGAAGATTGGTATACAGGGATTTTTGGATTCTCTGATCTTGAATCTGAATTCTACATGGCAAATATTTCGAATATTGACGTATCAAAAAATAGAGGAAATTCACGTGAAGCCTGTAATCAAAAAATTCATCGAACAGAGAATTTTGTCAATATTTATAAATTATCATAACCTGTGTTACGCAAAATGGAAATGGAAATCGCTGATATTCCTAGCGATACGGAGTCTGTCGATGGACTTGGTGATTCAGATCAAGACGAGGACAACATGAATATGAAAATACAAGGTGAATTTGAAGAGAATGAAAGTAATAATGATTCAGATAAAGATAAAGAATGTTCTGGCGGTGAAGTATGGAAGAAAAAAAACAAAGAGATGATAATCCATTCACTACTGATTTTGGGCCAAATATCCCTACAACGTACAATTGCCATTAGAAATTTTTTTATGTTTATTTAAAATTGCTTCTTAAAGTATCATTCATAAAAGATAGAGAAAGAAAGTGAAGAGTTGAATGAATTTCACCAATACCCATTTTCAGAAACATATTCATAGAAATTTAAAATTTCCCTGAAATCTTGGAGCCTTCAATTTGAATTTTCAAAATCTGAGTTCAGATTCGCAATCAGTGACCCCAAAAACCCCTGTATACCAATTTTCATAAAAAAATTCAAAAAATTCAAAATTTTAAAACCCTTGTATATCTATCTTCATAAAGATATAGCTGAAAGTTCCGTCATAAATGCATTTTTTTGCAAAACAGGCTCTTTTTTAGACTTTGTTTATAAATATGCAACGCGACTCCTTATCTAAAATGGGGGAAGTGAGAAAACTCATCTATTCTAAGGGAAGGCTCCCTCATTCGCGTTGAAATTCAATATAAAAAATTGCTGCAAACAAAATGAAAAAGGGGAAGGTAAGAAGCGCGAAATGACTTTATGTGGGCCAGGTAATTAATGACCTTGAGAGGTCAAGGAAAGGTGAACAGGCAAGGCGTAAAATAACAATAACGGAATTGCAGAGAAAACGAAATTTATTAAAGAAAAGAGAAAGAAAATTAAGGTGCAAACAAAATTAATACAAAAAAAAGGAAAAATCAGCGACGGTTATTGTTTAAAATCAAATGGCCGTCGCCAGGCTCCGGTTGTACAGCCAGGAAGTCCGAGCGAGGCTCAACGCACGCAAAGGCCGCAACAAAAAAAGGAAAATTTATAATAATGCACGGAGGGAGATAAAAGACAAAATTCTGCGACACTCACCGGCTCAGCAGACTGCCTCGAATATAAAAAAAAAACAAAACACCGCACACATCGGTCACAACACTTCAGAAACCAAACAAAAAAACTAAAACAAACTAATAGCTCTCTTCCCTCTCCGCGCCGGAAATTCGCGACGAATTTTGTGAGTCAGTCATCGTTATGTTATGCAATACTTTAATTTGAATAGTTATAGCCCAACCGATGTCAAAGCGGAGCTCGATTCCACTTTAAATAAGTCTGCTCTTTTGTTAGAAATAAAATATTGGGTGGCAGAGTTTAAACATCAACGTATGAGCTACTAAATCGAATATAATAGCGTTTGGTCAATTAAGATGCTAGTGCCAAAAATTATGCCAAAAAATTCGCAAAGTGGTATTGCATGAACATCGACTAAACGTGCGCGAGTTAGCACATATGGTAGGTATTTCAAAAAATATACATTGTATACTGACTTAAAATTAGGATCGAAAGGTGTGTATCAGCTCCAAAGAAGATGAAGATCATTCCATCTGTAGGCAAGATCACGATATCAGTTTTTAAATACGCGTGAATTAATCTTCATTGATTATCGTTCAAAGGAAAAAACGATCAATTATGAGTATTATGCAAATTTAGCAAAAGGAGGATTTTTGTTTTATGAAGATATATAACTATTTATATATCTATTATTGTGATGGCCAAAAGTAAAAAAAATTAAATATTCGATTACTTTCTCATACACTCTATTTAGAAAATTTGACCTCTTCAGATTATTTTCAATTTCTACAATTGAAAAATAGCTCACTGGTAAGAGACTTGCCAACGATGACGAAATAAAGGTTCTGTTGGTGGCTATTTTGTGGAGCTCGACGATTCTCGCTATAAATAAGGCATCGAAACTATGGAACAGCGTTGGGAAATGTATTGAACTAAAAATAGATTATGTAGAGGAATAAAGATATGTTTACCGACATATTTTGTTTTCATTGTTCGGTCGAGTATTTCTGGAACTACCCTCGTATAAGTAAACAGAGCTAATAATCCCTCGGTTAATGGATCTACGGTTTATTTTACAGTACGATCCAAACCATTAGAAGAGATGCGGTGTTGATTTTGGCCCAGGAATCAAATATTGGTCTTTCACATGAGTGTTTGATGTTTTATAGCAGAACCATCGCGACTGTCCTTTCGTGATTATCATCATCAACGGCAAAGATGTTTAAATTATTTAAAATATCCGTAGTTCAATTTAAAAATTACCCTAGGTATTGAATTTCTCTGGGTAATTTAAATATCTTTTTTACATCTATCTACCATAGTACACAATTATTTGATTTTTAATGTTGATTCTAATAACGTATAGTTTCGCTATTTCGCATATCAATTTAAATACAAATTTTTTATCCATAAAAACTAATCATTAAATGACTAGGTTCTTGCTTGAGCATCATTTACCATGTCATTTATTATTAAATTGGTAACAAACCGACGAAATTAATGATAAAGTTTGGAACCCACTAGATATTAATGAAAAACTTAATATTGATGGTCGTAAGAATTATACTTGAAAGAACAATCATACTAGGAAGTTTGATAAGAAATTATAAGTCAAATAATAATATCTTATAAGTTCATCTGAGAAACATGGTTATGTTCCTTTACAGAGAAAAGGTCTGAGATTTTAGTAATTTATTTCCCTAACAATTTAAAAATTCTAAAAAATATTAGTAACTTCTGAGAGGGGGGGGGGGAGGGGGAGAACTGTAAGTGTCACACAACATGTTTGACAGAATTCGAATTAAGTATACTAGTTATATATAATTTTTGGCAAAGATAGTAATTCTAAGTAACTACGTTAATAAGAACCCCATTGACAGCGTAGAGCAGGCCTATGTGTTCTTATAATAAATGTATTTTGCTTGTGGTTACATTTTATTGAATAAGTACTACTGCTTGTCTATATGCAGATTTAGTGATCTAAGAACTAATGTATCATTGCTATTCTACTAAATACAATAACGTATTACCAAAATGCTGGCTTGGAAAGAATTGAACAATGTCGTTACAAGTTGATTATAAATCCGGTGTCAGAATTGCCTATTCGGTTTGTAGTTTTTATTATATTGTCATTTAAAATCTCTCATATGGTTTGACATACTTTTATAAGTTTGTTTTTAAAAAAAATTCAATTTAATGAGCCGTAATCAAATTAAAATCGAACAAATAAATATAGTTAAGATTTTTGTAATTTGCAGATCAGTGGAGTTTTTTTAAAGCTTAGATTCTTTATCATATAAAAATTCTTTAACATATAAAAAAAATGAAAAAATTTTCTATATACTTTACTATCCTAAATCAAAAAGAAATTCCAATGTTTTGAAGACTTTTTCAAAATAAGCTTGTGGAGGTAAACAACGTTTAAATAATATTCATTGTAATTATTATTATTATTATTATTATTATTATTATTATTATTATTATTATTATTATTATTATTATTATTAATATTATGTCCTGCTTTAAAATGTATCTTATTTATTTTATATTTCAAAACTTTCAAAAATAACTAGGTTTAAATTTATTTCAGATAACAATTACTGGTACAGATAAAAGAAAAATGCCATTAGTATTCAAAATTAATATCCTTGACATGGATAATAAAACATTAGTAGATTTTCGTCTTTCCAAGGGATGTGGAATTGAGTTCAAGAAAGAATTTGTTAAAGTAAAATTTCTTGTTGACAACATAATATTAAGAGCATGTAATAAATAACTTTTTTGATAAGTCCATAGAATGTCCGTTTAGTTATTATTTTTGAATAATAAGATGTATAATGACGTAGTGTTATCCATATCAAACATAAAAGGTTGACAATATTACTTTTGCAATTTTTTTATACGTTCACTCAATGAACCGATGTCGTTCACAACCATTTCTAGATTTTTAGTAAAATTTGTTTGCATTCCTTCTAACAATATTTTATTATTCATCA
Organism: Chouioia cunea; assembly: GCA_030064505.1. Lineage (NCBI taxonomy): Eukaryota > Metazoa > Arthropoda > Insecta > Hymenoptera > Eulophidae > Chouioia > Chouioia cunea. The sequence continues at coordinate 1,669,071 of JAOPFQ010000006.1, read as the reverse complement.
AAGATCCATTGATGTACTGTTGCAGTTCCTCTAATTCCTTGAGTTGGTTTATGAAATCAGCTGCTGTAAATAAAATAACCATTGAAAAAGGTTTCAGAATTAATATTATTTTTAATTAGACTATATTGAATAAAATAGCTTAAATAAAAGCATAAGAAAATATCGAATCTATATTAAGTTGTATTATTTGAAAATAGTACTGAAAAGAGATCCCGGTATAATAATTATGAAACTTATTTTCTATATTAATAGCTTGTTACTGTGTGAATTTTATTACATATACATCTATTTCAAGAATAACATCAAAATTTTTTAACCATAACAATTTGTCGAAGTTGTCTAATTTACTATCTGTCCACTATTCACTCTGGATATTAAATTAAATCAAACTTAAAGTAAACAAATAAAAGAAGATTTGGTCGCTGCATAGTTTTGAAGAATTTGTTTCATCAGAAAATAAAAATGAAAAAAGGGAAATATAAGATATGCGCTTTGTTTACAAATTGAATTAATTCGTCACATACATTTACATAGATTTTACACTTTCTTCGTGTTAATCAAATAACAATGACCTAATAGGTAAATTGTCTGAGAATGAAGATGACAATATAGAAAAAATCTACACATAGTCACCTTTGTGTACAGAAGTTTTAATTTGTCATTTTCACGGTACAAGCTCTTGTCTGTGCTATTTCTTTTCGATGCCTCTATTATACTTATGTGTACTTATTATTCATACTCTAGTCATCGGTGAACTACTAATAGATAAGAATAATATAAAAATTACAATTATTTATTGTATAAAACAAAAATTACTATATACGTAAAAGTAAATGTTATTAGGTATTTTATAAAGTACAATTTATTTTCACGAAAGAACACTAAACTGAATTCATTTCTATGTTCATACTCATTTAAAGGAAACAATTATCAATAACATTTCTTATGGTTTGATTTGCAGAAACTCGTATTTCCTAATAATAACTAACAAAGAAAAAAACAATGTGTAGCAACTATTGAGGCTTTGCGCTTCAAATTAAGATTTTCATCCGACGACTTTCAACGCTGGTGATGACAAATGGTAATGGTGAATTACTTTGAAACGATTACACTACTGTATTTATGAAGAGAGTAATATTGAATCAATAAACGATCGTTTATTGACTGGATTCCCTATGCTAATTGGATATTAGGCTGTTCATGAGTGATCTCGTTATTCTGTCTATCGCCGCTGTTTTCATTATTTTTACTTTGCACATTTTCTTTTTTAATATTTGTTTTGAAGAGATATAAAGAGCGTTGACATAACTTTTGGCCAAATGAAGTATATATGTATGTCAGAGAGAAAAATTTACTGGTGCAAAAAAGTACCAAAATTCAGACACAACAATTATTTCCGAACAATGAGGCCAATCGGCATATTGTTTGTTCAAAGAATAATATCATTTATGGCTGTGTAATGGTGTCGTACTAATGAAATTTTTCCGTACCCCTTTTTCTCTTTACGTAAATTCTGTGATCGCTTATCCTGGCGTTATATCACCTGTCACATATACGGTTGTAGAGACTGTAATTTTAACTACGTTCGCTACGTTACGCATCTCATTAATCTTTTCCAATGGTAAATTGATAACTTCTTCCTCTTATCCTTCCAGTTTATTAGTGTTTTACTTCTTTCATTGAAGATATTCTTAAATATATTTATACTAATCTATCATGCATAAACTGAGAATCGTATCTATATTATTCCTTGTATGACCAAAGATAATACTCGGTTTACTTACCACTACAAATCACGAACTTTAAATTTTCTATTTCATTTTATAATACATCACGTGATGCTCCGCTTTATTAGCCTATTCAAGCACTGTATTTTTATTTTTTAGTTTTTTAATTCTTCTGAATATGGCTGTCTAAGGTGGTTGCTTCCAAAATATAGCAAAAGTATAATTCATCGATATATGACCGACTGCGGCTTGTACGTAAAATGCGTTCTTTGGCATGAGAAATTTAGATCATCATTTCTTTCAGATATACATCTATAACTTGGTTTGTGGACTTCTCTCCGTTATATGACAGGGAAAGCTCCGGATTATCAAACCTCGTTATTCTTTCATACAGTATCTTCTCGATTATCTTTAGATTCGTCTTTTTTATTAGAGCGTCCTCGATCAACGTGTGAAAGGATCCAAAAATATGCAATGTGGTGATTTATTCTAGGCGCGGGCACTTCGTAAAAATTATTTAAAAAGAGAAGATTACAGGATACGACGATTTGAGCAAATTCGATTGTAACTTACTGGATCTATGAAGAGCGAGAGAGGGGGGGGGGAAGCAAATGTAAATTTAACAAAAGGAATAACTGTTACTATATTGTAATATATTTTTCTAAAAGCGGTTATTATATATGCGTCTGTAATATTTAAATTATTATCGTTAATATAATCAGTATTTAATGTTCTCTACTGTGAAAAGCTCAACTTCATATGCCAGACGAGGAGCAGACTGTTTCAATGATCTTTGAGGATACTAATTGTTGTCGTTTATCCTTTTTACTGTCGGTTTCCATTGATGACTACCAAGTTGCCTTGATAATAACTAAAGAAGGTTGACTACTTGAATTATCTTCCTCGTGAGATGGGGGTCCTGCTTTGTATGATGATCTTTCTTTTGAGAGTCTCATTGTTGTTGCTTGTGAGTATTTTCGAAAATTTCTGGTAATATATTGAGATAGATATTATTATTTTACTTGTCGATCATTGCGTTCTTTCCATATTATTGACTACCTTTGGCATTTGATTTTGATCACTTGCAGTTACTTTATTTCTAGTTTCTCTATTACAATATCCTACATATAGGCGAATTCTGAGGTTGAGATACATACAGCCATTAAGCGACGCACTACGCCACCAGTTCTTGAGTAAATTTCAAGTTATATCTCTCCTAGGTATGAAATCCAAGCAAAGGAGCAACTGGAGGTTATGTCTTCAAATAAATACTTACAAAGATCTGTACAATTAAAACCAAACAATGTAACAGTAATAGTTAAAATAACAGTGAGATAGATTAAAATTTATCATTTTCATGCAAGATTTATATAATTTACAAATAATAGTAGTTTGGGACAAATTTTTTGTTTACTTTTATACGTGGTAGTGGCAATAATCTTCATTATCTATGCCTAAACTAATTTAAAAATACTATGAAACGATGGTATTGGAATTATCAAGATTCAAAGAGTCCCACTTTCAATATAAATTATTCTCATTTTTTTTAGTTACGTAGAAACTAGTCAATTTACAATAATTCATCGTATGAAGTCCAGATTTTTACAAAAAGTAATTTAATAGATACTATTAAGTTATAACCTTGATACAATCTATCTTAATAATTTAGGTAAATCTTGATTAGTTAAATACAAGCAAATATATTAAAAAAGCTTAATATCTAATTATAATTCGATTTAAATGAAATTTTATCAGTACTATTGTAAAGATTATTAAATAATCTTCCTGAATCAAGTTACAAAATATTTTACGATTATACGTAAACTTTTCATAAGAAAGAACTAATAATTTTGAGGTAGAAATATTCGCTTATAATTCATTTGTTTTCTACTTTATTTTAATTTTAATAAGAGCATTGGTGATAAAAACCTTGTCTCTGTAGGTATAAACTATAACATTTGTATACAAAAATGACTAATTATTTATAATAATAATTATTAAATTATTAAAATAAAAAACTATTATCGATCTTCAAAACTGAAACTATAGAATATTTGCTACATTTGTAATCATAAAGCAAGTTATCCAATATGTTTATAGACTATAAATAAATAAAAAAATGATTGAATTCAATTTCTCTACGAAAGTAAGCTTAAACATATAAAGAAATTATATTTATATTTAATCGATGAAGAGTATTAAAGTCGACTAAAATCGCTTATTTATGTTCCTTCAAGTCTTTTAAATTAGATGGAAATAGTATTATTGTATCCCTATTAAATCTTTACTATATCTGTATTGTTTGATGACGTAGATTTTCAAATAAGGTAATAAAAGTATAATTAATGTACGTGTTATTGTTTTGAAAAATATAACCTAGGAGTTTTGCATAGCTTGATAGGATCATCACAATACATCACGTTTGATCTACTCTAACATCTCCAGTCTATTGCCATTTGATAAAACAAAAATTTTATGAAATGTGTCAAACAGGAAATATATAGTATTATCTATTTAATTTAGCTCCAACAGGAGAAACGAGTTAGTGATATTATGGAGATTATCGAATGTCGACCAATTCTTGATCGATACTCAATGCTTTATATATATATATGAGTTCACAGTCTTATTAGATGGCCGTGTCGTATTTTTCACTAAAGATGTAGTAAAGCAGTACAACTAAATACCTGTAAATCCTTATTATATGTAAAACAGCAATTTGTGTTGCTTTTGGATTTTTTTGGCCTTCAAAATGCTGGTCAAACATTCAACGATTTATTGATGAAGTCACTCGCGGATTAGATTCCATATATGATGATATTTTATTTTCTTTTTAAGTTGAATTCTTGCGGAATTTTCTTAATTTTTACGGTCGGATCGTTTCATTTTCATCAGACTTTAAAGTACCTTTATATGAGCATTAAGTATCCCGCAACATGAGAGATCACAAAAAGTACTGTACGATTCAGGGTTAGAAATAGCCTTTCAAAAATTTCAAAACAACTGTTAGCTTTTTTCTTAAGACGTGTCTGCTAGAGAATGTGCTTGGCCTACTTATTATCGTGATCTTCTTGTAGTTTGTCAATCTATTAAATAACACGCAGTTACAGAATTTACGGATTACAAACCTCTAATTTATAATTTGACCAATATTACGAAAAACTATCTCATTTTCAACTTTTATATCAACTTTTATTTATTTGGGAGTTTAGTATAGATATAAAACATATTAATGGCTTAAAGTGTTGCTGATTATTTATGAATGATATTTTGTCTCGTATTGAAAGTATTTCGAAGCCATCAAATTAGAAAATAATGAGTAACATAAACAATACTATCAAAAAAACTTGTCTTTTACATCAATAATTTAACAATGGACAAAATCAACAGTATATATTTACTGCGATATATCTCCTAACGATCGAAAATGTCTAGATTTGTGAAAGCTTCTTTGAGAAATATAGAAACTTACTCACAAAAATGTTCGCATATGTATATAATCACTGACCCACTACCACCAAAATATACTTAAAAATATTGTCTAACATTTGTTCATCAATTTACGCAATTGGCAGTAGTTTATGCACTTGTCTCTATTATGCAGCCAATAATTGTAGGTATTTTTAATAATTGAATTTCTCGTTTTTATGGTTCTCAAATATTTACCACAATTCACATTTTATATTTTCAAGAATTTTATTGAAAATTTTGATATTAAACACTTGTATACTATTCGTTAGTATCTTCATTCTAATGGTCTTATCGAAAGATGACACTCTGTTTGTTTACGATAAATTTTGATATTAATATATTTGAAGTTTTTTCCCTCGTTTTACTTGAAGTTCCTTCATATTTTGGGGAAAATGCTATCTCATGTGAATTAGTTTACGGAGGGCCACTGTATTTGCCTTACGAGATGTTCAGTAAGTAATTACACTGGAAATTCAAATGCCTCATACAATTTACTGATTAATTTGTGAGATCAGATGTCACGCTTAAGATCTACTCTTGCCTTAAAAAACTGTCAATTTCATACTTCGGTTTTCAAAAAGCTTACTATTAATGATTTTGTATTATTAAATGTGATGACAGAAGGGACATAATATATAAATAAGAATAAAAGAAAAAAAAAACAAAGTCTCTACAAAAAAAAGATTGAAATAACCTGTCTAACGTGTTGAGATTAGAAATCTCAGTTAGACACATGTAATACAATGACCTCTGTTAGAACGCTATCAGATTATGATAAGCTTCCCATAGTGTCTTTCGAAAGTTTGATAAATCAGAGAGTTGTTTTATTCGAGTAACTTCCTCAATACGGTAAATATAAGGAAATTATACATGTTTTCCATGTGACGAAATGGGAAAACTTATCAGAACGAAGAAGCGCGCGCTTAAGATTATTTTCCGTCGAATCTTATTCGTGATCCATGATAACCATAGTTCGTGAGGTGTATATAAAGGTTACTGCCCAAGGAGTAGTAGTACTACCTACCCAAAGAGTACCCGCCACAAACAATTGAGAAGCCAGGAAGCGAGCGAGCCCAGAACTTGTAAACGAGTAAGTTAAAAATAAATGTCACACTAAATAAGAATAATATTCTTCTTAGCTCGTGACCTAACCGATACCCATTTCCTAATTCCAGGCTACAGAGTTTGCCATTGTGTGTTAGTCTCAGTTAGCCTTAAAAACATTTAGCCGCTTTCCCACAAGTATTGGGGAAGTAGAGTGAACGTTGCGCTGCTAATAGGTCAGTGCAACATAAAAGTTCACTAGGAATTAAAACAATCGCGCTAATGAGTTTTCCGCAAAAGACATTTATGCGTCCTGGTCGAAAAGAAATCTTAGACCAAAAAGCATAACTAAAACTAGTGGTTGTCTCCCGACGTCACATAAAAGAACGTCCAAATTTGAAAGCTATTGAACAACCAATCCCGGTTTTTAAAAGTTTCTTAAACCTGTCTATAAAATGTTTATATTGCAAATTCATAACGAATCTATCAAAACTCTAATTGATCGTATTAAACCAATTTACATTTTTCAAGATAATAATTTCGAAAGATCGTAATCGAAACTTTTTAAAATATGACAATTTGAAAAAAATTTGTGATACTATATGCTAATCTTCATTAATTAAATATAAACAAAATAACATAATAAACTTAATATCTCATTAAATAATAGTCTAATTAAGATTTAATTTATAGAGTTAGAAAGAAAATTACACAAACTTTTGAAAATTAGTTGGAAATCAATTTTCTGTTTAATCATAAACTTTTTAGAGGATTTCAAGTCGCATCAACACCTGCCAACACCATATGATACGAATAATAATCTTACATATTTTCGCTATGGATTGGTTCTCGTAATTCATCGCGCAGTAAAATAGAGAAAGACCGGAGGCAACAGGAGGTGAGCCAGCGCGTAGTTCCTTCTCAGTGTCCCTGTACTTTGCGATGCGGCCAAGATCGCCTAGATCGCAGACTGACCGTACGAAGGAACAACGTGGCCAAGTTGGCTCGACCCAGAACAAGAAGATTAATGAAGGACGGCCTAGAACTTATCGCTTAACGGCAGATTCGTAGCTCAACGACGAGGTCGTCGTTTTGTATTGTATTGTTTTGTATTGCATTGATTGTAAGGTACGTTAGGCGCTGTCCAAGTAACAGGAATAGCATGAGATGGCCGTGGCCTCGGAACAGGCGGATGAGTTGGGAAGGGATGTCATACCTTACCAGGATGATAGCCCTGGATTGTGGCTATGTTACGAATCGTATAGACTGTGTCCCCTCGCGGTCATACCTGTCGGGAGGGTAGCGTTGCCCTAATTATGAAAATCCCAAGAGTATAAATACACTCTCTTCGTCAAGTTATCGACGTCGGCCTCCGCGAAATATGAGGAAGGCGACCAGAAGGACTGTGTCCGAAGATAACCACACAACGTGGGAGCATATAAGAAATCATTTTGCCTCAAATTGAAGTGTCTTTCTCTATTTTATCGCGCGGTGAATCACGAGAACCAGGCATCCAAAAATAGGTCAGTATGTCGCACTATTCGGTGAACTAGCACCTCCACAAATAGCAACGACGTAGACCCAGTATTAATGTACGCGTGTACATGTAAGTAAGCTAACTGTGTTACAAACAACATTAATTAAAGTGTCAATATAGATATTATAAGTAATTTAACGATTGTGGAAGATGAAGAAGAGTAGTTTTAATGAAGCATTACAAAATAAAAACTTTTTATTAAAAAAATTATTAACTAAAATAAAAAATAAGTTAGAGCGCTACAATTATCAATAATACTAATATGTTTATCAATGCTGACATAGGTAATATTCTGTATAAACATGTTAATAATTTGTTCTGCGACTTCATGGATGCTACGACAAATTTTTATAATATACAATATAGTACTTTTAATTGAGAAAATTCATTAAATGTTACCGTAAAACTAAAAACGCAAAATCATGAAAGGACATTAATGCTATCAATGAAATAGAGGATGTGACGGAAATCCTAGCCCTTGACCGGAGCTTGCCGACCATCTTATTGGTTAACTAGCCTTTCATTGATGAGAGATCGGTAACGTCTGAAAATTCGTCGTGTGAATTAAATGGAGAGGGGAGGAAGAGATAAAGCGCGTTCACCGGATTAGTGAAATTTATGATTTTGGTGAGAGAAGGTAGTAGTTGAATTCGGAAATTTGGATTTGGATTTTTGTTGGTTTTTTTATTTTCTTTTGTTGTACTTAAGTTCGTTGTTTTTGAACCAATAATTACCTGGTTTTCTCTCTCCTTCATTCTCCATATGTTGTTTTTCTTTTATTATTTTATTTTTATTTATTATTACTTAGGGCTCATTTTGTTCTCCAGACTGTATAACCGGAGCACTGTCACGGCCATTATGTAACCATCGCCACGTATAAATTTGAATTTTTTTTTACAATTTCTTTTTGATTTTGTTGTTGGTGTAATAAATTCGTTTCTTCTTAATCGCCGACGTATTTATTTTATCATTTGTCCAACTTACCTCCTCGTGACTTTTCAAGTTCATGGGTTTCTTAACGCTGCAAAAGGCCGACTTTTATGCCTCTTACTCTTCCCTTTTACTTTTCTTTTTATTTAAAAATTCAGTGCAGCGAGCGGAGCCTTCCCCTTCATCAAGAAGGTACGTGATCCCTTGCACTCGCGTTGCAAGGAAGCAAACAGTTAAATAAAAATTATCAACTGAATAAAAATGGTTAAATTACCTTTTTTGTGAAGATTACTTAAAGATAACAATCGATCAATAGTCTGTGGTAAAATTTGTGAATGATGTTCTGATTGCTTCACTAATTGGTACAATTCCAAAATCTAAAAAAATTATTTCTTATAAATTGAGTCATATTAATATAATTTACAAAAAATAAAAAATTAAATAGCAATAACATTTTATATATTAACGTTCATATACATATATTATATGTTTATATATTGGCAAAGGAGCAAACAGATATATACGTAGATGTACGATTAGAGTATTGAATATCCCCATTCATTTTTCCGGCATAAAGAAAAGTCGATTTCTGCATTTGTTATGAAAACTATAAGGTTCATCAAGGGGTAACATAAATTTTTTATATTGTGTAATGATTTGATTAACCTCTTCTCAAGACTTGAGAAATTGAGGGCATCTTGGCATCTATCGCCGTTATTTCTAACAAAATTCTATTTTTCCCTTTAGTTGAAGAACTTTGTTAATATTGAAAAATAAATCGTTGTAAAGACGGTTCAATGTTAATGTTACCTTAATCTAGTGTTAAATTAAATTTCATTATTCTAATACAAGAAGACATAGAAAATTGTTTTCAACATTTTGTCGGTTAAGTTCAACTGACTTTTTTAAGCTTTTATAGAAAAAATAACATACAAGTATTACTATTACTATTAACTTGCAAAATCGTACTAATATTTACATATTTATCGTGTTTCTGCATGAAATAGCAAGAGAATCTGTATGTTGCAAATAATTTTTGGAGTGAATAACTGTGTTTTTGTGATAATTTTTACACGAATTATTGAATACTAATTGATATGTGTAATAAAAAGTAAAAAAAAATAGTTGCACGTGAACGTAAATGTGTAATATGTGACGGGACTTTCGGCTATTGGCTCGCCCGTTGGTCCGGTGGCGTCACTAAGCGGAGTGCAAATATCAATTTTAGGGTTTAGTAACAAAAAATTCAGGGTTATTATTAGCTATATATTTGTCTAAGTTATCGTTTAATCCTACTGGTATAATTATCTTAAAAATGTTTATCATCTATTTTTACATCAAAAACTCAATGACATTATTATCACACTTTTTTTGTAGAATTATTAAAATAAAAACTAATTTAGAACAGCATTTAGATAATGTCTGCACCCGTCCTCTAATATGATAAAGAAACTAACGGATTACTGGTTTATTATTCTAACCAACTATATTAAATTGTGCTATCATACATATTTTCTTGTGAACATAAATATCCTTTCTCTCTCGAGAACCTCTAATCATTCATTTTTTTTTGTTAATAATTGATGGGCGTTCAAGATCATGCTTTGTATTTTTCTCCCGTTTCATGTTTCTGTGGAAAAAGAAAGTAGAGATAGTGAGATTTGTAATCGAATAAACTCCGGCGGAAAGGATATGAACGAGATCCTGACTATTTAAAGGTTATTTAAAGACTATTCAAAGCTATTTCGGTCTGAAGCCACAATAGTTCAATCAATCTGGCCTAATGTTAAATAAGCAAAAATTAATTCCTGGAAAAAGTGCGATCGTATGGAACACACATTTTAAAATCCAGTTTCTCTTTTTGTAAACTGGCTATAGGATAGCAAACATGGAGAAAAAAAATCAATTTTTCTAAAACAAAAAAAATTTTAGCTGTGATCGAAAAATAATAATGATGAATTTATAAAGTATAAAAAGATGTGTTAGTTAGATTTAATATAAATATCGATTCTTTCGTTACTTTTCGAACTATATCGAACCGAGATTGAACCAGGATTGGATCGAGATATTCTTCACTCGATGGAAAAAATATATATACTACAAGCGATAGATAGAAAATAGAACACATTTTTAGAGTTAGAATATTTGTTTGTTTCATTTACTATTTTTCTGGACAATCTCTTTCTGTTTCTCTCTCCTCTTACGAGTCAGAACTGAATTAATTTCTGGAGCTGGATTCGAACTGAGTCTAGTTCTACGCGCGTGCCATTTTATAACCCCCGTCGTGCTAACCTACTCTTAGAGTTTTCGGTGTCCCCTTTTCCAATTAGGCCAATCAAGGAAAAGATTTCCTTCGTTAGCCTAATTGAAGGAAACCTAACATGGACGGATGGAAAAATGGTAAATTTTTCTTTTAAGAGATGTCGCACATGGTATCGTTTTATGAATTTGCTAATTGAAGTTAACTACTTAATTAATTAGTCGAATAATTTTAGAAAATAGGTAAGACGTAGACAGAAAGATACAAATTTTAATTATTTGCATTTGGTGGCTTAATATTACAAGTAATAACAATATTGGCGTAGTAATAAGTATTAATATTGTTTAGGTGTGATTGTTTGATTTTATGTCTGTAAATTATATGAAACAAATTATGGCTATTATAAATGTAGAAACTAGTTGATAAATAGCGTCGACTAATAATAAACAACGGAGGAAATAATAATTAATATTGTTGTTTTATACAGATGTCTAATGAAAGTCTTGCATTAAAATGTGTTACGTGATTTTAGCCGCGGCCGGAAAAGATCATTTTTAAGACTTTATGGATCTGGAAAATTTCGATAACGCGGGCCATAGCGCATCATTAAGAGGATCCGTTTTATGACTTTTTCGAGAAGCCTAACGCACTTATCGGTGGGTACATTTTATCCGTGAGATTTTTCGTAAGTGAAGTGATGGTTCGGTTTAAAATGTTATCACGTTTAAGAATCGTAAACAGTTATCGAAAGCAGATGACGTTTCGAAATAGATACAAACGATAGTGATACGTAACCTCATAAAAATCTTAATTTATTTAGCCATGTTCTTGGTAGCGACGGATGTTACACCCCTACTGTAAAACGGTTATTTGAGGATTGAAATAATGAGAATAACTGTTGGTCTCGGCTATATTGTTACAGTGACGATTGATGAAGCCTATTAAGAACACTTTTTTAATAAAGATATAAGAAAAATCTATTTTGTTATATACAATGGGTGAATAAAATAGAAGACATTATTAACTGTGTAATTCGGCGAACGCTTGAATTTGTTCTTTGCTACCACTAGGCTTGGATTTTGCAGTTGGATTGGTCACTATTGGACTTGAATTTTTCAGTGATCCCAACTCCAAATTTTGTGTTGCTATTATGATTGAATTTGTCCCAAGATTAATTAATACATGTACTACGGAGCCCTAAGGCGCTCCTAATACCTTTGTCGACCAACTAAAGAATGAATGAAGTATGTACCCTCTAATGAGAATGTCAATTATTGTTTTGATGATTTGTTATTCATTATTATCGTAATTATTCCGGCGCCGAAGATTTCAAAGGTGATGAATTTTGACCATAATCGATCACAAGCTGTTCGAGTAATCCGATTTATTGTGTCCTCGTTAAATAGTTTAGAGATGGTACCATCGACATCAGTTACTATTTAGCGAGTGATTTTCTGGCTGTGTCATTAAGGATCTAAGGACGCTCGACCGGTAACATAATTCTATCCCATAGTTGAGCTAAATCTTTCTCTGTATAAATGTCACTGACGGCTAGCTCTGATGGACTTATGTAATTCCACGTAGACTTAGCAATGATTTATTGGGTCGTATCTTATACCAACTATTACCCTAAAAAGTGATAAGAAAATAGTAAGTCATTACACTCTATCAATGTACTCTTTTCTTTGAGGATGTGGATCTTTGGTGTCATAAAATATGGTTTTGTTGAATTTGGACACTGCTATTCTTGTGTAACAGTGTTCTCCATGTTGGACTACTACTTCTACTGGAATACATTTAATAATGTGGATAACTTCACCTGCTGTCACTGTCATATAACCGGGACCTTTCATGATATTATACGCAAACTCATACGGAGTTTGCGTAGCTATGGTAAGCGAATTTTTTTAGAGATTCGTGCTCTAATTTACATCATTGGAAGACTACCTCGCGATACAATACTTTCATTTGCGAGCGGATGTGTTTTTCGACATATAAAAATTTGGAATTTACATAGGCCAAAATGTCTAAATTGAAAACTGCGATGTTTTATACTATGGCAAAACTTTCTCCTTTTGTCATCTCGAAAACTACTAATTTGGGGTGTTCAGTGCGTATTATCATATAGCCGCAAACTGTTTCGCGGCCATTAGTGATAACGCAAAGGTGATATTGTTATTAGTTAAAGAATATATTGTCTGGATGTGGTCCTGGTGTGTGTCCTTCATTTTATTCGAAAACCCTTGGTAGAGGATATTCTGCTTGTTGACACTGCAGTTGTTAACGGGTAATGGTCGCTAGAAGGTATGTCCTCCAACAGGATCGATACAGGACGTGGAAGACAAGCGACAAACGATACCTATATTCGTGTGGATTTTATGGAAAGCCAACTTTACTCGAGCTATGTGGCTACTTAGCGTAATTTTGATTATGCCGTGGATGAACACGTTATCCCAGGAGCTGTAAGGGTCACTGTAGGATGTTCCACCGCACTCGCCATTTAATTTTACTGATCCAGCGAAGGTGGCAGGATAAACTGCGGTGTTATTGATCCGTAGTCCTTATACAATTTTGTTTTCATAATTAAAGATTCCGATAACATGAGCATTAATGCACGTAGACTCGGTGATCTCATGGATGGATTCGATATTCCTATTCTGCACGTAGTAGTTTTTAGACCAGACTTCACAATATACAGTTATACGGTGAATTTCTACCTTGCATAACTGTATATATTCTCTCGTGATGTTGACGGTTTGTTGTGGAACACTACATTCTCCGACGTTGAGTAAAGAAACAGTAGTGATGTTCATATGTTGGGAACCACAATCATACCCGATTATACCCATTACTACGGGGAGTAAAGAAATAAGTAAGCAAATACCTTGAATGTTAAACGTGATTAATTTTTACTGATAATTGTTCTGATAGTTGGTTCTGTAACAGATTAAAGAGTATGATTAGCAGCTTGATAATAGATGGAGTTAGAATTCGAACTCGGTAGTTTTCTTCTTTTTTTTTCTAATGGGAGTTTTTTTATTGATGTATGAAACTCTTAATCTGTTTGTGTGGACAATTTTATTAGATTTATTTATTTGTATATTTGTTTATAATTTCTAGTACTCTACGGGGACCAGTGTAATGATTCCCAAATGTTCCGAGTTTAGCGCCAGATAGCAGGAAGACATAATCTCCTACTTTAAAGTTCTCAGGGTTGATTGATTTGTCGTAGAATTTTTTTGAGCGGAATTTAGATTTGACCAATTTTTTGTAGTCAAGTTTTTCGATGCCAGTATTAAAGATTCCATGGCTAAGTCTATTATGTATCCTTTGTAGGTAGGGATTAGATCGATCGTCTTCTCTTAAAGGATCACTTGATGGTAACTGAGCGAGGCGACCAAAGACGCCTTCGTAGGGTGTGTGCTTTGTGCTTTCTTGGACACAAGTGTTATAGTTAAAGATTGTGATTTCAACCCAAGTGTCCCATTTGTGCCGTCGGCTTAAGAATGAAGTGCAATGGTCCTGATCTTTTTGATCCTGAACCTCTTGGAGATACGAGTTATTAGACTGTTCAAGAAATGTTTACCTTCATCGCTAAAAACTACTTTGGAGTGCACCGAAAATACAAATAAATTTTTTAATATATGCGTTTGAAATTGTGTTAAATTGTGTGTCAGATAGAGGAACGGCTATACTATATTTGGAGAGTTGGCCTTATATCGTGACAATGTATTATATATATTCGTTATTATTACGGGTGAGCTTTCAGGGACCTACTATATCCATAACTATTTTATCGAAAGCTGTACTGGGAGTATCCGTATTCATCGTCGGTTATGTTTGGTTTGAAGCCTTTTTAATTTTTTTAATTGACAGTTAACACATTGTTGGGCGTACGTTGTATGTCAGCTTTTAAATCTTCCCAATAGTATTCATGCTTGATCCTATTATAAGATTTTGATACATCTCGGCATCTATCTATTGAATTAGCAGATAATTTCTAAAAGATTTTATCACGTTGCTGAGGAGGTATGTGGATTAAATGACTTGTAAAAATTAGGACTTTGATTAGAGCATCCTTAAATACTTTATCTAGAAGATCCAAGATTTCTGACCATGATAGATTCTCTATTGTGGCGCTTCTTGGAAAACTGATCATTTTTTGTTGAGTTTTAAGAGCAATTCTCGTACTAATATGTAACCTAGGAGTATTCACCTTGTTGAATGAGTAGCCGTTCATTATTTTTATCATACATTTTCTCGGGTCGAGGAGCAAACGTTCTTTCCGTGAGCGCTAGTGTTACAAAGGGACAAGAGAAGGCAAGAACAAATGAGTAATACAATTTATTTTTTAACACACTTTATTGAATTTAATGGACCTCTAAGCCAGCGTAATCACGCCGCGGCTCAAATTATGCGCTGCCGGCGCATACGCGCCTCGGCACTATCGCGGCATACGTGCTGGGTCATGTACATACACGCACGCATACACATGCACGTGGCCTGCGCCTGCTTCTCGCGGACTGCCTTAGCTCGTCTAAGTCGGAAAAGAACACCTTCACCAGATCACGCATCGCGCTAACCTGGTGAGAGTATCCGACGACGTGTACATCGCAACAAAGAAGTTCATGCGGATTTATTTTACGACGGCGGCTCCGGCGGAATACTGTTCGCTAACACGTGGGTATCGAACCTCCACGTGTCCGGTTGCCTTGACGGAATCGTTCTTCCGTCCACCGCTGTTCCGCTGTCTTTGCCACCCCTTATCCTTGGGAATCTCCTTCTCTGCGACCTATCGTACTTCACAGCTCACACACACACTCTCGAGTTGTCTCCTTTATCCTGGCCTTCCCACCTTATAACTTGTTTCTCGTTCGGTGCTTTCTCACGTTGAGATCCTTCTCTCGACGCTCTCTAACGATCACTCTACGCGATAACCCTCACAAACAATATCACTGCACGGCAACCTCTGCCAGACGACTTTTTACACAACTGCTCTCTTTGATTACCAAAACGAGGCTGTATTATTCGACGAGCAAGACTAAATTATTATCCTCGGTTTGATGAATAATGTAAAACCAAAGTTTATAAGACGGATGAAACGAAACTTTTTTCAATAACATACAATAGCTGTTAAAAGACACGCTAAATTCAGGACATACAAAGTAATACAGCAATTACGCCTAGACGAGCATATTACTCCAACTACTATAAATAAAATTTGGTTATACAGTAGCCTTCACGTTGATAGAGCAGCCTTATTAGGGATGATCATCTCTTTCCAAGTGATGAAGGACATCTCACCTTCTGTGTACCTTTACGAGGATCACCACTTCAGGCCACGGACTCCTTGCTTGCAGTGTACTTCTGTAAGAATCGCCATTTCTTTGGGTGACACTTGTAACCCCTCGGGTATTTTATAAAGTGCAATATTAATAAATTAAACAAGTTAGGATGTCCAGCACTGAGATCGACTTTTTCTTCCAGTGCAGACACTTCAACTCCCACTCCCTTCCATTTCGTTGAAACACTAAATTTTCGCGATGTTATTCAAACCATTCTGGGTAATCAAATAATACATTTTCTTTTGTCATTTATGTATATGAATCATTGGTTATTACATATTCTACATAAAAATGTTGTTAAGTACACACGCCACTATAGCACGTGCCTAATTTCTAAAGAGTACCCATTCACTTCTAGATCCCACGTATGAACTATACATCCACCAATAAGAGATCTAGCTTTCTCCGAAAAACCATAAAACAACTAATTCAGGCAACACTTTTCATTTCTCCGCTAATGAAATTTTCCAAATGCGTAGTCATAAAAATTGTCTTCCCTGGTTGAAATCAAGAGCGCGCAATGCGTATCAATGTACTATTAATTTTAATAAATAAATTAGTTGTTAACATTTCCGTCAAAGACCACGGCCATGTGTTCTCAAAATTTTATTTTTATCAAACAAATAATGATTTCAGGAATGTACGCATTTAATCTTTTTATTTTATGTTAAAACAGAAACAATCTTGTTCCAATAATACTTGCGACATCGACAGTGTCATAATTGTAAATGTCTTTCTTTCCCTCTGTACATTTAATTACAAACAATAGCAATAGGAAGATGTTCGTGCAATTAATTAATTGATTTTTACAACAATACTTATTCCCTTCAAAAGTACCTTCTAGTAAGTACCTAGTACCTTCAAAAGCTTTAATTATTTTATATGTAAACTATAATTGAAAATACAGTATATAAATTATTTAATTGCGACAAACTATAACGTTTACCAAATATGACCTCGTCATTTTAGAATTCACCCTCGCTTAAGTATAACCAATTAGTCTAAGTAAAAGATATTATCTTTTTCTCACTAGCCTAATAGGAAAAGGGTCCGTCACTAAAGAGACCCGGAAAAATGTAATAATAGGGAATCGCAACTGAGGTTATGTATTAACATTTGTAAAATAGAACAGTCAATTCAGATTCAGTCCTTAAATCTGATAAAATCTAATCAACTCAGAGAATGAGTGAGGGAGAGAGAGAAAGAGACCAGCAGAAAAACGAGTAAGAACAATAAAGATAGCTTAATTTCCATCTCTATTCTGTCAATGTCTTTTCTTCTATCGCTTATTAAAATAAATATCAATCCTGTCGAGCGTTGATTAGGTGCTTTTAAAACCGAATACTGTCTGCGTCAAATTTTCTCTTTATTCTAATCCAAAGTAAGTTCTTTCTGGCATGCGCCTTTTTATAGAGTTGTACAAGGGAATCGCCTTATTGTTTCCTTCTCTCCATCACCTATTCGAAGTAGGATAAATTATAAAAACAAGCTGACAAATTTCCTGGTTGTTAGAGATAGAACTGTTCGACCAAAATACATTCTTAATTTAAAAAAGTTCTGTAATATCCATTCAACGCTGCAGCGTGTTATAACCTCCCCCACCCCTTCCCTCATTTAATCATTTTCATAATTTGAAGGTTATTCCTAACAGAGTACTTTGAAATATGTAATTTTTGTTATAAAATATTAATACCATATTTAAATTGTACGTGATTGAGACTTTTCAGTAAATTAATTTATAAAGGTGAATCAATAATTCTCCGTTTTTGAAGATTGGTTGCGTTGCTAAAGCTAGTACGTACAATGATCGTGCACTGTCATATCTCAAACGGTACCGTACGAAATTTCATTTGAATGTTGTATACGGGTACTGTTGCTTCGCAACAGCGTTTGAATAGAGTGAGTGCGCACGCATGAATAAAAGTGATTGTATTAATACTGTCATTAACTTTCGATTCGTATAAAAAACGGTCAATCGTCACAATGCGTCAAAAGGGTCTGCATGTCGACGCGCATACTCGAACTCTCTTCTAGTCAATAGCGCGCCTTTGCCCTTCGTATTAACACGTGTGCATGCCTCGTGTTGCATCCTTTCTTAATTTCTTTTATCTTTGTCATCCTTAATTTTATTAATTATATCTAGTCTCAGAATAACGGGTTGCATATTGGTAATTCCATATTTTCGCGAGTTTCTGCCTTTTTTCTTTGCATGTACATGAACGAGTGAAATTAGTGTGAGTTAGTGTGCACGTGTTGAGTGTCAAATTTCTCATAGGCATTGTCCCTTGTCACAATGTCTATGTTCTCTTAATGAGAAAAAACAACCTTTTAGTGTTCTTAATTGTGCCAGCACGTGTATTCTGTAAATGAGAAAATTACCAGATTAAACGTGTTCGTTATTGTAACAACACCGGTGCTTTCTCAATGAGAAGCACTTCTAATATCTATGAATGTGTTATGTGTGTGCTAAATCAATTCATTGTCACGTGATCGAAAAAGTATTGTAAACCACGTGCGAAATAACAAATCTAGCAAGCATGCCATTCATTGTACCATCCATTCGTGTTGAGTGCATTTCAATAAACTGGGTTTTTTATGGCGTTATAGGCTTTTTCCCATTATGTGCGCGTGTTAAATTATTTCACCTTCAATATGTTTATAATTAATTCCTAGCTTTTAGAACGATAGAAAATGAAATCGATGCCATCTAAGGCAACAATGTCACAAGTCAAAACAGGTACTCTTCCCCATTTATGACAACCATGGGATATTCGTTCAACGAATTTAAATGTGAGGAAATCATTGAAAAGGTCCATGACATAATTCTTCCTAATCGACGAAAATAGTACGTAAAGTAGCAAAGACCATCTGGTACCGTTAGTAAGCAACATTTTACGTGATATATTAGGAATGTGGAAGCTGTCAGCCTGATAGATGCAGTGATTACTTTTAGTGGACAAGAAGCGAATACGGATGTCGATTTTGAGAGTGTTTTTCGATCTTTTTAAGCGAAATTCGCACCAGATTTTTGTCGCATAGTAATCGCTGAGGTAACCTGATAGCAGATGATTTTTCCTGACGAATTTGCTCTGATAAATGTCAAGACAATCTCATTGGCTCGAAAAATCATGACTACGTTTTTTGTGATTTAAGAGGAATAATCCTAATAGATTTTTTTGGAGAAAGGTAATAAGATCATGGAGAAATACTACAGTATTGGGATCAATCCGATGAGAAATTGAAAGAGAAATAGTCCCATTTGATAAACTAAAAGTGTGGTTCCGTCACAATACACCAGATTATTTATCTGGAAACGTTCTAGTCAAATTGCGTGAATTGAGCTTGAATTATTGTTGCATTCATCGTACTGATCTGGCTCGATTCTCTACGATGTTCTTTTCCCCATTGTGAAAACGTGGTTCGCAAGAATAAAATTCAGGTACAATGTGGGTGCTTATATTGAAGAGTTTAACAAATCATATTTTTTAAAGGGTTTAAAAAGATTATTAGAATGTTAAGAATGCTAAGAATACTTACTAAAAGGAGATTATGTTGAAAAATAAAAAATTTTTAAGAAATATTTTTGTCTTTATGCAAAATATGGATACTTATTGACTCATCTTTATATTGATATACCGATTTTTATTCATTTATTTTCATTTTATAATATAAATAACGTAGTAATTACCAATTGATCTTTTTTTAGATCTGGCGATGTTGACATCTTCTTTTGTATCAAAGTATCCATTTTATGAATCAATGAAGTTACTTTATTTTCCACTATATCCAATTGGGTACTATTGAGCAAGCAAGCGTTGGCCATTAATTTTTCAATTGACTTTGTGATTCCTTGTGATTTTATTATCTATTAATAAATATAGTATTGTTAGAAAAAAATATCTAACGATGGATAATCAAAATTATTAAATAATCTCTGTAAAAAAACCTGAGAACATTTCGTTGAACTATCATGAGAAACGCCTACTACACCTTCTAAGTATCCCAATCTTTTTTCTAGATAGCTAATTCGAGCTATATCTTGAATTTTAGATTTATCAGGAAAATAAATCATTTGATACTTCAGAGTACTTTCTTTTGGTATTTCTGTAGCAGATACAGCGGATTCTTTACACGGAGTAAGAATTTGACATTTATTTTTCTGCTTGAAAATTTCTATTTGGGCCAATAATTCTCTAGAAAATATATATAAGTGTTAAGATTACAATATTAATAGAAATATTGACTTATTATCAAAAATATATATACCTAAATCTTATTTCTTGATAGTTTGACAGAGACATAGCATTGCCATTAAGTAATTTTTCAATATTTAACACATCTAACTCTTTACCCATGGCATCTACTTCATACATCAAGTCTGTTAACGATTGAGGTTCCTCTTTTTCTTTCAAATGATTCTACAATAAAATTGAATAGACATTAGAATTAAAGAAATGTAAATTTGGTAGTCTTATCGGTTAATAGAAATCTAATTAATGATAAATTCCGTCTTCTACAACTTCGTTAGTTGATTAATTGTTAACAATGAGAACCCGTATGTAGAGAATCGAAATAAGAAATTGCCAATTGCAATTTTAACGTCGGAATTCAGACGCACTAACTTAGTACCCATTTTTAGGCCTAGGACTGTGGTCTTCTAGACCGGGATATGTGTAAACTTTGTGACGGAGCTCCTGGCCGTCGGCCGAAGCTCGTCAATGACAACGAGCCTGTGATTATGGCTTGTTTACGTTTCCGAGGTCGTTAACCTCGGAAAATCAGCTTGCCGTGTATGGCATAGCATGAGTGTGTGAGAGAGAGAGAGAGAGAGAGAGAGAGAGAGAGGTACGTAGCACTCACCGAAAGTCAGTTCGCCTTTAGCCTCTGAACTGGGCACTCGTTACGGCTGACATTTTATTTTTTTTTTTTTGGTTTTCGTGGGTGAGAGTGAGGTTTGTGCTCGTGAGTGCGGTACCAGGTCCAGCTGTTCGGTGAGTGTTTTTTTATGTCTTTTCTCTCTCTCCTTCCGTGCATAGAATTTTCTCGTTGTTTTTTTAATTTTATTTGATTATCCGCGTGCACAGCGCTTCATTCGATACTCCTGGCTATTGAGACGGAGCCTTATGAAGGCAATTTAGATAGAATTGTTTCGCCGCTTACGTAATTTTCGTTTGTTTTCTGCGCTACGTTTTCTTTATGATTGGGACTGTTTATTTTGTTTGCACGTCATAGGTTTAGCTATTTTGTTAATCGGATATATAACGAATCATAGATTACGGTTGATTGTGTTCTGTGAATAAAGTTTTTTTTGTTAAACCAAGTGTTCGCGGTTTTATTCAGCGCCTGCCTACTCACCTATCCTTGACATTTCAAAGTCATCGCGACCTTGACACGCATTAGGCCATAATTGCGCCTCTTACTTCTCCCCTTTAATATTAATAAATTGATTTCGTTCGTCTATTTTTTTTTATTTATTTAATTTTTCAACGCAACCGGAGGTGATTACCCTTGACTAACAAGATAAGTTTACCTCCCTTAGCTAAAGGCTTCAATTCGCATTGCAACTTGTATAAATTATTCGATGCATATTTTTCATAATATTCCCTCGTAGTTATTTAAATATTACAAATTTATAGAAAATAACAATAACTCCGCTTCTTTACCAAAAATGTTAAGGGAAAGCGATTAAATTAAAAATACTAAGGTCAATTGATACTGACCCACAGCGACAGATTATTGAATCTAATGTGGAATTGGAAGGTGGAAGACAAAAAGAGCCGAAATTAAAAGTTTAAAGTTAGAGAATAGTTTAAGGTAAAAGTTAAGATTCATGTATGTTTATTACTCACTTTTTGTAATTTCTGAATCTTGGCGCTCTGCACGAATTTAAATTATTGTTCCTGATTGTTGTGTTGGATTTATTTCTTCATTTAATTTTTTGATTGATTCCTTATTCAGAATGAGAAGGGGAAAATTATATCTATGAACATTATTCAGAGTTCAAATTTTGCGTGGTGTGTTGAAAAAATTATTTTATTGGTTGTAGATTCTATATTTTCGACATGGAAAGAAGTATTTGAGCTTTTTTAATTTTTTGGAGATATCTTCTTGTTTTATTAATTATCGTTGTAAATTTCCTGATTCGTGCAAAGCTGCCAAGATTTACATTATTATAATAAAGGCTTATACGATATAATTATACTTAATTTATATTTACATAAACCTAATTAATTAAACGAAACTCTCTATATTTTCTTACAAATTTATTTTAATTCTTATTGTTAACATTAAGGCAATTAGAAACAAAAATAATACGAAAACTATGTTCAAATGAATACATTAATTGAATTACCTTAAAGTAGATGTATTTTTACAGATGAATGAATATTGCTTTGATTTACTTATGGAGTATTTTAACAAATAAATGTTCTAGGAATAAAAATGCATTTGGATAAAAATGATTTTTTGTATTTAATTATTTACCATGAAAAGTAATACCATTTGTTTTCTTAATTACTTAAAATTAAATTGTTTACTAAATATTTTAATAATTATAATATATGAATTAGTTTTTATTTTGCAATAGAAATTTGAATGTTCTGTTAATTTATTGTAAAAGTGTTAACATAAAAACGCTTACAATAATTGAAAGTTCAGATCTATCGAATCGTTTCTGGCTGTTATCTATGGATCTGCTAATTTGATTTAAATTTGAACATTTTTGTATGAAAGCTTATTATTTTCTATATTTCAAATGTTTTAAAAATAAAAAGTAATTTATAATCACACAGAAATGTCGTAAAAAGGAATACCATGCTTTATCGCTTGGCCTTTTCTTGAGCATTTGTTTATTTTTAAGTTTCATCATTATTTAACACGTGGTACACCGATTCCAATTAAAATGTTTCGTGATGATACAAGTGATTTTACTAAAAGAAAAGCTTAAAAGATATAATTTCTGCTTCAATTTTTAACCTTATATAATCGTAATTATTACACAATTATTTATTATGCTTGATGAGTATACATATTTAAGTATTACTACAAATTGTTACTCGTTTAATACACGTGATTTCCAATTATTATATTTTATCATATATTATCTTTTTATATTTACTTATATAAAAAATTATGCTATATCAATTCTTTAATATTTATCTTTAATAATTTCACATTTTCTATAAAAATAAGAATAGTATAGCGGATTAGTATTCTAATTCAGGCCCAAAAGCACTTTTCATATGGGTTGATGCTATCTACTATACACCAAATATGAAGACTGCTCCTAAATTATTGGTTTCTCAAAGCTAGACGTGCATAGATATTAAAAAATACACTTTTTTGAAAATATACGACCACATTCCGATTTAGTCTGGCTATCAAGGCCCAACGCTCATATACAATACAGAGATTTGTAATTGCAATGTATTAGGCATTTTATAATGATAATTTATGCTCTCAAGATCTTCCAGATAAACTGGCAACTCTCACTTGTAAAGGATTACAGCCACTCGAAGGCATAGAATATACTTATTTGCTTCCGATTTCCCTGAATTGTCAGAACAGTCACTCGCTTATTTCTCCGTCGATTGTCAATCGTTTAATACACGTAAATGTTGTAGTTAAATGGATAAATTGATTCGTTCTAATTTTCATGTTCTAAATTTCACGTTCATATATTCTTTGAATGAGTTTTAAAAATATTACGAATTTTCCAAATTCATTTATGGAAAATCTTCGTATGCAATATGACGTCTAAAAAAACATATGATCGTCAATTCTTAAATAAAATTTTCATCGCACATTGAGCAGTATTGTTTATGACTGTTATGACTAATACGTCACTATAAGTTAGTTCGCCTACAGCAGCTAGGTGGCACATCGCTTACGCACTCGAAATAGCCACCCAGCATTAATAACACATCTCGTCCACAGACATCGAGAGGCTAGATAAACGGTAAACCTTCCATGTAAGGAAACTCGATAATCTAATGTTCATATCCGTCGATCGTACTTTTTGAATTCCCTCCTTGGATGTGATTATTCACGTGCTTATTGGCATACCATACTTGTCTAGTTATACGAGTCTTTTAATTGAGTGCTCATTCACCCTCGAATAGAGTTTCGTCACGTTCTCGTAGTTAGGCATAAATTCGCATAAGCGTGTCATACAACAGACGGGTTTCCGCTTTATTGTTTTAAAAAGTCCAACGAGGCCTCCATTGCATCCGATCCAGAACATTGATTAATGTTTATAAATCATGCTTTCAATTAATAAATATTTACACACATATATTTATTCTTGTTCAATAATATATTTCAGGCCGAAATGATGTAATAAAAATAAAAAAACTCGTAGTTATATCTTCACGTTCAAAAACTAGAAAAATCATTAAAATAAGAAAAGTGCTATTTCGTCGATAAAAAAAGCTTTTCTAAAGAGACCGGACAATTATTTAGATCGATAAACTACTTTTCTTTTCTAAGATTCTCAAATAAATATTGATTTAATTTTGGATGCAAGTATTTAATATTCACTTTTACATTTTAGATATTATTATCGTTCAAAAAAACAATTATTATTCTGGCGCTTTAGGAATTAATAAATAATTCCTAATAAGATATTTATTTTTTACTGAAATAAAAAAAATTAAATAAAACTCGAAATAACTACTCATCTCTGATTCAACCAGTTTTTACCGGCATAAATTTGAAATTCACATACGTAACTTGATTCATCTGCGCGAACCCAACATTTATATCCTCTTTTTATCGGTTTAGCTGGCAAGTATTGCTTCAAGCTACTGCGACTTTTGAAATTTATCATGGATTCATCAACAGATTGATATTTGGCCGAATTTCGGCAGGCTCCGAAAGTTTCTTGAAGCCTATCTAATAATGGCCTGAACGTACACAATTTTTCGTAATTTGGCTCACCTTTTTTAGATTCTGTGCTGTTATCGGAGATATGTAAATTACCTAATATGAATCCAAAACGTACAACAAATATGAATGAACTTATGAGTGGATCTTTCAATTTTATATCACTTCATAAATAATCGCGATAGGAAAGCAATTTTTTCCCAATCAGAATATTAATTCCTAAAAAAATTAGTAACTCCTCTTTTGGCATTAATTGCTCTTCTTGCAATTTCTCTTGTATGTATTTATTTGTTTCCCCGTTATCGCGGATATTTGGCCCAAAATCAACAGTGAATGGATTATCATCTCCTTGTTTTTTTATTTTTTCCATACTTCAGCTCCAGAATATTCTCCTTCATCTTCATATGAATCGTTATCACTTTCATTCTCTTCAAATTCACCTTTTATTTCTATACCCATGTTATCCTCGTTTTGATTTGAATCATCAATACGTCAATAGCCGAAACGCTTAACGCGCTAGTATCGCGTCGCTTTTATTTCTTCCTGTGGTTTAAGTCCATTCATGCTAATATTTTTCCAATTTTTTGATTAATAACTTTTAACACTTTTATACATCAGAAACATCGCAAAAATGTTGTAAATAACCTTGTGAATAAAGATATTTAATTATTCATGTTTCAGCTCATAAATAAAGAATATATAACTTACTATTTGTATATTTTCGTATCAGTTTCTTATTATATTTACTATATTTCAGAACATTGAATACACATTAATTTCATAGATTCAGAATATTTTGAGAATGTAACTTCATCATGTAAACCGCAACATTCACGTCCACTAATAATATTCAAATAATAAAAAAGACCAGTGCTTGAAAGTACATATACTTCGCATTTCAAGAAATATGATTCAATACTTGTATACTATACATAAAAAAGTACAAGTATTTCAATCTAAGCACTGAAGCACTCAAATTTTTCTCATTTACTTTTTATTTTGAATGTTTCTTTTATTTCATTATAAGTGAGATGCATACCAAAATGTTATGATTCGATATTATAATGGGTGAAAAAGGTGTGTGCACAGTCCTTTTTTTGCCCGGTGAGACCTTGTCCCCTTGTCGTTATCGCTGATCTGGCAACATTACCTACCTAAGAGCACTTGGTTGCAAGCATACTGTATTAAGAGGTTTCCATGCAAATTCAGCGCCCCAATATTAAATAATCCGTTTTATTCGTCAAATCATGCTCCGTGCAAGATTTATCTGTTTCCTAAAATGAACTCTAGATTTACACGTAATTTAATAGCCTGGTTAGATTACGATGATGATTTGTTTTTATACCTTATATTGTAAATATCCTTGGTATTACCTCGGGGGGTCATATTACATTACATTACTAGAGTATCTTTGCCGAAAGGAATGTTCAACTTTTATCTCGTGTAATGTATATTTATTTCAATTCGGTCAAAAATTCATGGCCAACTAACAACTACTAGTCGAAAACGCGCGTGAAATATGAGGGTTAGATTTATAAACAAAAATGAACCAGCATTTTCAATATTATTAAGAAAATATTTATTTATTTATGAATCTTTGGAATTATTATCAGTATTTCTATTGTAGTAATAATCGTTTATAATACTTTTTGAAAATTGTTAATAATTCTTTTTGATCAATAACAGTCTCAGCCTCTTGATCAAAATCAACTAATTACTCTTCATTATTACTGTAATTAGATGAACAATCCGATGAATAACTATTCATTGTTAACAATTGCATACAATAGATCTGGCCAATTTTGATATGTGACAAATTTAACGCTTGAAGTATAGATTATACACATGTAGTCGAAAGAGCAGGAACAATGACTAGTAAATATTCCCAGCTGACTAGGTGCTTACAGATAAAAAGGTAACATCGACTTTAAGCGAATTTACGTAGGAAAGGAACCCGAATTTTCGACCAAGATAGATTGATTTTTACGAATATTATTATTTTTATGCGAGGTATGGCTATTAAATAACGAGGCTAATTATGAAAAAGAGTTTTATTTTAAAAATTTGTCTGCAATTGAATAATCCCTTTCAATGTACTCTCCTTTCCTCCCAACACACTATTCCATTCGTTTTTTTCATTTGTCAAAGCAATGCTGGAAGTCTTCTTTGTAAAGAAAATTTAGGAGCTCCATTAATTTTTTCTTCACATTTTCCATCGACTCGAACCGGGTTTCCACAAGAGTTCTTTTTAAGGCAGACTTGATTTCGGAAACAGGAAAAAATTGCAGAGTGCTAAATCAAGCCAGTACGATGCGTGTTCAAGCACTGGAGTGTCCTTAGCAGTTAAATAACCCTTCACAGGCAGCGCATTACGGGCAGGTGTATCGTCCTTGTGCAAGATATACGACTTGTTTCTCCACAACTCCGTCTTTTTCTTATGAACTCGCTATTACAGTATTGTCAACACTTTCAAATAGTAAGTTTGGTTTACAATCTCACCCTCTAGAACCCATTCAGTTATTACGATGCCGTTGATGTGGAAAAAAACGATTAGCATAGCCTTAAATCTTGATTTTCGTTCTTCAGATTCTCGGCCTTCAGAAAACCATGTACACAATTCGAAAACATGTGCACGAGATAGAAAATTCTCACCAAAGGCCTCTTTTAACAACTTATAACACTCATTCAGAGTTTTTTTAAACTTTAATTAGAAATTTCACATTGATTCTATGCTCATGTTTTGCGTCACTCATTGCTATCGACATGAGAAAAAAACGAGTTCGTTTTTAACCTTTGTAGAAAAAATACTACTAAAGCGACAAAAACGTCCTTTCGTACTGGAATAGTAAACGCTTCCAGCTATCCAATGTCGTATTCGTTTTCATCCTTCCCCTCTAAGACGCATTCTGCGCGCGCAGTCTAGTTATTTAATAGCCAGGCTTCGTATTCATCGAAACATTTTGTTAACGTTTCATATATAATGAAATAACACGGACTATACAACTTCTTACTAATCACATGAAGGAGAAGGTAGAATGAGAGAGAAATAAAAAACATTTGAGTATCTAAGCACTTAAAAAGTTTAGAATTTTATTTGCGCTTAAGTTTGATCACATTCATCAAATTAGTAAAAATGAATTTATTATTTAAGATAAAGTGTACCAGAATAAGAACGTCGCAAATACTTAAAAATTTGAAGACCTTCACATCAAATTGAGGGCGCAAGGTAACGTATTTGTAGGCATAAATTAACGTTTTTATCCGCTATACCTTCTACAATATTTCGTATACTAAGTGAATGGGTTGAATAGAAAATAAGATTATTTTTAATTCCCCGATAAAATTACTTATCTGTTGTCGGTGAGTGACGTCTTCAATGCAATCGAACGCTTAATCAGTTACATAGAAGACCTCTAAAATCTAATAGAACAATAAAAATATTATCATGCCCATTCAAAAATTAAAATTTTAGACCATCCCGACCACATGAATATATTTAAAGTAATCTGATTGGTTGAAGAAGAGTAATATTAGATACCGATGTAATAGATGTAAATATGTATTGTATAGCAACAAGCTTAACCTTACAATAATATGTTGAATTTTAATGGTATGATGTTATAAAAATCAAAAAGATGTCAAAAAATTTATTTATCAAACGCATCTGTTTTCAATTTAACAGATCAAAAGAAAAGGATACTATATTGCTACGCACGCAGTGCATATATTGGTGACTAATATTAAATAATTTAAAACGACATGGTTATTCAGAATAATAAATTGAGATAATATTATAAATTTGAGGTAAAAGTAAAATATGGCATACCATTATAATTACAATAAAAAAAATCTACTTTCTTACTTGCAATGCTTTGATTTGATCGAAAAGCTCCTGGATTTCTAATTTGATTCTTGTATACTTCTGCAAAGGAGTTTCATCATGGTTATAGTATGAATGTTCCCATTCGCCACTGCTGCAAAAAAATAATGGGTTATATTGTCATTCGTCATTTAAATGAAAGTAATTAATTCAAATGCAATCTATATATGGATAAAATTTAATTGTGATTGGAAAAAATAAAAATTTGTGTATCAGAATATTTCGCTTAACATTGTTTCAGTTAACCCATTGAAGCACATATTTTACATGGGAATGAATTTTCATAATAATTGGCATACAAGGGTTTTTAGGGTCGCTGATCACAAATCTGAACACAAATTTTGAAAATTAAAAATGGTGGCTCCAAGATGGCGACAAAAATTTTAAATTTATTGAATTTATTTTTGAAAATAGGTATATAGGGGATTAGGGCTCGCTAATCTTGAATCCGAATTCCATATGGTAAATATTTCGAATATTGACATATAAAACAATTCAGGGAATTCATATGAAGCCTGTAATACAAAAATTTATCGAACAGAGAATTTTTTCAATATTTATAAATTAGCATAACCTGTCTTACGCGTATTGGAAATCGCTGATATTCCTAATGATACGGAGTCTGTCGATGGCCTTACTGATTCAGATCAAAACGAGGATAACATGGGTATAGAAATAAAAGGTGAATTTGAAGAGAATGAAAGTGATAATAATTCAGATGAAGATGAAGGAAAATGTTCTGGAGCTGAAGTATGGAAAAAAAAATAGAAAAATAAAGAGATGATAACCCAATCACTGGTGATTTTGGGCCAAATATCCCCGATAACGTACAATCACCATTAGAAATCCTTTCATGTCTTTTTCCTGAAGATATGTTAGATTCATTAGTTCAGCAAACAAATAAATACATAGAAGAGAAATCACAGGAAGAGCAATTGATGACAAGAGAGAAGTTACTGATTTTCTTTAGGAATTAATATTCTTATGGGAATAAAAAACTGCCTTCCTATCGTGATTATAGATCGAGTGACATAAAATTGAAAGATCCATTTATAAGTTCATTGATACCTATTATACATTTTGAAAAGAAGACAAAATATTTTCTTGCGGAACTGTGCGTTCTAATCGTACTGGGTTACCTAAATCTATAATGCTAGAAAAATAAATGAAACATGTACAAAACGAATTTCCAAAATCTGATACTGGTATTAGTTAGATCAAATGGATAGATAAAAAAGGTATTTGCTTCCTATCAAATTACCATGATCCATCCGAGGTGACAACAGTAACTCGGAGGCAGAAAGATGGCACACGGGTGCAAATAGATTGTCCAGTTGTGTTCTGATTACAACAAATACATGGGCTTTGTCGATAACGCTGATCGATTGTTATCTACGTATAAAATAGATCGAAAGTCCAAAAAGTGATACCACAGACTATTTTGGCATTTCCTTGATTTGATTATTCGGAATTCATTTATTATATTTTCAAAAATAAATACTAATAATCCTGAGACATTGAAAAAGTTCGGATTACTATTAGTGGATCAATTAGTTCCTCATAAAATTTGACATCTTTCATTGTTTTCCCGTAAACAGCGTTGATTATCAATTTGTAAATAATTTCTCAAACTCATTTCTAGCTTGTTTTCTTGTCTCGGTATTTAAATCCACATAAGACTTAAGCCAAAGTTTTTTATCGAATCTCAGCGGTCTGTGAATTTTTGTAAATTTTTTGACCATATTTAAGTGCCTGCTTTAGTGCTCCATAATGAATTACGTAACGTTCCTTATTATATAGAGTTGTTAATAATTTATTCTGTGATAATCCAGGAGGTGAAGAATGTTCTGGTCTAAGAGGAAAGTCCTTCTATTCATCATGTAGATCTCTCGAATATTCTAAATTTACTTCCAAAACGTAAAAACAAAACATTGAAACCATTCTTTTGATCAATGTTGGAAACCCACCCAAAGCTCTCATATGGTCATGATTGAGTCATTACCCGTCCGTATAAATTGTTAACGTCGAAATACATTAAAATCTTACTTCGACATTGTAATCTTTGTTTATGATTGATTCCTCCTCGAATACCTTTCTGAATGAACAATACCATATCTATATTAGTCAGCAGTTCTAATTCAATATTAGTACACTTCAGTATCACTTCCTACGTTAAACCAAGAGTGATGAAGAAATGTGCAGGGTCAAGCTCTTTTGCTTCTAAACAAATTTTCCGGAATTTTTCAATGATGTCAGCAAGGAGTAGCACATCTGATTTTAAATAGAGATCAGAATACTGTCCCAAATCATTCATATTAAAAGTATCTCACATCTTTTGAGCATGTACATAATCGTCTGCAGAGATATCACTATCCAATAATTGGCTATGAAAATCATTTATAGCACTCATCGATTTGTTCAATTAGTGCTTCGTTGATTCGATCCATAAAACCATTTATCAAGAGGAAGATTGTATGGACATCAGAAATTGATGAAGAGTTCCAGCTTCAAGATATTGAACAAAAGAAATATATTATGAATACCTTTGAGAACAACGAATTGTTCTCAAAGTTGCAGTTATTTTGCCTAACTTCTGCAAACCTTAAAAAACCACGTATGGTTTCGAAAAAAATTGATGCTTTGACAAGTAATTTAAAACTTTTATTAATAACCAACTATAATAAGGAACACTTTGAAGTTGAAGAAAAATACAAATCATCTTTCATTATAGATATCAAAAACAAAATTGAAAAAAACAAAAGATCAAGCCGAAAAAATACATATATTAACAGATCTTCCACCTTCTTTGAGTATTAATGAAATACAGTCTGAAATTGGTTGTACTTTCTACGAGGCTTTGATGGCAAAAAACTACGTAAAAATGAAGGTATCTTATCGTATTCTATGTCCCGTACTAGAGTTCATCAAATAACAGTAGAAATAATTAAAAAGGATGAAGAATTTTACTGTCAAGACGACATAAGTCGGGACTGGAAAGATCCAGGTTGGAAAGATTTTACAATCGTAGGAAAAGGTAAAAAGAGTAATGAAGTGAAAAGTTGATTATTACTAATAATTTGAATGAAGTTTACGTCCTCTTTAAGAAATAGTTTCCTGATGTAAAAATTGGTTTCTCTACATTTTGTCATTTTCGTCCGAAAGAATGTATTCTAGTCGCAGATTTAAAAGGGTTACATAAAGTTTGCGCATGTATTTACTATCAAAATATGAAGCTAAGAATAAACGGAGCGAAAATGAAGATGAAACATGATGCACCTTTCCACTAAAAGTGCTCGATATTTTTCAGCAAATGTTATATCCAGATATAACTGAAGAGTGCCGATACAATGCATGTTGGGATTGTCCTGGCTTGAGTTCTATGGCAAATAAATTGTTGAATCATTTCCTAGAGAATTCTGTTACTGAAGTTAAATTTAAACAGTGGAAAAGGATAGTCACTAAAGAAGATTACTTGAACTCAAGATTCAAATTAATCGATGTCATAGAATCAAGAGATATATTTGTATACGAACTCAAATTACTTTTCATGGGTCCATTTGGCATACATCACATTGCAACCAGCCAGACTGAATATGTGAAGAGCCGTAGAAACAATTTAAATAACAATGAAATTATGGACATTCTTGACTTTTCGGAAAATTATATCACTAAATTCCAAGATTCAATTCAAGCAGTTTATTATAACCAAGATCAGATAACTATCCATCTATTTTCACTGTATAAAAGAATTGATGGAGAAATTGTACAACAAAGCTTGATAATTATTTCAGGAAACTTAAAACACGACAAGTACACTGTTTCCTTATTTCGACAAAAATTAATCGAATATTTAACACATAAATATGGGAATTCCATTGAGAAAATTATTTATGTTTCTGACGGAGCAACATCACAGTATGAAAACAAATATAATTTTATCAATTGAACCTATCATTTTAAAGATTATTCGATTAAGGCTAAGTGGCACTTTTTTGCGAGCTGTCATGGCAAAAATACATGTGACGGTAATGGAGGAGGATTAAAATGACTTGCTCGAAATACTAGTATGCAAGGACAAATAATAGGTAATGCATTGGAGTTGTATCAATGGGGACTACAATAAAAGCCAAGTACTGGTTTCATCTATTGCAGTAATCAAGAGCATGAAAATATTGAAACTGAGTTACAAAGTAGATATGGAAAAACCAAGGTAGTGAACAACACTAAAATATTTCAGTTTTGTTCTCGTGAATGATAAGAATACCACAAAATTAAAATGTCAAACACTCTCCCATTCATCTGAGTTTGAAATAAGAAGCATCTCTAACTGATTTTTTTACTATTCTACCATACAAGTTTACCATAAAACATAATATTTTTAATACGGTCGCAAATCAGCAAGCGACGGTCTCAAGCCCGATGAAACGCAGAGGAAAGTATTGAGTGACTATTCGAAATTATATTGAGTATCCTAAAACGATATTATCAAAACGCACAGTCATTATACAAGTTTGTAACAACATAGCGTTATAGTTAAGTTGGCTTTGCAAGCCAATCCTAAGCACGCCGCTTGGCCTCCTGCAACGACGCGCGTTTGATACTAATTGCCTAATGGCAGGAAATTACATTTTATTAATGATTTTTAAAGAAACCCCCCTTAAAAACGGGTCGGTGCAAGAATTAGAAAAAAACCGGTTTTGAGATATTTGCAATTGTTTAAAAAAATGTTAATAACTATTGAAAAAAAAATTTTTTTTTTTTACATATTTTTATAGTACAAGATTTGTTGGTTATTTAACAAAAAGTAAACCCTCACATTTTACTAGTTTTAGAGATATGAATTAAAAAAAAATTTCATTGCTGTTTTTTCTTTTAATAACTTTTGTCTTAATTAATATTTAAATATATAAATTTGGAAAAATGTTTACCTCCTCATATGTAATAAACATGCAAAGTTTGAAAAAAATCGATTGACTAGAGCTATTGAAAAAGTAAAGAATCATCCATATATAAAATTACTGAAATATTATTTAATTTTTCAAATTTAATATTTTTTATTTGAACGGGGAAGCTTATTTTTTCAAAATTCAATTCATTTCCAAAAGATATGTACTGAATTACTTTATCAGCATTAAGGTTAGATGGATGAATACATGATAGTATAGCCCACTTGAAACATTGATCATCTGTGTTTTTAACATTGATACATGCTTTTTCATTAGTTATCACCTTTGGTAATGGAATATATGACGACGGGTTTAGAGGATTATACTTATTTAAATTAACTGTAAGACAAACAATAGATTTTAATCACCAATCGAAATCCCTATCATGAAATGCTTCTATATTTTTAAGTATGTCGTTTTTTTTATACTTTCATGAAACCATTCGTCTAGATTAGCATTTTGTATGTACAAATATTTTCGGTATTAAAACATTTGATTTGAATATCCTCGTTGTTATCCTTTTTAATCGTAAACTGAGCGGACATTTCCGCATTCATCTTCATCGAATTGTGGATATTAAGAAATTTAGGTATTTTATCATTTAATACCTTCTTTGCAGCATCTAAGAACGCATCTATATCTATAAGATTTTCATTGGCTATGATTGCTGTATAAATACGGTTTCAAAATGCTGAATGAATTTCTTGCCATACAACTCCATCTGTTTAAATATTATTATAATTGAGAGGTACTGCTTGAACACTACTTCCGATTTTCACAGCATTGTCTAATTTTATACCAATTGTAATCAAATAAGAAGTACAAGTTTGACATCTCTGCCGTATCGCTCTAGACAAATTAGGCTGTTTCATATATATTTCTAGAGCACTTAAAGCATTGCTCGATAAATGTTTAAATCTTTGAAAATCATTTATATCATTAACGTTAGATTGAAAAAAAGACCTCCATAAATCTATCACTGAATTTTCATAGTATAAAATTGAATCTATTTTACTAACAGTTACATCTACTAGTTCCTTGTTAGTCGGTTTATACGAAATAATAGGAAGTGCTTAATGTTAATAGAAGGTGGAGGGCTTCCGAAAGGAGCTAGGTTTGCTGTTTCGGTAGACTGCGAGGCAGATCAGTGAATTCTGGCTTTTATACCAAATTGATGGCGCTGTAAGCGTAGTGATGGCGCTGTGACCGCAACGATGGTGTTGCGGACTTCATTTTTTAACACTATATAGAGGATTCATTATACTATATGTTAACCCATTAACGACCAAAAGATCTGATTTTTTGTTGATTTTCGACACGATTTTATCTGTAGTTACAGGCCTTAGAAAAATTTTGCAAACACGTGTTTCGACATAAAATTTCATTCCTCTTCAGGATCTGGGTTCAAAATGCGTAATAAAAAAAGTTATAGCCAAATAAAAAAAAAAAATGAAAATTTTTGCAAAAAATCAAATTTGCAATTTTTTTAGCAATGTTACCTTGAAGGAACAATGATATAAATATGATCAGGAGTGATCACGACTATCAAAGTATCTCAGGGAATTTTTAAACCACTCCTTCCAACAAAATGGCGGCCAAATCGAAAAAAGATCATAAAAAACATAACTCATTTTTTTCTTGGAAACTATTGAATTTAGAGAAAAAGTTTATGAAACAAAATTGTCTTAAAATTGATCATAGAACACCCTCAAATT
Source organism: Chouioia cunea (assembly GCA_030064505.1). Taxonomy (NCBI): domain Eukaryota; kingdom Metazoa; phylum Arthropoda; class Insecta; order Hymenoptera; family Eulophidae; genus Chouioia; species Chouioia cunea. The sequence continues at coordinate 1,633,333 of JAOPFQ010000006.1, read as the reverse complement.
TTGTCCGAATTTTTGGAGAAAATTGTTGAGTTTTTATAACTTGGAAAATACAATTTTCTAAAATCATCTCCAAAAATTCTGAAAAAATGCGAGGGGGTTCTATGATCAATTCTAAGACATTACTGTTGTATAAACTTTTTCTCTAAACTCAATAGTTTTCGAGAAAATAATGTTCTGTCATGATCACAGAAGTGTGTAATATTTTTCACACAGAATAGAAAACAGCTAACAATAGTATGGTAATGTGTTGTCTTTTTTCAGCCTGTACAAGTACAATTTGTTCAGCGTATAATAATAATATACATACATATCAAAAAGTCAATTTAGAAAATTTTATATAAGCTCATTTTTATTACTTGCTAGTCTCGTGTTATTTTATGACCATACAATTACGATCGAATCAAAGTGACTGGTTTCCCTGTCTGAATTCAAGATATTTCATACGATCAGTCGATAAGAGGCATTGATAACCATAGTTATTGTTTTCATTACGTATTTTTATAATTTTATATTACAATGTCGCAAAAATGTAAGAGATCCACTCCCTATCATGAAATATATGAAATTGATATATCAAAAAACACCTATGATGATATAGTTACCGTTCCAAACCATGATAATTCTGGTTCTAATACATCGGATTTCGATACTGATTCGGATGATGAAATTGTTAATATAACTTACAAAAAAGCTTACAAATCCTATACTGAAGCTCAAACTAAATTAGGAGATCATGTTTTCAATCGTAACTCCATTATCCTCTTCAAAGAAATATAGTAAGCAAGAACGAAATAAAGTTGAGGTACCTTTTCCGAGGGCTATTAGCGTCTATAATAGTTTTATGGGTGGCAATGATGTCCATCACGAACATTACAACAATTTGCTTCAGAGTATTCGTTCAAAAAAAAAGGACATGGGTAGTTTTTTTAAGACTAATCAAAGCTTCGAATGTAAATGCTACTGTAATATCTAATGCTGTCAGTAATGAGGGAAAAAGAGTTGGAACAAAAGATTTTGCACTTTCAATAGCTAAAAATTACATGACACAAGGGCAACGAAAAAGAGAGGAACACAATATGTCCAAGCAAACGAAAGTCAAAATTTGTTCTTATTGTCTCGTAAGAACGAGAATTATCTGCGAAAATTGTGATTTATCGTTTTGTGTTAAATGTTTAAAAAAAAATACAAAAAAATTCGTATTCTAGTGAGAGGCAAGGGGACTCACTTAAATCAAGTGCCCTAAACGAAACAAAATACTACTACGTCCTCGTCGTTGTTTTTGGGTCATGCAAAGAGTAGAATATGTTTTTTTCTCGAAAATTATTGACTTGAGAAAAAATTTATAGAACAGGAATATCTTAGAATTGATCATAAAACCCACTCGCATTTTTCAGAATTTTCGGAGATGATTTTGGAAAATTGTATTTTCCAAGATATAAAAACTCAAAAATGTTCTCCAAAAATTCCGAAAAAGTTTGAAGGTGTTCTATGATCAATTTTAAGACAATTTTGTTTCATAAACTTTTTCTCTAAATTCAATAGTCTCCAAGAAAAAAATGAGTTATGTTTTTTATGATCTTTTTTCGATTTGGCCGCCATTTTGTTGGAAGGAGTGGTCTAAAAATTCCCTGAGATACTTTGATAGTCGTGATCACTCCTGATCATATTTATATCATTATTCCTTCAAGGTAACATTGCTAAAAAAAATCGCAAATTTGATTTTTTGCAAAAATTTTCATTTTTTTTTTATTTGGCTATAACTTTTTTTATTACGCATTTTGAGCCCAGATTCTGAAGTGGAATGAAATTTTATGTCGAAACACGTGTTTGCAAAATTTTTCTAAGGACTTTTAATGGGTTAACGCTCTTCTCCATATACTACATTATATATCTAAAAGTAGCTATAGACTCTACTTTTACAGTATACTTTCAACACTCTAAAGGCACATAAAGAATAGTTTTTTCTGCTGCTGATTTTGCTTTTGTTGCGGTGGTTGCTCTTATTGTTGCTGTTTCTTCTGTTGTCGCCTCTTCTATTGCTGTTGTTGTTGTTCCTTCGATACTTTTCTTTGTTATTGCTCCATTGGTATAACAAGTAATAAAACCTGTTTTTCATGAAGTTGTATGTGATATAATAAAAAATTAATATAAATTAATATAATATAATAATAAATACTTTTTAAATAATAAATACTTTTTAAATAATAAATACTTGTTTAGAAATAACTATAAATGTTACCTGATTTTTAGTTTCATTGAGTTGTTGTTGAGGCTGCTGTCTCATTTAAGTCTGTAATTTGGGCAACTATATAAGTCTAGCATCTTTTTTATTATCACCTAAAATATAAAAAAATAATATTAATTATATATATATTTTTGTTCTAATTTATAAAATAAACTAATAAGTACCGTAGAAAATGCTGTAATTAAAACCGAAAAGTCAACTGTAGCGGAATAGCCTTAATGAAATCATAAAATTAATTTATAAAAAATAAAATATAATATATATGATTAAATTTATATAACTAAAATATACACTCACCGCTTTAAATACTGTTATTATATAAGCAGCTATTTGTTCAAAATTAAGCATTATGATTGGACATCTTGTTACTTTTTCTAATTAATTAACTATCTATTTCACTTTTTTACAATTTTACTTTTTTCACTTCACAAATTTGTAAAAGATGTACTATTATCACTTTAGAAAAAAACTGACTAAACACTTTAACAAATGCTTGAACACTTTCAAAACTAACTAATTGAACACTTTTAACTGACTGTTTGTAGAAATAGAACGTAAATATCTCAGCACCCTGGAGAAAAAATTCACCTTCCAGAAAAGATATATTTTACCCCTTGTCTATAACAATACACCAACTTTCAAGCATTATAAAAAGAAATTGAAACAACAAATATCTTCTACATTTTCTCTAATATTGGTTTATAGTGAAGAATGTGCTTTGAAACTTATATTATTAACAACTGACATTTTTTTCATTAGTCTTACTATGCTAACATTCATGTGGTTTAAAAAAAAGGAGGAGTTTTAAAAAATGACACGAAAAATAACTCTTCATCATGAAAAAAAAATCAATTAGCTGACAAAAGTAATAGTCTGTTAGTTTCTTTTTTTAGTGTGATTTCGCGACCGAGATAAAATATAACCGAAGAATGTGCTTTCAAACTTTTGTCATTGACAAAATTGAATTTTTTTTTTCATTTCGGTTTACTATATTACCATTCATGTGGTAAGCGCTCCCTTTGGCGAGATCACATGACGAACTGCACATCCTCCTCCATCGACGCGCTCGCTACGTGACACGTGGTGGACTATTAGGGGGAGGAGACTGAGTCAGAACATACCAGGGACGGCGCGTGGGGGGTAGACACATAACCATTTAATATACATGGGCCCCGGGTCCCTCCGTGGCAACGGAAGGAGGTGATGAGGCAGAACATATATACTATACTACTAGCTTGCAAACAAGCACTCTCAGTCAGGCAGCATTGCCAGACCAATGGTGCGAACACTAGTCACAATTATTATTTTCAACATACATCTTTCTTCTGTGGTCAAATACTAGGAAACTGAACTTGGCTAGAAATCTTTTAATACACAATACAGAGTGAGCCAGGGCATTGTCTTGACAAAAGACCCATGACTTGTCCTTCCACAATTCGGGTCATTTTTTTCCTACATATTCGTTATCAATTATTATAGTTTCAGTGAATACTTCAGCGACCGTCTAATAGGATTAGATTACCAGTTTTTCGATATTGTCATTGGCTTTTACCGTAAAAGAGTGATCTAGTTGTGAATCATCTTCAACGTTTTAACTGGACCATCATGGAAACGCTTAAAGCTCACAAAAACACATACACGCAATAAACACCTATTGCTATACACTTTATTCAACACAATATCAGTTGCAGTAGCAATTTTTTCAAGTTTCATGTGAAATTTCATAACAATCCATCACTCTATTATAAACTTTCCCGGTGAATGTTGAACTGGAGTCGTATTTCATATTTCGTAAGATTACCTTCATGTTAGATATACTATAGTGTCATTCTAGTAAATTTGCAGAAATAATTTGTATCTATTATCGAGCGGTTCGCTCTAAATAAGACATCTTGAATTTTAAACCTCTCGGTTAATTTTCATTGCACCTCCAGTACTCCTGAATTCTTGTGGTGGCGTCATGTAAAATATCTTGTGATACAACAATTACATAACTATGTTCTGATTCGATATAAGTAATAATTTTCGACATTACACATTTATTCACATACTTTTTGTAAATTAAAAAAAAACGAATGAATCTCATTTCACGTGTTAACTATATCATCATAATATAGTACATCGTATATTGCAAGGCAAGAATAGTGAGAGACAGAAAGAGAGCGCACGAGTAAGAGAGATAAAAGATAAAGTCTGTCGCTCCCCTACTTTAAAGACGAAGTATTTCGAGAAAGGAGCTGTTTACTTGATCGCTCGCGAAACTATTGTCAACAGCTATATAAATGCTTTACTAAAAAAGAGGGTCATCAAAAATGTTATAAATGACATATGATATATTGTAAATAGGTCATTGTGCAACCACTTACACAAAGCTTTTAAAATGTACAAATTTAATGTCTAAAAATTACAATAGTTTGCTACCTTGGTATAATTGAGTTTATGGAACATATTTATAAATCAAGCAATCATTCAAACATAATTATTCTCCTTGTCAAAACTCATTTTTTTATCATTTTACTTGCCAAATTAAATAATGAATTAAAAACAAATATTAATTTTTTATAAATACTGTTTCTGTTATATTAAACAGGTAGTTATGTGAAAATTGATGACACTATCACGTTCATAAGAATAAAAATTACATGAAAAGTATTATAATACTCACTATGGATATTCATAAGAGATTATAATAGGATATCAAAGTTTGAAGTTTACATGTTTTGGTATACCTATAGTAATCTATTTTTCTATTTTATACAAGCTTAAAAGTAAAAAATAAGTTATAAAATAAATCAATATTCTTTATACGCTAATTTATTTTAAATATTAAAAGTAAATAACTACATGACAGAATTGTTCTGTAAAGACAAGACCCTTATAGAGCCTAATCTTGGTCTTCTTTTGTTTTTTCTCAATAAATATAATGCTATCACAATTTATATCTTTGTAAAAAGTATATTCATTAAAAATTACTTTCAAATATAAAATAAAGTCAATATAATTCAGGTTCAAATAAATACAATGGTACACTTATACTTTACTATCTACTGTAGAAACTATATTAATAGAAATATCATTAATTAGTATAAAATTAGACATAAAAAACCACATTTTATAATTAGAAATAGTAAATCTACACCATGCTATTTATGTTCAATAAACCAAAATCACATGAGGAAAGTGATTTAATCTTATACTTACGATACATTGTATCCGATTTTCTTTTTAATTGAAAGTGACCCAGAAAAATCAACATTTGTTGAGCTTAGATGCTTATCTTTAAATTTATAAAAAGCATCCGTAGTATTGACATATATCTTTTCTATTGAATCATTATCTTCCTGTAATAAATGTATCAAATAATTATTTTGATATCTTTACATATTTACTGAACTATTTTGATAATTTTAAAAATATTAAAAATAATTATTAGAATATTGCAATCAATGAAACTTTTCCAATCAGAATTTATCTTATACAGCTAAAATTTCTTTTTTTTTTAAAGTTGTTTATATTATCAATGGAAATGGATAGTTATTTTAAATAATATCTATTATAAAATTATTTAAATATGATCATTGAATTGATTATTGTCTATAATACGAAGGATAAATTTCTTAGCCAATGACTATTAATTTTCAAACACAACTTAACAAAACATTTTTTAGGAACTTATATTCATGTAAAGTAATAGAAAGGATTGTGGACAACAATTTTTATTTTAAATATATTACCTGTGTATAGTCTTGAAATATATCAGTTGTAAGGTCTTCAGTTTCATAAATGTCGGGTTGATCATACGCCTAGAATATTAAGATTTTAATAATAATAAATAAATGCATTTTAAATAAAAACAGGAAAATTTTAAGTTTACTTCAATTCTTGATTAAAAAATAATTAATGATATCAATTATACATATGTAAAAATAATTTTGTTTATAATTTGAAAAAAGTTTAAGGTAAATTATGTTAAAAATCAAAAACATTTAAACGCTTACAATTCCTGGTAAGTCTGCATACTTTGGATCAATCATGTTCATGGATTATAAATTCCCTTTCAATATCGACGAACGATAATATATTTGTAAGCCAAAATTATATGTTTATTGATAAACATGCCAAATGCATATTTAACATAGATAATAAAAGAACAATAAGACGATAATTATCTAATTTACTCGTATAAAATGTATAAAACAAATAGTACAAAGTAGAATTAATAAACTAATGTATTGAGAAAAACACTCGGCTCCTAAAACTTTGTAACATACGGTTTCATCTTCTCTCTAATTTGTCAATGGCAACATCAACGTTTCACGCAATCGCCGACAGGAAGCAGCACCATTGAAGGCAATCATTGTCACTGCGAAGTGAGTTACTCTTATTTAATTTACATCTCTGCTCTCATGATTTCTGTTAGTACTGCGTAGTTTTTCACGATCGTAGTTTCTCACAATTATCAAGGTATTTCTTTCAAGAGCAGTTCCGAAAATCGTAAAAGCAATGATCACTTGATTATGAAAACATAACATAATTCTGAACTCAACAAGTGATAATCTCACATACTGTGAATTGTACATTAAAAATGCAGCTCTGGCACTGCTATTAGTTTGTTGTTAGATCAAGAAGTTTATTAATTTAGTAACAATAAATGCTAATGCATGATAAATGTCCGGGAAAAGTTCGGTCGTGTAAGCTCTAGGTTTACGTTAGTGCTATCTTTAACTTTGCAAACGCTTTTCTCTGGTCTTCCTACCGATGTCTTTGTTCATATTTCCGAATTGATTTAGTTAAGAGAGTTTTTAAGTCGATTTAGTAGTCAATAAATCGCGCATATCATTCCGTCATATCCAAGAATCGCCGCAACTGTTCAACATCATCAGGGCGTTGATAGTTCAACGCCGGTAAAATTATGACCAGATTCATACGCAATCCTTTGCTGTTGAATTTCCAAACGATTTAATTCCAAATTTACTTTTTTTGTATTCATTTTTAGCACCGCTTCAACTAATGTTATAAGCTTTATTGAATTAAATCAAGTACTTCACAAAGATTTCCATCTCTACAATTACATCTCCAAAATGCTTAAATAAGCGAAGTTCATACTCTGGGTCAAATAACTAATACATGAGACGTATGAATATTACTGGTTTGTTTATAATTGTGTTTGTTTATAAAAATGATAATATACAATTTTATTGAAAAAACTTATTACTTTCCTTCAAGTTGTTAGAAATTTAATTTTTTCAATAAATGATATATTGCTATTCACATTTAACCGCGATGGTCTCTCAAAACATGTGTTTTTATCAGAGATTCGCTTAGGTGACGATAATGATAACATACTGAATTTGGATTGTGTTGTTAGATTTCAATAAAATAACATATTTCTACTATAAAGCTGTAAATAGTTACTTATCTACTATATATATTTTAATCTATTAATTTGTTGTATGGATGACGTTTTTACATTAAAAGTTTTCCAATAAATATGATGTCTATATAACAATATTTTATGTTTTGTTTTTTCTACATGCCTCGCTATCAGTCCATATTCGTTCGTTAATTACTGTTCAATCACGACGATCGACGATTATTTTAAGTTCTTCCAATCTCTACAACTTTTTCAATTGGAGTATAAAGATTGCGTATTATCTACTGTTTTATGAAAGAAAAACACATGAAATGGAAACTACCCAAACCAAAATAGAAGAATTTTGGAATCATGCCACATAAATGAAGAGAAAATTAACTACACTAAGAAACTAGTCGAAGAAATAAAAGATATTTTTCATTTGCCCGGAGACGAATTACACGGATTTAGTTATGCATGAGATTCACATTGTAAATGACGAAGCTATTAATTGTAGACAATACCAGTGTGCCCACGCAATGAAAGATACGCTTAACTATCACGTCAATAAATTGTTAAAAGTAGGAATTATAATACTCCTACATGGATTGTTCCAAAAGTAACAAATAAAAACAGCAGGATGATTCTTGATATGTGGAGTCTAAACGAAAAAACGATAAATGACTCTTACCCCATTCCTAATATTATACAAATTTTTTTATCAAGTTGGTGGCGCAACGTATTATGCAATTTTGGATTTAGCCATGGGTTTTTACCAAATAAAAATGCATCGAAGAGATGCTCACAAAACAGTTTTTAGCACCCCTTTTGGTCACTATAAATTCTTAAGGATACCTTTCGGATTGAAGAAGAATATTCAGCTTCCGTTGATCTCAATAACAACCAAATAACATTGCATAGCGAAGTTAGATGCCCATTAGGTAATAAACATTGTATTGATACAGATGGTGGCCATACATTTTGGGAAAAGATACCACGTGATTCTTGCCATTTCAATAAATATAATGTTCTTTATGACGGCATAGCAAATAGAATCGAAGGAGAAACAAAACAACTGGGTTTCTCACTTACTACTAAAAACGTTACATTTACTCTAAAGACTCAATAAAAATAACGCCTGTGTGGGTATGAGACAATTAGCACCAAACACCCAAAATTGTTAATTTAGGAAGTAAAAGACGAAAATCCATTTGCCAACAAAAATAAAAAAATGTCTCTAAAGAATCTAGATATTTTCACATACATCAATTCAATGTTTGTTTTTGTAGAGTGAGACAAAATCTCAAATAAGTGCTTTTTATAGAGATATAGGCAAGAACGGGACATATAACAAAAAAAAAATATATATATATAAACTATACAGACAAGCGTAGGAGCAACAGACTTTTGTTATTATTATGGGGCCCACACAAGTGCGCTGAACGAGCACTTTCTCTTTCTAAAAATGAGGCTTATTGTTCGGTTTGCCTTTTTAATTTTAATTGGTTTTCTCAAAAACAAGAGACCTAGAAGGGAATTTTCAGAAAATTGTAATCAAAAATTCCCATCGTTAAAAAAATCCATAAAATCACCACGTAAGGCTGAACTCATTTTTAGATTTAAAACATCAAAAGAACGGTCTCGCGGAAAACTCATAAAGATATTGAGAAAAGAGATGGTCATAGTATAGGACTAGCATTTAAATTAAAAATAGAAAAAGAAGGGAAAAGAAAAAAAACATGCTATTCAATGAATATAAGTTTGCAATGCGAAACGAACCTAATCGTTAAGGGAGGGAAAACTTACCTTGGTTGTCAAGGGTAGTAACCTCCTATTGCGTTGAAATTAATATTTTTGGAGCAATAACTATCGCAAAAACTAGAAAAAGGGAAGATAAGAGGCGCATTTACGGTCTAATATACGCCAGGATTTCGATGACCTTGAAAGGTCGAGGACAGGTAAGGAGACAGGCGTTTGAATGAATGTACGCACGAATTAATATAAAAAAAAGAACAAAACTTTATTATGCTAGGCAACAACGAAAAGAAATGAGATTAAATTATAAAGCGCAGCGCGAGAAAACAAAATATAAACACAACAATGAATCGGCGACAATAACAAAACGCAAACAAAATAAACAAAATAAAATTATGTTACTAGGCGCAGCAAAGAAAATAAAATACTAACGTGATAATGAAGCGGCGACGATAGCAAAACAAGGGCAAATTCAAATAAAATAATCAACGGCCGTCGCAAGGCTCCGGCTAATTAGCCAGGAGTTCCGAACGAGGCCCAGCGCACGCAAATAAACATTAATAAAGATAAAAAAGGAAACTAATGCACGAAGGGAGAGAGAGAGTAACCAAGTGCACTCACCGATTTGTAGAATCTGGCACAACACAAAGGAAATCACACCATCACACTGCAATCACTCGCGAAAAACTATCAATCCAAACAAAAAAAAAACTCGACTGCCCAATTCAAAGGTTAAAGGCCAAGTAACTATCGGTGAGTGTCACTTACCTCTCTCTCTCTCTCTCTCTCTCTCTCTCTAGCTCAATGCCAACTAGGCAAGCTGATTTTCCGAGGTCAACGACAAAGCATAAAATATAGTATTTTTTATAATGGCTCTACACGGGGTACCGAGAGGGGAAGTACGATTCTCTGTAAAGATACACACACGCTGAGCTTTCCGAGATTTTCACAAACTTTCAGTGTGTTTCCCAGGCCTTTGGAGGTTTGGTAGGGCCAGTTGACCAATAGGGTCCTCGGATAATCATAGTCCAAACCTAAGGCTTTTAAATGGGAATTTACCTCCAAAAAGATATAAAAACCTTCCTCTCGTGAGAAACGTGGTTAATCGGTGAAGTGTGCTACCAAGTGGAATGTAAGAAATTTCGCGGGAACTTAGAGTAGAACCAGAAGGGAATCCGATAAAGTATTTGTAAGTAGAACTTAAAATAAAAATTAATAACTAAAGAAATTTTCCTCATTAGATCGCGCACCTATACTCTCACTGTTCCTAATTTCAAGTTACCTGAGCTTCCCTTCAGAGTCAAGTCACGCTGAGTGAAGTTAGGGAAGATTGCCGTGCCTTAACAATAACCCCTTTTCTGTTAAAACATAGTGAGTGAAGGCAGGATAAGCACCCTTGTTGTGATAACGTCAGTGAGAAAGGTGTTTATGTAGTTAGACTTCCTCAATCGGTGGAATACTTTTTATTAAGTACCTGGCACACGTGTGAGTGAAGTTAGGGAAGATTGCCGTGAAGGCAACCTTAATAGTGAGGTTAATCCGACGTCACAGTCAATGAACTAAAACATTTAGATTCTAAATCTCTTTAAGGATTTTGCTACGACTTCGAAGACAACAAATGAATTATTACATGACGTCGGATCAACGACGCCGTTATGACTCAATTACCTTTTAGCAATTTAGACCGCTTTGCATATCTTTGTCTCCAAAATTTTCATTTAACTATCTGGAATGTATACAAATTACTTTAGGAAAGAATTTTCGTAGCTAAAGTATTTTTATATTTCTTTTCATAGTCACCTTTTCCTTCACTGATTTATCCAGTAGTAAAAGGATTAATCCTAAAGCTTAACTAAAACTGACTTAAAGAACAGGTCTTGTAACCTAAAACTTGGAAGATGAGGGATTAGACTTGTGTGTTAAGAAAGTGATAAGATTTATTTTAGAATATTTTATTATTTTTCAATTTACTTTTATTGACTTTGCACAGGTACGCTATTATCTCTTACACTTTGAGTGAATGCAGAGATTATATGATGCCTCTCTTCGGTAGTATGCTTACACCTCTATTTGCTAATGAGGGACAGGGTTGGTATTTATGTGTTATAGAAGCAAGTACCCATTTAATATATGAGGACCAGACTTGAAAATTCTAATAAACTAATTCGTCCATTGCACTTCTCTAGGTTTTACAATTTGCAAAACTACATCTCTAAATGGTGAACATTTTTCGCGCCAGCATGGGCTTGTTTTCAGGAGTTACATTGTTTTGAAAATGTGATATAATATACTCAAGCACACATAATAGACAAGCTCAACAAAGGAACTTGAAAAATAAATAAATATAGTAAACAGATTAGTTAAGTAATACCTACCTGCAGTATCTGATATAACCTAATCGTTTCATTCACCAATCCACATACCACAAAATCAAAGCATAGAAACACCAGGAAGTCACAATAAATGCCATTTATGATCACTACGTGGTGATCAGATGTTTACATCACGGTGAACTAAGTAAATTGGACGAGCACACGTAGGATTACTGACACACCACGACATTAACTGCGTGGACACTACCTGCTCAACTATTAACCAGGATGCCGGATGCTGCAGGAGATCATACACTAAAACGGTTACGCGTGAACAAGAAGTAGATTCGGGAATGCCTGCTGTCATATTTAACTGCTTATGTACGCTAGACGGAACTCAGTGCGCGATCTGGGAAATTCAAAATTAAATTTCATCTATATCGATTGAGCATCACTGGCACGAATCGAGGTTAGATACATGATTCTTTCTCGCGAGTTGCGTGATTAATGCTTAAAGCAAGCGCTTTCATGATTGTTATTAGTTGGCAATGTCATTAAATAGTTGTTGGAAGCGAGTAGAAATGTCGATGGATTGCATTTAAATCAAATATGTATCAAATCAACATTGCAGAAAATACATGGATCATGCAGCTTCATAACCTGGTAATGTCAGATAAGTTAATTTAAATTAATTCTTGCTTCATTATTCTATTACTATGGTAAGTCATTTACTTTGTGTTTTATTTATTTTTAGATCAGGACTCTTAATTAATAAAGTAGTCACGAATATTTAATTTATATTTAGAAAGCAATCTTGCTAATATTTTATAAGAACATTAGATATCTAAGATTTATCGAAAGTTATCGTATTGACTTCCATAGACGTTACTATAATTTTAATAGATCGTAAAAGCTCTTTTTGATGTCTCTTATCTTCTGAAAGTTCATGTATATAAATATATTTATAAATATATAACGACACAAATATTTATCGTTATAGTAACAATTACACACGATTGTTTAAATACTGTTAGAATTTGCGCAATATATGGAAAATTAAGAAATAGGAATATTACAATGGAGTAAATTCTTTATATAATTAATTTAGATAGCTTCTTCCCATACTACTCAGTATATTTCTGTTGCATAAAAATGAATATCTATGAAATAAATTTAGTCGCCTACTGAAATATTTTCATCTAATAGATTAAAGGTATTGCCAAACTTATTCGAAACTACCTTCTTACTTCATTTTGAATTATGACAAAAGTACGTCTAGATATAACTAAAGATTTTTTTCGATTAAGGGTTTCTCAATCCAATAGTTTCACCTATTCGATGAAAATATTACAATGGATGAAATATTATTTTTATCAAATTGATATAAACTACTTATGATTCTCTTACCAAGATAGACTATAGATTTTAAAATATTCATCCAGTACCAGAACAAAAATCACACCAATTAATCTAATTAAAAGTCTTAGTACAGAGAATTAATTTGATAATACCATATAGATTTCTTATTAATAAATATTAATGTTCTTTTTAAACTATTTTCTTCCTGTACGGGCCTCCACTTAATATTTCTAATTCTTCAGTTCACTTATATGGTCACTCATACCGTCTAGTTCTTTGGATATCATACCATATAAACTGTAGTTTCAGTTAATCAGATAAATTTCCTTCGTGTTCCACTGTAAATTGAAAGTAATTACTACAATGACCATGCCAAATAATTAAATTATATTCGTAAACTCTTAGCTGCAATATATTTGGTACTCTGATGTTGTTGCTTCTATTGAATTTGACAAGAAATATGCAGAAATATACTGAGTAGTATGGGAAGAAGCTATCGAAAATAATTATTAAAAAAACCTATTCCATTCTTAATTTGTTCTTATTTCTTAATTTATCATATATTGGACAAGTTTTACCAGTATTCAAACAATCGTAACTTTCAATGGATAAGAGACATCAAAAAGAGCTTTTACGATCTTTTAAAAATGTACTAACGTCTATGGAAGTCAATGCGATAACTTTCGATGAATCTCAGATATCTAATTTTCTGATAAAATATTGGCAAGATTGGTTTCTAAATATAAAAAAAATATTCGTGACTACTTTATTAATCAAGAGTCCTGATCTAAAAATAAATAAAACACTAAGTAAATGACTTATCATAGTAAAAGTATAATGAAGCAAGAAATAATTTAAATTAACTTATCTGACAGTATCAGGTGATGAAGCTCAATGATACATGTATTTTCTGCTTATAAAAAACAGTACATTAATCACAACACACGAAGCCAGATAAAACAGTTACAGCACAACACGGTGAGGTCGATTAGGTCCACTTAATCTGTACAAATCTAGGTTTTCGGTGGGACAGAATGAACAGATAGATGAATGGAATTGCTCGCTTACCAGCTTGACGCCACGTAAGATACCACCGATGGGTAAGTGTGTAGAGAGCGGTGAGAAGTGTCTCTGCTTTGATAGCACGAACGTAGCTCAAACGGGGACAGCCCTCGCTAACGTCCCTAGCTGCGGTGATCCAAAAGAAAAAATGCAGAAGACCCCCCCAGAGGAAGCTGCGCTTCCTCTGCTAAAGTAGCAGGCACTCCTATCCTTAGGTCAGCTCCAAGGCACCACAGGTCGTAGCGAGCAACGGATGTAGTGCACATCTGCACTAGCGCACACGCAACACACACACACACACACACACACACACACACACACACACACACACACACACACACACACACACACACACGCGCGCGCGCGCGCGCACGCAATTCGTGATAGAAAAATATAGAAGGCGCATAAAATAAGGGGACGTAGTCGCACACAACACCTCACCGTGATCACGAAGAGACTCTGTTGTGGAGACGAATGATCGACAGCAGGAGCCCGCAACGTACTCTCCCTACTCTTTGGACAACGGTAATAGCCCAATCCGCGAACGCGAGGGTGTAGTCATTTAGGGTCCACCGTGCAACCCGTATTTATCGTTTATGAATATACGCGAAGAGCATGCCGGACATGTGGCGAGCACATGTCGGATTTTCTCCACACGTGCCCCACAGACCCTCGGGATGACGTTTATGTAGGTACTCATTCGAGTACGTACGCGTCAGGACCTGCCGCTTTCACCTTTTTTTCACAAACTAAAAACAATCGTGAAAGCGCTTACTTTCAGCATTAACCACACAACTCGCGAGAAAGAATCATGTATCTAACTAAATTCAAAAAAATTTTGAATTTCTCAGATCATGTATTAAGTTTCGTCTAGTGTGTATATGGCTCATTCCAGACTAATACGATCAGCTCCACAAGGGTAGGTAACCGATTTTTATGAAACTTGGAATAAATATTGCTTATATAGTAGTGAACTTCTGTACAAATTTTTAGATCATTATTACTGCTGGATTAGAAGTTATAAATATTATAAAAATTTGGTTGAATATTGTTAAAAAATTGATATCTCTGTAACCGGGAGAGTTATCAAAACAAAAAGTGTTATTTTTATTTTTAAAATTCTTTTTCCATTAGATTCCTTGTCTATGTTTTAATAATTACTAGTAATAACATTCATAGAGTGGATATTAGAAATGATTCAGCGAGTCATTATGAACTGCGTACTCCTGAACTGCGCGAGTCGGCTCTTCATCCGTTTCTCCACCATAACACCACCTTAATCCATGCAATTTTTTCTAATGTATACATGTTCCATTATATCTAATACAAAGTCAACTTATTAACTTACCAAAATTGTTAGTATATGATGACCTATAAATACATTAACCCATTAACGATCAAAAGGCCTGATTTGATTTTTTGCAAAAAAATGTTCACGTTTTTTTTTAACTGACTGTAACTTCTTTATTACGCAGTCAATCACAATTTTGAGCCCAGATTCTGAAACGGAATGAAATTTTATGTCGAAACACATGTTTGCAAAATTTTTCTAATGTCTATAACTACGGGAAAAATCGTGTCGAAAATCAACAAAAAAATCAGGCCTTTTGGTCGTTAATGGGTTAATTGCACTTTCTATCTGCCATTGAATAAGTTTGAGACCAGTACAATTTCCTTACGACCACATTAAAAGTGATTTATATATTACAATTGTCTTAATTAATGGTATCTATTAAATTGTTGTTATTGTTTCTTCCTTATTTTTCCTTACTGATATGTTGTATTATAGTGTTCGCTACAAACTCCCTGAATCATTTCTAATGTTCGCTCTAAGAAATTTACTAATGTTTGCTCTATGAATTTCATTGCTGATTATTATAGAAAAATAGACAAGTCCAATAGAATTATGAAGCAAGAACAAAAAAAAAATTTTGAAAATAAAAATAACACTTTTCGAGATATCGTCATTTGTTAATTCAAAAGTTAATAACTATTCGAAAAATTTAAAAAAATCACTTGGTTTATGAATGTTATAGTTTATATTTCTATGCGTATTCAAAAAAACATTCATCATCATTTTTTTAACAATTTTTTAACAATATTCAATCAAATTTTTATAATATTTATAGCTTTTAATCTAGCAGTAATAATGATCTAAAAATTTGTACAAAAGTTCACTACTATATAGGCAATATTCATACTAAGTTTCATAAAAATTGGCTACATACTCCTATGAATTTGATCATATTAATCTGGAATAATTCATATATATATATATATATAGTTTTATCTTAAGGCGGTGTGCGTACACATGTGACAGAAAATAGATACGTGCCTGATCAATTACTAATACATGCGCAAAACGGTTACGTCGATTATTCATACTAATAAATAGACGAGCAAACGATAAAAAGATCAAAAACGAAAAAACAATTCATTTTTAACATTACATGAAAATAAAAAACAAATATCGACGATATATGACACCATGGCTAGTGAAAAATAAAATTATGTATATACTTATAAACTGATGCACCGGTTTTAATGAGCAATGATCGTGCCTCATCATGATGCGCAAAGATATTGAAATTATGATAGAGTGCTCGGGGGGGATTAGGAATTATGTGATGATATAAATGGAACAAATATCAGCGTAGAAGTATTTTCTACAGCGAATTTGGACCAGTAATAATAAGAGATTTTCGGAGAAAAAAAAGCCGCAAAAAATTTTATGAAAGTGTAATTATGATAAATAAACAAAAAAAAGGGTGAAATAAATTATATACATAAGAATCGTGAAAAATACGTTACTTATAAAAGCGACAGACCTTTTGTTTTTTCATGGATTCTCACAAATATATCAAATATATAGATGAACCGTTTTTTCTTTCTCAAAATTAGGAAGTAGCTAAGTATTCGTTTTATTTTTTTTTATATAATTTTATACAACACATAAAAATAAAAGATGGAGAAGGAATTTTCGGAAAAGTGTAACCGAAAACTCCCGACATTAAGTAAAATCTTTAAAAATACAACGCAAGACCGAACTCTATTATTAGATTTAGATATAAGAAGGACGGTCTCGTGGAAAGCCCATTAAATAAAGAAAAAGAGAAATTTGTTAATTCATGTACCTAACCTCTCACCTTTCCTAATTTCGTGTTACTTAAGCTGTCCTTTGAAGTCAGTTACCAATGACCTTTAGTTATAACCCCTTTGCTGCTAAAAAAAAGTTAGTCACTAAATGAGGGATAAACACCATTGTTGTGTAAACATCAATGGCAAAAGGTGGCTATAGAATATGAGAGTTTGTCAAATCAAGGGACATTCTTTAGTAAGCAATTTGCACAGGTCCTTGTTAGTAAGACGAAAGTTTCAGACTAAAAGGTGTGCGTGAGACAAAAAGTTATCGTAAAGATAATTAACATATCCGCGTTGTTATTAATGCAACAACATGAAAACAGAGAAAATGATTTTCAATGGAGTAGTTAATTTCTTGCACTTGAGTTATAACTATTCTAGAACCTCGTAACAAGTTGTTTACTGGTATAGACAGTCACTCAAAAGGATTAAGACCATAGTCACACAGAAAATAAGGATACACCAAAGGAAACAGAGGAAATATCATTTGCTTACCAAACAAAACAGTACAAATTGGGAGGTATAGCTAAATCGAATTTTGTCTTTATATCGTATGGTGACCACCATTTATATCTAGCGTACTCGATGCTCTTACTAAAAT
This sequence comes from Chouioia cunea, assembly GCA_030064505.1. Classification (NCBI taxonomy): domain Eukaryota; kingdom Metazoa; phylum Arthropoda; class Insecta; order Hymenoptera; family Eulophidae; genus Chouioia; species Chouioia cunea. The sequence continues at coordinate 1,615,505 of JAOPFQ010000006.1, read as the reverse complement.
TCCTGGGATTCAACTCATCTTACGTAATCATACTAGCGAAATTAGATCTACCCAGAGGTAATTAGTTAGGTACATGACCATAAAGTGACATGCTAATGACTAACTGCTTTTTTTCTTGATCACTTTTACTTATGTAACAGTTTCTTTCTACACGAAATTGATGGCCCTAATTAATAAATCGCATAATTAAAGTTTTTAGCTGTAGTCACGATTATCAATTTTTATTACTACATTGTTGTGAGACCCAAATTACTAATACAATTTTCGAAATAATTTATCTTGAAGTATTAATTAAACTTTCTGACTTCCTTTATTATATGGTTCAGCGTATTTTATAAATTCCCTTCGTATTTAATTTCGACAAGGGTCAATATTATATCGCATTACATCTTAATATTCACATGTTATTACAATTGGCTTTTGAACGAGTTTTGTTTTCTATTGAACTACTGATGGATTTCCTTGACGTTATGCTGCAGACCTTTTAGCCACCAGCTAGGCTCCCTGGATACTACCATATTTCTTTTGGCTGTCTGGCACCCAACACACTTAATCTAGGCGACGAGAACACAGATGACAGAAAAAAAATTAGTTTTGGGGCAAATCGAAGCAAGGTTTTCAAATTTTTTTATATTTAGCATATCGAATGCCTATATAGAGGCTATCTCTTTTATCAAATTTGACGCAAAAACAATAATTAATTAAACAGTTATAAACAAAGTGCCATCTCCGAAGCTCAGCTGGGGTATAGGACCAATAAAAGCGTCGACACTCCCCCGAAACTTTTCCAAATATTTGTGTTCTATAAATTAGTATTATAGACCGTATATTATGTATGGCATTTAAATCAATATAATCAACGTCATATTTACTCAAATATAAACAGTTTAATCCAAATTAGATGGAGTATAATATATCAATTTCATTTAAAAAAATATTTTAGAAATATTTCCTTACAAGAAATATATTTTCAACGGTAGTAAAAAAAAGTCTAGTTACAGTATGTTAAATTATTCAAAAGATATCAGGAAAATAAAATTAAAATACTCATTTATTTAATAAACATACTAAATAATTTCATTATTTTACTATCATTAAAATTATTTCACTACATTTATAATTTATAAATTATAAATGTAAAAACGTGTTCATAAATGAACTATAAAAGTTTAATTTCAATATTAATAAAAGTTTATAAAGTTATACGAATTCAAACTGAAATATCTATTTACATTTATTTCGTAGATTTTTAATTGTATAATCGGTAGAGTATAATGTTCTTTTTACAATTAAGTCCTTGTTGTTTTTGCGTAATAACTCATCGATTATCGATACGCAACGCTTGCTTTGATAATGATAGTAATTTTTTAAAATTTTATATGCTCTGACATCATGTATTAAGTAAATTTTATTCCAGACATGGCTTTTTAAGACTATTCATATAACTCTTTAGTTTGCGAAATAAAAATGTGAGTGTTTCGCAAACTGGCATTCCGAGTTTGTTTTTTTACTATCCCGCCAAGTCGATCACATGCAGTTTTTCTATCGCAATTTGAAAAAAAGTGCCATTAAACTTCAATTCCATGTGTATCATAATGAGAAATCAGAGTTAAGGAATTTGATATGTTGTTATACTAACTTGCAATTCCATTGGAAATATAAATAATTTTTTTAACTTTGTTCTCATATCTATATTTTATATAATAAATCTATTACTAATAAAACAATATAACGGTATACACATAATGTATCGTACTTTCCGAAATGATGAAGTTGTCTTTTTCAGTTTTTTTCCTTCCGTTTCATGTAAATTTCAATTGGATGAATAACTATTTATCTGCTTGCCGTTTCGATAATCCGATTGTACCTGGTCTTGATATACAATTGTATAATTCTGAGCGAAATCTCGTATGACCGTAACTTCATATTCATTCAAATTATATCGACGAGTTCTTATATAACCATTTTGACCTTTGGCAATAAAGTTATGTCCTAATAATGTTTATTTAAACTGTACCTCCAGGTTATTAAAATAGTCTTTAATATTATACATATGCTTTACAAGATCATATTTTTGGTTTACAGTTTCCAATTTTTTGTATTGAATTTAATCTACGGCACTTAAAAAAAAATAATTTTCGTAACAAATCTAAAACATTTACATTCACATGTAATTTTTATTAAAATATCTTTTACTGTTTTATGCCACTTTTCGTCATATTTGATCATAACATCTTTATTGTTATTTTACAGCCTTCTACTAATAATTTTGGAATTTGGTGATGAAGACAAATGCAAAGATTGTGAACACTTTTATTCATTAACTAGAAATTTGAGTTTAAGAAACTAAAAAACTTGAGTCCAATCAGAGTACAGAATTTTTAAATATGCTATAGACTTTTTTTAAATTGAATATAAGTACACGCCTTTGTAGTTACACTTTTTTTATTGACTTTTCGCATTATTTTTGTATCGTTAACACCTTATATCATATCATCCTATAAATAAAAAGACACAGCAGCACTTTTTATTTCTTTACTGGTTATAGATGTTTAGATTTTTGAGAAAGGGTATGTTAAAATCTTTTCTTATTCATGAGATTTTTTAGCTGTTTGTACAAAATAAAACGAACATTTAATTTCTCTTTATATTTCAGAGGCTCTAATAGACAGTGGAATCGCAATTAATATATATATCATTTATTAATTGGTAGTTGCTTTTTCATACACTTCTTTCAGGTCTTTATAAAATCTACTTTTTTTTATAAAGTTATCTCTATTACTGTCTACATAGCTAAATTTTCTCATAAATAAATATTATAATTATTTAATGATGAATCAATTTTTTTCTCTACTAAATCTCTACTAGTATTTTAATACCGATTGAATTGATTTCTCTGATTAAAAAAACAAGCAATGGATTTAAAAAATCGAATATTATTGTTCTATGTTTGTTTTTTTCGATCAAAAAAATCACATTGTACGTAACAGATATCTTGATCTTCATGGTTACTTGAGTTGAAACTGTCTTTATTGAATCCATAAAACCACTATCACTCTTAATTTCTTATTTTTTATGACGTATAAGTTTGTCACTGTAGTCTGAAACGTCATTTGGATCATTGATATAGTAGTGTGAAATATATCACTACACATATCATTGATATAGTATTTCATACATGTTGCACATAATCGGTTGTTTTCTTTCACTAAAGGATACCACTTATTCTGAATTTCTTCACCAATGTGAAGCAAAAATTCTCGACGACGTCCGTATTTACGTACTTTCAATGGATTAGAACTCTCTGGTAATGGTATGATTATGCAACTTTCATTAAAACTGAATTGAAATAATTTGACAAAATCTATTGTATGATGATATATTTCACATTGATGCTCGCTGAGGACTGTTCACTTGGACCATTGAACTTTAACCTGACTGAGGGATAATATCCCTTATTAATATGATTTTCGAAGCATATGTAATGTCAATAAATTTAATTTTATAATATAACTTGTCAAACTGAAATATTGGAAGAAACAATGAAAGAAAATTAAAACATGTATAACTTATTAACAATTATTCTTCAGATTAATTTGTTAAAGTACGGCATAGTTTTCGTTAATTATTTTTGTAAAAAATGTCAATCGTAGTTACCACTATTTAAATAAAAAAAAAGTTTAGCCGATAAATTTACTGATTTCTAGAACTGAATTACCTGGAAATGTTTCGGAGGAATGCCGACTCTTTTATTAGTCCTATCTCCCAGCTAAGCACCGAAAGTAGCGCTTTGTTTGGAAGATCATTATCCAGCCTCTATTAAAAGTCATTAAATTTTTATTACGGATTATTATACAAAACTGTCCAAGGAGTTCATTGCAACAAAAATTTTTCAATGAAAATCGCAAATATCTATTTTAATTATTTATCATTGTTTTATTAACTAATATATATATATATATATATTAGTATATATTAGTATATATATATATATAAATTAATTATATATACATATATTAGCTTAGATAGAAAACAAATTAATTTTAGGGAAAATCGATGCAAGTTCTTCGATAGTTAAAATACGTTGCAATGTTATTTATTTCATTTTATTATTGTTATTCTATTTATTTATTATTGCTTGTCAAAGACAAGTATGAATTTTTATGATTTTTTTATTTATTAACGACGAAAAATGCATAAATATTGCTTCTCGGAACTAAAAAATATAAAGCAGCTAAATGATATACAATGATAAATGAACGATATATGACTAACAATCGTTCTAAAATTACCAATCAAAATTTAATAACTAGCGAGGGTATAATAAATTAAGTAGCTCTTAGAATCCAATTAGGTAGGAATGTAAAAAAAAAAATAATTATACATAAAAAAACAGTTCTAAGATACAACCAAACACTGAAGGAATTTCAATCAATGCATCAATGAGACTCTGATGGTAAAATATCCCCAAAATTAATTGGATACAACTATCTATGATTTCCAAATTCCTGAATTCATAAGCAGGCGGTCTGTATTGTCAAATTATACTTGATTTAAAATATTTACATAACAATACTAATAAATATGTTAGTTTGAGTAATTAAAACTTTTTTTTTCACAATTTTTTTACTCAAAAAAAAAATGAAAGGAATAAAGACCAACCATAGCTTAATTACAATAGTTTTCAATATAACAATTCAAGTTTAGTATAAGTCTTATATTTTAATATATTCCATCAAGATAATTGAAGATAGCAAAGAGACTATAACTTAAATATTATTAATTAGATTATTAGGCATAATAATTAGATTATTAAGATTTGGATGTATTATTAGATCGATATTCGATTGGCCCCGAGACCGTGGAAGTTATTTATTGATCAAAAATATTGGTGTAATGTGCAAGTGTAGAAAATCCCCTGCTAGCGTTTCACTCTGTTACAGTTATAATAGAAGCTACATTTGATGTGTCCAGAAAGATTATATTGCTGTAAACGTGTCGTAGTTTATATTTTAACTAAAATATATTATTGGTAATATATTTAAGGGTGATATACAATATAAAACTAACACAAATAAATGACATTCTTTTCAATGATTATTTGGAACACATCGTTACTACATATTTCGTCAGGTGAGAAAAAGACAACATTTGAAAACACAATATTTACATAAAAGCTCCAGAAAAGATAAAGATAGTCTTTAAAGTCTATAATGTAAAAACTACAAAATGATACACGATCGAAATTAATTTCCAGTTTAGCACATCAATATATTATATATATTTCATTCATATGTCATGCACTTGTAAAAAAAACAAGTCTAGCAAGTATCGACATCAGAACTTAAAGATTATGAAAAGTATCGAGCTTTTGCCATCTAGATAAACTTCTACCTGACACAATGGTGCCCAACATAACGCTGCTTCGTGGAGTCGTACGTATAATGACAAAAAACAAGTTAGTTTTAGGTCAAATTTAAGTAAGGTCTTGGATTTTTTTTATATTTACCATATACAATTTTATGTGAAGGTCATTACTTACTTGTACGAAGTTTAATGCTGTAATATTAATGAATTAGAAAGTTATAAATATATATAAAAATGTGAATATTTCTATAAATTCCATTAGATAATTTTGTATAAAAATTCGCAATAAAACTTTATTAATACCTGAAAGGGGCTCGGTAATCAACGTACAAAGAGAACGCTCCCTGTAGTGTTTAGATGGTTGACGTTGTCGATAGCCAATCGACTCCGCCCTAAAATTTTGACAGTTCAATTTTATAACTTAGTAGATTGATCGACTAATCTTTCTTTTTTATGTTTAAATGGTTCCATCTGAGAATAATTGTTACTTATAATAACAAAGTATGCTGTACTTAATATATTTCTACAAATCTGAATAATAATTTTTTATTGAGCTACATATAATCAAATTTTCTTGTATTGTTTATCTCAATATTCCAGTTTATTAAGTCGTATGTTATAAAAAATTTGTTGACATTTTCTATTCTCCGTAAATCATTTAAATTAAAGGATTTATTGCACAGTCAGATTAGTCAAAGTTACTTTAACTTTTTCGTTCATGATATCTACAAAAGCCTCTTTTTATTCTGTCAATTTATAATAAAATAATATCTATAAAATTCCTTATAAATGTTTGATTTTGAATTTGCTATGCTTTTTGATTATGACGGATGTTACAATACTCTGAAAGATAATATGTTTTGTTTACAATTAATTACTTTCTGTTTTCGTTATTTATACCAATGAATGCATGATAACTTAAGGTACTATCGATACTCAACGCTCAGTTCAATACTGCCGATAATTTGTTTACAAATTTCTGTATGCTGCGAAATTATACAGTAAGTAAATATTATACCAGGTTTTTTTGTTTCATCTATATAATTCTTGCGTATCATAATCAGAAGCCAAAGTTAGATACCTTGTTTTTAATTTTATACCGGTTTGAAGCTTCATCAGGAACATAAATAATTTTGTTAACATTGTTTACGTGTCTAATTTTTATATAATCAAATAATTTGTGACAGAGCAATATAACAGCATTCACATCATGTTTCGTACTTCTTAAAATGATGATGGCATTCTCTTTTTCAGTATATTTTTTTTTCTTTCAAGTGAATTCTAGTTCCAATGTTCTAGTAATGTATATTTAAACTGTATCGTCAATGTTTATGACAGTCCTTAATATTGTACATGTGATTTACGAGGTTATACTTTTCGCTCCGTTACTCTATGTTTGAAATGAATATAATCTATGACAATCTTTTAAGATAATTTCGGAACAATTGCCTAATATCTGCTAATCCAATGTCCTATCATTCTGAACATGTAATGAAAAAGCAAGTTTCACCAGGTTTTTCACGCGACATTGTAATATCTTTTGCTGTAGACGTCACTTTTCATCATATTTAATCTTCGAATTCGTTGATGTCATTTTACATTTTATGGTTTTCTACTAATAATTTTGGATTTTAGTGGTGGATTAAAATGTAATCTATTTCAAAATTTGAGTCTAATTTCAGCACAGTATTTTTCAAACATGCCGTAAACTTCTTTTAAATTAGACATAAGTCTTTGAAGTTTCACTTTTTTTTCATTATCTTTTCACACTATTCGAGTCCCATTAGTATTTGAACATGGCCATTTATATCGTCTTGCAAGAAAACTAATATAGCAGCACTTTTTATTTCTTCAATTATAGCAGAAGTTTTGGTTCTTGAAAGTGGGAATAAAATTTCTTCTTGTTCATGAATTTTTTTGCTGTTTGTACCAAAAAGAGTGGATACATAGTCTCTCTTTCTAATTCGTAGGCACTAATAGATAGTGGAATAGCATTTTTATGTGTATCCTTTCTGATATTTTAGATGTTTTTTAAATATTTCTTTGACTACTTTATGGTATATCTATTTTTTATAAAGTGAACTTATTAACTTTCTAGGCGGCGATGATTTTTGATAAATAAACTGTATAATTTATTTAATAGTAAATTCATTTTTTTTTCAACTATACGAGACATTTCAATATTCGTTAAGTTTACTTCTTCAATTTAAAACATAATCAATCCATAGATTCAATATTATTTTTCTAAGTTCTTTTTCTTCGATCGAAAATTCTTCATCATATGGTACGTAACGAATTTCTTGATAATCATTGTCACATTGTGATTAAAAATGTATATTTCTATTTCCATTGAAATTAGTTTTATTGTTCTGATTAATAGAATTTGCTCATCTATCAACTTGCTTGATGTTTCACTCGTATTTTGTAAACATTCAGCACTGTAGTTAGAAACTTCATTTAGATCATTGACATAATAGTTTTTCAATTACGTTTCTTATGATCGATCATTTTCTTTCACTAAAGGAAACTACTTATACTGAATTTTCGTAGTAACATGAATGAAAGATTCTTAACGAGGTCCGTGTTTATATAATTTGAAGGGATTGGGATACTCAGACGATGGCATGATTATACGACTTTTATTAGAAGTAATATGAAAATATTTTACAAAATCTATCGTATGATGAGAAATTTCACTTTGACATTCGTTGAGGTCCATTCAGTTTGTTGTTGAATTGTAACTAATCTGACTGTGAAAAAAGATCCTTTATTTTTATGATTTGTGAAGCATGGAGAATGACAACAAATTTATTGTAAAATACGACTTAATAAATTTGAATATTGGGAGAAACAATAAAAGTATTATTTGTAGCTAAAAATTATTGCTAAAGATATTTAAATAAATAAAAAGATTAGTCGATCAATCTACTAAATTATAAAATTGAACTACCTGTCAATATTTTAGAGTAGAGGCGATTGACTATCGGTCGCGTCAATCTTTACAGGGTAAACATTACGGTCTAAATATTACAGGGAACCTTTTCTTTGTACATACGTCCATTACCCAAACGCTTTTGGACATTAAAAAATTGTACTACAGACTTTTATACAAAATTATCTAAAGGATCGATTGCAATTAAAAATTTTCATATATAACTTCCCCCTTTCGACAAAAATTCCAAAAATGTATTTTAATTGTCCGCTATTTCTTTCATAAATAGTTTATTCTAATGATGTGTGTATATTATCAAAATATAATTTTTTCACGTATTCTGAGAAAATAATCATGCAGATTCGGTAAACATTTTTCGAGTTAAAGAATGTTTAAAAATATTCGTATTTTTGACAATATTTTATAACTTTTTAATTAATTAATATTATAGTGTAAAACTTGGTAGAAGTAATGAGTTTAATATTGTCTTTCGATGTACCAAACATAAGAAAACCTTAGATCTTTTTTCATATTTTACTTAAAACTAACTGCTTTTCTGTCTTACATAATGGCTCCACGGCTATTATCATAAAATAATATCTGCCATAAGCTGATCTAAGTGGTAAAACTAGATATTTTGTATAGTTTTCATTTCAGAGAATTTTTATAACTATATATTTTTTCTTGAAAATCAAATATTCACCGTACTTGAAAGTTAAATAATAAATGACATGAAAAGGTCCTTTGAAATATACCTTATTACGTTACCTCATAGATTATAACTTCTATTGCATGTTATATACATATGTATTCAGTACTTAATATAGGTACTTTAATAATCTATCTTCTAGTTTATTGTATTTTTAATGAGTGATATATTTTTTTTAGATATTTAATTTTTGAATGAAGGAGAATAGAAGCGCACATTTATTTTCTCTGTATAATTACAATTTCAACAAATGCATATATCGAACAAAAGTTAAGTAAGCAACTTCTACTAATCCGCTTCGATTATGTTTATTCTACAATAAAAAATTACAATTCGATGAAAACTAATTAATTTAAATTCTATACTTCTCAAGAATAAGTTGTATCAAAGTGTTGAAATATATGATTGAGGCATGCAATGCAAATTTTAGTAGTCGTTTTACTCTACATTGTTATTTTTTTCATTTGCTAAACGCATTAAAATATATATCATTTATAATAAACATTAATATTATTTTATATATTTTAATTATACTAATATAACTGTTTTTTTCTTGAAAAATCATTAACATACAATTTTTTCGAGTTATGTAATGAGACAACTAATTTAAAAAAACGAACATATTATAAATATTTATAACGATTCTTTATTCCATATGTGTATACGATGTCCACTTATATCTTTTTATATCTGTATACTGTTTAACGGCGATATGCAAACAAGGAAAAATAACCACAATTTCTTAAAAATAATTTAAATATATTTTTATTTAATAAATTTAACAATATTAGTTTTATTAGAATTAAAATGTTTGATATTCAAAAACAAAGAGATATCATTTTATTTAACTGTGACTAATATGATAAAGTTTTTTCATTTGTCATCATTGCCATATTAAGATACAAGATTACATTATCTAATAGTTACTTTAAGTGTAAACTATATTGCTATATCTACAAATTCAGAAAAATGTTAGTAAAATTGATTGGGAAACTTAATCTACAAAAAAGATTATCGTATTCCATGATTCTATGCTCAACAAAATGATTGTTACTGCTGTTCCACTCTAGATGCAATGATTGCTGTCTGTCAGTCTCGAATCCTCTAGTACATTGTATCTTTGTAAAATATAGGGGTTGAAAAGCCAGGTTGTATGCGTGCGCAGCTCTGTTCTTCGTCAGCTTATAATCGAACGGGGAGTATTCTGCTTCGTCGTCATCAAGTCATCACCAATACTTAACAATAACTTTTTTTTAATTTTTACACTTACCCATTGAAAACCATTAATCCGGTTGTTTTTGTCACATATGGTAGGAAAATGGAAATTCGGAAATTCGTATATTGATACATCTTGTACGTCATCCATTCATATCATCAATTATTTGATTAGGTTATTATGAACAATTAGGGACATATATCATGTACAAGATCGAATTTGTTGCTTCTAATGAATGGGGTACTCTTTATTGTTTGGTAAGTAAAATTCAATAAAAGCAATAAATTAATTCCTACATTCATTGATTTTACGCAATCAATATTTTGTCCTAGAAATTGTAAATTACATTAGTATGTTATCATCTATTAAACTATAACTAAATTAACTTTGGCATAATGTATTGTGATTAAAATATTTGAAAATTTTAAGAGAACGTTCGTTATTGATTACATTTATTACAGAACCATACGGTATTAGACATAAGAAAGTACTTGAGTATTGAAAAATTCGAATTTCTAAAATATATTAAATATTATGACCATATCCGACACATCATATGTTACAAAATTAATCGTATTTTATTTTAAAAGAAATCTAATAAAATACTACAACATATGTTATTCAAATAGATTTTATCGTGTTTTTGTGAATTTCTGTTCTTGTTTTAATATATTAAGTATATAAATAAAATACATCAGTAAAAAACATATTTAATTTGAGTAATACGTTATTTTTAACAAGAAATATCTATTATCATAATTCTAGTATCAAATATGTAAGAAATATCTTAGAAAAAGAAAAACAGTTTTATATTAGGAAAAATATAAATTCTACAATTTTTAAATATAGAATATAGAGAATTCTTTATAATTTAAACATTGATAAGTTTATGAAAGAAAAAAATGCAATATTTATTCAATTTATCAATTAATTTACATAAATTATTGACTTCATTACAACCGAAAACGTTCGATTTCTGTCACATTTACATAATTAATTTTTATATTTTACTTCATTATTAGACAATATTGATGTTACCACTAAATAATACATATGCGCGAACAAATAAGTTATTATGAACATCCAAATATAAATAAAATAAAAGTTGTAATTGAATTACTTGTATTTAACAACTTTGTAATGAAATGTATTATTTTTTTCTGACGTATAAGAATTATATTAATAGAATTTTAATGTTTTAGCCACTTAGATAACTGTTATGAGCCATTTTGCTATTGTAACATATTTACAGTTGTGTTGTACTAGTATTGAAATTTTACTAGTATTGAATGACATAAAACTTGTCAAAGACATAAAATAAATTAGATCACAATGAAGAATCATGCTTGTGAAATATTTTTGAAGTCAATATGCACAACAAAAACGAAAGAAAAATTAAAATTGTGACTTTTAAAAATTTTACTGAATAAAAGGTCGCAGATTCCATTATTGTGAAGAAATAAAACACATAATGCAGCAAAATAAACAGAACCCAACAGGATCCTGCAACCAAGATAGTTATCAATACGTTGGCCCTTACAGACTTGAAAAGACCTTAGGAAAAGGACAAACTGGTAAGTAATTCTTTTATAAATTATTTAAAATTATCTCAGGGTACCAATGCATATTGATCTTTTAAACTTTTCCAATAGTATACAGTTTTAGTAGTGTGGAAATCATTATAAAACGTGGCCAATTTAATATTTTATTGATAAGTCAGTGACTAAATTTCCGGCGCAGTAACTTTAAATGCAGAACTTTTCCCGTCAACTACCAACGATTAATAGACTACCGTTAAATTTAGCGCTATCTTTCTCATTTAGTTTGTATTTAACAGACCTTGAAATCAGACAACCTTGTGAATTTTAACGAAAATGGCAAAACGTTTTTATTACGAAAATACAATAATGCAAAAATTGCATATGTTGGTTGATTATTATATTTTAGGTTAAAATATAGAATATTTTAGGTTAATATTCGAAACCAAGAAAAGGCTTGATAGATACTATGGGTACTCTTCATCATCAATTTTAATGGATAAGAAGATTTTTATTGAATTTTGTTTTGTCCGTATCAGCAGTAGTGACGCCGAATGTACCAATTGCCTAAAAGGTCACTTAGAAAATCTATAGAATGATACGGGCTGATTGTTGAATGAAATTTCTTAATGTAATCATGGATTGAGTCATATAAACTGAGAGGAAAAATTTCATTAAAAAATTTTAATTTGAAATGAAACAATTTCTCATACTCGACCATAAGCACAACCCTGTAACCACTTCAAAAGAATATTTGGTGATGTTCATCCGTAATAGAACAAGGTTTTTGACCCTTTCATTACCGTGGGCGAAATATGAATCTATCACAACACATCAGAGACCAACAGGTACTTAAAACTGTCAGGTTTTGTGAATATACGTGCACCAAAGAAGACCCAGATGGAGCTTGGCCAACAAAGTCAGTTTTTTTTGTAATGAACGCCGTATTATTCACATCGATTACCTGGAAAAGGATAAAACAAATACTGATATATTATTTAGAGCTTTCGAATAGATTGTATGTTGTTTTAAAGAAAAAATACTGCATCTAACTGCAGAAAAAAGTGCTAATACATCAAGAAATGCACGAGTGCACAAACGTGTAGTCACCATGGTAAAAGACCATAAATTGATCAGCGAAATGCTATCTCATCCTCATCCAACATAATCTCCAGAGTTATTCCTCTGCTATCATTTCCTGTTTCCAAACCTAAAGAAATGGCTGAGTGGTAAGAGTTTCGGATCGAATGAAGAAGTCATCATGGAAAAAAATCTCTTTTGCAAAAAAAAAATTTTTGAGGACTTGAGATAGGTAAAACCTTAATTTATTAATTGGTAGGAATAGAAATATTGGAAAAATGATAGATTACATATGTCAAGCCGAAAGGATATTAGATTAAAATAAAACGCTTATTCACCAATAAAAACATCTATTATTCAAAAAGTCACTGACTTATCAAACTGTCCTCGTATATACATTATGAATATTGACAAATTCAAAAACGCTTTCAAAAGGTTGAGTACATTTATAAAAAAAGTTTAGATCTAATGGCATTATTTGATTTAAAGATTATTGATTTTGCAAAAATTTTAATGATAATGATTAATTATAATTAAAGTCATATCGAAAATTTTCAAACTAGCTCTAAGATTTTTTTTATGTTATTGATTGTGCTATTATTATAAATATAGAATATAGAAATTGAAGCTTTGATTCAATTTCAATATCATTAAGAAGCGTACGTTTACAGTAACATAATATTAATGTAAGAGTTGAAGTTCGTAATTTCCGGAGTTTTTCAAACACAGAATCTGCACAGAAAGAAATAAAAGATATGTAACATTCTTATCTAGATTTGATTAATGCTTGGTATAATAGAATCAATGTGTTTGGATCTATTATTCAAAATCAAACCTAAGAAATCAAACCGAGACTTTCTCACTTCACTTTATTAGTTGAACAGATAATTTTCTATTACTATTTTAATATTTTGAAGGAATATTTTATTTTTCTTGAAAATAACTAAATCGTGGATGTGAGTTCGAGAATAAATTATGAATTATGGTAAGAAAATCACCTCTGAAGACCATTGCTTGAGGTCTTGATGCCTGGAGATTAGGAGTAGCACTTACCACTGAATAATTGATGAAACTGCGTTATTGATGATCTCTCTGGGAACGAGGGTATTACCTGTCACCCACATACGCATAGCCGTAAACAAAGATGTAGCGATATACAAATTATATGTAATATAATGTAAATTACAACTCAGACGACATGTTGAAGTTCTCAGATTGCAAAATAAACAGACAGAACTTCCTTTATTTCGATGATGTTTCCGAGAGATTCTCACTCCTAGCTTATCACCAAGGGATAGGGAAATAAAGCCATCCCGTTTGACCCGCATAGGTAAATGTTTATTGTTCATTAATGGCTGCGAAACATATATTGGGCTATTGTTATATAAATATATGCGCTTGGTTGGGTTGGGCTTTCCTTGGATTGTGCATTAACTGAATCTGGTTTCACGATATACCTTAACATATATGTATACTCCAAGAAAAACGTATCGATGTTACAAGTGAAGAAAAAAAATACTAACGTTATAGACAAATTCACGATCTGTATATTCAAGAAAATTCAAAAAGAAATTGATATGTGATTCAATATTTTTAATGTCTTGGAAGACTTTACATTGGGTAGACTGTACAACATCATCTGTGAATTCTAAAATCTATATATCAATTTTCAAATAAATCTGATGTAAATTTTATAAAAAAATTAAGTTTAAAGCACTCCCATGAGGGAGCCCTTTGTTTTCATAATGGACAGTATTGCCATCTGAGTTCAGGAGAATGATACTGCCTTCGTAAATCAACTTTTTAATAGATATTATAAATTTTCTTTTTAATCTATGCATGTCAGTTAGATGTAAAGATAGCATTTATTAATGAATTTTTAGATGGGGAGACATGGGAATTTCTTAAGTAAGGCAAAACGATAAGGTAAATAGCTAAGATTTTCTTTGTAAACTCACTTCATTATTTAACGTAAAAATCAATCGAATCAAATAAACTCGCAGAAACAGTGAAGAGTATCAACTTAACATCAAATAACTTAGGACCCTGTTTTTTTATATGGTATAAAGGATATCCGTTCTTATTTGAAATTATTTATGTTGGTAACATCTTCTCTACGAGTAATAATATAAAAGAACTGACAAAGGTAAAAGAAAAATTACATAAGGAATTAGATAAAAGATTTATGATAGAAATCAAACTAACTTAAAGTCAAATCGGAGTATGGTATCGAATTTTATTTATATTAGATACATCAAATTACTATTTAAAAATCATCACTTGTACCAAGGTTTATAACAAAATATTAATGAATTACAAAATTATGAAAAATTAAAAGAAATCTGAATAATTTTAGAAATTCCGTAATTCGAAAACTGTTAACCGGATTTTCATAGTTATTTTCTCAAAATACCCGAGACAAATTGTACCTTCATGATATATATACGTCATTATAATAAATTTATTCATAGATACATTAGGAACAATTAAAATATTTAAATTTTTGCGAAAATTAAAAATTTTTGAACAATTAAATTTTTGCGATTTTCGTCGAAAGGGGCATATTATATATGAAAGTTTTTAGTTGCAATCAATTTCTTGGATACTTCGTATAAAAATGTTGAGCATCTGGTGGTAGAGTTTAAATATATATTATTAGAATATGACTTTAATATCAAATGTAGGAGTTTTAATTAAAATTTATATAACAGTTTAAATAGACCAAGTAGAAGCAAATTATTGAAATGAGAACAAAATAACTATTCATTCATTCATTTAAAATTTTTTTTTAAAGTAAAAGAAAAAACTGAAGAAGGGAGCTTTGTCGTATTAGATTTTATAAATTAGTGATATAAGAATAGAGTTAAACAAATCGTTTATATTTCTTATGGAGCTGTAAGCCAATATGAGAATAAATCATTTTTTTAACCTTAATTTCTCATTTTTTTTCAAGTTCCGATGGAAAAAGTGTACGTGATGAACTTGGTAGAACAATGAAAAAACTAGCTGAAGAATCAAATAAATTGACCCAAAAATCCATATTGTTTTATTTGCTTACTGCACAATTGCGCAGCATATAATAATTGAAAACAATTATCATTACATTCATTAATATGAATAAAAAACAGCAAGGAACTAATAGTAAAAAGAACAATTTATTCTTCCGAATATACTATTAAGCATCTACAATAAAAATGTATGTAAATATTTGAATAAAAGTTAGTGTACTTTTTACAACAGTTAAGAACATGTTTATGAAATTATAGTAAAACAATTTTTAATATTATGAATTTATAAAATCAAATTACATCCATACTATATAATTGAGTGTTTTAATTGCCTTACATTTTGAGCAATTTAATATGCTATAATTAGACAATCTTTACTCTAACTGCAATTAGATAATGAATTTCTTTTAAAGCCGAATATTTTCTAAAATAATATGAAATATTATATTCCATCTAATTTCGGTTAAATTTTTAATATTTAACTATATAATATCAATTCCGATTAAATAATACATGGCCAAACTATACTGAGTCAAAGAACCGAACTACCTGGAAACATTTCGAGGCAGGCTCGATACTTTTATCGGTGGCGTCATCCAACTAGTGGGGCAGGTAGCGCTTTATTTACAAGCTCATTTCCTAGTCCATATGATATATTCCAAAAAATTATTATGGACTATTATATAAAATTGTCAAATGAATTGGTTCGAAAGAAAATTGTTCATATAAAACAGTATTGTATTTTTGTTATTTGTTATTGTAACGTTTTTTTTTCCAAATGTTTATAATTTTTTGATTCATTAATATTTTAGTGGAAAAATTGGTATAGGTGAAAACCTTCATACATACATTCAACGTACCAAATATAAAAAGAATCCGAGACCTAGCTCCGATTTAATTTGTTTTCTATCTTATAAGAATCAGTAAGATTCTTAGATTTAAATATTAGAAGAGATAAAGAGAGATTTGTGCTATGCTTAAATTAAACTGAATATATAGACGATATGTTGGAGAAATTGGTTCTCGAGATATGTATTCTGAGAAAACTACTATGTTTGATAATAAAATAACTAGCAGAAAAAGAAAGCAGAGAACAGAGGAGATATGTGATCAACCAAATCAGAGTAAAAAGTCTACAGATAACGGTCCATATAAAGAATGATTGAATGTTTACTACATTTTGCTAATAAAACTAGACATGGTATTTCTAATGCTATAAATGTTTACAATAAATATAAAATGAAGCCTACAAAAACAATTAGGAAATGGTTAAATTAACATTTAGATATTTGTAAGGGACGAAAAATTATAGTATAGTATATAATATTCATAGAAATGGAATGAAGTGTTTTAGAGATGCCAATTTTGTAGACTGCAAGAAATATACTGCAATAAGTTGATTTATTATTAAACCATCTAGGGATATTGTGGTCAAAAAAACTCGTGAACAATCTTACGTATCTTTGTCCACGTGTTAACCTGAGCATGTTACGATGAGTGGTGCGTCCCAAGAAATAGTAGCATTGAAAAATGTTTCTAAATTAATTTTAAATAAATCCTGTACATCAATGGTTTGATATCTAATTTTATGGTGTGATAATAAAGCTAAACTGAGACATATAATCGAAGTAAAAGAAGATTATTGTGATGGTATATATTGAATAACCTTAATCTGCGAGAACGAGGTCTAATCGTTGAGACGGAAGGAAGCGTTACATACAAATACCTACGGCCTCTCTCTTTCTCTCTCTCTCTCTCTCTCTCTGCTTCGACGAGCTTAGAGTTTTTGCGTCCCCAGTTCACCCTTCATGAAAAGTGAATCCATATGAAACATAGTGTATTTAAATTTTCTATCAACTAAAAACTACACTTGAATTCCGATAATTAAAAAAATTATATGTATTTTCTTTTTAAGAAGTCCAAGATGCTGAAGTGTCTTAAAACGATGAGTTTTTCCTTCGTGATTAATAAAGGAAGCTTTTCATTTTCATCAGAGTTGTCTTTGACAAGAACAATAATTTAAACTTTACTTACCTGAATACTACTACAATTTTATTTCTTTTAGGCTGATATGTACAGCTGTTTCACCAGTTTTGAAAATATTTCTGGGATCCAGATCTTTGTTTTGTTCGAACAAAGTCTCTTTCCAATCTTCTGCTTCTTGAACATGAAAAACTGCCCTTTCACCATAAATGCTCTTTATCATAACATCATTATTATTTTTAATGTTATGTACGTAAGAATTGTCTCCTTAAAATTTTTCATAATTCAAATTGCTGGATAATGCTGGGCTTGATTGAACCACCTTTTCGCATATCTCTCCACTTCTAAATGTATTGATCCTCTACATTTTATTATACTTTTTTTTATATTGAAATATCACTGTTAAGCTTCATCTTATTTCTAAAAAAAGCTAAAAGAGTACTCTGGGGAATTTAAAACTCTTCAGCAATCTGTAATTCTTTCTTCACGTTATTTTCAACTTGTCTGGTGGCAGTATGTTTCTTTGCTAAATTCAAAGTTTTATATTCTTATTTGAGTCAGTCATGTTATATTAAACAAACACAGAGAATGAAAAATGAGAGAACAGAACAATACGAAACGGACTCAATGACAGATAGACTGAGAATACATATACCCTGTGGAACTTCAATTTTCTTTTGAAGAAGATGGTGGCTATCAGCGGAGGAGCATATAGCAGATAGCTCCTTGCTTACTTAATCTTTCAGTAGGTACCGAGTATGTACCCAATAAATCCGACTATGTACCTATCACTCGTATATTACGACTGCACTTCAAACATAATCACTCAATTGTATGCTGCTTTTAACTGTACAATTCTCTACACACTTTTTTCATCGACAAACCATGATCTCCAGTTCGAATGGTTATCTGATCACAAAAGATTCGTAATTCTTGATACATTCAACATCCGAAATTTCGTACTATCGTATATCGCATATCGTATATCGTATATCATATATAAATTTCGTATATCGAACATTGATTTATCGGTGTATAAATTATATAGCTTTCTTTCTAATATAAATTCAGTGTTCGTCAAGCCGAGTACTGTCAACATTTTTATCCCTTCTCCCCATTATAAACCATGAAAAATGATCTTAATCTAACTTACAGAATATTTGAATAATACTTGAAAGAATTTGATTCGTTTCGATTAGAATAAATGTACTGAATAGTTCCTAATAATGAATAACTACATACGAGGATAGTCCCAGAAGTACCTGACTAGATGTATAAATGGTGATTCCTATTAAGTAATTATAATTATAATGAAAAGTACCAACCTTATAAAGCTCAAATTTAAAATTACAGTACGATATTTTATTCCGTATTTTTGTTTGGAAATCATTAAATGTAAATATTTTTAGTAAATTTCCAAAAATAGAAAAAATTGGTCATCGTTATATGATACAATACTCTCATTTAGAATATCTCACTTCAACTCATATCAAAGTGGAGCTAAACTCTTTATTGGGTAGGTTTGTTCCTTTGCTTTCAACAGTAAAATATTTTATGCAGAGTTTAAACGAGGACATATGTGCTGTCAAAACAAACATGACAGTGGTTGGCCAAATAAGGTGACAACGTAAAAATAGTGAACAAAATCAACAAAATGATATTCGATGACCATTGATTAAATGTGTGCAAGTTAGTAGGCATGGTAAGCATTTCACAAAGTGATATACATCTTATACTGACTAAAAATTTGGACGTGAAAAAACTGTGTGTAAGATGAATGCTGCGGTTACTCAGAATGAAACAAAAACAGCGTTGTGACAATATTTCAGTCAAATATGTTTCATATATTCGAGATAGTATACAGATGTACTTACTGTAGTCAATATGTTAAAAATCTATTAGTTTGGTTGCGAACTGTTATATTATCCAGTATTATCTATTCCTGTATCCAAAACTGAAGAAATCGCTGGATGGTAAAAGATTTGAATCGAATGAAGAGGTATAATATTATTACTAATTATCTGCAACGAAATTTCACAGCAATAGAGCAGAGTAAATTATTGCAGCGTTTTAATGAATAAATACAATAATTTTCCACATTTACTCTATCGAATCATCTCAGGCAGTAGAGATTGACTGAAGATTAAAAGTTCCTGAGTTTAAGTTTAGATACGAGGATTTCTGTTGATAAAAATGTTAATATGCAAAAAGAATTTGTGCAGACTATAGTTGGATTTACCAAAAAACTTTTCCTAGTTTTTGTTTATATCCACTTGGAAATCCATCCTAGAAATTTATATGAATTCACATAAAAAGTATTTTTAGACAGTGAATAATAATTTAGCTCTAATGATTCATGTAGACTATTATAATTCACTAGGTTGTATAATTGAGTGACTTTCAAATACAAATTAAATGTTGCAGTATGCTCAACAGTACATTACACAGCCTGACAAATTTTTCACCCAGGAGCAGGACATTTTGTGCCCGAAGGATTTTGGTGCACTGAATCCGAATCCGACCTCAGAATTAACCCTATACGGCAGGTTTTCGGGACATCCTAACCTACAAGTGCAAAAAACACGCTTTTTTCTATATTCATGGTCGTGTACCATTGCGAATAAATTTTTTCTAAAAACCGATAGCGCCTTCTTGAAGCAGCATTCTTATCCTTCAAAACCGTGTCCCCAAATTTTAAATATCTTTTTTTTCAGTGAGATATCAAATTTTCCTAACCTCAAAATGCAAATAAGGACTAAACTGGATCTTGACAAAAATGTCTGATTTAATTGAATTTGAACTATTTAGATTCTGGAGTAGTTTCACATTTAATTTGGATGATACAACTTAAAAAAACCATAGATACTGTATATCAGTTCATTCAAAAAATTGGATGCATTCAAATGAGGTATTGAAAATGGAAAAGTAACACGTTTCATTCATCGATCTCACTGGAAAAAAAATGATATTTAAAATTTGAGGACGCGGTTTCGAAGGGTAAGAGTACTGCTTGTAGAAGGCGCTATTGGTTTTTAGAAAAAAAATTTATTCGCATGGGACGTAACCACGAATTTAGCATGAAATCGTGTTTTTTGCACTTTTAGGTTACGATATCTCAAAAACCTGACGTATAGAGTTATTTCTGGGATCGGATTCAGATTTAGCACACCAAAATTCTTCGGGTCCATAATGTTTCGTTTCTGGATGACTTTCGTTAAATTTTGTCGACCTGTATTATTAATATATGGCAGTTGATAGAAACAGTATTGCATTTGTACTTGCTGTACAGAAAATAAAAAATCACTAACTTATCAAACTACCCTTGTATATAGAGATTTCATTAGATACTTACTTTACATATGGTCAAAAATCTAATTCATTCGGTACCCTGCACTTAAATTTGTCAATATGTTGTTGCCAAACTTATATTTTCATAAAATATCAAAATTTTTATAAATTTTTATATCAGAATTCTTATAAATGTAGCTTTTAAGTCCAACAATGTATATATTTTTTCAAAAGTAAATATATCTTAAATCTTATCAACCTAAAAATTACGATATTTATGAAAATAAAATTAATTCTTTTGTCATGCTTATATTTTTTGTATTAGACTTCAAGGGCTACTGAAATATATGACTATTTTTCACTTTATCTCGTTAATTGTAAGACAAAGCTTTAAAATTGAACGTTCACCTCTGTCTGATACTCTAAGCACGATCAATTATTTACGCGCTTTTTAGTCATACTGATCCATTAGAAATGAAATGTCTGCTATGAGATAACTATTTAATATCCCAATTTCTTTAGTATTTATTATTATTTTCACCATGTTATTCGTTTAATCAAATATAGTTTTAGTAATATGATTTTAATTGAATTGGACATATAAAATGACAGAAAAAATTTTAGATAATTTATGATTCTACTAAATTATTTTTCTATCAAATTAAATAGAAACTGATGAAACGTAAATATTTTTTTAGGTTTAGTAAAACTGGGCGTACATTGCGTCTCTGGGAAAAAAGTTGCAATCAAGATTATAAACCGTGAAAAACTATCAGAATCAGTGTTGATTAAAGTAGAACGGGAAATTGCCATTATGAAACTTATAGATCATCCACATGTTTTGGGTCTATCAGATGTTTATGAAAATAAAAAATATCTGTAAGTATTTTTTAAATAACTTTTATCAATATTTATTGACCGCAAAACGATATTTATAAGTTGAATAGTTTAGCATACTTTAATGTAGGATTCCGTATCAAATTCTTTTATAAGCGCCATTTTTACAGGTAATGATTCGCTTAGCACATCTCTGGGTAAAGAATATAATAATTCGCAATCCTTTCTATTAAGATTTTTGCATTTTTATATACTAAGGATTTATACTACTAAAATCTCCTAATGTTTCAACTAAAAAAAATTGTTGACCCATCTGTTTTTGCAATAAAAACCTTACATTTTTTATCAGTCATTTCGGCATCACTTAAAACATTTTCAGATACGATGGAAGTAATTAAATGGATTCTTTTGTAACCATAGTCTCTACTTTTAAAGTTCAATATATAAATTATATGTAAAATAAAGTTAGAAAAAAAACAATAGTTAAAAGCAACATCTAAATCATATATATATAAAATATAAAATTATACACTCTCACCTATGAAGAAATTATACATAACTTTTAGTACAGAAATAAGCAGAAATACAAAGCTGCTGCGTGTTTTCTTGTATATAATAATATGAATAGATTCTTAGGAAAAATACCACGCATAGTCATTCACTACTAATCACAACTAATCACGTGCACATTTTCATGTGTCTTCATGTATAAGGGTCTCTAAAAATGTTTAGTCAAACTTCAATATAAATACACATTTTTCACAAAATCATGTGGTTAATTTTTTAGTTAAGAAATAATTTTATTGGAGGATATCAATATAGTTTTCAACCCTGACATACAGGGAGACTTGTTTATAGTAATATTGTATTATTATTATAGAATTATAGTAGTTATTCTGCACAAATTTGAGTATAATTTCTTATGGTAATAACTGGCGTTTGCTCTATTTCTTAAATAAATCAGTGTAAAATAGCCAAGGAAATTTACTACGTGAAATAACGTTAGATTTTGAGAATAAAAGTAAGTACATTATTACGTATATTTTTGTGTATAATAAACGACCAAAAATCAATACTATGTTCAGACTTTGTATTCTACATAGATTTGTTGGTAAAAATATATTCGATCGAACTAATCTTTGACTACGTTTCGATTTTTCGTAAGATTAGTTTTCTTAAAGACTAAACTATGAAACAGCTATGTAAACTCGCTTTCAATTATCTGAAAAACCCAAAGTACCTTTCATTAGAAT
The DNA here is from genome assembly GCA_030064505.1 of Chouioia cunea. NCBI lineage: Eukaryota > Metazoa > Arthropoda > Insecta > Hymenoptera > Eulophidae > Chouioia > Chouioia cunea. The sequence continues at coordinate 1,592,294 of JAOPFQ010000006.1, read as the reverse complement.
TGTAAAAAATGAATGCAATTTGATGTGAGCAGCCAAAATTTCTTAAACCACAGAATCAGATAAATAACGCAACATTCTGACATTATACATAATATTTGTATCTCCTATTATTTATTTGTCCAGGCCTTACCAGAGTCTTAAATATATTTTATTACAATTTAAATACTGAAGATTTATATTATCGAAATGTCTTCATATTTTGTCTGACCTATCTGCTCCTGCAAAAAAAACTTTAAGTTTTTTATTGTCATTGCGGCATATCTTCAGATATGATGAGAATAGCTTAAGTGGCTTTTTGGTAACCATCTTTAGTCTTTAACCATCTTTAGTCCTAAGCTAAAGCATTTTAGTTCAGATCGTAGTTCAGTTTTCTCTTTCTTGTCATTTTAATTTAAAGCTCTGCATCATAGTTTAATGTTTTATCAAAATGATTATTCATAAAGCATACTATTTTGCAATGTAGAATAACGTATGGTAGAAGCTTGTAATGAAACTGGTTATGTAAAAGTTTATATTTTCTCTCGATTATTCCAGAAACTGATATTATCACTTATCTCAAGTTATTTGTCAGTTGTGAATCATTTGTCTCCTAGGGTATTAAATTTTCTCTATGTTCTTTTATTGCATGTATACGAATTTGAACCTATTTTCTTACAAAATAGACAATATATCAACATTTTCTATTTGAAATAATACACACTGTAGGCTTCTTACTTTTCTTAATTTCATTTCGGTTCTTCATCGCCGTTTTCATAATATTGGCATTATTTTCTGTTGCAAGAAATGGAATGGGAGCATCCACAACATAATCATTTATTGTACCTATTCTAAAAGTCATATGGTAGTAATTTTGTATAGCTGAAATATGAATACTTACGATAATTATTGTTTTTGCTTTTTGAATACGTGTTATCTAATACTAAAATCAGCCAATCAAATTAATTAAAACAAAATTAATTGAATACTTTATGTTACTAGTGTAGGAAGTATATAAGATGTATATGGCTCACACGCGTATATTTTGCAAGACATATTGTCCTAAATGTTCAGTTTCATTTCTATTTGACAGCCATTGAAAACAGACGACCTCATGAATTCTAACGAAAATGAAATAAAGTGAATTTAATGTGTTCATTAAACATAACGTTTTCAAAGGCTTGATAAATACTCTGAGGATTCTGTACTATCAATTTCAATGGTTATGAAGATGTTTACTGAGTTTCGTTGTGGGCGTACCAGTACAAGAGACATCGAACGTTCACGTTCCTTAAAGAGGTCGTCACGCGAGAAACGTCGATAAAATTCATGGAATGATATTGGACAATCGAAGAATGAAAGTGCATGAGCTGACTGAATCTCTTAGCTGAGCGGAAAATATCACATTTTACATGAATATTTGGACGTGAAAAAGCTATCTGTGCGATAGGTGACACGATTACTCATATTCGACTATACGCGTAGGAGTATAATCACGATGTTTGGCGATGTTCAGTCGCAAGCCAAACGAGTTTTCGCACCAATGCGTAACTATGGATGAAACATGAATTCATTACAATACATCAGAGAACAAGGATGAATCAAGATAGTAAGTTTCTTCGTGTGACATTGCACTATAGAAGGCCAAGATGTGTGTCAACCAACAAGTTCATAGCCACAATTTTTTGGGATATGCGCGATATCATCCACACCGATTTTACAGAAAAGGGTAAGACGAATACCAATGAATATTATTCAGAGCAGATGGACGGATTTGATATTAATTTGAAGCCAAAACATTTGGTAAAAAAAGTGCTGTTCAATGTATACGAGATAGTATATAGAAATACTTACTATAGACAATATGTTTAAAATCCATTAGTTTGGTTACGAACTGTTATATTATCCAGGATTATTCATACCTGTTTCCAAAAGTAGAGAAATCGCTCGATGGTAAAAGATATGGATCGAATGAAGAGGTATAATAGTATTACCAATTGTCTGCAAAGAGACGTATATATAGGAGAACAGAATATTAATAAGAAAGTAGCAATTATAACATACGATTATTATAGAAAAGCACGTCTTACAAATAGAAAGGAAGAGATTAAGAAAGTTATCGCAAATACCTATGGTACATGAAGAATAAATGTTATATTCGATCTTTGATTAGCGTTGCTATGAGAGAAATATGATACAATTGCGTTTATGGGTTTCGGAGACGAAAGGATGTACTGGTTAGTTATAAGCGTCTACTCTGTTGTATATCTTTTTACAACATATTGTATATCTTACTCTGTTGTATAAACGAGTATGTTGTTAGGCTCCATACGATTGAGAAAGAAAAGCGCTTGGTTATCATTTGAATGTCTAAAAAGAGCCTAGTTAAGTGTCTTTTACTTTGTTAATAAAATGTGGCATTGTCACTCGTATCTACAATTGTTCAATGTTGTGGCATAAATTGATTTTTCTTTTTTTATTACGCTTAGTACTTTCATTTTGGCGATGAATATCTTAACATACATTTGATACAGTTAGTATATTTTCTTAGTCGTTTAAAGAATGTATCTTTTGAACGTTTTTGTTTTAGTTGCTTGCACTTTAAATATTGAAAATAGTAAATTTGTTACGAGCTATTTATTATAAGTTACGTCAATATTCACCAAGGTCGTCCAGCCTAAAATTGAGTTTAGAGGTACAGCAACGTAAAAGCGGCAATTACAGTAAGAGTCAATTTGAACAAGGTACATTATTTTTGCATTCAGCTAATAATCGTATCATTTTTGAGTACGAGCTTTAAGTATATCATATCTGGCATACAAGTTATAGTGCATTTAAGTTATAGTTATTTTACAAATACGTACGTCGTATGAAATTTCCGAGAAGAGGCGTGATACGCCATACATCAATGCTGGTCGATTATAAAACATTGAAAAGGTGATGTTGAACGAATAGAAACAGGTTTATTTGTTGGCACTTCTCTACCCCACAAATAAGCGTGATTACGTTTTGTCTGCTTGTACCACTGAGATAGTTAAAAGCAAGATTATTGTACAGATACCTAGAACAATTAACGTACTTAAGGAACTTATTTAAGATGTAGGTCAGATTAGTGGTATATTGGCACCGCTAATTATTGGTTCCAGCAAATCCACCATAAACAAAAGGTCAGCTACAAAATCGAATGGCAGAAGCATCATGCTTGGGACTACTTATTTACCGGATGCTACTTACAAAATGTTTTCGGTGAATACCCTCAACTTGAATTTCGAGCGTTTTAACATACTGATGATCTTGAGTCGATGATAAATCGAAATCACGATGTCGGCTCGAGCTCTACTATCTTTGAGTCATTGGTAGAGGAAAAAGTGGTCCGTTGAACAAGGTCTTTGCTGTTTCGGTGCTGCTTAGAGGTCAAAGCGAATGGAATTTGAAATCTTGTGTAACTTGATTCTTAAGTAAAATTAAGTCTTGACCTCAAAAATTGAAGCTTTAATAACGTACTTAGACAATAACTAATAATCTGTTTGAGATCATAACACCGATATAAAATTATAAAAATAAATTCTCATATATTCGTGTTAGTTTTGAATGGTACAGCCCTCGCGGTTCTTCGCTCTGTCGTATTTTCGTTGAAAAAACATGATGTTCATAAGGGTCAGACTATATAGCGAGGCGCCTGACAGTAATTATCGGTATTGGATTGGCAAGGTGTTTATGGTCTAGATCCGCTTTGCTTTCTAGTACTATTAAATTCTGTACAGAAAGAAAGAGAGAAAACTTTATTATAATATTAAAATACAATATACTGAGAAGAAACTATAATATGTCGTTAATGAAGTAATAAGCAATATCTTCCTCGAATTGTAAATCTTTTATCATATAAATTTTTTGTGACAAAATATTTGGAAATTCACGTTTTAATACAGCTCATACGAGAGTGAACTGAAATGTCATTATATATGTTACGATATCTTTATTGAAAAACCGGATGTGACGATTAAAATATATTTTATTGAGAAAAAAAATAACAGGAATTTCATTTATGCAAAGAAAGTAGATTCTATCACGGCATTTTCAGTATAAAAGGCTCATGAAGTACGTTTCTAGATTCATTTCTTAAAATACTCGATCTCCATTGATGCCTATCCAGATTCAGTATTTAGTATATTATAAAATATAAATTGCATTTCCTTTAATTTTCGGTCCCACGTGGCTATATGATCTTTGACTAATATTTATATCTGGACCTTTATTGTTTTACGGGCCCCTTCCAGCGATCTGTTCGAAAGGAGTTTTCGGCTTCTATGGTAATAAGTTTTGAAACGGAATTTTATTACGTGATTTAGCTACAATTGAAACAATTTTATATATTTTCATGATCACTATATTTGAATCTTTAATCTTATTAGTCTTAATATCTTATTGAACGTGCATTAGTCATCAGTAGTTTTTTCAATAATAGGTGTGGGTACTCTATTCCCAATTTAACTAAGTCTCTTCCGATATAATTTATTGTATCATGAGTTCGCATAAAATCTAAATCAAGACTCTCGGCTGTTAATTAAAGGTCGTCATAGATTAAAATATGATTTTCGATCAACAGCAATAGTCGTTTTGTGTAACAAGGGGCTCGTTGTTTTGACTGAATAACGTTTTTACAGCTCCAAGCATATTTATTGTAGAATGATCCTTCATCACCTTTCATGGTAAATTTCTATGTGTATTATTATAAACAAAATTATCTTTTACATTTGTCCAGCTATCAACTTCTTTTAAATTTGAAAAACATACTTTTTATTCAAGTCGGCATTCATTTGATTCCTTGTCTTAAAAACCCGAACACTTTTATAATTGTCTAATTTCGTAATCCACAAGATATAATTTTTCAGATTTAAGATTCTGTAAGACTCTGTCACCCAGTCGTTATAAACTGGGTGTTATATTGTACCTACTTCCACAAGATCAATATTTGAGAAACCTTTAATGATGTTGATGTCTCATTAATTATCGTAGAATATTTGGTATTTACTTTCTTTTGATAATACTTTTCAATCACGTTCATAAATGTGTAATTCGAATATTACATGACCACGGCTTGTTCGGTAATTTTATTTAAAATATCTTGGATTGCTTTAATGATCGCGTTGATTTTTGCTTCCGTTTTATTTTTGTATAAGTATATTATGTAATTAAAATTACCAGATGCACTCACTTTTACTTTTGTATTCCTTTTTTTGGAAATCTGGAAATAGAAAATAATCTGAAAGCATCAACTTTCGTCAATTAGGTACGTGAGGAACCAAGTCGCAGGTTAACTCCATGTTTTTGGACATCTCAATAACAGATGTGTAAACCGGTACATTATCTTGATGAAACAAAATTTTCTTTTTCGCTAAATGCGACTGTTTTTTCTTGATTTCCTCGCTGATATCGAACAATAAACGTGTATAATACTTGCCGTTTACAGATATTTTTTTTTGGGAAGATAATCAATAAAAATTATCTCACGCGTATCCCAAAAAACTAATGCCATGATCTTGCCTGCAAATAACTGTCTTCGCCTTTTTTGGAGACGATTTCCCTCTTTAAGTCCATTGTTTTAACTAGTCATTCATCTCAGATGGTATGTGATGAACTGATATTTTACTAACGGTTACGAGTCAATGTAAAAACTCTGCTTCATTTCTGTGAAAATTCGTTAAATACCCGCATGAAACATTCTCACGAAGCTGTTTTTGTTTCATTGTGAGTATTAGCGGTATTTATCTTATGCAAAGCTTTTTTAAGTCAATATACGATCTATAGGACTTTCTGAAATGTCAATCATATCTGATAGCTCATGCAATTTTAGACAATGGCCATCTTATACCATTTTCCGATTTTTTTTTTACTATTTTTAGTGTTGTGATCTCATTTGGTAGATCACTGTGAAGTTCGGCTTGGCAATTCACACGTCCTCGTTTAAATTTTGTCATCCAATATTTTAGTTTTGAAAACAAAGGAGAAGATTTACTTAATATGGAATTTAACTCAACTTTGATAGTTAAACTGAAACTTTTTTCCCATTCTTACGAATGTATTAAAAGTGTTGACTATTGATGGTTGCCAAATAAATATTGAACAGCGTAGTATTGCGAAACTTTAAACTTGAACTTTATAAGGTTGGTACTTTCTATCATAGTCATTCTTTATTAACAACAATCACCATTTATACGTCACGTCAGGTACTTTTGGGGCAGTCCTCGCATTATTATTGTTTAAAACTCAAAATCCACCTTTAAAACTATTTGTTTTTAATGTAAAATAGTATATAACATGCAGTAAATTTAATCATCATTCTTTAGGGTGAATTAACTGCACGAAAATATCGAAAATCATAAATCGAAGGCAAGGGATGCTTTAGACAATAAATGAATTTACTCTCGGTTGGCTCATAGGATTTGTCTTCACATCTAATATGACCATGTAAATTATTGAAAAATTGTCTAATAAAAAAAAACAACAATATAATTAACTGAAAAATAAATTGTCTTAAAGATTTTTTAATTTGTCTAGTAAATCTATAAAGTAAAACATTATAAATCTTACGAAATGGTTTTTTTAGAATAATTTCATGTTTTAGGTATCTGGTTTTAGAGCACGTTTCTGGCGGGGAATTGTTTGACTATCTAGTCAAAAAAGGAAGACTCACGCCCAAAGAAGCAAGACGATTTTTTAGGCAAATAATATCAGCGCTTGACTTCTGTCACAGTCATAGTATATGGTAATTACGAAAAATTCACTTTATAGTGCGTGCTTATTATCTTTTCAAAATCTGAAGCTAATGTGAACATAAGTTTCATACTTATTAAAATTATTAAAAAATACATACTAATAAATCACGTAATTTCGTATGTAATGTAATGTGATTTCTCGAATGAGTTTACATTATATTACAAAGATAATTTATTTACAGGGGAAGTCTAATAGCACATAATTTTACATTTTTTATCATACAATTTTGACAATTATTTCTAATCTTATCGTAGATTTATAAATCACAAACAATGCTAAAAATATACATTTTTCTTTATAAAACAGTTATTGTCATTTAAAAGAATTATAAAAAAAGAAACAATGATTTCTTAAAAATTTTAATTCACGACCTTAAGATTACTAGTCTGAGACTATTCTTCAGACTACGATCCACAAAATAAATTTATTTAAAAGTACATTTGATGTTTTTTAGATTTATATTTTATTCTTAGGTAAACTAATAAATGTCCAAACTATAACATTTAGATTAATTGACACATGATTCTTTTATTTCTGGCAAATTGATGAATCTTGTAATGACTTTGCGCCTCGTGTACAAATCAGCAAAACTTGGTTTTACGAGAGGTGAAATTCTTTGACGGCAATACAACGATGCTAATTGTCGTTACAAATTCATTACCCCTATTTTATTTTAAAGTGAGAAGATATTTCGTTATCCACTTGATCACTCTTGTTGTTAAGAAGTTTCATAGGTTTTATTAAAATATATAGAATTGAAGACAATGTCGCGATGTAAACCTTTATAATATAAGTAAAAAAGTTGTGTGATATTTTTTATACTTCCTTCTATACACACACTTCTATAGAAAAATATACATTTTTATAATAGTCTTTGGTTTAACAACTCATTTAATTTTATGATGAAGATTCTATAGATGAAAAGTAAAGGAAAACGAAGGAGTAACTATGTATCTGAAGATTCATCAGTTGTGGTACTTTTGTACTTGATATTTTCTCACGTACATTTTTCTTTAAAGAATTTTATTGAATTTTGAATGATCTACGATATTTTTGTCATATATATATATATATAATTAAGGGTAGAAGACTGTTTGTATTTACAATAATATAAGTATAAGTATTATATTATGTTAATGTGAATAAATGACGAAATTGATTAGTGTCACTTCATTTCGATTTTCGGTGTTAATTGATTCAGATGACTTTTACTATTTTTATATTAGTTACGAAATTCATTAAAATGTGACAATATTAGTATTCGAACTATTAAACAATATTTAGTACATTTTTGATATGATACAAGCATGAAATATTAGATGCTTTTACAGTTATTTGAATTGTTTATACCATTCAGTTAACCCTTTGCGGCATGGTATTGCATAACCATTTAGTTTGTATAGGATTGTTTTTTGTACTGCAAAGTGCGCATCGTTTACCACTATCAATGGGGATTGGCATATGAGCAGACTAAGAACGTCTCTTTTCAATAGGAATATTATGTTTGTAAGGATTGGCTAGGAAAGGTTGATGCTTTCTTCCTTTTTTAGTTTGAATTTTACGAGAAACTAATTGATCCACTAAAAATAGTCTGAACTTTTTCAATGTCTCAGTTATTAGTGTTTATTTTTGAAAAATATAATAAATGAATTGGTAATAGTTAAATCAGTGAAATTCGTTCCACCACTTTTTGGACTTTAAATCTATTTTATATGTAGATAACAAACGATCAACGTTATCGACAAAGCCCATGTATTTGTTCTAATCAGAGCACATAACTGGACAATCTATTTGCACCCGTGTGCCATCTTTCTGCCTCCGAGTTACTATTGTCACCTCGGATGGATCATAGTAATTTGATAGGAAACAAATACCTTTTTTATCTATCTATTTGATCCATCTAATACCAGCATCAGGTGTACGAAAATCGTATTGTCCATGTTACATTTGTTTGGCAAGCATTGTAGATTTAGGTAAGCCACTATAATTAGAACGTACAGTCTCAAAGCAAATATTTTGTCTTCTTTTAGTGAAATCAATAGATCGACGTCGGTAAAAAATGTATCAAAATATCAATGGTGATTTTTACCAACTAGTTTAAGCGTCAAATCCTTGACAACTCATGTTTCCAACTGTATCTCAGAACTTTCAGTTTTACCGGTATAAACTTGAAATTTACACACATAACTCAATTCATTTCCGCGAACCCAACATTTATATCCTCGTTAATCGGTTTAGCTGGAAAGTATTACTTCAAGCTTCTTTGATCTTCGAATTTTATCATGGATTCATCAATAAATTGATATTTTCCTGGATTCCAACAGGTTCCGAAAGTTTCTTGAAGTCGAACTAATAACGGTCTCAACTTATACAATTTGTGGTAATTTGGCCCACCTTTTTTAGGTTCTGTGCTATTACCCAAGATATGTAAATTAACTAATATAAATCCAAAACGTGCAACAGGCATAAATAAACTGATGAATGGACCATGCAATTTTATGTCATTCGACCAATAATCACGATAAGATGACAATATTTTTATTCCCATCAGAATATTAATTTCTAAAAAATCAGTAACTCCTCTTTTATCATCAACTACTCTTCCGACAATTTCTCTTGTATGTATACGTTTGTTTGCTGAACTAATAAATATAACATATCTTCAGGAAAAAGATATCAAAAGATTTCTAATAGCAATTGTACGTTATCGGGGATATTTGGCCCAAAATCAGCAATGAATTGATTATCATCTCTTTGTTTTTCTATTTTTTTCCATACTTCAGCTCCAGAACATTCTTCTTCATCTTCATCTGAATCACTATCACTTTCATTCTCTTCAAATGCACCTTTTATTTCTATACCCATGTTATCCTCGTTTTGATCTGAATCAGCAAGGCCATCGACAGACTCGACAGACAGATTTTTTTATGTCAATATTCGAAATTTTTGCCATAATGAATTCATATTCAAGATCAGCGATCCTAAAAACCCTTGTATACCAATCTTCAGAAATATATTCAAAGAAATTTTTAGGTATTTGAATTTTCAAAATCTGAGTTCAGATTCGTGATCAGCTACCCTAAAAACCTCTGTATGTCAATTATCATGAAAATTGATCCCCCTGAAAAATGTATGCCGCAAAGGGTTAAAGAAACTCAGTAAATCACTTCTTAAACATTGACATTGATGTTGCAAAATTCGTATAGTATTTATCAATTCTTTTCTTGATCTCGGTGATGGTTTCATTATTTTTCATTTTCTTTAAATTTACGAGGTTCTCTACTTAGAATAGTTCTCAAACACAAATTAAAAGGATAGTTGTCTACTAATAGATGTCATTTTATAGGAGGACTGTTACATTTTAGTTACTGCTTGGGAAATTAAAAAAGTCACTAACTTACCGAACGAAAAGCAAAAGTTAGCCGTCATGAGTTGGTTGGCTGGAGTGAAACGTTGAAATTGATTGTTTTAATTTGAGATGATATGTTCTATTGATGTAGCTAATTTTGTGAAATCATTTGAGAAATCATGCAACATCATGTGCCATTTAGTATCTCCGACTAGAACCGACTACTTTTGCGAAATTAAATGCCAATTTACATGAGAAATTATTTGATTTTTGTCAGTAAAAATCGATACATTTATGTGATTAATTTTTTCAAAAACAATACGAAATTAACTACAAGAATTTGTATAATTTAAATGGTACACAAAATGAATACGTTTGTGTAATTTATACAATATTTAAATATGTTCAGTGTAAAAATAATTTACGTTGTATTTCTAGTCATCGTGATTTGAAACCAGAAAATTTACTACTTGATGAGAAAAATAATATAAAAATAGCTGACTTTGGAATGGCTTCTTTACAACCAGCTGGTTCCATGCTAGAAACAAGCTGTGGATCACCTCATTATGCTTGTCCTGAAGTAATTAGAGTAAGTATTAATGGACGAGTTAATATAACTTTTTTTAAACTCTATTCAAATAATGAGATGCATTGATATTTTTATGTTTTTCCAAAAAAATTATTGCATAAATGCTCATCGTGGACTTACATGTCAACATGATTGTTTAAGTAATATTGTTCTAGTCAACATGGTATTTTAAGTATATGATACTCTGATCATATACTAATCTAATATAATTTAACGCACTTTGCATATTTTTTTTAATGCTATACTAATATTCTTGACTTTATTTCCTTGAATCAATATTTATTATAATAAATAACGATTACTAAAGTAATAAATGAAATAATATCATCTATACATTCATTTCATTTTATTTTTTCATAATGGTAATCTTTACAAATTATATTTTCTATTAAAATAAACTACAAAACATTTAGTATATTTATTCATTAAAGTATAACAAAATTCAATTGTCTGCGTCCTATTAAATTATTTTTTCAAGACTAAAAATAAAATATATATCTTTTCATTCATCATTTTTCTATAAATTGTTTTTGAAAGGTATTATTTGAAGTGAGCATCAATGTAACAATCTACTACACCATAAAAGTAACGGAGCTGAATTGAAAAATATCGAATTTCGAAATAGTTCGAATTGATTTATACGATATTTGAATCTATAAATCAAAATAACATTATATAGTGAAACTCAAACTGCAATTTTAGGAAATTAATTGCTAATATTTTTCCTTTTTATAGTAGAATAAACTTTCATATCTATACTTAACAATATTTAAAATAGACAATTAGAAAGAATAAAACAAATATTGGTTACGATATTTATAAAATATTTCTGGGATTGTGTCGCTCGCTAATAATTCCAGATTCAATAATGATCAGGTTGATAAATTTCTAATGATGTAGTAATTTTAATTATTTTAAATCCTAATTTCAGGGAGAAAAATATGATGGTAGAAGGGCAGATGTATGGTCTTGTGGAGTTATTTTATACGCATTACTCGTTGGAGCCTTACCATTTGATGATGACAATTTACGACAGCTACTTGAGAAAGTAAAACGTGGTGTGTTTCATATTCCGCATTTTGTTCCTCCAGATTGTCAAAATCTTCTAAGGGGTATGATAGAAGTTAATCCTGAAAAAAGACTTACTGTAAGTAATTTTTTTATTATTTAACATGTATAATAAGATACTCATTGTTAAAATTTAAATTCTTTGACTTTCAACATTAATACGTTCTAAAAAAGTAGCAACAAAGAGGATAAGCTATGTATAAAAAACGGTTGACCGAAGTTTAAACTCGTTACCTTTATATGATACTTTATAACCAGGAATAGTTTGGGGATAGTTTTTAGAATGACATTATATATGCGATTTTTCCCGACACATGAGATTTATTTTGCCAGGACAGAATTATGTATGTAGGTTTTCTACCACGTCGAAATCATTAACAATATTTTATCACTATTTTATTACTATTATATTTATCATATTTATCAATATTTGTCACTATTAATATTTTATCACTAATCCTCCCTTGACGTACAAAAAAAGCAGAAAGGCCCCACGTTTCAAAGGGAAGCCTAAAATTTCCGACCTGCGTCCAGGCCTTGTCACTGCATGCAACGTGTATTATGTTACATAAATATGTTTGTAGCAAGCGTATATGATATACGGCGTTTGGAGATTTGCTGGTCAAGGAAAAAAGCCCCATTTTGAGAAATGTTCCTGCAACTGAGCATGTGTTCAACTTGTTGTCCCTCTCGTTTCATGCGCATAGAGAAGTTAAACGCGATCTAGCATGCACGTAGATTAAAAAAACTCAGTTTTTTCAAAGCTCATGTCGGATTGAAGTTCCATGCGAGCGCTATTCAGAATCACTTAAGAAACATCGTCGCGAAAAAGAGAGAAATAGAACAAATTAAAACCTGCCCAAAAAAGCGCCGCCCTTTAGGCCTGATTTTAAAATGGCAGGGAGCGGGGGGTGGGGAGGAGGAAATTCGTGCACATAGAAGGAGAATCAGAAAGTTTCAAGCCGTCAAACGAACAAGTCAGCTCTGTATACAAACAACTACACTATGCATACATACAAATAAATGAAAACAAATAAATCCATAGGCCATGCAAAAGGTTATAATTAGTGTTTAGAAAATATGTACCTAAAGTTCTTACATATATTTTAAATAGTAATTAGGAAAAGCTTTTTTAAATTTATCTCCCAGTAATATTTTAAGAACTTTTTGCGAAAGATTTTACGAAAGCAAAATTCAAGTTATTATCGAAATCATTCAATAACCTTCCAGTGAAAGGCTATAGCCAATGTTTGAAATATGTGTAATTAAAATTCTTGCTCAGATTTTTAATAGTTTTGTAAAGATATTTGCCATTTTTTTCCTTACATATTCCTAGAACTTTTAGTAAAAGATTGAGTAAAATTCGTCATAGTCAATACGTAGTTATTAAAAATAAACACTTATAAGAGTCACACATTACTATCGTTTTTCAACGTGAGAAAATTAAAAGCTAAAGTTATCTAGTTCCAAAAATCCTACGGATAAACTATACACCCACCGATAAATGAGTTAGTTTTTTCCGAAAACTCATAAAACGAACCTTCGTGGCGATGCTTTATAGTCTAAACAACTCAGTTAACAATGTATCCCGTTGAAGTTATAGTAACTTATTTCTCTTTTACCGTTTTAGCAAAAATTATTATTAATTATAAAATCAAAACTGTATGTAAACTAATGCCTAATCCATAATATCCATAACGTGTTCTATAAAGTCACAACCATAGAAGAAACAATCTCGCCTAAACACTGTTAAAAATAACCTGCAACATCAATGTTATTGAAAAATACTTGTAATTAATTAAGTATCTCTCCCTCTTTTTCTATGCGTCTGAAAAATTGTTAAATCAATTAATTAATTAATTAATCGCGATTAACGAATTTCATAAAACAAAAAAACAATACGTTAAACATCTCTTAAGGAAAAGATACATAATTTTCTATCCGCCCACGCTTAGTTTCCTCCAACTAGACTAACGAAGGAAATCTTCTTTTCCTTCATTGGACTAATTAAGAAATGATCCACGTCACAAGTGACCCTTCTTATTCATTATAAATATAGTCTACATTTGGAAATCAAGCGTATCTCCAACTAACGAATGCCAGCATATTTAAGAAGAAAAAATCACTTTTTTTTAATTTACCCCGGCAGAGTTATAAATTAATATTACAATCTCTCGAAGATTCTTTGTATATTATTCAGCTTTGATCGATTGTTTCATGTTAATACTATTATACATTGTTCATTATTTTTTTTGTTCGTAATATTAAGAGGATATCGGTTGTACATTTTTCATGTCGTTAATAATCAGTTTTTGTTGGCATCTTATGCAATAAAAACACTAATAAATTTCTATAAAACATATAATTCCACATATATAATTACTGTTGTATTTACCTCATATTTAACTCACGCCATTCGAAAATGGAAATTGAGTGTATTCTCTCATTTTCCTCGCTCTCATAATCTAGGGATGAATCTTGCATGAATGTCGCTATTACTGTTCTTACTCTTTCTTTCTTCCTCTCTCACAGAAAGGTCCATACGCCCTACTGAAAAACTTTCTTAACCGTAAATTCTGTCAACTCTCCCGAGGTCACTTGATTTCAGGTAGTCTTCACCAGTTGACCTTCACGTTTCTAGATAAGAATTTGAATTTTCTTATGGAGCTATCACTCAATGGAAGGAAATACGAGGGTAGACTGAAAAGTTCTTGAATCAACACCACTAGAGCGACTCTGCCTAAGCATTATTAGTACTATCGCTAATTAATTTATATTTGTAGTTTCGTATTAGTAGCTTAATTAGTATTGGATTAACAGCATTTTAATCAAGGCAAATTTAAAATTTATCGACAATGAATGATTTGGAAAAACGCGTTGTAATAAAATATTTTTATTTAAAAGTTTTAACACCTAAGACAATTAAAAAGGAAATACCTAGTTCGCTTAAAGACTATGAAATTATATTTATGTAATTATATTGAAATGGTAGGTTGTAGAATTTAAATTAGAATGAACGAGCATAATCCTTGCTTGGATCGTCTCGTAAAAATGGCTCTTGAAATAGTTAAAAAAATTTACCAAATAGTGTTGTTAACCACAGATTAAAATTTATTTAGTTAGTAAAAATATTAAAATATCAAAGAGCACAAGGTAATAGAGCCCATATCATGGCCAAATATTGATCCGAAAAAAAATAAATTTTCTATTGCTTGCACATCCACCTTATTCATCACATTTGACAGCCATTGGCAACTAACCAATCTCAAAAACACTTGAACGGTAAAATTTTTGCAACAACAAGGAAGTTATTGATGTCATAGATAGCTATCCTGAGAAGTTGGATAAATCGTTTTATAGAGGTGGTAAAATCAAATTAGAACACTCATGTGAAAAATTTATTAAGCTTGCTGGATATTATATTAATAATAATAAAAAATTTTGAAATATATTGTTTTCATTGATAGACAATTATATGACTACCTTACGCTAAGCTAATCTCTCTTAGTTTTATATTGTTCACATCATGTACTCTAATATCAATCGTTTTGTTATTTTAATTGTAATGGATTATAATTTTACTGTTAAGAAAATTACTAAAAAGATTATTTTAGCCGTAACTTTACAACTTTATCGTGGGAATCGTCTCTACGTGTTGTTTTTGAATCGTTTCAGTTGACGGCTTTAACATTTAAATTTGAAATGCTATTGCTTTGCGAACCTGCAAATTCACACTCACTACCAGACTGTAGCGATTTCACTCTTATTAAAGGTTTTGGCTTCAAGTATTTTTTTGCTGGCACTGTCAATCTATAGCTTGTTTTTGCATCCAAATTCTCAAGCGGTTACACCTTTTTCTTTATATTTGTCCCCTAAAATCGTTTAGTTTTGTCCATGCAACCAGTAGATTTTCGTGTTATAAAATTCTGTTCTTTTTCTCCTTTTTTCGTTGACAGTACTAACTAGTCTTTGATTACTAAGACTTAGTCAACAACCGATCGTGCTCTTTTAGTCCCTTTTTTTATTGAGGATATTGTTGAATACAGTGCCATGGATAAGTAGTAGATCTGATACTTATTTCAAATCCATCGAAAGGGTCGCCGTCAAATGAAATAATGAGGTGTGCGGAATCAGTCATGAAAATATACTATAAGTTATCACTGCATTATAGTGCTTTTCCTTATCCAATCTTTTTTTATATTATGATACAGATAACATACGGGCGGAGTAGTTAAAAAGATGACAATCTAGGTATTCAGATAAAATAGATCAAAAGATATGCTAATTTAGATGTCGAAAAAGGAGTAGAATTAGTTTGATCCGTGAAATGAAGATTTCTCATAATTGAAAAGTGACAAATAAAAAAATAAAACGATTTAAATGAGTAGCCGTAATTCAGCACTCCTTATTACTTATAATAATCACAATATAAAGAAAGAATACCTAGTCAACGCAATTGGAAATTAACGAACATAGTTCGTTACAATTGGTAATTCTTCGAGTGTATAAAGTCCACAATATATTGTAAAAATTACTCATTGCGATAACAACCTACAGAAAAAGCGAATTTTCATAAAGAAATTATAATAAGAAATAATGTTACCTTTGTCGTATGCGAGAAACCCATGCAGATATAAGATAAGATATAAGGTAGAAATACAAATATTGAATTGCTTTTTTTATGTTCTTGATAACTAAGACAACGACACTAATGGATAGTAGTAGCTGAGAAATTACGTTTTTTATTTTTGAGGTGAAATAGTACTTGTTGATGATATATTTTTTATACCAATCAGCTCGTCATGGTCTTTTACTTGCCCATAAGTCTGATCAAAAAATTCCTCTGTAAAAGTGATGGCTTACTGTGAACTGAATCCAAAAATTAATTTAAAGATTCAATTTGTTCTCAAAGTCCCACGAACAGAGTTAAAAATATTTTCAACGCGTAGGTAATTTCTTTGTGAAAATTCGCTTTTTATTTACAGGTTGGTTGGTACAGAATGAGACGTAATTTTTGCAGTATCTTATGGGCTTTTTACACGCGAGGAATTGCCATTTGCAATATTGTATAGACTAATACTTCGTATTCGTTATATGAGGGAATCATTGGAGTTCTCATCAATAAACGCAGAATATGTATACGTATGTATATTTCATATAATTAAATTGTATCTTATTTCATATTTTTCATCAAATTGTTTCAATGATAATAGATAAATATAAATCAAGACAATAGAAAATATTTTACAGCATCAGTTTCGTTGTTTAATAGCTACATCATTTAATTCGAAGTCTATGGAAATCGAATAAACTATTAGGCAGTCTTTGTACCGCATTTTAAATAATCCACCATATTAAGAGGGTCATTATTCCCTCATCTTAAAAACTGTAAATGTACTTATCATTCAATCTTACAGGACTTCCCTTTTTATTTTAGATTTTCGAAAGGAACCATCTTAAAAATTTAAAGTACTGTTTCTGTATACGTAAAACAGAAGTATATTTTCATGTGTATTTTTCAATGTGGCCATCAACAGAATAAAAGTAGGTTAACACATAACAAATATTTTCTATTTATCTCGTAGCCTATACCAAATTTCTTCATTCCTCATTCCATTATGTAAATGATTAGTTAAATCATAGTTTTTTATATACAAACACAACGCCATAGGTCATATTCAAAAATATAAAGAAAAGAGGATTTTTTAGCGGCGATCGATAGGTCATGTTTTTACTTATAATAAATTAGTAGATGTATATGTGACCAAATATATTACTATGAAAATAATATGAAAAGTTTGGACGAGCCAAAGGAATTGTTTCAGATATTACTCACCTCGTGTTCAATTAACAAACAGATAAGTAGTTATACATTTCTACAAGCGTTTAATTGGTATAGATAGCATCTAACACCTAAATAATTAATTATATATTTAATTATTTCTATATATTATTTCAACAGTGCATTCACGTGGGAATATATTTAAAAAATTTATTTTTGCAAAAATCAGGATGATAGACATTTACGGAGGTTATCGAAATAATCCATTCATAGTTTTAATTCTATATAATCATAGCGATAAACAATTGTTTTGTATTTGGGATATTATTATTTCACAATATATTCCATTTTCGACTTTTGAGATCAGTAAATTTATCTAAACTTATCTCGTTTTTTACCAATTAATGTCAAATACAGATATCTTCTTGCGCTCTTAACGATTTTTGTCGCATCATGGCGTAAAGATTTCTACTTGGCATGAATAACTAGAAAAACTGTTAAGATAACAAAGAATTAGAAAAGTATTTTTCAACTCGTTTTGCAAAATTTAGGTTTTAAAAAGCTGTATTTCACACAATAATTTAGGTATATTTTTACATTTTGAGGTCTCTTATTTTTTCATTATTTTGTGGTCTTCTTTAAATAAATTTTTTGTTTCAGATTTTTATAATACATCTCTAGTTGTAATACACCACTTTCATCTAGATAACATTATTTACTACCATGCCAAGTGAATTTAATAAAACGATTGATATTATTTTAAAATTAGAAAATAATAAATATAAATTAATACATTTCGTGGCTACTAGGCCACAATATGGTCTTATTATGTTCACTTATGGTCTAGTAATTATAATATATTACTTAATATTTTTTTATTTTTCAATATTTTATAAATGAATTTAACTATGTTTACTACTGAAGGGGATTATATTATGTTCATCAAGCATAGATTTTTCTAATGGCTACTGAAATGAAAGATTTTATCTTCTTTAAAAATGAATGTAATTTGTTATGTTATAAGTTTGCAATGCGAGCGAAACTGCTGCACCGCAA
This sequence comes from Chouioia cunea, assembly GCA_030064505.1. Taxonomy (NCBI): domain Eukaryota; kingdom Metazoa; phylum Arthropoda; class Insecta; order Hymenoptera; family Eulophidae; genus Chouioia; species Chouioia cunea. The sequence goes on along the minus strand of JAOPFQ010000006.1, from coordinate 1,573,697 downwards.
TATATCATGAAATATTTTACTAACAAGTTGTGAGAAGTGCGATGGTGTTTGAGATTCATAGTTAGAGTAGAGGAATAAAATAAATGATGAATTAATACTCATTAATATTAATTTATTACAATATAAAAAATACGCAATAGGCGTATCGTCGGAAAACAACCTCTAACTGCGGTCCCATCTCTCCCGGCGATCGTAGGATTCTCGTCTTCAAAGATACCTCACCAAGAGACCATTCTCTCTATACGCGATTGCAAGAGTCTTATCAACAGCAAAAACCTCCCACGGGTTGACAGTCAATTTTGGGGATCGTAGGTCTTTCGGTTATAAAACAATCTCACATGGAATTATCTACTCTCCAGTCGATAATAGTTCCCTAATCGGCAGAATAACCTTACCTAAGGTTACCATCTCTTTTTAAGGCTACTGAGGACTTCCAGCCTGCTGTATATCTCTACAGGAATTACCATCTAGTCGAACAGCACGAATTTCTGATCGACAGCATACCCCTTTCATGGTCACCAACTCTCGAAGCAGTGACTTCTGCGTAAAGTGTAACGCAGTAAAATAGAGAAAATGGGACATTTAATAGTGACAACCTTATTTTATTTGATGAAAGTCGTTCAACAGCCACAATTACCTTTTTGTTCGAATAATACTGTATATCCAGTTGACAATTAAGATACAGTGGGTATCACGTATTTATATAAGCATTGTATTGCAGTTTAAGTGGTATAATTCAAGTTACACGCGTTGTTATGAAAAATCAATATACTTTTTATCAAATGTTCTATTGGTAATTTCACGTAGAACAGGATTTTGTATTTGTTTTTGAAAACTCTTAATCATCTCAATGATAGTAGATAACCGATGAGATCTAAATGACACATTTTAATTTGCAACATGATGTTAGTAAACGACCGAACAATTCGGAAAAAAAGCATTTTGAGGACGTTGTTAAAAAAATTATTTTTCTACATTTTTCATTATTGCCACTATAGAAGTACGTAATTTAATGTCTTTTTTCGATGAAAAGGATGTTTCATTATCCAAACCTTTTTTCTAATCTCTGATAATGGGCTCCTCAAAAAACAGTTGGCTAACATTTATATTTGGGTTGGTAAATCTGATAATCATATATTTATTGTATTAATAGATATACATTTTGAAACGCAATTGAAAAGTGAAATAAATATATAAAATAAATTATAATATTTATTAAATTGTAAATAACTTATATTAATAATAATACTATTACATATTATATATTGGTATATTAGTGTTTAAAGTAGATGGATGTTAAGGGGAAGGGGTAAAATGAATTATGTATCATTTCTAAAACGTTTGTTTCAGTTAGCTGACATAAATCGTCATGTATGGGTAACAGCAGCCGGCAAAGGCGAGTTAGAGCTAGAACTTTCCATGATGGATGTAGTACAAACACATGTTATTCCGTCCGAAGATGCTATAGATCCTGATGTCCTACAAGCTATAGCTAGTCTTGGCTGTTTTAAAGAAAGAGAAAAACTCATTAAAGAACTTCTCAATCCGAAGTGAGTAAATCACTTTAATTAGATTGTAAACATTGTATTAAACTCAAAGGCATAGAATTTATTTAAATTTATAATTTTTCATTCAATTGATTGAGCCTTATATTCATCTATAATTATGATTATGAACATTGATAACAACGATTCAATATTGTTAATCAGTTATATCCTCTCTCAATTTCCAAGTTAACAAATATTGTATAATAGAATCTGAAAATTTGAAAAATATGTGAAGGATAACTTGCCTCTTTTCAGTAGCATAGTATATCTATTTATTTATTCATATTGAGTAAAAATGTTGAAGCCTACAAAAATATATTATAGATACTCTAAATCTTAACTACATCAGTATTTGTCTATAATCCTTGTGAGTAATTACTTTAAATCCATTTCAGTATTCTCTTTTTATAATTTTAAATACAAAATACATCAATTTTAGATTGCTGAAGACATATATGATTTGATGATTCCATTTTAATATTTTCGAAAATTACTGGTTTGATTGTCTTGGGCATACTTCAAATGTTCTTTCTAGTTATACTGTCTGGTTGAACATACTTTTATCCTATATAATTATTCATTCTTAAATAAATATCTTTGTAATTATAATCGTCGATGTAACAATATACAGAGTGGTCCATTTTAATCAAAGGGGTCGAACATCGGATTATAGGTGCGAGACATCGAGAAATTATCTACATGAAAGTTATAGTTTTCAGAAAGAATTAACCAATTGTGACCTTCAAGTTGACTTTGAAAATCTAGTTCAAAAGCAGCTTTAAAAATTTTAAATAAGAATCCTCTATTTATTACCCCGAATTTAGAATGAACATACATTTTTACGACCATATGAGGTATAATTTAGGAAATGGATCCTCCCGCTCCCCTTAAATGTTTTATTTCGTGTATTCTTAATCTTCATGCTGAAATGATCCAACAACTTTTAGAAGTAATGGTAAGTTGAATCGACATAATTATTATTATTATTAGTCCAATCAAAATTTTAACTCATATCAATTAGTTGCTATCAACATCATAGAAGTATTAATGTATAGTGTAATTCAACTTGAAATGTTTGCAAACAAGATCATCATTAAATATCCCCCTTAGAAACCAGTACCTTTCATCTGAAAAATGTTTCGCTAAACCTTATCTTTATCGGATCATAATGGGAAAAAGAATAAAAAAATGAGATAGATCTTTATGGGACTCGGGCGTGGAGGGTGTTAACGGGATCTTTATACTAGAAAAATTTGACGCTTTTTCTGAATTTGGGGTAAAATATAGAGGTTGTTATTTAAAATTTGCAAGTTGAGTTACAAGTCATAATCAGTTAATCTCTTCGGATCCTACAACTTTTGTGTATATCAGTTCTCATTTCCACTTACCCTAAGTTCAATATTCGACCCCTTTGATTAAAATAAACCTCTCTGTATATCTCTCTGTATATTTCTAAATCAAAAAAGCAAATGTCTTCTAAGGTAACTACTTTAGAAAGTTTATTAAATATTACTTTCAAACTCCTTATAAATTTATAAGTGGTTTAATCATCATATAATATGTTCTATTTCAATCTATTATTTCATAGTTCGCCAAAAACTTTGGCAAAATGCATATTAGTATATAATAGGTAGAGATTCCAATAGTAAAAATCTCGACATCTTTTTCAGCGTAAATAGCACAAAATTTGACATTTTTGAAATTATCTTTTTACCTAAATTAAAAAATTATATTTTTAGGTTATCATCTGATTTCAAAAAAATATGATCTGTGTAGGAGTCCTTATACAAATGTATGTTACTTAATAACAACATTATTTGATGTAAGCATGTTATGTTAATTAGTTTGATTTGAATAAGTACAGTATTAATGACACGTAGCCCCATTACATTTTCAGATACTTTTTCCTAGTCGAACCAATTCGCAATGAAGTAATATTGAAAGAGAGTTGCGGTGAGTGGAGTGATATTCAGTCCGTGTGTGTCTATTTCCAAGATGTTTAAAAATACGAAAATCTATCATAGAACATTATTTTAAACGTTTTTTCAAACATGATATATTCCCTATATACATAATTTGATTCGGGTTCGGAAACAAAATATGAATCAATCCAAAGGTTACTAATATTAGATAACAAAGTTTATATTTCGACTTTTTTATAAGAAAATTAATAATAAAATTCTCAAAATATTATTTAATTTACAAATATATACAAATTTGAGAAAAAGTAATATTAAGTCTAGCGTATTAGTACATGTTTGACGTGTCACGATGACAACCAGAATGATTTACTAACTTGTCACAAGGGAATCCAAAATAGAAAATGAAGGGATTATCAAACCGTGAATACTCTATTAAATATGTCCACTTATTTATAATATATATTCTTCGACTTGCGAGTAACGATATAAGTAGCTATGTTATGGTAATTTAGCTACCCTGCAATACTAGGAAATTAGTTTCGAGAATAGCATGTTAATTACAATTTTTTTATTAAAAATCTTTATAGATCAAACTGTTTAAATTAACCACAACTTTCAAGAGTTTGTGTTGGAATATAGATTTATATATACGATGATTTTTAGATTATCCTCAGAAAATTTGATATTTTACTATTACGGTTCGAATGGGAAGCACAGCCTTAAAATTTAGTCGAGGAAGTGATGGGTCGATCAGTCGAAGTTTACCACCAACGTCAGAGTAATCATTACATAATTTTGAGTAAATGAAATATAGCAGATAATATAGTTTTTATAAGTATCACAAATTAATTCATGATATATATACCATCATCGTGTATTTAATAATGTACTTTAAACATTCTGTACCAAGTAATATCATTATAATTATCCAAATATCGATTTTCACAATGGTATCAAAGTCAATTTTTCGTAGACCTATTATTAATGCAATATTTAAATTTAGACGATGGATACAAAACAGATTTTTCTTTCTTTTCAAAGCAAATATCTTTTTCAAATAAAAACGCATTTCAGTAAAATAAAAAGTGACTCATAGATTATTCATTTATCTACTTGTACAATTAATTTTCCGTAACTCAAAGAATAAGTTTAATATTTATTGAAATGAAAATTAGGCAAATCTATTTTTAACATTCGAGTATTCGTATTTCTAGCCAACATATCTTTCAAACAAGATAAAATTCTTCATGCGAGTAAGCAAAGTAATCTCAACAAGTCCATTTTTTATTTAGTAAACATAATATATTAATTGATTTTTTTTATTTTCCAATTTTAAATTAATTGCAATCAGTCTATGTGACTGTTGAAATTGAATTTCATTATGTTCACTATGAATGGATATTTTTAATGCCTACTAGTATAAAATGGTATAATATTTATCAGGCGTGTATACATCGGGGTGAGGAAGAGCGTAGTTTCTATACTAACTCTTCCATTCAAATAAAGTTTTCTTTGCGACAGAGTTAACTAAGAATTGTCCTAATGTTTTTACTATTGGAACATAAAATTTGAAATATTATAGAAAACTATTTTTATTTTAATTGATCAACAAATAAAGATTTTATTTATCATTTCAGCCATAATACAGAAAAAGTAATTTATTTTCTACTTCTTGAGAGAAAACGTAAGAGACCGGCATGTGAAGATGAACTAGAAATAATGAAAAATACTACGAGAGGCACTGTGAGTCAGCAAGAGGATCCGCCTAAGAAACGTATTGACACTTGCCGGATTAATGGTAACAGTAACTTCAATTTGGGGCAAATAAGTCATGGTTCACCACTAACGCCTAGAAGACAGTCTAGGTAGGTTCAATATATAATATTTTCAGGAATTAATAATTAATATCATGAATTATATACAATAATGTGATCATTTGGGATTCCTTATATCGAAAAGTTTTTTCAATACTTTATAGATTCTATTATTCCACATTATAATTAATCTTATTAACTATGTTGTAGAATAATAGAATCATGAAATTATTAAAAATTCATTTCATTCATTGTTCATAATTAAAATATTTGTTAATGCCACCCCCCTGGTTGTTAGTTCAAAATTTGAAAAAATATCTGACAAGGTTGAAAATTTCAGGAGAATGTAACATAAGCTTAAAATGACATAAGATGGATAAACATATAGACGAATTCCTATATAACGTTGATGATCTCAGTGAAGAACAAAGAGAACATTTTCACTATGATTGTAAAGATATAGAACGGAGATTTCAGGGTACACGGGATGAAAACATGATGGTAAATTTTTGATGGGTGCTGCAGAGAGAAAGCGTGGAGAAAGAAAAAAAACGCAAGAGAAATCCCTTACACAGATCTTTTGAGTATAAACGAGTACGGTATAAAAGAAAGAGGATCAATGAAGAATCAGGAGAGTGAGATACAAAATGCACGTTCCAAAGACTCTAAAATCATAACGGAATGATGATGCATATAGATTTAAACTTTTTTGCTTTATTTGATCTTGAAATTAACTTGACCCTAAAGTACTGGAGGCAAAAGATTCTCGGATTCTATTTCAGTGACACCGAAAAGATATTGACATGGTAGTTTAGTCCCGTGAAGGCACATTTTCTTATTTTAACGATTTTCATACAAATTATTTAGATAATAACATGAAGTGACTTTGAAATGACCTTTGGAGTTATGTTACCAAAATAATTTGAAATATCATATCATGAAATACAATATCCCGTTCTTTCAGAATCTGCAGTAAAAATTTGATTTTTGTCATAATAAACATATTTGAAGTTGAAATGACTTTGAATGTAACCTTATCGGATACAACGCACATAGAATTTAGATTCAGCGATCCCAAAAATATATTAAATTGATAATTTGAATTGATCTGACTATTGCTCCAAGATTTAACCTTTAAATACCTTAAACCTGACCTGATGAGGACAGATACTTTTTTGTAGGTGCCTGTGTTATTCACGTTACATTGAGGTAATCAAAGATCAGTTTTGTAAGAATTTATTTGTATCTACAATCCACGTTTCTCTCAAAATAATGAATATGAAAGTATTTGTTTTAAATTTGCATATGCATGTATAAAGCAGGCGGGTTATTAAATCACTCCCAAACTATAGTGATTTATTAGTCAGCAAGTGAGTGAAATTACTATAGTTTGATTAACCTGGGACATAAGTATAGGATATGATTGACAATATGACATAAGCTAGCCACATCACTACTTACTAAAAAAATCGTATCTTTTATATCAAAATTAGATAAAAAAAAAGTAACTGTAGTAAATTTAACTACAAAAAATAATAATGAGCATTGAATGTTAACAACAGAAATAATAAAAGGACTCTGATCAACCCAAAATTATCGATACAGACGGTACTCTAGAATACTGGCTAAACGATCTAGTCAAAACACATAACACATTAAATAATCAAATATGAAACAAAATCATCGCAAATTTTCATTAGCGGTTTAGCAAACATCTAACAACTAATAAAACTCCTGCATGAAGTAATAAATAAAAACTACTCTATAAGTTCTATAAATCAGTATTATAGACTGTATATTTTATAATAAAAATTTATATTAGTATAAACAAATTCTTATTTTTTTAAATATTAATAATTTGAAAAAATTAAATGGAGTGTAATATTATTTTTATCTATTAAATATTCGTGAGTTGAAATAAATCCATTTTCTAATTTTATTTAATTTCAAAAAACTCAAATTAAAACAATCAACTATTCCGTATTCATAAAATATTTATGGCATATTAATGTCGTTTGATTTCATAATTTCCCATTTTTCACAATTATTTTACTATTATTTTATAAATATGTTCACAAGTTTATAAAAGTTACACAAATTTCCACTCAAATATTCATTCACATTTCTTTGTAGATTTTTAATAGGATACTCTGAAGAATACGGTGTTCTTTTTACGATTATTTCCTTATTGTTTTCTCTATTTATCAAAATGAATCAATGAGCAAATGTTATTCTAAGAAGGCTTACATTCGCGTTTTACTATTTTATCAAATCTATCACATGCACTTTTTCCATAACAACTTGCAAAAAACTGATATTCAGTTTCAATTATGTGCATATCATAATGAGAAATAAAAGTTAAAAAGTTTACTTTCTTCTTTACTGGCTTGTTCCCTCATCAGAAACACAAATAATTCATAATTTATTTATAATATAAATAACAAAATGTTAACCCTGTTTTTGTATTTATTTTTTATATAATTTATAAAAAATAACAGAAGGCGTCCTAGAGGGACAGAGGGGGGGGGGGGTGTCGAATGCAGCATTGGATAGCTGGAAATATCTACTATTCCAGTACAAAAAGACGTTTTTGTCGCTGTAGTAGTATTTTTTTTATAGAGGTTAGAAACGAACTTGTTTCTTTCTCATGCCGATAACAATGTCTGACGAAAAATAGGAGCAACGGATCAATGCGAAGTTTCTCATTAAATTAAAAAAACTCCGACTGAGTATTATAAGTTGTTAAAAGAGACCTATAATGAGAATTCTCGTATGCGTGTTTTCGAATGATATAAACGATTTTTTGAAGGCCAAGAATCTGAAGAACGAAAATTAAGATTTAAAGACATGCTAATCGTTTTTGTCGACATCAACGGCATCGTAATGACTGAATGGGTTCCAGAGGGGGAAACTGTAAACCAAATTTACTATTTGAAAGTTTTGACAATACTATGAGAGCGAGTTCGTAAGAAACGGCCGGAGTTGTGGAGAAACAAGTCATGCACCATGATAATGCACCCACCCATAATGCGCTGTCTGTGAAGTGTTATTTTTGTCACTATAGGCACGCCAGTACTCGAACACGCGCAGTACTAGCCTGATTTAGCACTCTGCATCTTTTTCCTATTTCTGAAAATCAAGCCTGCTTTAAAAAGAACCTGGTTCATGTCGCCATCGATACTTCCATAAGAGGTGAAACAAAAATCGTCGGAGCTCTTAAATGCTCTTATAAAAGAAGACTTCGAGCATTGCTTTGAATAATGGAAAAAAGGAATTGCACTACTTTTTACAAGTAAACTTTTCAAATGATTTGATAACGAATCAATTTTTCGGTCAACTATATGAAGTATTAAAATAGACGTTAAATTTAATTCTCCGATTAAAAAAAAATCTTGATACGTTCATTTTCTTTGATAAAAAATTCTTTATCATACCGTGAAAAATTTCTAAAAATTAAGAATATGTTCATATAACTGCAATAAAATAATTGTGGCCATTGTGATTTTATGAAATTAAATGACATATTTATTAAATAGTGAAATATTTTTATTTCATTTTCCTGAGATCTGTTAAACTATTTGACTTACTATAAATGGATTGTTTTTACTCTAATTGTAACTAGAAAATGGACTTTTCGCAAAGTACAAATATTTTCTAAAACAATATGAAATATTAAACTCTATTTAATTTCGGTTAAATTGTTAATATTTGATAACTAAGACGTTGTTTGTACTAATATCGATTCCTATTATAAAATATGTGACCCATAGTATTAACTTATAGAACCGAACTACCTGGAAACATTTCAGGGCAGACTCGGCGCTTATGTCGGTTGCGTTACCCGGCTGAGCGATGCAGGTAGGTATAAAATTGTAGAATGCTATGTATAAAATTGTATAATAATCCGTTTCAAATGAAACTCACACCTTTCGATAAAAATTACTAAAATGCAACTTAATTCCTTACAATTTTTTTATTAGTAAATGCATTATCATGACGAATACATATTCTTAAAATACAATGTTATCCAGATACTTTGATACAAATTCTTTCAGATCTGATCGATAGTTTTCAAGTTATGACATCTAAAAGTACATTTTTTTCAATTCTTTATATCTTCTTAATTAATTAAAATTTTATCGTTACACTTGATACAAATATTAACCTTTACATAGACATTCAATGTACCAAATGTACAACAAATCCGTGGCCTTGTTCCGTTTTTTTCTGAAACTAATTTGTTTTCTGTCATATATATATATATATGTGTGTGTCATTATAGTATATTGGTAGGAGACAGAGATACAATCGAAATTTGTTGTAATATTGTTAAAATATAAAATTCATAGATATTCTTGATAATCTAAGCTACAAACAATTGTGTTTCATGAAAATTAAATTTCCCATTATTCAATAGAACTAAAAACATATTTACGAAATAAAATGAAAGATGGGGATTGAAAATTAAACGCATAATACGGAATATAAATTGCTTGATCTATAGGGAATACGATAAGTGTCTATTAAATAATGAGATTGACATCTCTACAGAAGTACACATGCGCCAAACGCCAACGACCAACAGCTGGTTAGTATGAAACCTCCTCTTTCGAATGGAGTACTTCTCGCTTATGTAAATAAATATTCATAGCCGTAGCTTTCGTTTCCATTATAATTTTCCCCCCTGACAACAAAAATATTAAGTGTAATAATTAAGTAATGAATTGTGAAATTTCACATAAATAAGACAAAACTCTATTGAAACTTATCATTTATTGAGTAAAGAGTATGGTAATGAATATTTATCACTTACACGTATTTTTAAGTGGTTTAAATGTTTTGAAAATGTCTAAGAATAAGGTGATTCATGAAATTAAAATAATAATGATTATTTTTAGCAATACTCATAGAATTCTGTACCTTCAAGGGATTCGTGAAGATAAAACTATTAATAAACATTAATTCACATTTTTGCTACACTGAATGCAAGTGTAAGAAAAAAACGACCTGAATTAGGAAAGAACAACTCATGGGTTCTCCACCAAACTAATTGTATTCCGCTTAGTTTTTTAAGTGGTTTCTAGCCATATTCTGTATCACAGTCTTTGACTATCCATTTTATTCAACAGATCATGTACTATGTGACTTGAGTCTGCTGATAATATACAAAAGCTGATTGGAAAAGTCTTCCAGTATTGTATTGAAGCAATAGTTCTGACCACCTCCTCCGCAGTAGTAATTTAGACAGAAAATATATACAGAACCTTTATTTACTTGTGAGTCAGTATTTGAATTTTGACTGAACCTTGAAAAGGTATTTGAATCAGCTTTTACACTAGCCTTTCCTAGCTCTAGAAGAAGTTGGTTTACTCTTTCTCTTAATATTATCAAGTCAGGCATTTCTTTTATTCTTTCGTGGATGCTTGAATAAAACCTAAAAAGTCTTTGGAAATTGGGAAATTTGTAGGAATCGAATTATTTTCTTATCTAAGTGTAGAAAAAATGAGAAATACTTTTGTCTGTGTGAAAGACGTGAAAAATTTTTTAACTTTCCAATAAATGTAGCTGCATATGGTTAGAATTTTATAAAATATTGCAAGTTATGTTTAAAGCTGAAATGTTATTGTTATAAAACAGTAATTTTTCTTCTCCTGTATGAAAGAGACATGGTCGTAAACTAAGAGATTTTCTTGGAGTGAGTGCAACATACTTCAATTCTCTATTTGGTTATTGAGTCATGGTTACCGTACAGTTCTTCAGTCTCTTGTCTCCTATTTCATCTGCTGACCTTTCGAAGCAGTATTTTTCGATAATTGCAGCAGCCTCAACCATTATAGCCTTTTGAATTAATCAAAAGCCTGTTTTATGAAAACCTTCATTTTCGAGGCCACTGTTCGAACTAAGATCATTACTAGATAATGATCTCAGAAAAATCACATGCGAGGTACGAAGATACATATTCGGATACATCAATTATAACATTTTTAGATCGAAATCATGTAACAGAAGTATTCTGTTTGTGATAAGTTTGTGATAGATTGAATATGAGGAGGATGGATCCCAATAAGAATTTATTAATACCGATCAATCCATTGCAATAAAATAAGCAATTGAATTATATAAAAGATCAAAACCAAACAATAAACGTCTTGAATAACAAGCACAACGATAAAAAAAACCTTGTAGAATTAGTTTTTTTCACAATATAATTAGCGTTAATACAAAAATAATTATTTATCAAGTACATAATTAAAGATTCATAAATAGCTGATTTATAATGTTGCTCAAAGACTCCAACTTTCAAAAGAATAAATAAGATTCTAAGTTCATAACATAAATATAAATTTAAAATAGAGCTTTAATGTACCGTCATCTAATTGTGAATAACAGCAACCAATACAGTTTCAACTGCAAAAATATTGGTTTCTTTTATTCACAATAAACCAATTAAATTTTTGCATAACCCAATATAATATATATAATCAATTTAAAAGTGCATCGGGGAGAAGGCGAATCAAAAACTTCTAGCCTCCTTATTTTTTATCATAGAAAAAAATACTCCAGAAGGAATTTATAATAGGAACTCATACATCTTTGCATGATTTGAAATAGAATTCATCTGAAACAAAATATAGAAATTAGAAGTTCTAATATAGCTTTCTAAAAAATTAACTGTGCGTTAAAAAAAATACAAACTTTTTTGCCATAAAAACTTTGTGAATGATTATTTATTGAGACTGATAAAATAAATATTTACATTTTCATCCATGTTGGCGTGGATTCTTTAAAGAAATGTTATTACATATATGTTAATATCTGTTTTACGGTAAATATCTATTTTCTTGTTTCAGCATACGACAACATGCTAAAAGAACTTCCAGTGGAACGTATATTAACGTAACGAATTACATAACATCAACGCCCAATACATCACCACTACATGTAACCAACACAATTGGCTGCCATAAAACAATGTCATCTGTACTAAATACTCGAACAAATAGTCCAAAGCGAATTTCTTCATCAAATGCATCGGGAAATGATAGTGTCAATGAATCCAATTTATCGACGCCTTCTTCGCTTACAAATATTGACGTTAATGATGTTCAACCAGGTAAATCGAATGAAATAGTTCATTATTATATCTAATTATCTCCCTTCATTTATTAAGTATCTAAAGTACTTTTATATTATATTAAATTGATCGCGACTTTTTAAAAAAAATAACTCTTTTATTTTATTATTTCTATATTAATTAAATAATTCCAAACTTTATTTTATATCAATTACATTGAAAAAATACCAATCAAATAAAAATCTTCGCCATTCAAAATTATTGGAATTTGAAAATTATGCAAAAAATTATATGCAATGACAAATTTTAAAAATATTAATTTTATATATTATAATAAATTTGTATTACTATAATGAATATTAATTTTGTATTTCGTACATTTTAGTTATTAGCGTGAATGAAGTCCCCCCAGGATCTCCTCACACTGCAACCAGTTCAGGCGTACATCATTGGAGATCAAGACTTAATACAATAAAAAATTCTTTCCTAGGAAGTCCTCGCTTCCACAGACGTAAATTATTGACAAGTGTAGATGACGTAAGAAATTTGATAATTATTTTAGGTTCAAATTTTATTCCAGGTGATGTTGTTTTTTTCTACAGGAATTACTTTTTTTTTTATATAATTTAAAAAAAATTATGAGGTGATTAGTGCTTCGTTAATTGTTTCATCTTTTTGATCAAACCTGAAAATCCGTCAATTCTATGATAAAAACTGTGTTAGAGAAAAACGGATTAGTAAAGTATCAGAAAAGGTCGGGTGATTGCGATATGTTTTGTCAAATCAATTTTCATGCTGCAGAACCAATGACTGTTTATTAAGTGTTTGTTAATAATGTAGGGACGTATAAGTATTTTCGATCCTTCTTATAGATCTTCGTATAGATTTTATGAGGTGTAACAACAATTTGATTATTCTTGTAGCAGATAAATGCTTCATTCCAAGTAGACTAAATAAAGAAATAAATTGTCCTTACTAATAGAAAAAAAATCTCTATTGATTTTGGTCGAGAATAAAACTGATTTTTAATTTGATTATTTGAAGATTTGGCGCAAGATTTAAAAATAATTCAATCAGTAATAAAAAAATATATTGCTAGCTTTATGATTAGCGAGATGTAGGTATGATGGAATAAAGACCGCACGCCTATTTAATAAAATAGAGTGTACTTTGTCAATCATTTGTTTAATATGCCTACGCAGTCCTATAATGTAATAAGCACTAATTATGAAACTTCAAAGTCCCTTCAGAGTAATGTAGATAAAATCGCTTTCTAATGCGAAAATCAAACAAATTAAACGACTAATTATTTCTGTAGAATATTGTGGAAGTACTATTCCCTAAAAGAAAACCTCAAACAAGCTTTCCAATAGTAGCACACAAGCAAACAAACAAATCAGTAAACCTTTAAAAGTTGAATATTGAATAGATCAACACTTAAAAAAATGTTACATGTCCTCTTTAATACGGTAATGGGAATCTAGTACTCAGAAGAACTTAAGAACTGTCAGATATTACGGAACTTCTACAATGGATGCCAAGCTGAAGGAATTTTCTTAACTAGATATAAAAGTTGTTCTTGATAAATAAAGCTAGAAAGCGAACATCGATTCTTCATCGTATGGCATTGAACATAAAGAATGCGTACAATCCTTCTTGTTGTAAATATATTAATATCTTGAAGATAAAAAGAAGATGCTCCAATATCTACTAAGAATCTTGAACAGCTATCTCAGGCATAGGAAACTAACTAACAAAGACAAAATACAGGTGTGAACTGTTGTATTAATGAAGGAGCTATGCAATGACTGAATATCTTGAGGGAAATTTCAGAATAATTCTAAATTATTATTTTTATTTGCAATCTAAAGAGGGCATATTTAATAAATGGGTTATCTTAATTACGCGGACCCGAGTTGCTGTGACAAATTGTATTTGTCTAGATAATATATCGTTTTTACTCAATTATGTTGCTTGTGCATAAATTATCTATATTTTACATTTTACCGCCAGTTATTTTTGGGATATAAATGTTAATACGGTGTGAAAGGAGGATTTGGATGACACAAAGAAAACGTGACGTTGTACAGTACAAGAGAATAAGACGTAATCCATTGTGATTTTATAAGGCAATAAAAATATTTAAAAAGTATCTACGCGACTGAAAGGATTCTGTGGATACTTTTGTTAGCGATAGGGAGTTAGGTTAGGTGCAGATTATGTGATGACGCATTCATTCACACAGAGCACAATTTAATTTCTTAATTTCTTTTCCTTTCTAGACTCACACACAATATTACATGTTGATTACTCAACTTTGTCTTTTTCATTAGTTGTGGCAAAAGCAAGACTGTCGCCAAAGGGTATAGAAATGTAAATTCCCTCCCTCTCTCTCTTTTCTTCAACCGTAAAATATTTATTTCCTGCTTTGTTGCGCACGTCCATCGAAAATGTATTTTTTTATTCGGATCTCAGAATGCGGGCTCGGTAATGCGGTTCTTGCAAATTATAACGGTAATAAGACGTTACTATGATTTATAAGTTTCATTGCTGAACTGGCATATTCATCAATGAGATCATATGGAATAATATGTTAAAAATATGCATGCAATAGATATATTCACAAAATTATATTACAATGAATACATGCATAATTAATTTCCAGTTCTTAAATTGTTTTTGATATTTTATAAATAAAAAAAATTGTCAAATAGCATATATGAATAATTACAAAATATACATTTATATTTTATGAAAATATAACACAATATATTAATGACGCTCTACAGATATAATTTTCGCTTTTAGCATATTAGTTTAATAATAATGTTAACAATAATAATAACAATAATAGTAACAATAATAATATAATAATACTAATATAACACCATATAATATAATATATTAATAACAACAACAAGAATAATAATTTTTTTAATAAACCGACTTTTTAATAAAAGTAAGTTCGACCTTTGAGCACTACTATATTGGTAAATATTTCACGTGGCCGAGAGAATGTTATCATGGAAAAAAGTATATCCTAAGCCGTTAAAAATTATTCGCCCACTTTATTAAATCCAGGTGCACGGTACGCACGTTCAATAAACTTTTACTACTTTTATGTTACTAAAATCTTCATATTTTTATCATAATATTTTATCAATTTAATATTCCGTAAACCTTACTAATTTATGCAAGGTTTTCTTTCTTATATAAATAGATATTTGTATTTAATATTACATATCTCGACTTTATCTCGTTAAAAACGAGGAAATAGATTTGCAAATATTGATAAGGAGTTTTTAAGAAAATTAATTTTAACAATTAAATATTCTCAAACAAATCATAATGGACCCAATAAGAATATTTTTTCAACACAATATTATTTTAAGAAAAATGTCATTTATTTTCGAACAATTTTTTTCGTTTTAATGGCTATTTATGTTATACGTTGATATATTATTGTTAACAACTAAATACACTCACTATTTATACTCCTAAATTGAAATAGTTGAAATATCTTTAAATAAACTTTTGACATGTAAAAACTGCATGAATACTATGTCAGTAGTTTAACTCAGTACGAGAAAGTATATCTTTGTCTTGCGGGATGTTTAGGCCCAAACAAAGCGAGGGAGGAAAGGTGCACGAGATGAGAATCTTTAATTCGATATGTATCGTACAGAACTTTTAGATGCAACATGAGGAAAGTCCAATTATAAGCATATACTTTATGCCGGGCTCGCAGAAAAACGAACTTTTTGCATTGAATGTCGAAAAGTAATAAAGTCATAGATGTTTACGAGCTTGGTTGAGCGTAGATTTTTGGAAAAACAATAGACCAAGCTTACATTTGGTTATTATTTTCTCTGCAAGTGTAAGCCGAGCTTAATAAAAAATATCATAAAAAAGGCAAAACAAAAGCATAGGCGTGAGAGTTCCAGTGCGATTGAACCCCATCGCGAAAAGAACAGCGTGTATAAGATGTGTTGGAGCTTATACATAATAAATATGCATGCTTTACGTTTTGGATGTCAAATTTTGATAACTTGCCAATTCAGTGTCACTTGAATAACGGTGCAGACAAAAGAGTGATATGCAAAGATATTTTTGGACAAGTAAATGCGAACAATCATTTCGAATTGAAATGACAAAGTGTGTGCCCACGGACATCTGGAGATCCGATCCCCACGTTGGGCAGAGTGTCGATACCGACCACCATCCATGATATTGTTTATGACTTAGACTATCTGGTGGTGCCAGTAAAAGTACAACGTCGCCAGTAAACTGAAAAACTAAAGACTTTGAGAATGTCATATAAAAAAGGGAAAGCGTGGGAGCTAGAATTAAGCCGAGAGTGAAGCCTTTTACGTAATACTTTTTTACAAGATATATTACATTAACAAATCCTTAACACAAAACCCACAAAAGTAATTCTAAAATAAGTTTTTGAATCCCCTTGAAAGTTTGCGAATGAATTTTATGTCAAGATGTTTGCTCGAAAAAAAATATTTTGAAGAAAATATTGATAACGAATTAAAAACGAATTTCGTAACAATGTTCTGACTAAAATTCTAACTGAAATAAATATATGTCCATGTACTGCCATTTTCGAAAAATTGATGAAAATTTACATAATTTGATCAAAAAGATGAAAAAATTAGCGAAGTGTGAACCTTAATATGGAAAATATATAAATATTTAAATAAAATTTCCGCAGTCCGATATGAACTGTTAATTTAAAAAAAATTACTGAATTCACGCCATTATATTAACAAAAATTATTCTCTTTTGAAAGATTAAGGAGATATGCGATGAAAAATACTTCATTTTGTATTTATAGACGTATCAAATAAGTTATATTTTTAGAGACTGTTTTTTAATTTAAAATATAATAGTTAAAATACTTTATGATTCATCAATAGTTTATTTAGTTTAATTAAACTCTAATTAGTTGTATCTCCTACGAGTAGTAAATTACAAACAGTTTTTTACTAGGAATATTCACGTGATATTACAGCATGCTATAATTTGAAATCATTGTTTTACGTATTACGTAATAATCCAATCGACGATTTGCCAAAATGTATCAACACGTGTAATTTATTTAATACCTTGTAAAAGATGATTAAGACGCATTCCACGCAAAGATTGTACTAATTTTATCTTGGAACTTTCTACAATTTCATACGTCGAAACATACAAATTCGTATTTCTTACATTCTAAAGTCACTATTTACAGAAACATTTTTTATACAGGAGAGCGTGAGTTAATATAATTAATCTAGGTTTGACTAAATGGAAAATGGGGAACATTATTTATAGAATAACAATGATTTATATTTCTTTTTAAAATGGCAAAAATGGACTTCCTCAACAATAGTGCAAACACCTTACAAAAATCATTTCCACATTTTGTATAAATAAATCCAGATGAAATTAAGAAATTCATTTTACTTCCTCCTATAGAAAAATTTATTTTGATGAAACAGATCATTACTAAATCCTTATGCCTTTAAATGTTGAAGGTATAAAGTATCATAATTCATAATTAAAGTAAAATGCTGTAAGTACGTGTCTATGTATACCATCTTCATATACATATAATTCTTGTCAAATTACGAGTAACTCAAGTTCTAAAATACATTATATAATAGCGCATGTGATAGGTGTATAGTGAAGGTACAATTGAAAGAGAATTCACACGATTATGATAAATAAGTCTGATAAGATTTAACATTTTGTGATTTTCTCTATTTATGTGGTTTGTTTTATTAATTTTGGCACATTTTATGAATCAATTTTGATAATATTGTGAGATTAGTAGCGTTTAAAATTTTCTTCAATTTAAAAAAACTTTTTTTCTAATCACTTTTATAAAACTTTTATATGTTTGATAAGGTCAAGTTAAAAAAGTGATATTTTAACAAATTCTTGATAAAAGTACACAAAATTATACTTCAAGTGTCTCTTATTATTAATAAAACATCAATTACTTACTATTAACAATTTTTCATCTTAAAATAAACCTTTTTAGCATTTATAAATGCTTGAGTAAATTCAGGCAAGATAAAGCTGAAATTTTCTATACAAATAAGCTTCTTATAAACTGTAAAACAAGTTTTTAAGGTTACCAAGAACGTTTTCCTAATATTTCCGAAAAACTAATTTGTTCTATTGTACTGGGTGCATTTTCCGAGAAATCTCTCATATATTTCACAATCAGCAAATCAAAATTCGTCAAAAAGCTTTGGTGAATGAATGGACCCTCATCAAGTCTTATCTATATTTGAAATGAAGCTATTAATGCGAAGCGTGGAATGGGTCTATTTTTGACAAATACTTCGAGTACTAATAACAATTATTTTAATGTTTAGAAGAGAGCAAAATTATAAATCAAAATATTAGAATTGTAGAATTGGAAATAATCTATCATTAATTCTGGCTATATTATCTCTATTCAAATAATTCAATTTTTAAAGTACTTGTAACAAATATTATACTTAATATAATAACAATGTAAATATTTATTTATTTACTCTTCCATAGTTTATACCATGAAAAAAATCAAAGTTCATGATTCAGCTTCATTTGTTGTATTAATTAAAACAACATTCTCGAATGCATTATCTGTAATTCTTAATATAGTTTTAATTTAATGGAGTGACCTAATAAAAAATAAAAACTTTTTTATTGCAGTAAATTTTTTTGTCGATTTTCAGGTTCAACTAACTCCTGAATCTTCGCCAGAGTTAACCAAAAAATCGTGGTTTGGGAATCTCATGACGACTGAAAAAGATGAAACATACACGGTGTTAGTGAAAGGAAAACCTATCGCTACTCTTAAAGCTGATTTAATCCACGCCTTTCTATCGGTAACACATAGATTTTGTATATTTGATTATATTTTATTGCTTGAAATAACATTTGTTTCTGGATAGAAAGCTTTGGTTTTATGAAAAAAATTGGTACAAATTTTTTTATTTGTGTCTGCATCTAATATCATGTAGAATTGGTCTAAATGCGTTATCTGTTATATGTGTGCATTTTTTTACACTTACAAATGATTTCAACAAGAATTTTCTTCATACGTATATATATATATATAGATGCATTAGCTATCGTAAAGAGTTTAAACATGAAACATCATATCTGTACGCGCGTGACCGTGGGTTATATCGCTTTAGCTATCATATTTTCTATCAATTCCAATTTTTCTTTTTTTAATGCTGTAAGTAAGTGAAAAAGCAATTATTTGCTGAATTGCTGTAATTTTAGAAAAAATAATATTTTTGCAATTTTTTTTTGAAAACGTGACAGTTTTGTCTATATTTTTATAAAATAATGTTTATATTTTCTAAAAGGGAAATGGTCCAATATTATCAAAACTTTTGTTAGCCGTTTGTTTTACAATAATCGAAATCAAAATTCTACATGAATTCTTATCAATTTAATTTCTAATACACCGTAAATACTATCACGTAATCAAACAACATTATTAGGTGAAGAATAAACGTATTAAATATTCAATATAAAAAAAAAGTTGTTTCTTCTACTCTTCAAGGAAGCACTCCGACAATGAAAATGGTAGCGTTTCTATTATATGCTTTGAGGAAGTTTGAATCGATTAAACAACAAAATAACAATGCTTAATGTTACAGCAGAAAGGCTATGCGAGTTAAAAAAAATAAATTCATATTTTTTGGATCAATGAAATATGTACGTAAAAACATAGACTCGTATTTTGGGATGGAATTTACTCTTTAACTACTCACGTATAGTAATTTCTTTCGGAGTTATTGAAGTAACAAATATTAAATATTTTTTTTAATCTGTAGAATTTTTCAACGTTAACAAACGTTTATATCTATTCAAAGTCGAGATTAAATATTAACGGTTATTTCAAAATGATTTTTAATGATTGTGCGATTATTAGCAACGTTTTATCTACATTTTATTGTTTTTATCAGGATTTAAATAAAAACTTTAGTGATTAAAAGGTAAGTATGTATTTCTTTTCCATTTTTATTTACGAAAAAGGATTTAAAATTTCAGATGGCAGTATCACATTGCTCAGAAGTTGAAATGCCTTTAATTCTTGATGAAACCGAGGTAATAATTGGGTAGCTACTCAAATTTACCAACGCAGGTTCCACAATAGTTGACATTCAAACCATACTACCCTCAGAAACATTTACCGAGTACACAGTAATATTCATATCTATGACCTTAAGAATATTGGCGTCATAGTTCTTTGGACTATCATGCATCAAAATTCTCACCGTAACATCTACTACATTGAATATTTGAAAATATTGCATAGCCAAAGATATTGTTTATATCACAAAAGATTGACACACGTGTTTAATAATTGACGACGTTGTTTGAAGTATGCAAATGGGGTTAAGAAGAAATTCGACAAGATTAGAATTTCTCATGGATTATTTTTTCCGATGAAGCTATATATAAAAATAATAATTTTAAATTGAGTAGCCACAATAATCATTATTAATGAAATTATCATTAGCAAAAGTTTGAAGATAGTAAAAATTGTTGCAATTTAACTGATTTTTATGGAAACGCCAATGGCCATTGTTTCATGATGTTTTGAAGAATCAGTTACCATACTATATTCAATGAGCAAATTTGAGGATGTGGATTGAAATGGATAGAGTTCCAACAGATAATTATAGATGAGTTTGAGATTTGTTAAACATCCATTACCATAATCGTTACATTCATCCACACGAATGAATCTGGCTTACATGACTATTTTTACACGATAACGCCATTCTTGAAGGAAGTACCTTATTGCACATTCAGAGAAGGGTTCTAGCCAGCAAAACCTATGTGTTACATAGATTACATCAAAAATGTGTTAAGGAAACACAAAAAAAAAAGGAATTCCCTATAATTTCTATAAGGACGCCCATTTCCAATCTCGTTATTTATACGCATTGACGCAATTTATCTTTATCTTCCTCTCTCATCATTCATTTTCTATCTCTATCTCTCTCCCTCTACTCGGTACGAGCCATGACCAAGTATGCAATATTTTCTGAAAGTCACAATGAAAAACTTTTAATTTGAATATGTATGCACCACAAGTTGTAATTTAGTTTTATCTTATATAAAAATCATGTTATGAATAATTTTTAAAATTTAATATGTAAAAACAAAAAAAAATGTATAATTTTACATTTCGTAAAAAAAATGAATAACAACGAATGTCGCAACTAATTGTATACTTGTTACCAATTAGCGTAAAAAACATCGTTCCTACAAGGTATCCCATGACAATACATGTCTTGTTTTATGATCATTAAACCTTGTAATTCCTTAAATGTATTCATTTTACAATAAAATCTACTTTTCTTAGCATTCCCAAGCAGAATACAGTCGTTTTTTTTAACAACCATTCCCATTGCAAAACTTGAAGTTAATCTTGACATATATCTTGAAAAAGAAGTTTAATGTCAAAATTAAGATTATCAGATTTAGCAAACTTATTCGAATAAATCTTATTTTTGGCCTAATATTATATAGGATAGATTAATAGAAAAAGTATCCTACCCTTTTTTTGTTTAGAAAACTTTTGATAAACTAAAAACTATTATATAGACTATTTAGACAGATTGAAACCATTCAATCGTTGAGTTCTAATTGGCTGGGAGATTATTTTTCATTATTAATTAAGTTGTTATAGTCATAAAAGTTCTTACAATTATACAACTTAATACTATATTCGTTTTAGCACTAATCAACAAATATGTTTGGAATTTTATATTTATTAGTATACAAAATACAATATAAATTTTCAATATTATGTAAATTATTTCTAAGAATGATACATGTCAATTATCATTGTTGGATATTCTACATTTCAAAGTTAGTAATAAACTATTACCATAGCCTAGTTGAATACACTTATTAACGCAGTACTGAAGTTTCTAATGAGAAAAACATATGTTTCAGCCCGTTTCTTATTCCTAAATTATTATGTTATCAAGCTAACTCATTTGCTAAATGTTATCTTTACAGACTTGTAATATCTGTCACAGTCAATACGTTTCTAGTAAAAATTAAACACTTATAAAAGTCTCACACCTTTATTGTCTGTGATTATTTATTTAAGCTTCTGTTTTTAACGTGACAAAAATCAAATCTAAAGTTATTTACTTCTAAAAATATCATGAACAAAACATACACCCACCAATAAGTGTATTAGTTTTCTCCAAACACTCGTAAAATGGTTAATATAAAACAAGACTATTTAATATAAAACAAGACACTCTTGGCGACTTTTTACCGCCCACTGCTAACGAAATTTCTAGATGCGTAGGGTCATAAAAATGATCTTTTCCGGCTGTAGCTGGAATCACGGAATGCATATCAATATAAATCGTTCGTAGTCATTCTTATATAAATAATTCAGTTAATAATGTTTCCTGTTGAAGTTATTGTCACTTATGTCACTTTTACGTATTATTAATTATAAAATTAAAACTGTATATAAATTAATTCCTAATCCGCAATAGCCGCAACATGTTATACAAACTCATAATCTTAGAAAAAATAATCTGGTCTTTAACAATGTTAAAAATAGCCTGCGACGTCAATGCTATTAAAAAATATAGTTTTGAGTTACTTATAATAGATTAAGTATATATATATATATATATATATATATATATATATAAATATATAAATATATATATCTATATATATATGTATATATATCTGTATTTGACAAATTGTCAAATTGATCAATTAATTAATTAATCACTATTAACGAATTTCATAAAACTGAAGAACAATACAACGCATCACATCTCTTAAGGGAAAGACACCATTTTCTATCCGCCGATGTTTAATTTCCTCTATTTAGGTTAACGAGGTACTCTTCTTTTCTGTTATTGGCCTAATCACTCGCCTCTAAAGAGATCCAGAAAAACCTAAGAGGAGGGAGGTGCAACCAAAGTTATGTGTTAATACTTATGAAACAGAAAGTTCAGTTCGAATCCAGATCTTAAAACCCAATAAAATCGATTTTAATAAAGAGAGAGAGAGAGAGAGAGAGAGAGAAAGAAATAACTTAAGAACGAGTACAACAAAAAGATAATCTAATTTTATGCTCTGATCTCTTTTTCTATTTTCTTTTATCGCTTTTTAAACTTATAATAATCCTACTGAACGTTGACTAGATGCTTATTTTTACGTCAACATTTTTCTCTCGTACCAATTCTAGATTAGGTGACATGCGCGTGTGCGATAAGGTAACAGCCTATAACATGAGTATTCTTATACAGCTGTACGAGAGAGTCGCCTTAGCATTTCCTTCTCTTTACAACTCCACAACCTATACTGAATAGGATAACTAATAAAACAAATTAACCGATTTCCCAGTTATTAGAGGTAAAACTCTATGATCAAAGTTCCACTCTATTATAAATTAATAGTGTGATACTCGTTGGACATTACAGATTGCTAATAAAAATAAAAATTAAAAAAAAAACTAATAATATGTATGACAAAAGGGGAATGTTGTAGCTTTTCCCATGGTACGTAAATGTTAATGCCATCTATTTATCTTTATCTGATCCTTTTTTTCTTTTAAATTTTTTACTAAAAAGAAAATTTTAATTAACATAAACTACAAATCTTTTAATAAATATATTTTTATCGAAATATAAAAAAATCTAACTATCTGCATTATTTTTATATGTCAATCAGTCATTTTTTTATAACGGTGTCAAAATCAAGTACATCAAATTTAAAACTAGAATACATAATGAAAAATTAGTACAGCTCTGATACTTGAGCACAGCGGACGCATTGTTAGACAATTCTTGTGCTAAAGTGATTAGGGATATTAACGTACATAAACTTAATATAATTGATCGACGAATGATACAAACAATATCTAAATAACAAAATTTACGGTAAAATAGTGTTAAAAATAGCAAGTAACATAGAATAAAGAATAGATAATTTTAACAGTTTAATTAGTCAGGCATATAATGACTCAAATAAAGTAGTAATATAACGAATTTTCTACTGAGTGATAAAAGTGTCACTGCATGCAATCCATAAAAAAAGGAAATTCGGAGATATCATCCGACTCATGTGGAATAAGACCAACCTGGAGTCCCTGGAGTAGACAATATTACAATAACTAAAGGGCTACCTATAAGAACAATAAGACATGTTCCCATAATTATCAACAAATACAACTATATCATTTTTCTATCCGATGGAAAATGACTCAAATTATACTTATTCCAAAACTCCGTAAAAACTAACAAAAAGTTAACTCGTACACATTATTAAGTTTCCTACTAATATTTTCAATCATTTTAGAAAAAATCGTACTATCCAGTATAGATCCGATTATAGAGGAAAACATCTAATCTGTAATGACCAAGTTCATTTTTAAAACCAACGCTCAATAATTAGTCAAGTAAACAACATGTAAGTCGAAATCAGAAAAGCCTTGGAAGAAAAACAGTTATGTTTAGATATATTTTCATATATTAAAAAATTCATTGATAAAGAATAGTACGAACAATTACTATGCAAAGAACAAAGTCGTTTTGCTCATAATCTCTGGAGACTCTTAAAATCATAGTTAACGGGTAGGACTTTTTGACTAAAATTTAAACATGATGGGTGTTTAAAAAGTACTATACATCATATATTGGCTGCAAATTTGGACATGAAAAAGCTGTGTGAATAAAAACAGCATTGTAAGAATGTTACAGGCGAGTATTTTAATGAAATTTCACACAGTAAAACAGAGCTTTACATGGACGAAATGTGGATCCTTCATTGTATATTTCAGACAAAAGAACAATTAAAACAATGGATTCAAAGGGGCAAATCGGCTTTAAAGAAGACGAAGATAGTTCCATCTGCAAACAAGGTCATGGCGTCAAATTTTTGGGATAAGTTTTCATATCTTACACAGAAAAAACGATCACTGTTGAGTATTATGCAAACTTATTGCAGCGTTTTAATATAAAACTAAAGAAAAATCACACTTATTTAGCGAAAAAGAAAGTTTTATTTCATCAAGACAATGCATCGGTTCACACATGAGTTATTGCAATTGCCAAAATCAAGGAGTTTGAATTACAATTGCTATATCACCCATCCTATTAACTAGATTTGGACCTTCCAGATTATTTGCGATTTCCAAACATGGAAAAATGGCTCCACCGTGAAGTGGTGGTGTCTACTGAAGATTACTATTTTGAACAACTCGATGATTCTAATTATAAAAAAGATATCAAAGCTACCAAATATCGCTAAGAAATATGTATCAGCTTTAAAGGAAACTATGTAAAGAAACAAAGATACTTTTCTTAATTATATTGTTTTCATTATTAGGTCGAGTACTTCTGGAACAACTCTAATAATGTTATGCAAGTAATTCTCAAGGTCATAGTAAAGATTACCAAAGCAGTGGCTTTTACAGCCGAGAAAATAATATCTAAAACTCTTTTAGCTAGGTTTTGCCTTTATTATGTAAATTAGGTGGAAAAATAAAAAAATATTTATCCTTCTATGATCATCAGGGTTTGTTTGGCCCTATGGGCGGAACTTTACCTGAACATATAATTTCCCCTTGTTTCAACATCAGGGATAAAAAATAAATATTTCCATAAAAATAACATTGTATTCTTCAAAAATTTAATCTTGAAGTGACCTAGAAAAAATGTTGATGGGTGCAATTAAAAATGTTCCACCCTGTAAACTATAATTTTTTATTTCTTTTTAAGATAGAATAATCTGATTATTATTGCGAAGACAAAGGATAATAATAATAACAATATGAAAAGATAATATATAAAGCGCAAAATTAGTTCAGTATATGACGGAAAACATTTTAATATTAGGTAAAATCGATTGCAACTATAATTTTTCCTTCCCCTGTTGACCAATAAATATATCATTAACATGTGTACATATTCTCAAAATATAATCTTTCACACATATTATAATTAAATAATAATGCAGATGAAATTAATTTCAAGTTATATAAGTTAAATAAATACACTTTTTTGTCAATTGTGTACTAAAATTATCATCAGTATTAAACCAAGCATTACTTATCGATGATAGCTGAAGCTATCACAAATTCATTCCTATAAATATAAACGATATCAAGGAATTAATCGAAAAGAGAACTTTGTACTCTTCAGAATATACTGTTAAAAATCTACAAAGGAAATATAAATAAATATTTGACTTCATGTAGTTTTTAACAGGCGAAGAACATATTTGTAAAATTGTAGTAAAATAATAGTCTTATGAACATATTTCGTAACGTATACATTTGCAATACTATCTATTTTGATCATTAATTAATTTAATTTTAAAAATAATACATAATAAAATTTTTGTATACATTTATTTTACAACACTTTTATTTATAGTCTGTTTAAACTAACATTTAGTAAATTTTCTTGAATATAAATTATGTAGTAAACAAAACATGTCGTTAAGTTACCCCATTATTAATCCATACTATATCGTTATTTTTAAAAGAAGTGTCTTCTTTGCATCAAATTCGCCCGGAAAAATCTACAGTTTTCATTATTGACTGGTCTCTAGGATATAGTAATAGATCCATAGTTATTACAAATTACAAAAACTCTTATAGACTTCGCTTAAAAACATCCAAACACCACTTCGAATCCCACAGCCGTATCCGCTTATTGTCCACTGAAAACAATCCTCGTGTCCATCAGCTTTCTCATTCCTAAGTCATCAATTAAAATCTTGATTTCCATTTTGTCCGATACGCCTATGTCCTCTACAGCTTCGTGCACTTTAGTTGGGCCATCAGTAAGAATTATATCGTGTACCTCAATAACTACATTTACCAGGTGGGATCGACGAAAATATATGTACGGCTGTGATTAAGTTCATTGAACCAACATTTCATGCTTGTCATGAATGGTGAAGAATCCCTGTATATAGTATCCAATTTGGTTTTTATTTCTTCACACGTTTTACCATCCAAAAATAAAAAGTAAATTATGGATCGATATTACTCTTATTCCATTGTATCAAAAAATACCTAACATGTTTAATACAACTGGTTGTCAAATTAAAACTAATTCATGAATCACTTTAAAATCCCATACGGCGGTGTTTAAAAGATTGTAATACCTACTATTCTTAACGACGCCTCCTATCATTAGACCAGGGTACTTATTAATTCACCTTCATAAAATATATACATTTACTAAAATGAGTGGATACATTACAATAAATATTATATCGCCACGAACGTACTGATAGTTTTCATGACTTCGCACATTTGCAGTACTCATTTTCAATTCATACGCGCTCACCTCTATGTGTACAATAAATACATGCTCGACTCTAAAAAAAAAACACTTTACACCTTTGACATCTAATGTAGTATTTTTTTTAAAATGATATTACAATGTAAGTTTTAATGGGCTCTGTAGAAGCTGAACTTAATGAAACTGTTGTACATAATGGTTATAAGGCATGAGGAATTCCTCATTATGTATTAGAATTACATTTAATATTGTGTGTTGTATTAATTTTTTATTTTTTCAGTTACTCAAAGGCAGGTAAGTGTGAGAACCAATTTATGTAAATGAGAAAGAAGATACATATATATAGATAGATAGATAGATAGATAGATAGATAGATAGATAGAGTGTTGTGTATTCGAATATTCAAATTCCACGAAAAAGAGCACAGATCCCAGCCTCTTTCAACAGCGAAACAATAGAGCTTAGGTGTCAAATTGCACACACATCGTTTTCTTTTCATTTTTACAGATACAAACTTTGATCTGGTTACGTGATTTCCTATTTGTTCGTGCTCTTATAGTACTAGAAGTTGATTAAGAGCGTGACACATCCCTGAATCTGATCAAGTTGAACAATTAATTTAAAGCTCTAAATATAAGCTTTTTTTGTGGCAATATATTCGCCAACAATTGACAATAAATTTTTTTATCGGGCTAATACTCTCTATACAACGTGATATGCTCACCAGTATAGTAGTCTTCAAGTACTTGTTCCCTTTTAGAGCCGAATTATTGAGTCATATTAAATTTGGCAGCTTGGCACGACAGTGCAAGGTGGCGACTCATTACAACCGAGTGACTATACTGTTGGAAATACTTCCGAATTTACTGCCATTTTTGG
Organism: Chouioia cunea; assembly: GCA_030064505.1. Lineage (NCBI taxonomy): Eukaryota > Metazoa > Arthropoda > Insecta > Hymenoptera > Eulophidae > Chouioia > Chouioia cunea. Next base: position 1,545,143 of record JAOPFQ010000006.1, on the reverse strand, counting down.
CGACTACTCTTCAAACTTACCTGGCTCAGTGTATATGTATTCATTTTTCACCTGAGATTGAGCATTAAACTACCTAGAAATATCTTCCACAGCTGCTGCATAGTCGCGTCTATTGCAAGTACCGGCTTATTTTTGGACGCGCTATTTTTCTCTTATTTTCTCTCTCTCACAATCTCTCGCATCTTCGATGCGTTCTAATTCTTTATATTATTTTTTTTAATTAAAGATTATTTTTCATTTATAACTTTTTGAAACGGAGTTCCGCATCACATATTTGATGATAGGATATAGAGAGAAGAAGTAATATATAATAATTTTTACAAGAATTCCCATCTCCCTTTCCTTATTTATACGCAGTGATGCGTGCATATACACAATATTTTTCGAGGGCCAAAACTTGAAAACTTTGAATTTGTATAAGTGTGCATTGCAACTTGTAATTTTTAAAATTTTATACAGTAACGATATAATATGGATCAATGGTAAAGTACCTTAATGAAAATATCTTTTTTCACTACTTAAATTGTATTTAGGTAAAATGCCAATTTAGATAGATTTAAATAAAGATGTAAAAAAATTCATGAAAAATCGTGTTGTAAATAATTTTTTTAATTACCGTGACTGTTAACCAAGATAGATACTTTTGCAAAAGTGTACGCAACGAAACATTCATGATATATTTTGTATATAACGGTTTAAAATAATACCGTATAAATTAAACTCTGTATAATACATTGTTATGTATAGAATACGCACATACTATATTGTAACTTGATCCAATTGAAATTCAATTCTATTTCAATATGGAATTAAGTTGTAATACATAATCATTTCTTATATTATAAAAGTTTTTAATGTTTATGCAGAAACCAATTTCTCGGAAAAATTGCAGTAATGGTCATCATAAACTGGGATATCGAGGATATACGTATACAAATTTTTACCAATTGTTAAAAGGTGCTTGAAAAATTGATCAATATGAGATTTATGGTAATGTACCGTACATATTCACGCGACTTACATTTTAACATTTTTAGTAAATTAAAGGATTTTTGAAAATTATTACATTGTGCACATTAATTTTTACGAATTATCACAGTAATTTTTACTTGATGACATCTGCAGAAATCCAGTTCAATTGGTACAAGAGAAAAAAATTTTAAAGAATTTATTTCCTTATGCTGTTCAGTTGCAATAAGCTACTATGACCATTTTTCAAGTAATGTAAATAACACAATGTATATTTAAATCATTTAAACAAAAAGTATAAAAATTTGTAGTTTGTAAGCATAACAATTATTTAATCAAAGGAAAGGCAAATAGCATAGGACTTCGAATTTTTCCGGGCGTCATTACAAAAAATATAAAACTTCTAAGAAAACTTATCGTTATAAAATAGTTTTTACGCGAATAAAGGTAAAAATTATGGTACAAGAATAATTTTCATCACAGGATTACGATTATGCGCTGTAGTTGATGTAATGAATATCACTATAATTTTTAGAGAAATTTCATTTCATCGAAATTAGTGCCTATGAGCCTTCCACTACTTATACATCAGAGCAAATACTGAACAGACAGAAAGAGATAGCGAAAGAGAGAGAGAGAAAGAGAGAGAGAGAGAGAGAGAGAGAGAAAGAAAGACAGAAAAAGTGGGAAAGGGATACTAGAGGAAGAGAGATAATGTTAGTGCGAATAAGGATATGTAGCAAAAGTAGAAATAGTAAGTTATCGCTATTCCTTTATTTCTTTCTCTTTGGCAGTCCATAATGCGAAGTAATGCATTCTGATCACGTTTTTTGTCGATTAGCTCCTGTATGTTAACTCAGGATAAAAAATTTCTTTTCAGAAAAATAATTTTAAGTTTCATTAAAAAAATCAATTGAAATGTATTGGAAATAATTGTATACTTCTTATTAAATAGCGTAAGGAATTTTATTCTTACCTGGTATCTCGTGATATCACGGGTCTTGTATACTATCATAACGGGGTTAATTTTTCGCTCTCCTCTTAGTTCAATATTGATAAGTTTCCAAAGTATATTTTCCCGTTTCCAGCTTTTCCCTATTAATTGGCCAACACAAAGCTTTCCACCGGTTCTTAAGCAAGAATGCCTTATTTTAGAAGGCAATGAAATCCACGCGGCATTGTAATGAATTAACATGGTCGTCTTAATGTGAAAATATTCAAATTATAACATGTAGATAGATATACCAAAGGTGATACAAGTTTCAGTTTATTAAAAGGGATTTCTCTTCAGTTTATTAAAATATGGATAATACAACCAGATCAGATGTCGTGTTAGCCGAAACTTTTATAAATTATTTCATTCTTGTAATCGTTCTTTCCACTTCCACTCGTGCTAAAGTTGAATCTATTGATTTCATGACTGTCTTTGCATGATAATTTACCATTTTTCATTAAGGAATTAATTGGATTTCATACCAGAATGCACAACCAACGCATATACCACATGCATAAGAAATAAGCTCTGAAAGCATTATACAAATCATTACTTTAGTGGTATTACTTTACTTATAGTGAGAGAAATTTGTTATCCTATACTTTATTATTAAAAATTTACATCAACAATGTTTACTTCACTGCAACCCAGCACTATTGTATTATTCAAAACGTTTTGACATATTTTTCGTAATTTCATCCTTTGATGGCTATCTCATAAGTGGTAGAAAAATTATGCTCAAATTTAAAATTGTTTCTATTATATATTTTTACAAGTATTTGCATACACTAAGAATAAAGACTGTGATAAATACGAGTAAGATATATTCAACTTCACATGTATCATTGTTAAAATTATCTTTTAAAAATGTGAAAGCGTATAATAAATCTCTTTTTGCTCTTGCTTCAATCTCTTCATGCATGTTACCAGCTATTTTAAAAGAGTATACCAAGATATGCCTATAAAAGCATTTAATATTTTATCTATTTTTATTATTGTTGACAATGAATATCTTATTTCAATGGTATTAGCTTGGTTTCAATTTTAAATCGTAAGACTGACCTTGAAAGTAATCAAATTACTCGTTTACAAATCTATACTTAAACCCTTTTGGTTATTCAACTATGGGTTATGGATTCTAATAATAACATTGAAATTTAAAGGTTCCAGTAAAAACTAATAAAAATTATAATGTATGCACTCTAGTTCATGCCCGATTACATCATAAATGAAGATATAAAGATGCCAACAATGAAAAGGAATTTACAACATTCTACACGACGTACAAAATCGGTCTAAAAAATTACTCGAATCAATTAGTAAAAAATATTTTACATAAACATATAAAATACTGAAGGCTAAGAATCATAATTACAATTATGTATTCCTAACATACCGACTAAAAACGAACTAAAATAGTACTCGAACATCTTGTACCACCAATACATACGTAGATATTTCTTTGCTATTGATATACGTGGTCGATAACTATAATACATTACAACGTATTGGCGGGACCTAAACGTTTTACACCTAAATCGATAAATGTAGGATTAGTGTACAGCAAACCTTTGGTATACTTACCTTAAACCTTTGATGTAGCACAAAATATTTTTTCACAGATAGCGTTCTCTGAAAACTATAAACTAAGTACATACTAAAATTTTTTCGCGCGCTCTCTCTCTCTTTCTGTTTTTCTCCTCTTGAAAATCTCTATAAAAATAGAATTATTTTCACCTGATTCTCTCATTGAAAACTATATTTAAGGCATAATTCAATGGTAAAAATCCAGGACTTAATGTTCATAGTTGTCTTTATGCATAATTAATAATTATATATTGGAGAAATATTACGGTAAAGTTCGTTAGTAACAAAGGATCTAATTATGTTTATTAAAAATTAGCATGCACAAAACAATTTGAATTCAACTAAGAATAGTTAGAAATTGAAAATATAAACAATTAATTAAAAGTATACTATAGACAATTGACTGATTGGAAAAAGAAAGTCAGTTTATTCATTATATGATTAGGTTAAAAGAATTGACACTATAACAATGTTGTGTGGTAGCATGCAATTTCTACGCGTAAAGCGCGTTCTTGTCCCATCCTTGCATAAACAATTGATGGTTTGGAAAATGAAATCAGTTTATTAGTGATATAACTATTTTAAGAGTTATGTAAGTTACTGACGTCACATATAATATAAGATCTATATGGAAGATATGCATATGTAACAAATCTAACCTCAAAATAATATTTTTAATTTAAAGAAAAAGGAAATGGAATAGGCGCGAGCGCTGCTCATTCGTTTTTTACTAGTAAATATAAAACAGCGAAAATATATAAATATTTAAAAGATATAATAATACTAGGTAGGATTATCTATTTGAAATATGAATCTGATATTTTAATTACAAGATCATTTTAACAATTTCATATGAATAAGCGATATGTAGTAGCGTACATTCTTCGCTTTCAATAAAGTTAGAAAACTGTATTACTTTCGATTTTAATCAACTGTATTAAAAAAACAAATACAACCTAATGATCATATCTGATTTTTTCAGATAGCTGAACTATCCCACAATGTAAGTTCTCCTATGTCATTCAGAGTAGAATATAGGAGAAACAGTACTGGGCCCGTGATGTTCCAGAGACAGGTCCGCTTTCAAGTAGATATAAGCGAGATTTCTAAACAATCGACAGAATCTCTTTTTGCAATAACCTTTACACTTCATAACGGTAGGGTATTTTTTAATATTGTGAATAATAAATTTCTGTATGAATTTGCAGTTCGTTAATCGTTAAGTTCATAAACGAATAATATTAAATATTCAACTTTTTAGGAAATATTCGAAGATTTAGACGAATATGTGAACATATACAGTCTCAAGTTTGTGGGAAAAGTACAATGATTCATCTTGGTACAAGTTGCAAAGGAACTACAGCAAGTCCACGTTCATCGAGGAAGCATTCATTAGAAATGAGTGAAAGCTCTAGCTGTGGAAGCGATACTAGTGACAGATTGTTGCTTACACCTCAATCTATTACAAGACAGGTAATTAAATTTGTGAGAAGGTTATAAGATACTTCTAGTATCTGTTCTGTGTACCCGAAAGGGTCGTGATGGCGTCATTTTCATTAGTTACCCTCGATATAATCGCCTTGCGTCGCGTTAGGAAGGAATAACGGAAAAAAGATTATTCTAATTTAACATTCCCGTCCATAGTACCTATAAGCGACACGTCGGAGAATCATTAATGTACCAATGTACCAATGTACCTTAATCTATGCGAAGGAAGCAAAAGACGTTATCTTGTATTATCGCTTTCACTATTGCTAATTATTAATCCAGGATTTGTATTCAGATACTAGTCAAAAGAAAAGATGTTAGATAAATATTAACCTATTTCTCAATTATTAAAATTTATTTATTGGATGCGCTATATTCTATATGAGTACTGTCTACTCCATTGACGCATCGTAAATGTGAAAAAATTGAAAAAACTGTTTGGAAGAAAAGTTTTATATTTTACTTACAAAAGCCTTATACTGTTGTGTCGAGACAAATATTAACTGAATACTTCCTTGAAAAGATAGAGAAATAAAGAGATTGTATTAATTACTGTAAATATTTTTTACACGGTTTAACGCTAAACAACTTTATTACTAAATTATTTTTAAAATTGATAGTAAATGAGAAAAAATATAAAAACATGATTAAAATATTTGTCTGATATTGACCATGTAAACGCGAGTATTTCGTTCAAGATATTTTATGTGTGTATGAGATTTCGTAACGATAAATGAAAATTCCAATCATTAACACATTTTGCAACATCTAACAACCCATTTTTTTTAAATAAAAAAATTGAATAATATTTATGTCAGTTTGGAAATAAACAAAATTACAATCATTAGAGTACAAAATGTCTCCAAAATATAAAATAAATAATTCTAATACTTTGATTAAAAAAAATTATTCTGTGGATGTAAATAAATGTAAGTTTTAATTACATATTTGTTTATTTAATATATCAATTGGACAATAAAGAACATATCTAATTGTTCTAAGTATTGGAATATTTTTTATCATCGAAAATAGAGAAAGAAGTTATTGAAAAATAGCTTTATGAGATTTTCTATTTGATTACTTGATGTTATAAACGTCTAGCTGTAAATTATTATTTCCAATGTGTAAAATCAATTTGCACTGTGATAAGTAGAAATATTAACTAGTAAAATATTTTATATTACATATTGAAAAAGTATCCATAGACACTATTTTATTCAATCCATTGCAGGAAAATAAGATAAATTTAATCATATCAAGAAAAAATAAAGACAATGATAAAAACATTAGTCAGATGTTGATTCTATTATTTAAATGTTCATTTCATTATATGACATAACGGGGCGGATAATTAATACATATAATTCAATGGTAATATTTTCCTTAAATTGTTAGGCTTACTGCCGCCCCATTATCTATTAAAAGTTTAATGGTATTAGGCTAATATAATTAGCATAAACACACTCTAAAATAAGTGAAGATTAGTGTATTGTCTCAATTAAATAAGTAGGCATTACACGAATACGTATTGTGAGAGGGTAGGTAGCTAGGTAGCTAGATTTCTAGGTAGCTAGAAATCGGTAAACTATCTTTATAAATTATACAGTGTGAAAACAACAAATATGTACAGATGGACGTTTTAAACAATATATCTTACTCAGAAAATTAATAATCTTAAAAAAAATGATTCATTATATTGATTGCATTCAATTAACTATAATTTTAAATAAAGATAAAGAATATTAGTTGATGTTGAAACTAATAACACTAATAATGTAATAAATCACGTTAAATGACGTAGTCCTCCGTATTTTTAAATTTTCCAAATAGTTAAGCGATATCGTGTAAAAAATTATTTGATAATCATGCAGATTGTTTTAGTAGGATTGTCAATACTTTCGGCTAAGATGAGGTAACCTACTGTATGGTTCCGTATAACGATAGGCAATACTGAGGTTATACTGAAAAAGTACTGAAAAAATACGGCAATACTGAAAAAGAGAGAGAGAGAGAGAGAGAGAAAGAGAGAAAATAAGAGAGCCAAACAGAGACATTTATTGCTACGTGGATGAATGCTAATTGCTTATTTGATAGTCTTGAATTTCACACCCTAGTTGTTCCTTCCAAATTGTTGCACGGGTAAAACAAAAGTGTAGTAGACACGATTGAAAATGATGCGATAAATAAATTATAAATTAATTGAAAATCTAGATGTCGAAGGAGAAGCCTTTTTCTTAATGAGTAAATTAAACGTTCTATGTAAATGTAATTTACTGTAATTTATACGATAAATCATCAAATATAAAAATGCTTCAACCGAATTGATATACGTGAGTAGTCTGAATTTATTGCAGCGTTTTGGGACTAACATCAGATATAGGATCTACGAATACCAATAATCGACATCCTTCATAAGGTTGTTAAATAATGTGTAGGGGGTCAAGCCAAAGGTATTTGCTATATAATTACGAACCTATAAAATAAATAAATAATTGTAGTCAAAAAATTTAGTCATCAGTAATACTTGGCAAGATACTATAGTTCTTCGTATTACAATCTATAATAAAATATACAATTTAATTTGTCTGAACGAAAATATTAAGTTCTTCATAAATGATAATGTTTATTGATTGATAATTCAATAAGTATGCAAAGAACCTGTAAATTAACTATTGAAATATTTATCAATTATAAAGACTGTAACAATTAGTACACAGTTCTTTTTATTTTTTATTCACTTTTTAATAGTTTCTGTTATAGTTACAACTTAAATTACGAAAACGCTGATAGTTAATGCTCAATCTGTTAGATCCAGTCTGCTATATGCAATATAAACACACGTAGGGTTCTGAACTGAGTTCGATGTCCTTGCGCTTAACCCAGCTGTTCGTTTCTCTGATTAGAACAGTGATCTTCCCACTCTTGTAAATACACATGTATATACGTCGCTATAATATAAATGAAGATTTTATACAATTAATACAATTTCATTTAGTGTGCGATTACATAAATCCGATCTACACTATATCATATTTAGTGTATCGATGATATATCTACACTATATCATATTTAGTGTATCGATGATATATCTACACTATATATCATCGATAGGCAATTTGACGCTTTAAGCTGTAATGTCCAATTCGTTGACAATCTTGGAATCGGTAGATTTCTTTTATTATAAAATTTTTTTAGAAGACATTTGATGTTTTGAAAAGTATTTTTTTTACATCTCATTGTGTTGGCTTTTAATGAAGTTATGTAGTCTGATCTATTTCGTGGTCATTGGAATATACGTTCGCAATCAAATGAAATCGATTTTCGAAAGAAAATCATAATATAAACACTTATATATCTCAATACCATAAAGAATTAAGATTATCATTTGATTGTAAAAAATAGTAAATTATATTGTAGATTACAAGCATAAAACGATATTTCGATTAATCAGAAACGTAAAAATGCACAATGTTTCCGAGATTTTCTCAAATGAAACGAACTTTTATAAATGAATGACGTTAATCTGGATTTTAAATTTCACTAATAGAATCATCAATACATAACCTATAAAAAAGAATTGAAATTAAAATACTTTCAAATGTGCTTGATAAGATGGTCTATTTTCAAACAGACATTTAATATTATTTTAGGAAATATCCAATAACTTATAAAATAGTAAAATTGTTGCAAACATTTTTCTACAATTAGCTATGATTCGTTGATAGAGCAACAACAGAAGTGAAAAAACGTTACAAAAGTTTTTATATATTTTGTATGAATGGTCTGGTCTTTAGCTCGTTGATCGAAAAAGATTTTGTTTTCTATTTTCAAGTCAAAAATTTGTCTGACTAAGATAACTTGGTATTTATTAATAACCGAGTATATTTATACTAAGAAAATATGCATAATAATATTATGTATATTAATTTTATCAATGCATTATCAAATTTCAGATTAACTCGGACTTGGAGTCGGATCGTACAAAATTCGAAACTCAATCTGCGGTAGAAGAAAACAGAAATTCTTCATGTTCGGCATTAACGATTAAGAATCAGGATGCAAAAATGATAGACAGCCGACCGAGTAGCGATAATATTGACGCATGCCAAAATAAGATGGATAGCCAATTTATAAAAACTCAGAGTGGCACCAACATAGCGTGATACAGCCGAATTTGTATTTTGTTTGTTTTATTATGTTTAGAAGAAATATTTTTTAATAGTTTTATTTGTATTATTTGCTTCTATTTTACGTTAATATTTAAATTTGTAAAAACTATACACAATGGAGAAACGATGCTTTTTAATAAAACAATTGCAACAACAAGATTTATAAATTTGCAAACAGAGATATACGTGTACTTCAATAGTGAAGAATATTTTATGATATAACATTTTATGATTATTCAATAACATTTATTAATCTTAAATTATATATTATAATGTAATAATGGTAATCAAATAGTCATATACATTAAAAATCTGAGTTAGTTTTTATTTCGATTGACATTATTTCACAAATTGTGAAAAGAATTATGGACACCAACATTCATAATTAATTTATTTATATCAATATATCATAAATGTATAATATGTACCTATTTTTTTAATGTTTTCTCAATAATAGTTCACCAAATAAAGAAAAATGTTGATACTCATTAATAATGACATTATAAAAAATTTATTTTCGCTTCAGTATCTTTATATTCGTGCATTTAAATACTGTACTTTTCACATTTTAAGTGTATGTAGATAACAAATAAAATTTTTTATTAATACGGATTTAAAAGTAAATGATAATATGGTTTATGAAATAATCGAAAACATTTCTATTTCTAATACTTTTTAATTCAGTAACCACATAACCATATAATGAAAACGTGAATCACAAAACGCATAATCTCTTACTAAACAAATTTATGAAAAATCCCTTTATTTATTATTCGATTAACTAAAAAAGAGTCACATTAGGTACTATTATGTAACAACGCTTGTTTTTATTTAGTAGTATGAAATGCTTCATTATGAAACTTTATTCAAGTTTAGCAATTTTTACAGATAGTTATTAAAATATTAAAATATAGATATGTTAATATTTTAATACGTAAAGTATAATCTACTATCTATCCTAATTGTAACTGATATTAATAATGTAACATTTAAAAATTTAGATGTTAACATTTTATTAGCTAAAAGATTTGAAATCTGAAGTTTTTAATACCTATAGTTCATATAAATGCATAATAAATTAAAATTTGTATTAAGATTCCACATTTTCGAAATTTAATATAATTATATTTCAGTAATAGACAAAATGTTTATTATATAATTTTTATAATTTACAGTTGAAAGATGATAATTTGTAACATTAATAATTGGATTTGTGGAAAATTAGTACAATCTGTATACAGGATTCACATATAATTCATCTTCATCCCGTATGAATTGCATGTGTCTATTATTTTGCTTTGAGTAATAACAACCAAATAGTATACATACATCGCAAACAATTAAATCTTTAATAGCTGACGCAGAAAATCTTTGAGCCACTTAAATTTCGGCTTTCAATTGATTGCGTATAATACTACGGTGCTTTAAGAGATTTCTGTAAAATCTACATCTGGAAAATGGCGCGTGTTAGAATATATTCGATTTTATAACTGTTAAATTCCGATTTTCAAACTTTCATAGGTACGTTTTTATTTTATAAGGATTGAGTACAATTACATTCAAAAGTATTTAAAAACTTATTACAAAAAATTTTTGTTTTTTTAATTTTTAATTTTTATTGTTCTCTTGTTTTTTTTTTAAGAATATTGATTTTCCAAATCAAAGAACTTCAGTTTTTTTATTTTTATCGTTTATGTATTTTTTTCAGTATAAGTGTTTATTGTCATACAAACATTATTAAATGTAATAATTAATTTTTTACGTTTCTTTTGTTAAAGCAAGTATACTATTCTTAGTCATTCAAATTATTTAAAGATATCGTATGCAAACATTGGTCAAGCATTGAAAATTTGACTAATTAAGGGCGCATTCTGTTATGTAGGGACTAAATGTTTAATATATTTGTTAACCCATATTTCAAGTACTCCTTATTTTTAATTTTTATTTTTGGATATTTACTTCTCGTGAATCAATTAAGAATTTTTATTTTTATTTGATATCTACTATATAATTTACATTATATGTTCAAATTGTAGTAAAATATCTAAGTATACTTCATTTTATTTATTCTAGTTCCAGTAATATAATCAGTTTATCTAGCAACATCAAGACTGTACAATACTGCAAAATTAGAGAAAAAGGTTAACTTCTTGTTCATAGGATTACATTTCATTCGAAAAAACTTAAGACGATGTCGGAGCACAACGTAGATTCATTCAGAAATGTTCCTGATTGGGGGTACATGTTCATTTTTACGAAAGCATTATCCAGAAACGTTCCTATTCCAAGTACCAATACCAATGGTGTTACATACACATCGCTGGCACAAACTGTGGAACGTTTCTGGAATGTAATTAGGACGATTCAAATGTATCTGACTGATGAAGGACAACGTACGGTTCAAGTTAGAAAGATTATTGATAAATAAGATACAAACATCAGTACGTATCAAAATCGATTTGTACTTTATTGTCAAAACGTTGCTGATACGAATGTGACTCTATTAATTTTCCACTAAAATATTTTTTTCAATCTTATTTTCAAGACGTTTAGTTTAAACCATTTTACCTAACAAGGTTTATAATAGTTTTATGGAACATTCTAGGTATGTTTTTAAAATATTACTAGAGTGAACAGTGGACGAATGGAAAAAGCAAAACTTGTTACTTTTCTTTTTGATTGGAAAGGGTTAGATACGTCTTCAAATAATTATTTTCGTCATTAAATTGTTAACTTGTCGCACGATTAAAAAAAATATAAAGACAATTTTTGAGTAAATCATCGATATAGTTAACTTATTTTGTCTCAATCTTGTATATTTTTGCAATCAGCTGTAACTGTTAGTGTTTTATATAAACTAATTAAATCAACGTGTTACTCGACAGAATTCCTAAATCAATCGTATATCTTTTATATAGTTAAATGATAGATCTGCAGATACCTTTTAAGATACTTTAGAAAAATAATGGTGCCTGCGTAGATTCTGTAGATATAAAATACCCATTCTTCTGTATCTGATTATTTTCTATATTAGCTTTGCTAGCTCTACATATTGTTAAATTATAGTATTAAATACTGTTTTATTATACATTTTAACGTCTAATCTATCAGACTCTCAACGTTACCGCTATTATCTTCAAGGTAATAAAAATAAAATTAATTTAACTGGTTGTAAACTTAAAACAGCTTGTGAAATTGGAAAGATGACAAAATTTTTGTTTATAAAGTAAAATAAACAATTTAGCCGTAGTTCAAACGATGTTCTAACAGAGCTAATTGTTGTTTTCTGACGATCATATAATAAATGGGTCAATGACCTTCAACGTTTGTTCTATTATATAAATTTTAACATCCAATTTCAATAAATACACTATTTTTACTGTAACTGTGTTGTCAATGTAAACCACATATTTTTCCATCCTCATAATTACTTTTAAATGATTCAAAATATTTCACTTTGTATTAGAAATCTCCAAATCATCTTTGTAGAAGAGGCCCATTTGTATATGATTTTCTTAATTGAAAATTAATTTATTAAATATACATACTGGTTTTTTCTTGACAGGTTTTTATCCCTTCATAACTGTGTAAAATTTATTATAAATGGTATAGATTATGCAAATTATGTAAAACGTACTCTGGACCACACAATCTTTGAAATTTTATAACTGATATTCCTACTAAATTATCAGCGTACATTATCTTTAAATGTATTTATGCCTGTACGTAAATTTTATTGTCTCAATTTTTTACATTTAATCATATCTTTCAAGCCTCTTTGGGCTTTTGCTTAAATCCATATCTCTTATATCAATAAAAATGTTTAATTAATATCTTATTATTTGTTATCATGCATAGTCGACAATTTATTGAACAAATTTTCAAATAAGGAAAACTTTTTTTGTTTAATTGACAAAAAAAAGATATATTGAATCAAGTAGAAAAACTAAACTTAGTTTGGCAATATTGATCAAAATGTGCTTTTTCAAATGGTTAGATTTTTTCGGTTCTTATTATTATATTCAAGGCTATGAAACTCGGCTATAACTTTTGTGGTGGAGTATTAGCACTGTTTCTTTGGATGTTTTCTCTGTTGATAATCTAATGTTTCTGGTAATAAGTATGCTTAGGAGCAGAGGTTATATAGGCGATTCCTTGTCTCCCTCTTTCTTTACCTCTTCGTGCCCGGTTTTAAAATGCGTTATTTGCGCGCTTCTGGTTTTTCAGACGGAACAACTTTGGCTCACCTTGGCTTATTCGTGGCATACATTCCACCCGTCACCAGCGTTGTAATATTATCGCGGCTAAATTGTTCAAATTTTGTACATTATGTTTTTTATATTGATAATAAAGGGTTAACATCTCGAGTCGCTTTCTATCATATAATCACTAAGTCGGCTTGCTTAAGCATGTTGTTAATAGATAGTGTGAGCAAAGGAAAAGAAATATGGATTCCGGACCGAATACAATTGATTTTTTTTATTTAACAAACATTTTCGCTACAAACTCCAGAAATCGTCGAGCATAGTCGTCGTGCGAGATCGTTATTGTCACTTTCTCCTTAACATTTTTTGTACTGTCGTCTCACACGATGAACATATTTTCCAGTCAATTATAATTCCCAAAAAGACTAAATTCATCAGAACAGCTTCGAAATATATGCTATCAAGAAAATCCCCAAGGAACCAAATATTCATGTTGCTATTTGCACGTTAATTTCTCTCTTATCGATCATCAGATAGGTTCACCTTATTGCAAACTATTAAGATAATAGTCCTCATCTTTAGGAAAATGGCATAATTGTACAATTACTGCTTTAAAAGAGCTTACGAGATGGGTAATACAATAACTACCTTACTTTATAAGTTCGAGCAGTCTGGCAATGCCTTCGAAAACATTGTAAAGTGGTATAAGCTTTTAAGGGAAGGCGTGGGGTGGGCTACTAAATAACAATCCCGGTCGTCCTGGAGTAAAAACGCTGCATTTAAAAATAATTTACGAAAGAGAGATTAAAAATGATTTTTTTATAATTTTGAAATGAAGTTTTAGGTAGATTTTTTGGAAATTTTTTTTAATTTGGACTAGCTCAACGAAATATTGCTATTAATAGGAAAAATTATTCAAAAAATTAATTATACATTGGTTTTATTTTAAGACTTATAAATATTTGTTAATATTTAACAATGTTTTGACATTTAACATATACATATAATTAATAAACATATAGTTTAAAATAAAATAATAGAATAAGAATTCTTGTTATTTAATACATTAATTCTAATGTACTTTGGCGCGACACCTAACTTATCATTACGTCCCAGAATTAAAACACCAAAAAGAAATATATATAAATTAATCAATCTCGATATATAGAAGTAAAAAATCGATCTTGTAAGGTTTAGCTTATGTGTGCATTTGTTAAAAAATGTTGAAGTGGAAAAAATAGAAGAGGGGACTAGACTGTGCAGGCGAGCATGAATTTTAAAATATATTGTATTATTTTCAATTCGAAGGTGTACAATGAAATTTCTGGGAGCGATCCATCTCTCTCGCCCTAGTATTGAACCATACCTACTGGTTGAAGAAAAATATACACACATTTTTCATTAAAAAAATGCATAGACGTTTTGATACCATATAATATAAAAGTTGTTATAACAAAGTTTAACTATTTCTCAAACCATTGTAAAGTCCGACGCTATCAAGGACATAGCTAAATTTATTTAAATTTGATGAGGTCATGTACCATTATCGTCTGTGCTTATTATCCAATGTCACCTACTTTCGATAGTTGTTCATGATTTTAAAACGTAAGAAAAGTTTAAACCGAATCCTTTCACTTAGAAAAAGTCTCACGAATAGCTCGTGTTCACCGATAATTTAGTCTTCTCCGAAAACTCATAAAACGGACCCATTAACGACCAGAAGGCCTGATTTTTTTGTTGATTTTCGACGCAATTTTTTCCGTAGTTATAGGCCTTAGAAAAATGTTGACGTGTTTCAACATAAAATTTAATCCCCTTTCAGAATCTGGGCTTAAAATTATGATTGACTTCATAATAAAAAAGTTATAGCCAATTAAACAAAAAAAAAACGTGACAATTTTTGCAAAAAATCAAATTTGCAATTTTTTTAAACAATTTTACCGTGAAGGAATCATGATATAAATATGATCAGGGGTGATCACGACTATTAAAGTATCTCAAGGAATTTTTGTGAAACTTTTGAACCATTCCTTCCAACAAAATGGCAGCCAAATCGAAAAAAGACAATAAAAAAGATAACTAATTTTTTTTCTTGAGTTTAGAGAAAAAGTTTATGGAAAAAATGTCTTAAAATTGATTATAGAACACCCTAAAATTTTTTCAGACTTTTTGGAGAAGATGTTTGTGTTTTTTGAAAACTTGGAAAATACAATTTTCCAAAATCATCTCCAAAAATTTTGAAAAAATTTGAGGGGGTTCTATGATTAATTCTAAGACATTTCTGTTCTATAAACTTTTTCTCTAAACTCAATAGTTTTCGAAAAAAAAATGTTTTATGATATGATCACAGTAGTGTGTAATATTTTTCACGCAGAATAAAGAACAGTTAACAATAGTATGGTAATGTTTTGCCTTTTTTCAGTATGTAGAAGTACAATTTGTACAGCGTATAATAATAATATATATACATATCAAAAAGTCAATTTAGAAAATTTTATATAAACTCATTTTTATTACTTGCTAGTCTCGTGTTATTTTATGACCATACAATTATGATCGAATCAAAGTGACTGTTTTCCCTGTCTGAAGTCGAGATATTTCATACGATCAGTCAATAAGAGGCATTGATAACCATAGTTATTGTTTTCATTACGTATTTTTATAATTTTATATTACAATGTCGCAAAAATGTAAGAGACGTTCCACTCCCTTTCATGAAATGTACGAAATTGATACATCAAATAATACCTACAATGATATAGTTACCGTTTCAAATCCTGATAATTCTGGTTCTGATGCATCAGATTTCGATACTGATTCGGATGATAAAATTTGTAATATAACTTACAAAGAAGCTTGTAAAACCTATACTGAAGCTTAAACTAAATTAGAAGGAGACCATGTTTTCAATTCGGTGGAAGGAGAAAAAAAATATATTGATAATATGAAAGACTCAATAATAAAGAAAATACGGGAAAGTGAGTTAGTAGAACTGTGTGAAACATTTTTCTCTACGGAAATGAAGCAATATATTATAGACGCTTCTAAAGAAAATAATTTCGATTTAAATTTACAAGACTTCAATATATTTGTGGGAATAATCGTTTTTGACGTCATTCAACAAAAAGAAATCTCAGAGAGACCACTGGTCAATAGATCCCTTTTTATCTTGTAACGTTCTTTCCTCTGCAATGCCACGTAATAAGTTTGAAGAGATCAAATAAAAATTAAAATATTCAAAAATAAAAGATAAAAATCCGACTGACTATGGTTGGCGTGTCCGTTCACTACTAAACCTATTTCAAACTAATATTTTGAAGTTCGGTGTATGGAGAAGTGCTCTTTCCATCGATGAAATGATGGCTAAGTCTTATGCGAAGACGGCATTAAAACAATTTGTTCGAGGATAACCCATACGATTTGGTCTCAAATTTTGGGATCTTTGCATTTCCGATGGTTTCGTATTAGGTCTTCACTTATACTGCGGAAAAAATTCTACAACGGGAAGTAAATTTAGTAAGTGTGCATTAGGTTCTTGCATTGTCATGAACTTACTACAACAGTTTTTTGATGTTATACCTACGGGAAAAATGTCTATGTTCCATGTATATTTGGATAATTTTTTTACAAGCTTAAATCTCGTTGTGCACTTGAAGAAGCCAGAGCTAAAATGTACAGATACTATGAGAGAAGATAGAGTCAAAGATAAAAATGTTCTAAATAAAAAAGCTCAAAGAGGTGAGTATGCCGTGAAGCATGATAAGAACAGCGGTATGAATTACATTACTGTGATGGATTCAAAACTAGTTTCGATTGTTTCTACTGCTGCAGGGGTAACTCCATTATCCTCTTCAAACAGATATAGTAAGCAAGAACGAAATAAAGTTGAGTTACATTTTCCGAGGTCTATTAGCGTCTATAATAGTTTTATGGGTGGCAATGATGTCTACGACGGACATTGCAAGAATTTTATTCCGAGTATTCGTTCCAAAAAATGGACGTGGGTAGTTTTTTTATGATTAATCGAAGCTTCGATTGTAATGCTACTGTAATATTCAATGCTGTCAGTAATGAGGGAAGAAGAGTTGGAACAAAAGATTTTGCACTTTAAATACCTAAAAATTATATGACGCAAAGGCAACGAAAAAGAGAGGAACACAATATGTACAAGCAAACGAAACTCAAAATTTGTTCTTATTGTCCCGTAAGAACGAGAATTATCTGCGAAAATTGTGATTTATCGTTTTGTGTTAAATGTTAAAAAAAAACATTAAAAAGTCGTATTTCAGTGAGAAGCAAGATGACTCACTCAAATCATTGTTTATTGTTTAATCGGCACCACATGTAAATTAATTCCTAATTTTTATTAGCCATAATTTGTTTTATAAAATAGACAATCACGCCCAAAAAATATTAAAACCCTTTACATCAATATTGTTAAAACTTGTAATTTTAAGTCGCTAAATATAAATGATTAAGTATCTCTCTCTATATCTGACTCATTTATTACAACTATCGGACTAACTAATATGACGGAGCCCGTCGGCGCTCGTGTCGGCAAATTATCCTGTTAGTCGCTCATTATTCCGAGGTCGTTGACTTCGAAAAATTTGTTGCGAATCTTCGGCACGGAGATAGGAGGGAGAGGTAAGGAACACTCGCCGGCTCAGTATGACTCGAGCCACGAGAGAGTTTAATTGTTTTGTTTTTATTTGGAATTTTGTGACGAGTGAAGTGGTGGTTACTTTTTTTATTTGGTGTAGATTGCTGTTTCGCTGAGCCGATGAGTTGCATATGATTTTTTCTCCTCCCCCCTCCGTGAGCTAATTAAATTATTTTTGTTGTTGCATTTGGGCCTCGCTCAGTTCTCCTGGCTGTTCAGCCGGAATCTGGTGATGGCCTTTTAAATTTTGCGCAACTATCGCCGCGACCTAAATTTATTATGTCTTTTCTTTCATTTCTTTTATTTGTTTATTTATTTTTTTTTATTATTATTAATAAATTTTAATTTTTTTAACTGTATTTTGCTGATTGACACCCTGCCAACTTACTTTCCCTTGACCTTTCAAGGCCATTCGTTTCCTGGCTCACGTTAGACGATTTTGCGCCTCCTACCTTAATTCTATTTATTGCGGTTGTTCGTCGTTTTTTTATAAATTTAACGCGGCTAAGGAAGTCTTCCCTTAAAAGTAAAGTAAGTTTCCTCTCTCCCCCCACCATTATTGTAATTTACGCATTGCACTAATTAATTAGTTAACTTTAATTAACAATTTCATAAAACGATACAACGTTTGACATCTCTTAAAGGAAACATGTGCCATTTTTCCATCCGTCCATGGTTTCTTCCAATTAGGCTAACGGAGAAAATCTTGTCTCCCCTCATTGGCCTAATCGGAAAAGGGCTCGTCTCAAAGGGGACTCGGAAAACCTAAAGAGTACGGAGCCGCGACCGATGTTCTGAGTTGACATACGGAATAGTAAGTTCAGTTTGAATCCAGCTCTTAAAATCAAAGTTAAAAACTATCTAATCAAGAAAGAGAAACCGCTAAAGTTGAATAGAACAATCTAACTTAAAATTCTACTCTTTCATTCTATTTTCTCATATCGCTTGTAGAAAATACTCATTAAACCCATCGAGCATTTATTAGGTGCTTGTTAAACCGAGTACTGTCTATTCTCGTATATTCTTTTTAATACCAATCCTAAATGTCTCTCCGGCGTGCGCCTTCTTATAGAGCTGTACAAAAGAATTACTTTATTACGTCCAAATCCTTCATTATATCGGCGATGTAGTCATCCTCAGTTGTTACGTCTCCTAGCCATGGTCTCGGGTCCCTTGTGCGAGCTAACCCCTAATTACACTGTCATTCTCAGATCGCAATTGTCAACGGCTCTCTTTTCCTTTGCCAACTAACTACTAGCAACCTGCTTGCGCTCCTTCGCTTAAGGACCACAAGTGCTGCCTAAAATTATGACATATTGCCTCACACCGATAGTCGCGATATTCGTGTCTCTCCCTCTCCACGCACACTGCTAACGGGTTGTCTCTATAGCTGACATTGACATCTCTGAACAATCTCAACAACAGAGAAATCGAGTATAACTGTCCATTTATTAAGAACGCTCTCAGCTCGATGACGTTGTCAAACTAACAGAACGGCTCACGAGGGGTTCGGGTAGCATGAACTCTCGTCACAACATACACATTCGATGTGACAAATACAAAAAATCCGAGATCTTGTTCCGATATTACCTCAAACTAATTAGTTTTGTGTCATATATATTCGTGTAAATGTGTTTATACATATTACAAATTAAATTAACCGGTCACTTTATAATTTATTTTGAATTTAATAAGATATAGTTGTATACTATATTTTCAATCCGTACAATAGTTCTAAAGATTATTTATGTTTATAGAATAATGATCATAAAAATATCGTCATGTGTTTATACAGCAAAATTTTATTATTAATCTTATTCTCTTTAAATATGAATTATTCTCCGTGTTTGCCTTAAATAGAAATATATGTATATTTCGTTGGTCGTCCTATGTGAAAGCATGAAGTCATAGTATGTATTTATTAGTGAATTACTGTAAACATATCCTATTTTTCATAAGATAGGCATTGAATATTTTGCCCCCGAAGGCCTACGGAAGCAGATCCTTAGATGGAACTTAATTTTTACGTGAAACAAGGAATGTACCATTAATATTGTTGATAACACACTATGGTTTCTGGTTTCCGCTTGCAAGTAGAGTATTTTGAAAATATTAAATGAAATTTATTAGAACTTAAAATAATTAAAACAATACAAAAATGGCATCGATATGACAATATTTATTTGAACTTCAAAATGATTAAAATACCAACAAATAGCTGCAAAATGGCAGACATACAAAGTTTGATAGAATGCCTTAAATGATAAGGACAATACAAATCTTTTGGGTTATAGATTTTACTATACCAAATTTATCAAACATTCTTTTATTTTCTTTTTCAATTACTCGAAAGATGCCCTTCCATAGATTTACTTATAGGGCTTCATAAACTATACCTTCGAAAATTTAGCCTGTCGCTCAACCAAACTAATTATTAAACTAATTATTTTAAACTAATTATTAAACTAATTATTAAAAAAAGTTAGTATAGCGATTTGGACGAATTTAATGAAAGAACGGGTATATAGATGTAATTGCATCCAGTTTTATTCGAAATTCATTAAAACAATTATTTTATACAAAGGTGGAAATATATATTTGTCTTTCTACTTTTCATTATATTCATTAAATGAGTATGTGTACATGTTTTCAAGAATTAGTTTGGTTAAAAAATGGCTGAACTTTTATCACTTGGGAAAATCATTTATTTCATATTGATCTTTAAACCTAAATATAAGTTTTGCAATCATATTTTTAGAAAATATTTATGTTATTCAAAACTCTTCTCTCTAATGCATTGAGATGTTGAGCAAATAAAGGAAACCCATGATGTGAAGAAAAATTCCGCAAGAAATCTTGTAAATATTGACCAAGATTTAAGAGATATATTGAATCCTGTTTTATATCTGGATCCTTTTCTTCCTCATTACCGTCGTTGATATCTTGAAATGTTACTAAAAGATGGCATAGCGATTTACTAATTTATGAATTAGTGTTTCAATATTTTTTAAATACTCACGAAATGTATTCAAATCACTTCCAGGATCAATCACTGCATTTTCTTCGTACTCTTCATCATCTTCGGATCCCTGCAACAAGGTTACTAATTAAAGTAATGTGTTTTAAATATTATATTTAAATTTATATATCCTGACTATCAATGTCAAAATTAATCAAAACAATAACACACGTTAGGATTAACACAGATTTACACAAAGAAATAAAATATCCAATCGTAATTTTATAACCATATTAGAGAAGACACATCATCAATGTTCCAAGATATATTATGGATTTACAGGGAATACTAAAATATTATTTTCTATTATTATATATACATACACACATACACATACATGTATATATTTGTAACATTTAAAGGGCAAAAAGGTAAACAAACATGAGAATCAGAGAAACACAATCATTACTCAGCTGAGGTATGTAATTTCTTAATCTGATTTCATAAACATTCTGTAGATTATTTAACGTAAAGCTTTAATCAATTGTTTAAAAATGATAAACAATTTTAATTTCAATAATTAATAGGCTAATGCTTAATCACAGAAAATATTGATTTCGCGGATCAATCGTATTAAAACTATCAATAAAGTTATTTATTAATGTTATAAATAAATAATAATTTTTTTATAGAATTGTTATTGCACATATCAAAAGAACCAAGTCTTTAACAACTGTTGAAATTATTGAATAGATTATAATACAATTAATTATAAGTAATTTAGTTTAACGAAAAATTATGAATTTATTTTTCATAAAAACTTTATTTATAATCTGAAATTTAATTTATACCTTGTTTTTTAAAGTTTACTTAATTACCTTTCCAACCATAGATATGAAATTTCATTAAGACGAATTTGTAATTAGAAATTAAGCAAATTAAGTTTATTTGTTTATATTTAATGAATTCAGTTTTATTTAGATAATTAAGAAATACTGCATTAAATCTCAATTTAGTATTATTCTTTTAATCTAATCTTGTAAAAAACGAAACTCTTTACTAGAAGTTATCATAATTTAATGTAATCTTACATGTAATTCTAATAAGTTAAACGAAAAGAGAATAGGTCTTCTCAAACTTTCTTGCTAAAATTTTAGTATAAATAGATTCATTTTGTACTACGAAAACTAGTTATTCAGGAATCATAGCGCGAAGCTATTCTTGTTTCTTATCTTGATTAAATACAATCTATTTAATTCGCATTTAGCTTATTTTGAACTTACTACACTTCTCTTACTAAAATTATTATGACAGAAAAAACATTATTTTTAGGTCTAATTAGGGCAAGGAGATTAAACCTTTTTATATTATATGGCATTTCGAATGTCTGTATGGAGGTATTCAGTTGTACCAAGTTTAACGCAAAAATATTAATTAATTACAAAATTATAATCAATTTTTTTAAACGTGACTTTTTTTTTCAAAATATCCAGAAAATTTTTTATTTTGACATAATAATATATTTGTTAACAACAATATTATGTACAATTAAGATTAATTTTTGCAATTTTTAATAAAAAAGGGAACTTTTATTTAAAAAATTTATTTCAAGATACCTTGGACAATTTTGTGTAAGGATCCGTAATAAATCTATCGTGATTTTTAATAGGAGCTAAAAGTAATAACCTTCCTTAAAAAGAGCTACCTGCGGCGCTTAGCTAGAAGATCGGACCGAAAAAAGTTCTGCTCCACCGAAATTTTTCCAGGTAATTCAGTTCTATAAGTCAGTAAATTTATTCGCTAATATTTCTTTATTTAAATAATGATAAGTAGGGATAACATTTTTAACAATAATAATTGACGAAAGTATGTAGCACTTTAACAAATTAATATGAGTAATAATTCTGTTAATGAGTTCTAAAATTGTCTTTTCTTTCATTGTTTTTGTTAATATTTATGTTTATTAAATCGTATTTTTAAATTATATTTACTGACATTAGTTGTGCTTCGAAAATTATATAAATAAGAAATCTTCGTTCAGCCGGGTTAGTTAAAGTTCAATGGACGAAGTGAAGGGACTTCAACGAACGTCAGAGGGAATTTTTTATTATACGATAGATTTTGTAAAATTATTTCAATTCGATATTAATGAAAATTATATAATGATGACTTTACCAGAGTGTTCCAATCTATTTAAAGTACAAAAACATGGACGTTGTCGAGTCTTTTCTTTTTGTTGCCAAATAAATTTAGGATAAGTGATTTCCTTTAAGAAAACAATTGATCATATGCAACATGTTTGAGATACAGCTATATCAAAAATCCAAATGAAGTTACTGACTAGAGTGACAAAAGGTTAACGACATACAAATGAAGAAGTGATAGTAGTTGTGAAGATTCTATTAATCGGAATTATGGAGCTAGTTTCGACTCGAATGGTAATAAGATCAAGATATCTGCCACGTATAATGTGATGAAGAATTTTTGATCGACGAAAATGTAAGTAGAAAAATAGTATTGGTTCGCTTAAATCCATTGCTTAATTTTTTTTAAATCGGAGATATGAATACAATAAACATTGAAATACGTGACCTAGTAGAAAACAAAATCGATTCATTATCAAATAATTTGAAAAGTTTACTTGTCAGAAAATATAGCTGTGTAGACAGTAATCGAGATGAATTTATACAAAAAAGTGTATTTTATAAAGACCTGAAAGCAGCGTATGAAAAAGCAACTACTAATTCAGAAAATATATGTATATTAACTGCGATTCTACTCTCAATAATTGCCTGTGAAATAGAAGGAGAAATTAATTGTTCATTTTATTTTGTACAAATAGCTGAAAAACTTCATGAATAGGAAGGAATATTATCGTATCTACTCTCACGAACCAGAACATCTATAATTAGTGAAGAAATAAAAAGTTTTGCTGTATCATTTTATTTGCAAGATGATATAAGACGACCGTGCACAGTTGCTAACGATATAAAAATAGTGCGAAAATATAATGGAAAGAAAGTAAAACTTTAAAGTTATTTATTTATATTTGATTTGAAAGAAGTCTACAGCGTGTTTGAAAAACACTGTGCTGAAATTGGATTCAAGTTTTTCCTGGGGTTCATATATTTTTGTATTTTATGTTAATGAATCTAATGATGTTCACAATGTTTGCATTTGTATCGACCATTAAAATCCAAAATTACTAGTAGAAAACTGTAACATGACAATGAAGAATTTGAAGTTTAACTGTGATAAGGAGTTACCTCATTTTACAAAAGATATTTTCATTGAAATGTCGTGTGAAAGACCTTGTCAAAATTGTTTTTTCAATAAATGCTCGAAATGTCCTGAAATGGCAAAAGTTTGAGATATATTCAAGAATTATTTAAAAAAAATGCCATAGATTTCATTCATTGCAAACAATGGGTAACTGTAAACCAAAATTGTGATCTTGTAAAGTGTATGTACAATATTAAAGATTATCTTAACCATCTGGAAGTAGCTTAAGTATAAATTATTAGAACATAACTTAATCCCAAAAGTCAACATGATTATATAAAAATTCGTCGGCACCATTTGAATGAATCTGAAGTTATGATCATAGGAGATCTCGCTCAGAATTATAGAAACGTATATCAAGACCAGGTACAAGTAAATCATTGGAACGGCAAGCAAGTAACTATTCATCAATTTATAATTTACAAGAAAGGGAAGGAAAAAAACTGAAGAACACAGTTTCTCCACCATTTCGAAAAATACGAAACATGAGGTGAATGTCGCTATATTGTTCTATCAGCAAATCATTGCTCATATGAAAAATAGATACGAGAACAAGGTAAAAAAATTATTAATGTTTCTGATGGAGTTGCAATCCGGTATAAGAATAAATAAAATTTTTTAACTCTAGTTCCTCGATATGATACACACGGAATTGAAGCTGAATGACATTTGTACTATGCCAACTAGCATGTGCGTATAATGTTATAAAAATTTCATATTCCATCGATTACAGCGTTAAAATAACTACAAAATAAATGTAAATAAATATTTAAGTGTAACTTCGTATAACTCTTATATTAAATTTTTATAAATAACTTAAGAACACGTTTATAAGATATAGTGAAATAATTTTAATGATTGTATATATTATATATTAAATAATTGAATAATTGAGTATTTTAATTTCGTTTTTTTAATAATTTTCGAGTAATTTAACATGCTATAACTAGACTAATTGTTTCTAATTACACTTGGAAAATAGATTTCTTGTAAAGTACGAATATTTTCTAAAATACTATGAATATTACTAATAATTAATTAATATTTTAACGATAAACTTGGCATAAGTGATTACCTCCATATAGGCATTCGATATGCTATAATATATTTAAAAGCCCGAAGACTTTGCTCCGATTTGCCCTAAAACTAGTTTGTATACTGTCATATTAAATTACATATCATTAACGAATACTATGAGTATTATCGTATGGTTAAAAGTGAATGTATTTAGGGATCTGTATAGTATATACGTATACGTGCGCGTGAGTAACCGTGCCTGTTTCAAAATATACAAATCAGTATTTATAATATTTTTATAATTTTTTTTTTTGTAATCTAATATTACTAATAAAATTGTATTTACCTCATTATCTTGATCTGCAGAGTTCAACTCCAAATAATGATTCATTTCATACACAATTAGTTTGAAAATTTTAACTAATACAGGAATCTTAGTCCACTGCATAGGTGATGATTGAGTTATTCTTCTGGTTTTAACGCCGCATGGTTCATTTTCTGTTGAAATATATATAAAACTTAAGTTCCTATTAACACAATCTTATTGAGTTTTTTGTAAAATAATCTGCTCGTAGTAATGAGTTCGTATTCGTATCGAAACTGCTATAGCGATTGACAACATATTACTGCATACATACACATGAACTCTGCTGCATCGATTTCAAAACTAGGGCTTTGCTACCCAAGAAGCCGAGGAAGAAGGAGGAAAAAGTGTTAAAGAAATTAGGGTACATCTGATTTGGATGTTAGAATCTTTTTAAAGAGATCTTTCCTAAGATGTAGGATAAATGAAAAACATTGAAATACAATAAAATATGGAAGGGCGAGATAGGACGAACTTATTACTCCAAGCGGACACAGCAGAACAGTCAAATCCCGTAGTCTGTTTCAATCGGGTAACAGTCCCGGTGGATGAAGTCCCAAATATTTGAGGGAGGGAGAGAGATGGACAGGAAATAAATATAGAATTTCACTTGACCTCCATAGATGATTTAGCTACAGGTAATAAAAATGATAAAGTAACGTTTAATCACGAGAATACGTCAGCAAAAGCTACGATTCTTCGGCACTCTCTAAAGCCAAGGCTAGAAAAATATCGCCGTCTTTTTATTTCTTACCTCTCACGTGCATCTAAGAGAGCATTGTCATATCGCTACTCAACACCTTCAAAATAATAATATGGTCGACGGATTCTAACCAAAAAACGAGAGTTCCATCACAAAACAAAAAGTACTTCTGAGAACCTTATACGCGAATTAGAAAATTATCAGATTGACAAGAAAAATGTCACTATAAAGAGGAGCAACGCTTAGTAAAAAATAAAAAGAAACTGGAAAGCGCTTGAGAAGGTTGAGAGTGATCCGTCGAGAATATCTTACAAAGTCATTATGAAACGACTGAGGAGTTAGAAAATTCCATCACCAACATGTTCGAGAAAGATCTTTCCAAAGCTATCCCAACTATGAATTTCCTACTGAAATGAGCGACGGTGAGGTCATTTTTTCAGTGACAATAGAACTGATGAACGCATACGCTAACATAAGAAATCTTAAGGCTCCAGGATTAGATGATATACCTAATATAGCACTCAATGAAGCCATATATGCAGCCTTGAAGTTATTTTTGAGTATGTATAATAGATGTCTACAGGACGATCTCTTTCCCCCGCGTTAAAAAAATTAGAAATTGATCTTTTTTTTCTAAGAGAAAGATCTCACCGAATGACCCTTCATTCTATCTGCATTTTTGACATGGAGGGGAAAATTCTGGAGCGTATTATCTATGGTAAGATCGTAGAGGTAACTGAGAGGATTCTTTCGAAAAACCTACTTCGTAAATGTTCCTATATGATTGATGCAATCAATCTGGCTACCACAATCACTAGAAACTATCTCTGGTGTTATATAATAGCTACAGCTATAAAAATTCAATAACTAGAGCCTAATTGAGATAATCTCGTCTAGATATCATCAGGATCAAAGCACTATATTCGAGGTAATATAGGAAAATCTTAAAAGAAAAATAGGTGAGATTCTTCCGGAGCTCGGGGAAAATGGTGTGAAAATCCTATCAATATAAATAACGTTTCAAATAAAATCCAACTGCTGACTCATAAGGAAGAAACAAGTATTCCAGATATGGACAAAACCGAATATCTATAGGTGCAGTAATTAACCAAAAAATCGCTATCCCAAATGATATAAAAATTAGAAAATCCTACAATGAAAAGACGGCTAGTAGCAGTTGTAAAAAATTGATGTAAAAGAGAAAATCGACGATTAATGGATCAGTGAGAGGACAAGCGAAATATCTCTACACTGTTCTACGTGTGTCATTAAAACTAGCATCTCGCTACGCCATTCGCGTATCATCGAGTTTTTTTCGAATGGAAGCCATTTAAGCCTACCTAGTTATTTTTGTTCAACCGCAATGAATAACATTAATTCGATTCAATTTTATTAAATGTGAAATTTTGCTTTTATGATTCAGAAATAAACTTAAAGCAGATTAGGATTTTATACCTAATCAGCTAACGAACCCAATGATTTTTATAACAAATTTTTAAAAAAAGCTAATTTTTTTTAAAATTAATTTTAGAAGTTATCTATATGGATAAATTAAAATAAGATATTTAGTATATGTAGACATACATAAATTAAAATGAACTATTTTAACCATTTAATTTATTTTAGAGAGTTTAATTTTGTTTGTTAATATTCTAACCAAGAAAATAATTTATTTCTGAACATTAAAAAAGCCAATATTCAAAAACATATAGAAAAATGTACTTACCTAAAAAAATTAAATCACCTTCAACAGTTATTTCATTGAGCCTGCGATCATCATGCGTTACTCCATATTCTAATATTTTACACAGTGCAACAGTGGCAACTTTGCGATCATAACTACCATAAAACAATTGTTGCTTACTGACCCATTCAACTAATACAAAAGCTAGTGCGCTCTCTCCAGTTGGTCCTGGCACAGTTGAAAGAAAATTTAAAACGGCATCGAATTCAGAATTCAAAAGATGAGCATAGATCATTAACAAGCTTTGCATAACTGTTGGAGTTTCAGTACGTTGCATTTTACTTAAAACAGCTCTCAAAAGCAAGTCAAGGTTTTCTCCTAAAGAGTTTCCAGCTTTTCGTATCAAAGTTGTCACTAATCTTCCAACAAATGTAGCGGTGAATTCACTAGACTAATTAAATTTGTCATTATGAATTATTTATAAAAAATATATAATTAGATACAGTCCACACTTGAAAGACTTAAAATACAAAAACTTTTTGTTTACAAGTGTAATATTTTCATCAATAATTATTCGACATTTAAATAATATATTGAATTGAAATCTATTCATTACATCACAAAATAAATCAACATTAAATGTAAAGAATGAGGCGAGCAGGAATAAGGAGTGGATTTTGTTCGTGTTTTTTTTTATTTTGCGAAGGTACAATTCATTCTAGAAACTAATCATAATTTTCCGATGCACAACCCGAAATGTTTAAAGCAAAGTCATACACAAAAAACGATTATAATCCTTACGCAGAAAAACGATTACAATTTTACGCGCGAAAGAATTACTATTTCTACGCACAAACGATTACAAATATTCTACACATTGCTTGCCCCTCGAAATTCAAAGCTAGAATCTCGTCTTTGTTTCTTTGAAGGACAATGCTTCCCGCCTTTTTCCCTCTTGTTCCTCTTCTCCTAGTCTATTTGTTTTCTTTATTTATTGGGCCTTGCAGGGCATGCCCCAATCCACCTTTCCCTTTCTCCTGCTCGTGTCGTCTTGTCTATTTGCTCCCTCATCTTCCTGCCAACCGGCCTAAGGCTAGCTCTTTAACCTACCCTACCCGTATGGTGATCCACATGTTCGACGTGATACATGAGATCTGGCATCATATCCACGAGTTCGCTTTTTCGCACTCATGCACGTTCAAAACGAGAATCAAAAAACAGACGAAGTTTTGTTAAGAAGGATCCAAAGAGTACGCATGTGCCCTACACATGCCCCACCGCGTTGTCTCCCGCCGAACCATCCCTCAATTCCTGTTGAGTTTTCCTCGGATTATTTGAAAATATCCTCATATTTCACATTAGAAATACTTATATTATTCAGGTCATATTATAGAATAATCTGATAATATACCAGTAAAATAATTTATTCTTTATTAATGATATCTTAACGATGTAACTGAACTTTTCGTTACTATTTGATATGGTATTCTAAGCTTTCTCTCTCTCTCTCTCTCTCTCCTTCTCTGCACCAATTACGAAAAATGTACGAGAAGTGATACCTCTCGGAAAATTAACATAGTATTTTTTTCAGTTACTTTATTTACATCTTATTTCTTCAATTAAGTAATTGAATAAAATCTTCTCTTTTCACATTGTTTTAAATAGAAAAAGCTCATCTTTCAAGAGTATTGAGAAACTTGAAAATAGGAACGAATTAACCACTTGTTCTTCAAGAACATCAATTTAAATTTAAATTCTTGTAAAACAAACACCAAATCAGTCTTTTAATACTCTAAAATTTTTTGTAATCTATGCTTCGTGAAATAATCATAAATCTCCAATATTTATAGTCGTAAGTTCTAGGTATAGACTAAGTACTTAGGATATTTTATTAAATTTTCCGATTTTCCTAGTTATTAGAGGCATAGTGAGATTTTTGGCTGTTAATCCCGTAGTTAATTTCATTTCTCTCAATAAAGAGCATAGTTGTAAAATTGCTCTCATAAATGATTTTATTATGATATGCTGAGAAAAAGGGATGAAAAAAGACAAATCGGATACAAAATGCTGGCAGTGGAAATAAAGCAACAGAGCAAGAAAGCGCCAGAAAGAGAAAGAGGGAAAGAATGTATGTCTGAGAGAGAGAGGTTGTTATGGGTAAAGCAGATTTTCATAAAACAAACAATTTTACTCGTCTTACGAAAAAATATATTATAATTTTAAATAGAAAGACATATTTACCACTATATCTTCATAAAATTCACATTTTAATATGTAATATAAATGTTTTTTTATATTCTTTTATATTCTTACGACTGATACATCTTTTTTTTCTCGACTTACTAATTCCCTCGTATGACATTATTAATCATTATATTACGTTTAATCTAATTCTTAAATTCTTATCCTTTTGATCCTGAATCCATTTGTAATTTATTATACGTTGTACATCGCATGTATATGTTTGAAATGGCATACGGAGAGTGGAAGTTTGAATTATTTACTGGATATTACATTGTAACTGTGATGTCTCTCCCTCAATCTCGTCTCGTTAAAAGAACGAAGTTTCATGCGATGCTAGGCTAATTGTTGCTCCCATAAGCTTCAGATCTTGCCGATTTTCTTAGTCGGTGATTATAAAGTATAATTATAAACTAAATCACGAAAATTTCAAATTCAAAATCACCATAATAATCTTATATCTCAGGTAAGTGAGGGATAGATTCTTCTAGCTAAATAAGCTATGCGTGATATTAGATGAACTTAGATTTAAATAAACAATGTCAAAAACATCGATAATGTCAATTATTTACGATAAATTGAGTGGTGGTCAATGAAAAAAAGAAGTTTTGTTGCTTGTAAGAATGTAACTTTATTGAGAAGAGAGATTATTTCAGGAAAATCACTCCCGACCTCGCTTATAACGTCACTCGCCAACACAAGACGGAAAATAAGTGACCAGATTATGTCTACTTAGTGAGTATATGGTACTGTTATTGCAAACAATAATACCCGGAGCATATAATGGAGACGATGCTTCTAAGTGTTGTGAGGAAATTGCATCGATGCTGTAATGGAACACCACGTCTCAAACGTTGGCTCTTTGTTAGCTTTCTGGATGACGAATACCTGCGAACACCACTTCACGCACTTTCAACGCTTGTAAATAGTGTTTTGGACGTTGTGACATTGTCCACTCGTACTCTTAAGCTTGGTTTTCATTTCTTTTTTAATGAGGTATCAGCGCGCGTCGACGACAGAGGTATTGAGTTGAAATTGTAGTAGCGCAAAGAAGAAGCAGACAAGAAGAGAGAGTGCGAGCAAATAAAGAGAGAATCGGATTAAATCTGATAGGCGTGCGCTGATTATTACTGTGTTAACTAACACCTCCGTAGCGAGATATTTTTAGTAGATGCTGGTAGCAGGGTGCACATCGATCAAGGATTTAGTTGGATTTAGTGAAATAGAATGTAACAAGAAGGATGGAGCAGAACAGGAAGTGAAATATTTGACAAAGTGAAATTTGAAGTAACATTTTGAATATTTGCAAAACTAACGTAATCCTATCTGAGTTCTGAATTTCGCTAGGACTTGTATATCTAAGACGTCGACCAACGACCTATAACACACAACGCAGGGCCCCTCGTTCTTTCTTCCACCAAATATCGAAAAGCGATTAAATCAGAATAATAATATATTAAGGTAGTGCGCTCATGTAATTTAAGAAGAAAACCTTGATATGTATTTGCCAACATATTGTATAAATCGCGAGAAATATTATGTTGTACGAAGACACCGTGACATCATAACGTTGACAACATTGTTCATATTTGTTGTGACCACGGGTATCCGAGCCGGCAACATATGACTAGAACATACGAAAGAGATAAAAACGTGTATTCGTTGTCTTAATCTTATCGTGCCCGTATGCATAGTCCGCTTCCCTTAGTCGTTGATCACGTCACTTTCTTCCTCTCAAACGGTAACTAAATTCTTTATTGAACCTTTCTTAGATTTTCTTATTTGTGTTCTCCACACTTACACTATTGACACACATTTAGTATAAATATAATTGTTTCCAGCAACATCGTGCTGGAAAACCATAAATGAACGTTGTTTGAGATAGCAGAAAACTCTTATAGTTTAAAAAGAACATGTAAGTAATATTTTAGATTTTTTGGGCTTTATTCGTAAGGTTTATACAAGATGAGCGCCACGATCATTAATACCTGACCTAATGCTGATCAGAAAATCGTTTTAATGAGAGTTTGACACTTTAATTAATTTCTAATAGTAAAATCATAATTAATTTTTTAGATGGTTTATAACTGTTAACAAAAATTTAACCACTAAACTCTTTAACAAAATTCACAATCAAAAGTGATTTAACCAGGAGAACTAGGTTTGTAGAAGGCAAAGTCCATTTTGTCAACAACGTTTTTTTCATTTCTTTGTTATCTTTCACAATCTGTACAATAGTTAATCCATTCAGTTGTAATGAAAGTGCAACATTTATGTTGCGCTTATCGTTCTTACGATAGCGATATTGGCATTAGTCCTCGTTGTTATATATATGACTTCGCGAAGCCATTGAGCTATAAAAAGTTACTTTATAGCTATAAAGTAGAGAGGAAGATGGAACGGAAATTAAGGTGAAATAACAACGCGCAAATTGAGTAAACACATCCATCGAGACTTTATTTGAAGATAAACAAATTTAAATATAAAAAAAGAGGAACAACATAAACAAAACGAAAATAAAAATAACAGAAATTTCATGATGGCGATTAAAAAGATATTAGTTATAAGGCATGTGGGTCTCCCATTGGAAGCTTCAGTACATTTTTCGAAATTTTTATGTTACAATTAGAAACCACTTCCCATAGTTTGGTATCGTATGATCAAACTGGTATAAGTATAGATTTGTATACAATTAGATTTAAAGCGTTAACTAAAATTTTTTCTGCCAATTTTCCTCCTTGAAAAAGTCGCAGGGTGCTAAATCAGCTGAGTACGGCTCATGTTCGAGCACTGTAAGTGCCTCTAGCGGCTAAATAACCCTTCACAGACAGCGCGTTATAAGCAGGTGCATTGTTCTGGTGCAAGATCTACGACTTATTTCTTCAAAATTCCGGCCCTTTTTTACGAACTCGCTCTCACAGTGTTGTCAAAACTTTCTAATAGTAAGTTTGGTTTACAGTTTCACCCTCTGGAAACCATTCAATTATTACGATGCCGTTGAAACAGAAACAGATCGACTTGGACGTTGGTTATCTTCGGCGCTTTTTCGGCCTTCAGAAAACCGTTTATTTCATTCGAAAACAAGTGCATTAGATAGAGAATTCTTATCATATGCCTCTTTTAACAACTTATAACACTCAGTCGAATTTTTTTTAATTTAACGAGAAATTTCACATTCATCGGTTGCTCGTATTTTTTGTCACACATTGTTATCGACACGAGAAAACAAATGTTTATTTCTAACCTCTATAGAAAAAATACTACTACAGCGAGAAAAACGTATTTTCGTACTGGAATAGTAGGCGCTTCCAACTATACAACCTTGCATTTGATTCACCCCTCGCCTTTTCTCTCTTGGATGCCTTCTGCGCGTGCAGTCTAGTTATTTAACAATCAGATCTCGTACTATTCTAAATTTGAGATTTAGTTTCCTTTCGTCCAAATGTACTTTCCCCAGTCTTATTGGCGATCAAGTTAGACCCCCAGATATTTTATATGATTACTTTGAGAGATGGTCTTACCATTTAAATTGACTGGCGACGTGATACTCTTTCTGAATAGGTAGTCTACGCGATTACGTATATTT
Source organism: Chouioia cunea (assembly GCA_030064505.1). NCBI lineage: Eukaryota > Metazoa > Arthropoda > Insecta > Hymenoptera > Eulophidae > Chouioia > Chouioia cunea. The sequence goes on along the minus strand of JAOPFQ010000006.1, from coordinate 1,511,232 downwards.
TTAAGTAATTTCATCCTCTATCATATAAGTCAGTATTGATACTCGTTTAAACATTCCAAAGATTACAAGATGTTGTTTTTACGATTATATGAGTTGTAAGTAGTGCAGTATCGTCTGCGTATATTCTGTAGTGACATTATGCATAGTTGGTGTATATCTGTAAACGATATGTAGAGTATTGGTCTTAGAACAATTCCGTGATATTCCACTGATATTGTATTGTCGATATTAACTCTAAAAAATCGTTTTATTAAGCACAATTTCAAGAGTTTTTAGAAATTCGTTGTAAAGTTACTATTTATTTTACATAATAACCCTACGTACGAGAATTTGTTGGAATTTTGTTGGATATGAAGGAAAGAAGCCGTACCGAACATTTTCTCTTCCAGTGCTTTTTTAATTTCAATGACTAGACAGTTAACATTGTTTTATTGTAGAGTATCGACTACTGAATCGAAAATGGTGATTAGGGAATAAATTTCTTTCTTCTATTACAGGAGTCATCCTTGCTAAAACAATTTTATTAAAAATTTTTGAAAATATTCTGTACAATGTCACTTTATCTGAGTCTTTACCAGATTTAGAAATTAGTATTATCTGAGCAATTTTTCATTGTATGAGCACAAACAACTTGAAACATTAATTTTGTTATGCATCTATTAACTTTGGATAGCAACTCTTTCATAATTCTACTCATAATATTGTCTATTTCGAATACTTTTTTATTCTTTATGTTTTTGAGAATAATAAGTACTTTAGAATATTTTACTTATTTTATTTGCTGGTTGTTGTCAAGCTGTCATTTTAGCAATTTTATTTCATCCTGTTCTAGAATTACTATGCCATTAGAAGTAGATACTATATTAAAATGTTTTGCAAAGGGTTCGGGGATGTCTTTGTTGGTTGATGCTCATCTTCCGTAAGGTTGGCATACCAGAGGGGCAAATCTGTGGGGGGTTTTCAGCTTTTTCGTCGCTTTCCACAATCAGTAGTCTGAATCTTCCGTAATCATAAGATTCATAGATGTTTGAGCTTTGTTTTTTTTTGTTTGACACTGTTTCATCTAATAATTGCATAGCTGTTTAAGTTGATTATAATATATATGTTAATAACTTGTCAGGTTTCTGTCAATTTCCTTTTCTCACGTATTTTTTTGGAAAACTATTTTAGAGTTGTGATGACGATTTGTTTTGCCGTATAGTTTGGATTATTTCATCTAGTGCTATTTGATGATTTCAACAAATTAGTTAATACCTTGTTATACATCATCTACGCTTTTAATAGAATTGTAAGAGATAACTCGGGGTTAATGCTATAATTAGGGGAAAAGTATACAGAAAACAAAGTAATTGGTCCAGCCTTCTCTGTAATTATCATGTTTCGATGAACTTGAAGAATCGATATCTAGTTTTTAAGACATTCGTAATGTTTTATGCCTGATATTAGTATTATAGATATATTAATATAATTATCTATTAATATAATTATTATATATATTTTTCCGGATGGTATATTTGACATCATGAATGTTCAGGTATTATTAAATAATGTTTACTGGTAAAATAAGTTTATGATATCAGCATTACATCTGTATTGATGTCGTAAATTTTTATTTTGAGGATCTCGGCAAATTATATCATAGAGATAGTATAATCAAATTAAGACACCGATATGAAAAATGTTTTAACCGTTCTAGTGATTATCTTGTAAAATAAAACAAATTGAAAAAAATATTTTTCCAAACGTACTCTTTGCTATTTTTCTTCACAAATAGCGGAAAGCTCAATATTCCTTAAAAGGGTAGCTTGATAAATCAGAGACTTTTTGAATTTCCCGTGTATAAACTTTAAATGCAACGCTGCTTCTGACAACTTCCATCTATTAATAAACTGCAGTAAGATTTTGAATGTCTGTTATCATTAAATATGTGTTTGACAGCCATAGAAAGTAGACAATCTTTTCAAGCTTAGGGAAAATAAATGGTGAAAAGTGCTGAATAAGAATTGTTTTCTGTGTAAAAACCTAAACTAAGGACAAGCTTGATAAATATTATGGTAACTCTACTGTAAACAGTCAATTTCAATGATTAAGAAGTGACTTACTGATTATCGTTGTAGTCACATGATATATTAGTATGACCACGACGATACTCCGATATCTGAGCAGGTAAATCACATTTTATATAAATGTTTGGATATAAAAACGCTATCCGTGCAATAGATGCCGCTATTGTCACACTTGACCATAAATGCAATCGTGTGTCCGCTTCAAGAATGTTTCGTAATGCTCAAACGTAATCCGAACGAGTTTTTGTGCTGTTTCGTAATCGCGGACGGCACATGGAATCATCATGTCATACATCAAAAAGGACCAAAGTGAATCTGCGGGCCAACAATGTTAGAACCAGCTTTTTTTGGGAGCATTCGGTATGATTTACATCGATTACTTTGAAAAGCGTAAAACGATCACCTGCGAATATTATTCACAGACTTTGAACAAATTCTATATTAATTTGAAGCAGTGACGATCGTATTGCATGAAAAATAAAGTACTATTTCTTCGAGACGATGCACGGGTATACACGTATTTGGTTACAACGACGAAAATTCATAAATTGGATTACGAATTATTACCTCATCCAACATATCTATATTTAGCCTCCTGCAACTATTTCCTATTTCAGCCCCTGAAGAAATGGGTGGGTGGTAAGAGATTTGAATCGAATGAAGGTCATCACTAAAAGAAACACTAAATTTAAAGACTTTGAGAAAACCTATTATTTAGAATACAAATATTGGAAAAATGCTAGACTAAATGTATCGAGCTAAAGGGAAATTATGTTAAAAAATTAAACGCTTATATGGAGAAAAAATATCTTTAATTCTAAAAGTCACTGTTTTACCAACTTGTCCTCATATACCGAATTTAAACGTAAAAAAATGTGGAAATCATTTTTATAGCTAGGAAGAGTGTTACAACATATATAGTCCGACCTTTTAGATAATATGTTGTACTCGGAAAAGAATGATGAACTAGATATTGCCGCCGACATATATGAATGATTGATTAATGCATGAAAAGACGCATGAATGGTTCGGGAGGATTCGTATTATACATCGATGAATAAGCATATTGTTGAAGTTTGCAGGTTGAATTGATCTCAAGGTCAAAATCAACATTACAGAAATATGGTTACTGTGATAAATAAATTTTTTTTAGTTGTGCTATCGATTGAATTGGTTTTTAATATTTCGCAATATTGTAGCTAACCCCCACTCTAGCAGTGTTTCTCAGATGAATGCTATTAGATTTTTCCGTCATTCATGTATTCCTTTGTATCCCCACGACTGATTATCATTTTTAAGCACGAATTATAGAATATACTATTTAAATACCCCCGTCTGTTTTAAAAAAATAGTGATCTTTTTGACTCTTCGCAATATCATCATTTGATAATGTTAAAAGAGATTGAATTACGAAAACGTTAAACAATGTCGTCTGCCTTAAAGGTTTATAATATTAGAAAACACAGCAATGTTATGATTATCACTACAGCTGAATGACAACAATAACAGCAGAAAACAGATAATTTCTGGGTCAATTGAACTCGCCATCTGATTTGGAAGAACTGTCATCGTTTACTTTTAAATTACGTATAAATCTTCAAATTTTTTCGACTTGATGATTTATTTAATGAAAGACGAATATCTTTGCTGCAACATATCCCAAGGAAGTAATATAAGTTAATAATAACTAAAAATTATGTTTGCATCTGTATCTCATTTAGGACGTACTTAGAATCAAATTATTCCATTTATATTAATTTAAGAAAATAATAAACTTGATATGAAGACAGCATATTATATTTATTACTAATATTGTATAAGCTTTATTCCAAGAGTGGACTGGAAAAAATTTGAATACTCAAAATATGATGGTAATATTATTACCTGGGGATTTAACAACTGGGCTATAATTTGAAGTATATACTGTAATCCAGTTCTTCCTTCATTATCTCTGTGCTCTATAATTTGTTGTGCACTGGCAGATAAATATGCACGAATTACCTCGCCACCATTCTGTAAGGTGTCATTATCAGTAGAATCCAGGATACATTGACATGCAACTGGAAAGGCCGATTCGACTAGAACAGTACTTAATGGATGAGGTGAATGCTGCACTAAAACTTCTAGTACGTCTAATGCTACGCCCCGTATTCCTTCTAAAAGATATGAAATTTGTATTAAACGATCCTTTCATTAAGCCATTAGAAATTGTAAACATCTTTATATAATTCTTTACCATGTTTTAATTTTTCTGATGGTGTTATACTCATCATACTTATTAATGTTGGAACCAATCGAGTTTGCATTGGTCCAACACAACCAGGGTTTTCACTTAGTTCTTTAAATATATCTTGACATAAATTAAAAATATCTGGATCACTGTGAAATTTGAGAAAAGCAGCGATTGCAAGGGGACAAAGCTTATTTTCTACAGACGCTGTAAATAATTTATCGAGCTACAACATAAATAAGTGCATGAAATAACTAAATATTTGTTAAATGAAATAATTGAAAATATTATTTTATTACAGGTATTAAGACGGAAAATGTGTCCAATGTAAGTGTTAAAATTTCTTTAGAAGTCTGATTAGATATCGTAAATAGTCCATCAAAAATAGCTGATAATTGAGGGCGTAATAAATCGAGAATACAAGTATTTTCTGGAGAAGCAGCTTCGCAAAACCAATATATTGTTTTTATAGAACTGATACGTATACAAATTGGTTGGTTTTCCAATAATCCATTAACAGTAGCTTCCAAAAATTTAAAATTCATTTCATGCGGAAGTTCTTCAGCATAGCGTCCACCGATATATAAACACCTACCTAATAGTAGAGGATGTGCTCCTATAATGTACAAAATATACAATTTGTAAAACTCATAATGGCTTTTCTTATGATAAATGAGTTTTGTATACCAGGATTGTTTAAAGTACTCAAGACTACACTATCTAAAAAACTAATTATATCGAATTGAAGTTTTTTAGCATGTAGTTGTTCAACAACTGCTGTTTTTGCTGAGCTTAGAGCTACAATGCACGCTTCATATATTTTCCACATATTTCCATCATTTCTCATAACATAATTTGAAGACCGTAAATTACTTGCTGCTTCAATATGCTTCGTAATAGCACCGCAAAGAGCATCCACTGCATCTTCTTCAAAATACGATAAAAGTGTCTGAAAATAAAAGAAGTTTAAATGAATTATTTCACTTCCTACAGCAAAAATAAAATGGCTTTTATCATACAGTTAAAAGTTCTTGAGCTGATATTCTAACATTGTATGTTGTAACATATTGATCATCTTCAGCGATGAAATGATGTGGATTGTTGGTCCATAATTCTATTTGGTCCTCTGTTACTTGCATGAATAAAATGAGATAGTACATTATATCGCTTAGAAAGTTTTTCATCAAATTAGCATATTTCCTATGATCGATTAATGTACTAATAAATTCAAAAGTGGCAATAATAAGATTGTTGAAATTGATAACTTCTCCTAAAGCGATTAAATTTGTTACAATGGGTAATATACATGGCATTCAAGATTACGAATGTTTATATTACGTATAGAAAACTCTACCATCTGAATCCACTTCTTGTACATTTACTACATCTTCAATATTAACAACTTCTTCTTGATATATTTTAGCACTTTGTGTTAAAGTCGTCCATATAGATGGTAATATTTGAGGCAAAAATGAGGTCATATACTTAGACAGCTTCCAAGTTAAGCAATTTATTGATTTAATTATTTCAGTCTTGAGACCATTGTCACAAAAATCAGGACTACTTGGTAAACTCAAATATTGAACAAACTTTTCACAGAATAAAGGTATTACTGGTAATAAATGTTGTTCAATAAATCCTTTGTTAATAATTCCAGTTTCAGCAACTAATCCCGCTATCGTTGTAAATATTTCGACAGCTCTTCCTCGGGTTCGAATAGAATATTGCTAGGAAAATAAAATCAATTATTGCTACCAAAATCTAACAAATAAAATGAAAATTATATGCATGTACTATATTCCTATATTCAAATACAATTTTCCTATGTACGAGCGATTTTCAAAAAAAATGTATATTTGAATTTATTTGTACTTAGAAAACAATTTTAAAGAAACAAATGAATACATTAATTTCCTTTATTCATTATTTAAAGATCACCGTAATACAATAGTATACTAAATGATTCCATTCAGAGTTCCTAAGAAAGAGATTGAACATATATATAAAATGTCCTCACCATTTAATACTTTACTTAGTATTATTGGGAATTATAAATTAGGAATGAATGTTAAATCGTCTAAATATGAAATAATGCCAGAAATAAATCTTTTCTCTTCAAACAGTATTATTAACTTTGTATTTTCTACAATAAAAGCTAATGAAAACGTTTAATTCAATAAATCATAGTATACTGTTTTATTTACAATAATGGAGTTCATCCTTTCTTCCTCTGCCCTTGATAAGGGCCTACACATTCTTAGTTGCCACAGCAGAGTGAGGCTTCCGCGTCTCTATTCGACTTCAGGTGAGACAACGGAACAAACGATAGCCGTCAAGTCATCAATTTTGTTCCCCTGACATAGTTCAAGATCACATTTTACCCATACCCATTATTTTATATTTTATTTATCTTTTATTTATGAATTAAGTCAGTCACCGTGATTTGATTTAAGACAGATATGTGATCATATATCATCTTGTATTGTCTTGTATTACTTTTATTTCTTTTCTAAATATGTGCTATTGCAACATTTTTTAAATAAAAATGTATTTCAAGGAGAGTTCTAGTATTGACTGATCTATTGCAAAAAGATATCAAACACATTATACCAGTTGCAATTTAGCGGATTTCGTTTACTCATTGTATTCTTTTCTGGACTGATGTTAATTAATATTCTTTATCTTTACTATGAACAACATTAGATTATTAAGTGAAAATTAATAATGTAATACGATTTTGTAACAAAATGTACCTTCCCTTCTATATCGATAACTATTATAAATAAGAAATACTAAAATAATGCGAACAGGCTAACGTAGTTAACCTATAACGATATCGTCCATCTCACATTAATTTTTTTATATATTAATTATATAGATAATGTTAGTAGTAATTTACTACTAAAATATATTGTTTAAGCATGTAAACTACAAACTGTCTAATAAATTTATTCATTTACGTATAAAAAAATGCTAATGACTAGGTTCTTTGAATGTGTAATCATGCACAACAGCAGTGAAAAAATCCATACATTCATTTTTTAGATAAGATTCGCATGACCAAGTAAGTGTCCCATCTTACGGCGAAATTTAAAAGCAGCGAGTTATACCAAAATTAAACCGTTCTCAATCAGTTTTCAAAAACAAGTTAAAATGGTTTTAGAAAGTATTTTCATTTTGAGCATATTGAAATTATATTGAAAACACGTTCTGAAAACGTTTTTCTGTTATTACTAGCTGGGATTTATATTGAATAAAACATATTAAAAACGTTCGAAAACGTTTTTTACCAAAATAACAAAACATCTATTGATTGTCTAAAAAACCTTTTGGTGTTATTAGGAACCTGATTTCTCATCTACCTAATCTATATACATCCGATTTACAGTGCTCAACAACTTATAAACAAGTCCAAACTTGTCCTTTTACATCATGTGACCTTAATATAACTCTCAGTCAAAATCAGACGCTGTCAATAAAGAATTTTGTTATGAAATATGCTACATTTTCTCATTAAAACCCCACTACTTTTTAAATGTAATTGGCGATTTGTTTGATTTTGCAAGTCACAAATAAATATTATTTCATATAATTATTAACTAATTAATTTTCATCCTTTCTTACTTATTATAGCTTCTCTCAATGAATGCAGATCATATATAGACCTTTGTAATTTATTTTCTTTTATAGTTACATATATATATATATCATTGCCCATTTGTTGGTGCATAGAGCTATCAATATAATTTGCTTTAATTCAGTGAAAATTAAATATTAATTGGTAGTGAAAAATTGAACGTACAATTAGAAGTAAACACTATTTTTAGCCTTTTAATTACCTATCCAGGGTAACCAGTTCAGTCTTCTTTTTATTATTATATACCGAAACAAAAAATCCTACAAAATAAATTATAATAGAATATTTACTAAATAATAAGTACCTTTTAAATCGGAAGACTATTATTTTGAAAATGTTTGTATCTTATATAATTACATTAATATCTGAAGACCAATTTTACACAACTGGTTAGACTAGTGAAATATCATAATCACCAGCTTGTCAAAATTGTTTATTAAATACTTTGAAAATATTGTTGTCAGTCAAAAAAAACATCTATTATATTATAATATTATAACAATTTTGAAATGATATATAGAAATGTGAACATTTTGTTTGAAATATTATACTTTAAAAGAGTTTTTATATTTTTCTCAACCAAAACTTTTCACTTCATGCATCCAAAAAAATTTGTGAAATTGAAAATATATCAGTTATTGAAGTTTTCTTTTAACAACAATCACTTCATAAAAATACCTTATACTTGTATGTACTATTTTAATGCATTACATTTTTTACTTTAATAGGTTAATTATAAAATAAATATACCGTATTGCTCTGAATAATTCTGTACATTTCTTGTAGAATAACTGGTCCAACATTAGGTAAATTTGTATCTGCTAGATCTCTTGTAAATTCTGACAAGACTCGCATTGCACCTTGAACTGCATATTCATTTTCTCCACTTAAACAATTAACAAGGATATCAAAAAGTCCTGGCCAATTTTCAGGCCATTCCCAATGTGCTATTCTTGATATTGCATATGCTACAGCAGTCCTAACCTGCTTACAAGTTTTAATATTACATATTTATTAATAAAATTATTTCAGATCTACTTACTTTACTTATGGGTTCATGTAATCCTAATGGTAACAATGTTTTAATTTTTTCTTTCACTTGACGTTTTAATTCAGGCGGTCGAAATTTTTCTGCTAGTGAGCTCCAATGGTGTTCTACATATTGTTTCAATAAAACAGATGCTAATTGTCTTATTGCAATTGGACCATTAGAATCTATAACAAATTCAGTTAGATGAACTCCAAATTCTTCAGTTACTTCCAATGCTGCCAAACGTTGCTCAGCAGTATGTCTTATATTTTGTTCAGTAGATAAAATACTGTCTAGTGCATCGTATAAGGCTTCTTTTAGTGATCCTTGTATCTCTTCACACGACATTTTCTTATAAAATGAAAATAATTTCTTCTTTGTCTTTATAATCCATCAAGATTAATATCAATTCTTATACATAAATACCAACATTATATTTAAATTAAAATTTTGTAATGGTATAACATAATTTGTAGCCAAAATTGAATTAGTCTATCATTACTCAATATTGTAAAATAGACTGCCTGTATTGTGAAGCACTTCTCAATTTTTCACAGAAATCTAGAAGCATCAAATTATAAACATTTATAATAAGCAAATTATTTTGTTTGACATATTCTATCTGTAGAAAAAGGAAACCAATTTAATAGCTCAAAAAACTTCACAATAGCTAAATTTTAATAATTAAAAGAATAGGTCACTTTTGTTATTATTATTAGATCTTTGTTAACAATTCTCAGATATTTAATATATCTTTAACAAAAAAAATTGTTCCAAATAATGTGCATAGTTTTCAAATCAAACCAAATGATAAAAATATGATGAAAACCATGAATCAAAGCATTAATTTAAAGTACATAAATGAATATACGAAAACATTATCTTTATTATATAATGATATCAATTTTATATTTTAATCAAACTAAGATAATTTCCACCTTAAAAGATTATTCATTAATTTTGTTTCATTATTTATATCAATACAAATTATTAGTATTCTTACCAAGTATAAAAGAAAGTGCGGGAAACTGAATAACTGACAAAGGAATTAGATAGCCTATTCGATTCGCAAGTCCAAGTTCCACCAAAGAGCGCTAATATCAGGGCCAACAGTTATACTAAGATCACGTGGTATACAGGGGCAAGTTCAAACTTGTTTATAACATACATATCAGCTAATCAAAATGTAAAATTAAAAAATGTCTAGCCTTGTGACAGTTTTTGAACTAATAAAATATGTGGATGGAAGACCTCATTCTTTTGAAGGAGGTTGTAAAATTCATCATATAACTACATCTTACTTTGTGGGTTTTGTCGAAACACTTCAAAATTAAGAAGATCATTATTTTTCTTTTTGTTTATAATCTTCTTTCATAAGAATCGGTCATGATATAAGTGTACATATTCTAGTAGTTGATTCAAATATAGTTTTTAGTGCTACTTGTAGTGGTACAGTTGATAATTCTGGTAAATTCAAGCACATTGTCAGTGTTTTACTTTATCATATTATGTCGATACGATCTTTACTGAAAATAAATTACATAATTGGTTACATAACGAATGACGTGATTATGTTTAGTAGAAATAATCATAATATAGAAGCTTACTATATAATTTATTACTATTTGGAAAATTACGAAATGTGATCGATTATGTGATTGCACGTACGATCTTAAAAAAACTTTGGAAATAGTCATCTCAATCCATTCTTAAAAAGACATGATGAAATTCGTTTTTTAACTGATATCCAAGATTGTGATTGGTCAATCATAAAAAAATCGCAGCAATTCAAGTCATCTTTAGATTTTAAATGTAATTTATAAAGTACATTATATATAATATATTAAAAAAAAAACAGATTATCTTTATGATTATTGACATCATTAGAGCAAAACATTTATATAGATCGACATTTTAGATAATATATCCTATTTGGAATTATAATAACCTTAAAAAATTAATAGATATATTGTATTACTTACAAATTTATAAAGATAAAGAACATTTATTAATATTACATATATACACATACAATATTTAGATATATAAATTAAAATTAGCGGGAAGCATTTGCGTTATCGCTATTTATCCACCTCGGGAAAGACAAATCGACCGTTTTATGCTAGTCACATTTCTCAGGCAAGTGCGAATCACGTTCATCTTCATCTTTTTTAATCATTTTAATCTCCCATTAGCTCGTCTTCGTATCAATTGAAAATGAGAGCTAAAAGAATGATACAATGTTAAAACAAAATTGTACAATATTTTCTTTTTATATGATAAGAAGTTATTTAATAATTTCATGAAGAACTTACAATGAATAAGTATAGTTTTTTCTGGCATCAGAGGACATTTGCCCGCGATGCTGTTCTTAACTCTTCGTATCATCAATGCATGAATTGTCAAATATTTATCGGTCCATTGCAGCAAAATGCTTGTTGTAAATATCTATGCCAATCGAGAGGTATTGATTAACGCAGTATTTTGATTGACGATGCTATAGCTGATTGTATGAACTAAATAACGACAAACGCGGAAATTAATAAAAATTTTCGGGCACCCTTGGCAAAAATTGTAACATACTCAAATTTTAATATTCTCAGTGAAAATGCACGTAGTCTTAGAAATAGAATAACTAAGCTGACGTAAAAATCTTCCACTTAAACTAGGTACTAGGATATAATAACCTCGAAATTGCATGTTATACAAATGCTAAACCATGTAAAAAAATGCTTCGATAATCATGCCGGCTTTATGAAACTAATTTTTTTTTATTATTACATTTCATTATATTTACTATCTATAGAGAATGCGTTTAGCAAATGAGATTTCTTATATTATAATGAGGGAATAGTAAGTTGATTCAAATTTATTCGTTCCCCATTAGAAACTCCAATACTAAATAAATAGGTAAGTCAAGTTAAATTAATCCATTTCGGCTCAGAATGTTACTCGCGGCATATTAGTTTTTTATAATTAATACTATTCACATTTAAAAAATCTGGGAGGAACATATTCTTATAGCTGTGGAGGTCAGTCCATCAGAAGCAGTAATGACTCGTCACAACGTCACCCGGCAGAGCCGAGACGAACAACCCAGCGACGACAGCGCTGGAGCTTCGCCCTTCTGCCTTACCCTTCTTCCGGTAACCGCCACTGCGAGCAGCCACGTTTGTTCCTACTTTCCGCGCTAAAAGACAAATCGACATTCTACGCGTTTGTGCGAGTTGTGAGTGAGCGAGCGACAATAAAGTTTTGTGACAGCAACTCCCCGTAGCACATTTCATTGCTCCCACTCCTACTCCTCTCTTAAACCCGAAATAGCTTAAGATACGTTCTTTTTGATGGCGGATTTAAAAATTTTCGAGAACCTTAGTATCAACCCGTAAAATAGTATATGCAACATTGTGATTGTTTCTTCGATTACAACTAACGATATCAATTAAAAGAAATCTATAACAAATTCAGTTAGGTGAATTCCAAATTCTTCAGTTACTTTCAATGCTACCAAATTCATTTATTATTAATAAATGTTTTTTGTTTGTATCTTTCTTTTGAAGAAGGTTTTTGACATTTTAATTTTGGCTATGTTATATAACCCGTTGTATAATAAATGAATATACGATAATTTCTTATAAAGATACAGAATATCATAGATAGCAAGGCTGGAAAGAAATGTATCTAAATTAATTTAACAACCCTTGTAAATATAGAGAATAATGGTTCATAAATTTTTTCCGCTCGAATTCATTACATGTCAAGAAATTCAAATTGGCTCTTGAAAAACCGATCTCTGAGCATTAATGGTTGACTAAAGTAATTTGGAATGAACTAGGGTACAACCACTATGTTTCTTAAAACATTCGTCTCACATCTTTCCAGAATTTCCATATTTCAATTGGACGCTGTTCCCCGTAGTTAGATACCGTATGTCCTAACTAGTTTAAGAATTGCTTTGTAAATGAGTTTATTTTATAGGTTTAATTATGATTTGTCTCTATTAGTCAATACATTTTTCTTAGTTTACGATTAACTTGTTTTCTTTTTGTCCAATAATGTTCTTTCTAGTTCAGTCGATGATTAAGGTAAATTCTGAGACATTTCACGTGATAACTGTGACAGATGATCTTTTCATCTAGAGTAATTGGTGGACAAACATACGTCCTTAATGTGAAAATCACTTAACTACACTTTTCTTAAAACATCAAGTCATTTTCCAATGTCATTTAGATGATTTTGTAGATTGTATGATGCTGATTTGGCGATAGAATTTGATCTAAGTATTATTGTATTATCTACGTATGTAACTATGGTGATATTTTTCATTCTTGGTAGGTCAAATTTATATAGAATGTAGAGAATTACACACAACACGCTTTCTTGCTGCCCTCTAGCCTTAATTGGAAAATTATTGGTACTACGTCATCGATTTTAATGCAGAAGGATATGTTCGTTAAATAGGATTCTAGAAACTTAGGTAAATCAGTATTCATTGAGAAACCAAAAGGGAGAACGAGTATTCATTTTACAGACCTTGGTATCAAACTTTGTTAAATGTTTTCTGTATGTCTAGAAATAAAGCGGAGTGAATCTTCTTCTTTTTTTTAGAACTCTTTTTATTTGAACAGTTATACGGCTTATCTTTTTTTTATTGTACAATGGTAAATTTAAATCCACATAGATATCTTGGAAACAAATTTGTTTCTTCGAATATGAGATTTAGTCTTCTAAGTACGATTTTTTCAAAAATCTTTGATAGTATCGAGAGAAGACTTATGGGTTTACATGAAGTAACTAGTTTATTTACCTGGATTAAGAATGAGTATAATTTGGGACATTTTACATTGACCAGGAAAGTAAGAAAATATGCAAACATTGAAAATAATTGTAATGTATTTTGGCTTTTGTAAGTAACGCTCTGATCATCCTCACTGTAACATTATCTGCACCGGGTATTTTTTTATTTTGTTGATAATATTTACTACTTCTATAATTAATTGTTCAATTTACATTTGTAGCTGATTTCTAGTCACTTTGTCTTTAAAACCAGGGATCAACTGTACGATTATTTACTCAATTGATAAGCTATTACTATAATACGACACCTTTTTTATATTCATAAATATTTTGATGATTGTCATCAAAGCATCTGTTAGAAAAAAATTCTATATGATAAAAGAGTATGAATATTTAAGCAATGTTATTGTTTGGAGAGAACATTTTGTTTCCAATGTTATAAGACTTCAATTTTAATGTAGAAATTTTAAATATTTTTAATATTTAATATTACTATATACTAACTAAACTATACCATGTTATGATTAATATAAATTCTTATATATATTATATTATATTTAACTAAGTTAATACTAAGTTAATATTATCCCTACTGGAAAAATCACGCAAAAATGACTTTTTATCATGTAAGAAATTACGTAATTTTTTTTTAATAAGAATAAATTTCTGTAAAAAATTGAAGAATTTGTGCTTCACAATATACTCAATGTATTTTACAATATTAACAATGTATAGTTTTAATTTTAATATAAAATATATAAAAATTTATATTAATCTTGATCGTATAAAGACAAAGGATGAATTATTTTCATTTTATAAGAAAATATTTGAAGATATATAGTTTCTAATTAGTGAGCAGCACTGCTGGACCGATAACACGGTTGACGGGCTCTTGCCAAAGGCCGAAAGTTCCGCCACAACGTCACATGTTATCATTCATGTCATATTCTAAGTGTTAAAATCGTTCTGTAAAGGCCCTTATGCATAAAATATAAAACCGGTCAAATATATATCATTACATGACATCATACATTTTGCATAACCCAGTTACATTTAGACAACATTGCATCGTAATTATAACTTTTTGATCGGTTTCCAGCTAAATTACAGGAGATTCGTTTATTCTCAATATGGCAACAGTGTCAACAGGTAATCACCATAAAAAATATAATATTCTAGACTGAAAAACTTATAATTTTATTGTAAATTTATCTCTTACTAGTTTTTAGATCCTCAAATATTGAATTAGCATCCTTTGTAAGTTACCAGAAATACCTGTTTTTCATTTGCTTAATTAGTAATTTATCATATTTGTTACGATTAATTTGCAATAAGATCTTAGGAACCTATCAAAATTGTTGAGTAATTGAATGACCTTCAGTCCACATATGTGCTCTGCTTATTTAACGAGTTCAATAATCAAAAAGTGACCTTTTTATAATTCAAGTGAATGTAAAATAATTGGTTATAATTGTTACTAGGTATTAGGTTAAGTAAAATGGAATGGTTTTTTATAATTATACACATAATTAAGGTATATTTTTAGAGCATGTTATATAATCTGTGTATGTTTAAATAATCCAATTCAAATTGTAGAAATATTAACAAAACGAACAGAGTAGATTTTATATGAAGATATCTAAAAATACTGTTACACATAACTGATAAAATTTGTGATACAAATGATATAACTTTACCATTCTATGTGTCATTAGCTATTATCCAACTAATACCAGTATATTGTAATATGTCACAAACATATTTTTTCAGTTATATTTTACTGGGCAATAATATTTTCATAATATAATTAATTTAATTCAGCTAATATTTTTCTAATATTTCAACTGTTATTTATATTTAAAAATCAAGTGATTCTATATGAATAGCAAATTATTTTTGTTAACTAATTGGAGATAAAACATCAAAGAATTACAAAATTTATTATAAGTGTAGTTTAAATTTATATATCTATCTGGTATAAAAATAATTTTGAATAGTTATATTAAAATACTTGGTTGTTAGAAGATATCTACTAATGCTAATGGAAATATTAGAGAAGAATTAGTTACTTCTTGTGTTGATTTCAGTTGAAAAAATTGTTAACAAAACAATATTTTATCATATGACTTTATTAACTATACATTATAAATTTTGTCTATAGATTTGTAGTTATACTTTTAACAACCATATACAAAATAAGAATTTTGTATATTTGCAACAAATATTAAATAAAATATGGAATAATAATTGAAATAAAAATTAATAGTAATGTTAAGGTTGACACTGAATAGTTTTCATTATCAATGTCTATTTGAAATAAATTAGCCTGACATAACAGTTCTCTTTGTTGCCTTTTTTTGCTTAGAAAAAATTAGATTCTTTAGTTTTTATTCTTTATTTTTATTATTGGAATAGCTATAAGTAAAGTAAAATGAATAGACAACCTGCAATAATTTAAATATAGATACATGAATGGTAATTCTACACAAATCTAATTTTTATCACAAAGTAATTATAATTTATTACAAATTAATTATTGGCTTATAGCCAATTTAATTTACATATATGTGTATATATTCATATTTGCTTAGTTTGTGAGTTAAAAATTTTCTTTTCCATCTAAGTTAGGCTAAGCCATATACAATAAAACATATTGATATCAATTTATAACTATATGTGTTAGCAATAATAAGGCCTATGATGATCAATATATTTTAAAAATGATAAGCAGAGTTATCTTACACATTAGTATAAAATTAGGTTGCTTTGCAAATGCACCAATATACTATATATCTAAGTTGATTCCATCTTATTCTGCCTCTAAATAAGATTCTATCTATATCTGCCATTTTATTTATTTAAAGAGCTTATTCTAACAGAAGTAGGTTATATTATTTGGTATATACATAGTAGGAATCCTATGTAAAAAAAATGAATGGCCTGGAAAGTTAAAACATTTTGTTTGTAGGAAAGTTATGTGATATAATAATGTGATAGATATGCACATATACTGTATATCGTTCAGCTTATCCCCAAAATACAGAATATAATATTATTTAAGAATAATCTACAGAACATATTTACTAAATTTCATTTAGTATTTATAGGTAGAAGTAGTTGGTTACCAATAAATTGTGTTGTGATGGATCTATATTTTGATCATGGTTACAGCGTGAAAACTTATTTGGAATGCGTCTGAACATTGTCAAACACTCATGATGGTACGGTTACGATTAAGGTTGAGTGGAACTAATAATAATTCTGTTACTTATTTTTTTAACAAAAATATGTGAAATTATTCTTGAACATGTTTTACGTTCTTACAAGAATTTACGATTGGTTTCTATAATCAGTATGGCTTATGCATTATTTCTTCAAAATAATTTATAAATAGATTTATTATGTAATTAGCGAATTCTCCTTCACAATATAGATTTCAAATGCTAGAAATATCTTTCCAGAGTGTTCAGCTTTCTTTATCATTCCTAGGTCAGTGTTATTAAATAATCCTCAAGGTGTATGTACATAATTGGTTTAACATCAATGAATATACAAATTCTAGCTGTACTGTCGTATGAAAATGGATCCAGCCATCAAGGCAATTAATCAAGAACATTATAAATAACTGTGAATTGGGGCTAATCTTAAATGTCGTCAACCGTTGAAACTTAATCGTTGGACTTGGAAAATAACTTGAGGCAGGCTCTAGTACAGTCTTCGACTCTACAGTACGATTTTTCGATCTTTCCGAATCCGAGGTCAAAAATAGACGTTTTTATTAAATAAAGTTAACCAGCAAATGACCTTGAAAATGAAGTTACAAGCAAGACGAAATGAAATGTTTTATGATTATGTTTCGTTGGGTATGCACATACGCGACTATTTATTTTGATCATTTGTCAGTTTAATTTCAAAAATAATTCATAGAACAATTCTTGTATAAATGACAAATAATTAAAATTTATGGTACACACTTATTAAAATCCAAAGTTTTCAAATTATGATATTCAATAAATGTTGAATTTTCATATTGTATGAGGGTTTTTTAATGAGCAAGTAACTTTTAAAATAAAAGTTTTTCAGTAAATAAGCATATTGGATGTCAATATAATCTCCTTAGGCGTTTGTTACATTGGAGCTCCTTTCATTCGATCCAAATCTCGTACCCCCCGCCATTTTTCAGGATTTGAAACGGGAAATAGTTTAAGGAGGCTAAATTTTGAGAATATAGTGAATGAAGTAACAGCTCGTAGTCCAATTTATTTTTTATTTTTTTTATGGTGACTACACACTTGTTCGTTTCTGCATTGTTTTTTTTTCTTCGACAAATTTAATTGTTTTTGCTTCAAATCAATACCAAATCTATCCAAAACTCTGAATAATATTCGCCTTTCTCGAGGTAATTGACGTGAATGATACAGTATATATCTAAAGCATTGTTACCATGACCTTGTTGGATAGCAAACGCACCTAGACGTTCTTTAGTGCATGTTCACTTACGGGAACTTATTATTTTATTGTTCCTGGGCTCTGGTATCTTGTGATGGATCTTCATTTCGATCTCTATTTCGATCACGGTTACGGCACAGGCACAAATAACCCTCAATAATCAAAACTTATTTGGATTGCGTCTGAACATTGTCAAATACTCATAGTTATATGGTTACGCTTATGGTCGAGTGGTAACCATTGCGTGGATAGCTTTTTTATATGCAGTTATTCATGTAAAATGTGATGTACCCGTTCAGTTTAGAAGCCTATAACCTCAACAATCTCATCACTTTTATTCTTTGATCGTCCAATCTTATTCCATGAATTTTATCGACGATTTTCTACTTGACGACCCTTTTTAGGCGAACTTATCGTTCAGCATCGCTTTTATCGATATGACAACAACAATATTTAATAAATAATTTGTTAAATAATCATGAGTAATTAGCACACGAAATTTAATTTTTTCGATTTTCGTTCAAATTCACGAAGCTGTATGCTTTCAATCACGGTAAAATCCAATCTAAATTACGCAGCTTTCTAAAAATTTGATACTTGTTCTTTAATAGATGGCCGTCAACGATAGTAACGTATTTAAAGTTAAAGCATGGGAAATTCAAAAAGTAATTGACTTTTCAATGTGTTCTCGTAGTTGCTGCTAATAGATATTCTGTAGTATTCTATAAAATATTAGATTATAGGAAAAAGTAATGTCACCAATGCATATGATTAGTGAGGCCTAGAATGGGAATCCTTCTGAAAGTTATCTGGTATTCTTTTATCTCTCTTGCATTTTAAGTACACTGGATAGATCCCTTCGGTAATGAATTTCGTTCCAATAGTTATGAAAAAATGTCTAATTGTATTTCACTATTTACCTAGTTATATCTATGCATTTTACGTCTTTTTTAATAATAAAAAGGTAATAATTTTATTGATTCTTGGACTCTAACCCTTTGCGGCATACATTTTTCAGGGGAATGAATTTTCATAATTGACATACAGGAGTTTTTCGGGTCACTGATCACGAATCTGAACTCAGATTTTGAAAATTCAATATGGCGGCGAAAATCTTTAATTTTTTCGAATATATTTTTGAAAATTGGTATACAGGGGTTTTTGGGCTCCCTGATGTTGAATCTCAATTTCATATGGCAAATATTTCGAATATTGACATATCAAAAAATACAAGGAATTCATGTAAAGCTTGTAAAAAATTCATCGAACAGAGAATTTTTTCAATATTTATAAATTATCATAACCTCTGTTACGCGAAGTGGAAATCGATGATATTCCTAGCGATTCAGAGTCTATCGATGGACTTGCTGATTCAGATCAAGATGAGGATAATATAAATATGGAAATAGAAGGTGAATTTGAAGAGAATGAAAGTGTTAATGATTCAAATGAAGATGAAGGAGAATATTCTGGTGGTGAAGTATGGAAGAAAAAAGAAAAACAAAGAGATGATAATCCATTCACTGCTGATTTTGGGCCAAATATTCCCGATAACATACGATCTCCATTAGAAATCTTTTGGCCTTTTTCCTGAATATATGTTGGATTTATTAGTTCAGCGAAGAAATAAATACATACAAGAGATATCGCAGGAAGAGCAATTGATGACAAAAGAGGAGTTACTGACTTTTTAGGTAATCATATTCTGATGGGAATAAAAAAATGGCCTTTCTATCGCGATTATTGGTCGAGTGACATAAAATTTAATGATCTATTCATAAGTTCATTGATGCCTATGGTAAGTATTGAATTCATATTAGGTAATTTACATATCTCTGATAACAGCACAGAACCTAAAAAAGGTGAACCAAATTACGACAAATTGTATAAATTGAGATTGTTGTTAAACAGACTTCAAGAAACTTTCGGAGCCTGCTGGAATCCAGGAAAATATCAATCTATTGATGAATCCATGATAAAATTCAAAGGTCGAAGTAACTTGAAGTAATACTTGTCAGCTAAACCTATAAAACGAGGATATAAATATTGGGTTCGAGCAGATAAATCGAGTTACGTATGTGAATTTCAAGTTTATGCCGGTAAAACTAAAAGTCTTGAGAAACAGTTCGGAGCGCGAGTTGCCCAGGATTTGACGCGTAAAATTGTTGGTAAAAATCACCATGTATATTTTGATAACTTTTTCATCGGCATCGATCTATTGATTTCACTAAAAGAAGACAAAATATTTGCTTGCGGAACTGTACGTTCTAATCGTACTGGGTTACCTAAATCTACAATACTTGACAAACAAATGAAACATGGACAATACGATTTTCGAATATCTGATACTGGTCTCAGTTGGATCAAATGAATGGATAAAAACGACGTTGCTTCTTATCAAATTATCATGATCCATCCGGAGTGACAACAGTAACTCGGAGGCAGAAAGATGGCACACGAGTGCAAATAGATAGTCCAATTATGTTCTCTAATTACATCAAATACATGACTTTTGTCGATAATACTGATCATTTGTTATCAACATATAAAATAGATCGAAAGTCCAAAAAGTGGTGACACAGACTATTTTGGCTCTCGGAGCTGACATATAGACAAGTCTTCGACGAAATCGACAGTTTTTACTGAGATTTGTAGTATTTTTATCGTAAGGAGTTGTAAAATAAGAATAGATGAAGGATATATGGCATCTTAAAAAGTATACTAGTTCAATTTGTCTAGCTCAGATATCTAATAAGAAAAAGACTATGTATACATTTAAAATTGTATAGTTTTGTTGAACTAAAATTGTTTTCTAAATGAAGGGTGTTAATGTGAACATCATTTTCACTAATAGAATAATCTATATGTGATTTATATCAATAAAAAAATAAAAGACTTACGCATGGGCCCATTGGGAAATGAGACCTAATTATATGCAGTAACTGTGGTTAGCATATTTTGCGGTTACTTCATAACCATTCTATTGCAAATCTCTTTTGCCATCTTTAGTGTCAAATGTAACGTGATATGTGTAAAAGGTGACTCCTTTCTACCTAAGTAACGCACTGAGGTAAACGTTTTTCTACCCTAGGATAGAAAAATCATCTCAGCTCATGAAAACTTTACAGAAAAGATCACTAACTTATAATTTATTTAATCCTTTTTAATAAACTGGTCAACACCATGAGGCTTACACGAGCAACAATTTTGGTTCTTTTCCGTTTTTGATACGAAATTACCTATCCTCACTCGAACTATTATCGTCTCTTTTCCTCTACTATCCTCTACTGTCGTATTTTTTAAATATTCAAAACTTATATGAAATTAGGAATAATTATTTATTAGAGTTTAATTGATATTGAAATACAAATTTATTTTTATTTCGTATGTCCGACATCTAAAAAGTAGATGCACTGGCAATTTACAGTATTGGATATACGTATACTTTACATTGCAATGTATCATAAAGAAAATTCGTTTCTACCGCATGCCCCTCGATATGTTTTACTTTTTTTAAGTAAATTTAAGTTGTAGATGCGTTTGATAACTAAATTTTTTTGTTTTTTTTTGTCACTTACGAAATCATATGGAATTCGAAATATCATTTTGAAGTCAGGCTTGTTGATAAACAATATACATACATATCTATCACATCAATATGTTTTGTGATTCGCAGTCAGTCAGTCTGATCATGAAAAAACGGACTTCACTTTCCATGCATCAATATGTTGCGACAGTTGGGTCAGGGAGATTAAGTGTAGTTGACTCAGTGCGGTCTGTAATATTACGTCAATTTATCTGTCGACTAGAACGTCCCGAATTTACTTTGTTGAAATTGGTGATCTTCGGGAAGACAATAATCTGCAGGAAATCGTTGACAGAATGATCGCCGGTAATTCTGACAGAAGCACGTCTCGTTCAGGAGCCGTATTGAAATATGGCGCGATTCACAAAATCGTGGACAAGTAAATCTAATCGTTGGATGAGACTAACCCGAGAACTGATCACTAGATTGTGTAATACATTGAACTAATACACAATATTCATAGTCTGACAAATTTACCAACTTTTTAGATATTGTTGTACTAATTATGTTGATATATTTTTATACTTGAGAAATTTCAAATGTTTTGTTTTATCTCTTTGAGCTCTATTTCACCTGTGTATCCCCAGTCCGCGAGCGTTCAGATCTCATCATCAAAATAAACTTGACTCTTTTTTAACCTTTCCGATCTGCATTTGATTAGCGCCGTCAATGCGTCAATACATCAATACATTTACTTTTCTATTCATTAATATATTAGTTTATAATTTAAGTGTCTTAATTAATAGATATTTGAAAAATGTTCCTAGATACTTCCATACTTCGTGATTCATTAATCTTTATCCCCACTTTCACAAATCCAATGTTTTAATTTGCATTTTGAATTTAACCAAATGAGATAACAGCTAGAAAGTCATTCTTCGAAAGTGAATATTTTAATTAATAATAAATTTATCTTGTAGTTTCACACAAAAAATCTTTACTATTAATATTTCTTAAATAATTGTTTTACATATATTTTTTTTAAATAAATTAAAAAGATGATTTAAAAAGCATTTACTTTTTCTTTACTATTATTTGGTAATAATTAGAAAGTTAGTAATTTATCAACTTTTAAGAATAACTTTTACTTATCGACTTATCGAATAATTTTGTTAATAGCTACAAGAATGAAAGTATTATGGAAACGTGGTTGGAATGAAATACCTGAGATTATGGCATCATCTGCCGGAGCTTTAGTAGGACTCTGCCTAGGCGTAGGTTACTATGTATACAGAGATAGTCACCAAGGATGGAATCAGAAATACGTAACTAGATATATGGGTAACATTTCTTTTTAGTTTAATTATTAAACATAATGTGAATTTATAGAAAACGATTTCAGTAATAGAAATGAGACAAAACCATTTTGCATAAATGCAGATTATTTTATCTCGTTTCTAGTCTATAACTTAAACACATTTTCTATAAAAAGAATAAAATAAATAAAAGCAAACTTCAATACGCAATTGTAGAATATAACCCACAATCTAAATATGCTAATCAATAGATGCATTCTTTAGTTTATTAAGGTGGCTTTTTATAATGACAGAATAGTTATTGAAATTTACAACGATATCTATTTCTAGTTAGAAGATTAGTCACCGTATAAGGTGCTAAAAGATTTATGTTCTTTGATTGGTATAATTTATAACGAGATAAATGTATCTGTTGCCTACCACAACGATGAATTTCAGCTTTGGTCCTCATTGTTAATTAATATACTATGAGAAAGAGGTGCGGTATATAGGTCTGTCATGACGCTGAGATAAGACGGCTCAGCAGGAGAAAGATAAAAAAGGAAAAGTATAAAATAATAAAACGCGCGCAACATGCTATTACATACCAAAGTTTTGTTAAACATGACCAAAACAAAAATAAATGCAAACGAAAAGGAAAAAGGAAATATTTTATTTCGAATTATCTTTGGCTAAAAAACCAGGAATCCAGGAAGTGGAAGCGAAAATAATAATAAAAGAAAAGAAAAGGACACGAATAGATAGAGAGATTAAAGATATTTACAGACGAACTGACCTTGTCTAATTAATAAACCTTGTTTAATTAACGTTTATACCAATTTTAGGCTCTATGCGAATTTTGGCTAAGTTTTTTTGCCTTTTTGCTATTTTCACTGGACTATCTCAAATACAAGTTTAATGTAAAATTTAACATTCTTCATGACTTTATACGACCGTATCGACGCGTACAAGTTAGGGCGTTTGCTCACCGGGTTGTGCGAGCGTGTATCACAGCGTTCTTTCCTAACTAGAACTGCGCGTAAGGTAAGAGTAACTTGGCTCGTCAGTATTCTATCATGATCAATGTCTTCTCTATTTAACAAGTACTTGAATTTTCGTTCGTTAGTTGCAGTGCACAAATAAACTTTTCTTTGAAATTGTCTCACTTCTCAATAAAACATTTCTGGTTATAGCACCGCATGCTTCTTGAGTTTGCTCCATCATGTTGAGAATGACTTTGAGAATTACCTCTATGAACAAAGGCTAGGTCATAAGAATAGGTCCTCTCGAAAGTTAAAAAACTATTGGCTAAATATTTTCCTGTTAAAGCTTACCCTTATTGTGTTATTCAAATGGTAAAATTATGAAACATAAAATCAACTTCTACGTTACTTTGGTAGCGATAACCGAACTCCACATATATTTTAATTTACCTTAACTTAACTAAACGTAGAATTTGCCGCTCTATCCGAATCCGTGATCAAAAATAGGAGTTTCTATTTAAAAAAAAAACTGATATTCAAATGACCTTGAAAACCAAGTTCAAGGTCAAGCTGAAAATTACCACAAGTTGGACCCCCTCTAAGCTTTGTAACTGGAATTTGGATCATTTTTCACTATCACGCTTCCTGAACCAGATAATTGACCTACTATATTAAAAAAAACCCTGTATAACAAACATTTTCTTCTTGGTTCTACATTAGACTTTTCAAGTTATCTCTTTCTCTCGTTCCTTCCCTGCCTCACTCTTTCTCTTGCACTTAATAAATGTTATAATGTACTAAAATTATTTTTAAATAAAAGTCCTTCAAACTGAAAACATCATGTTTATTGCTATGAAACTTGCACCAATCTTCATTTCGAATAAGAGAATATTCGGCTATTCTCATATAATGGTGGAGACGTAAACATGTCAAAATATTGATATTTTTAATACTAATATCCATTTTATTGTTTTACTTTTATAAGAATATTGCAACTCTAACTTACCTTAAATTTTAACTATTATCAGCTAAATTTACTATAGATTTCCTAGTAGAAAGTCAAATAAAATAATTTTTAATTATTACCTATCGTTTATGTTGCATTGTACTTATTAGAAAAAAATACATTACGTGCTTTTTTATTATTCAATGCAAAAATAATATGAGTAAGTTATTATTGTTGATGCCGTTAGAATTAATGTCTATACATTCAACTTATTCACCTACTGAAATATTTTCATCTAATAGATAAAAACTACAGTATTGACAAAGTCTTATTCGAAACTAATTTTGTACTTCATCTTTAATGTTGACACAAGTTTGTCTGGATATTACTTGAGAATTGGTTTGGATTAAGAGTTTGTCTATTGAATGGTCATCATTTATTTTATGAAAATATTTTGGCTTGAAGTCTTAATTGAGATCGGACTTAACATAAATTCTTTTTGTTTTCTGAAAAATCAGTCTAATAAAATTAATCAGTCTTTATGATAGTAGGATATTATTACATCTTATTTTTTTATGATTAGCTGCAAAAGAGTTCTACCTACTCGTAAGGCACAAGTAGACATCACACTTTTCGCAACGAATTTAGGCCTACTTTTGCAATTTTCCATCCTACACTTGCGAGGAATGTCAATCCCATTAAAGTTTGGAAGGTGATCGTAGCCATCTTACTTTTTAGCTTGAGATGGTTGATTAGATTTACGAAATCTTTTATTAGACTCTATGTTTTTGGTAGCATAATCTTCACAATCGCTCATCCTCATTCGTCGGTTAGGTATGTTAGTCAATCCATCTGTTATTTCCCAGCGAAATTTTTAAAAATCCATCACTTTATTATTTGGTAAACCAGCTGCAACACTTTCTATTTATATAAGCGCCATGCATTACAAACAGACAAATCGAAGAAATGTATTATTGCTTTTAACGTCCATTTTATAGTTTTCATCAGCGTGCAATAATATTCCATTGACTGGTCGAGCACATCTACTCCGCTTATGTATTTATTATAAATAGCTATTATTTTAGGCACAGTAACATTAGTAAAAGCTGAACTGTTTTTATCCCAGCGATGAACAAAAATAGTTTTGTCTGCAGATGTGCAGTTAGATGCCATCAGCACAGACTTATTGTCTATCCATTTGACAACTACTACACCATCACTAACAAACTGCTGCGACATACCGAGCGGCATACGTCGATTCGGTTTAAAGTCTATGCTCCTACTAGTGCCGTGCAATCCAATACCGTTAAATTTTTCAAGCAATGGTATTGACGGAAAATATCTGTCAAAATAAACTCAGCTTCTTCTTGGGATTGACTTGGAGAGATGTAAATTTTATGTTTTCCACGTATTTCACAATGATATTCGTGAAGACCAATGAAACTCTTGGTATCGATGTATATTATTTTTAATACATTAAATTTACATTTGCTTCGTCAACGGAGCCTTTATGCGACGGTAAGTATTTGTGGCATCTTTCTCCAGTAAGATTAGCGAGTAAGGCACTAAGGGAGAAAAAGCAAAGAAGAAAGAGGCATAATTTAGCTTTTCCGAAAGAGAAAGAGAGAGAGAGAGGGGCGGAGAGACAAAGTAAATCTACATACGTGGTACAAAAAGGTGAAAATCTGAAATTCCTGTACGATTTTGGAATTTATTTTAAATAGACAAACAAAAATGCAGGAAGTCAAGCTGTGAGTCGATTTTTTTTATGAGACTTCGTACTAGGAAAAATATAAACAATTTTAGCTGATAATAGTTAACATTTAAATTAAGTTAGATTTTCAATATCCTTATGAAAGCAAAATAATAATTTTGTAATAAAATAATCTTTCTATTTAAGTCAGCTGAAATTTTTCTGTGGAGAAAAATTTTACTGTGATATAATATTCAAATTATAATTGGGCTTTTTTTCTGTTTTAGTGATAAGGCCAGATGATCCGAGAGTGCCTAAGATACAAAGGTATTCTAGATTGGATTAAATTTACGAGATTATGATAGAGTATTATTTGGCTAAAATAATCAAGAATATATTATGAAAAATAAATATCATTTACCTGTGTAACAGTGTTATCCTTTACTTACTCTGAGGTGGTCGCATTTACTTTTCTGTTCGTTGGATTCATGTTATACATTAGCAAGATTCAATTTATAGAGGAATCATTGATTGTTAAAGTCATTTAGTCTCGTCCAACGATCAGTTTTGATTCCGACAGAACTAGCGATCATCGGTTGGTCAACGTTGTCCTACAGGGCAACGAGATTGTAAATCAGGTACACCGATCAGGTAAGTCGATGAAGAATCACAGACCGAGTTGCCCGACTACCTATAATTCCTCTAAGCCTATCGCCGCTCCAATATTTAGTGCATAATCAATACTTTTAAACAAAACGAATTCCTATCACAATTGGAATTTAGTTTACAATCGCTATTTGCTGCAACGGAAATAGATAAAGTCTTCTAAAAATGTTCACAAAGTTAAAACCTCAATGAAAAAAGGTAAAAAAAAGAAACTAAATGAAGCTTCCTAAAATAAATAGAGATCCATCCTTCTAAAAAAAATAAATTATTGATAATTTAATAATTTATTGGATAAAACATATTATTTAAAAACGGTCGTTAAAGTAGAGAAAAATGTGAATATAAATCAATAAAATATTAAAACTTTTTTGTTAACTATAAATGAAATGAACCTTTATCAAGGTTTTTGGAAAACCTGAATAAAAATAACACAGGCCGACAATTAAAAAGACCTAGAAACACGACGATATATTTCCAAATGTTTTCGATGCGTTGTATCCGATTTTGGTTTCAGAATTAGCCCATCACCTAAGATTCTCGAGATATCCTAACCTAAATGTGCGAAAAACATGATTTTTCGCTATAAACGAGATTATGTGATATCGTCAATAAATTTTTTTTAAAAAACGAATAAGACCATCACAAAGAAGCACTCTTGTCCTTTGAAATCCATTTTCCAGATTTAAGATGACTTTTTTTCATAGAGATATCATTGATTGAAGTTAAGCTTTTTTAACGTTGTTACGAAACTATGAAAATACTTCAATTCAATCAATGATATCTCTATGAAAAAAAGTCATCTTAAATCTGAAAAATGTATTTCAAAGGGCAAGAGTGCTTCTTTGTGATGGTCTTATCCGTAACTTGCTGTTTAATAGCGCTGTAATCTGCGAGACCAGAGACCAATTCTGAAGCTAGAATCGGATTCATGAAAAAAAAAATTTAATTATAACCTCGTATATAGGGAATTTCGTATTTTTTGCACTTTTAGGTTAGGATATCTCGAGAACCTTATGCGATGGGCGAATTCTGAAACCAAAATCGGATACAGTGCATCGAAAACATTTGGAAATATATTGTCGCGTTTTTGGGTCTTTTTCATTTTGAAATTTTGTCGGCATGTGTAATTGAATGTGGTAGAAAATTTACAGCATTCTCTAAACTTATCAACCCATTAACATACATAAATAGTTCGATAGAATTTAAATGAATTTTTTTAATTCATAAACATGCAACTTTTAGCAGGAAGAGATCCAGATATAATAGATCTCCAATAAACCTACTTTAAAAATAATTATTTAGGACATATTGTAGGAAACAATAACATCTGTTTTTTAGATGAAGACGAGGTATGTTTACTAAGTGAATGACTTCCAACTCGGTTTAATATCTCAAATAAAACTAAGCGCAATTGATTCAACGATATCGTCATATCAGAAATAGACAACATGAAGTGGAAAGTATTGGAATACTTATTCGATAGGGATCATTTTCCTATAACTTGTGACGAAGCTCACAAGCGTAGAATCAATAGCATGAAATTAGGAAAGTGGTGACGACTAGGTCGCAAACTGAGAAGTATTTTATTTGAAATTTACTTAGAATTTTATTGTTTACTTACTTTTACAAATGTCGGGCTAAGTCGCTTCATGCTTTGCAAAACAGGTATTGTTGACGGTACTCCTAGTGTAAGTAATACTGCTGCTAAGACTAAGACTTGCCTTTTTATAATCCTCGAATCGAGATTAAAGTTTGATCACGAGTCTAGAATTCATTCGCACGCTTGTTTGTTTCGATAAATTTTGTAACAATATTGTGCATATGTGAAGGCATTTGCACGGAATCGTCGCCAAATTCAAATTTAATTTCTTGTTTCCGTTATTTTTCATTTATTTCGTTTCTACGTTATTTTCGGGTTTCTTTTATTTTGCTTTTTTATTTTAATAAACATCGTTTCCGTCAATTGTATTCTTCTTTTGTCATCTTACCAACTCGCTTCCCCGTGACCTTTTAAGGTCATCAAATCCCTCCTGACCCTGGGCGACGCCAGGTTTTGCGTCTCTTACGCTCCGTTTAGATTATTAACGAGAAGAATGGACCCTTCCCCATCGTAAACGAATGCTAGGTGCTATTACATTACGTTTCAAATTCATCTAATAACCATTCTCTCGAGAAATATTCGGATAATCTTCGAATTCTTTAAACTGCTACCTCTTCGCTTATGGTCTAACAATGTATTGCATTGGAAAAACCTATAAAATTACACAAGAATTACTTTAAAGTACCTTAGAGAATTATAAACGGGGACAAACAAATCCGGTTAGATATTTTCCAGCAATAAAACAGAATTAATTATATTTTCTATAGTAGCTAAAAATACTAAGTCTTAACTCCGATAGTAAAATAAATTGAAAATAATATAGTTTAAGAAATCTCATACGAAAAGTTAGTTAAAAACTAAATATCGAGTCATTAGATGCTAAGAACTGGTAAGTGAACAGACAAGCAATGTTGATCACATTCAAAAGTACAGGTTTAACAAAGATACACTATGGTGTATAACATACGTCTCTTAAAATATAAACGAACTTTTCGACACTATATTGAACTCTGGAACTAAAATAGCATTAATAACATACCATATAAATTCTACTATCGACATCTTACCAAAAGAAAATCTTTTTCTAATACCTTACCGAAGAATGTTGAACACTGGAATTCTGGCTTAAAAGAAATTTTCACTCAGGGTTTAACCACATTCCCCAAACGACATAATCTGATTCTGCTGAACTTTAATATTTTATTGGGAATTACTTCCAAGTCACATCCGAGTCACTCTGCCAAATTGTTAATACTCAAACCTATCAAGAAAGTAGGTCGTTTTAAGACCACAATACAAAAATAAACAGCTATACATAAGAAATTTCTTCCGAAGAATATTAAATTTTCATATCACAGCTTAAGAGCTAAACCTCTAGCAATCAGTATACTGTTACCTTATACAAGGACGCTAAGATTAAAGCTATTTTACAAGTAATTAATCGAGAACTACATAAATTTTCCGTCAAACGAATTCAAAAATTAAAAATATACAACATATCATTATAAAGTTATACACCAAAATATCAAAATACTTGTAGAGCTAACTGTAAACAAAGATCCTCAAAATTTAAAGTTTATAGACCTAAGTAGAGTTTAAAGCGCTGTGTACGTTAATTTCTTTTATTTCTGTGTTAATATTGATGAAAAACCCTTTATGATTACAGTATAAATTAAATTGTCAAATAAACATAACTCATCAAATAGAATTCTGAAACATAACTTATCTTTGTGTCGAACTAATGTTCATTTCTGTAAACAATAAATAATATTAACATAAAGCCACCAACTTATTTTTTCATTTAATTTCTTATAGAATAATTAAATAAATAATTTATAATTTTAATTATTATTGGAAGTAACTTATGCGAATTTGTACAAATTGAATTTTCTACTTTAGAATATAATGTTTAAATTCATAAATTTTAATAGCATATTTATTCATTGAAATAACAAACATTAATATATATCAATGACAAAATCAACTTCATTATTCTCTATTATACTATTCCCTTGCCTCTTTTTTAAATTAATTCGTCGAAATTTAATTCTTAATAAAAATATAATCTTTTTGAATTCTGGCGGGTCTTTCATGTTCAACCTATCATACTTAGAAAAAAATGTTTCACTTTTCGATTCATTACTTTTGATAAGAACTAAAATTAATTAATTTTTTTTTTTAATGTAAAAGTTGGAATAATCATATTACATAGTGATTATTGTCATATTAATTACAAGTAAGACTGTTAAATAATTTATTAGGATAATAGAACGATTATATGTCCCTATAATTTGAACAATTTAACCAATTCGTCCCTAGCTTGTCCTATCACAATACGCAATATCGATCACGAAATCAGAATCCAACAGTTTTTCTTGCATCAAAATTGACAGCTTAAAAATAAAGTCAGTTTATTCGTTGTCTGATTGATTGACAGAATGTCACATGATATATTGATGCGGCACATATGCGTATGCGTATGTAAATAAGTCTAACCTTAAAATAATTTTTCGAATTTATAAATACATTATAATTTTATGAAAAGTAGACGAAAAGTAGGCCAAAAGCAGATAAAATGTAGTTATTAGACACATCCGTCGCTTCGATTTACTAATAATATAAAAAAGAAACGAAATAGATGCGCGCGCAGTGCGTTTGTTTCTGACTAGTTTTTTTATAAGGACATGTTTTGCTTTCCATCTCCTGTCTGCAGTCTCCATGGTACAAACTTAGTATAAATTATTGGAATCCTTACCTTGCCTTAAATATAAATTTTCTTTTGTGCGATATAAATGATCAATATACTTATAACATTTATTTAAAAGTCGATTCATATAGAAATTTCAAAAACTTTTATTAATTTACCACTGGAATTTATCAATTTGTAAGTCATTCTTGTTATTGCTTTTATATGTAAAAATATAATTTATTATAGTACTTCTTCAATTCCGTAAACAAATAATTTAAGTAAATTTGTGTTATACATGTTTAATATATAGTATCTTATTGAAAGTTCATTAATAATTGATAAAACAATAGATCTTTGGAAATAATTAGTATTACTTTCTAAATATTGTAATTATATTAAAAACATTCGTTGTATTCTATATTTAAAATTTATTTTGTAACTAGTGATGTAATTTGAATTTTTTGCTAAATATTTGTGCAATTGTCAACATGTACCAATAGAATTGTAAATCAATAATTGATTAAAATAATTAAAGATGTATAAGTTACTAGTTATTGAAATGACATCGACTTTAATCATTTTATCATCAATTTTGAATTAACATAGCTTGTTAAAATTTACAATACTTACACTAAGCAAGTATATCCTATTTTTTATTAAATATAAGATTCCAGAAATATTTCTATTCCTTCTTTACATTGACTAGAGTTGCTTATTGATAGTTTGAAAAGTATATTAGACAAATTGCAAACAAGTTACTTTTTTCATGTAATTCTTCTAAGATTTAGTTCTTAGTAAATACAGTGTGAAGGTGAATAGACAAAATAAATTCAAGAGGTTATTTAGATTACAAACTATAGCTCTATTATTATTTATGTAATATCAACAGATGTCATTTAAATATATTTCAAATAAATGTAATCTAAATTTATAAAAAAACTACATTTTTATATAAATGACAAATTGTTACTCACAAATTAGTAAATTAGACAATTCTATAAAGTCTAAAGCATTTTATATTATGCTGTATTAAATTCATTGTGAAATACTTTATTCAGTCATATCATATGTTGAAAATTCAATAAAAAATATCTTATAGTATCTTATGGTTGAACACAAATATTTGTATGGTCTATTCCTAATGTACAATTTAATCATTTAGAAATCAATTTATAAATTTAATCTCAGGTGTCATTTTTAATTTTTGTATAATTTGTATTGATATAGAATAGAATTGACCATTATATAATTATTCATACTTTGAAACCAAAATGTATATATATGTATATCATTTAATTAAATTTAAAAACATTTTGAATACAATGATCAGTTGCAAAATATGCTTGTGATTCTCTCTAGTATAGAGTAGATTAAAAGACTTTTGAGAGATTTATAATTCAGGTTAATCAAAATAATAAACTTATATATAATGTCTAAAATAAAACTTGATAAGTAAATATTTATAATATTCTTGTTTAAAAGTATGACTTAGAAGTATCTAAAAAGTTAAGCAAATTTGTTGGATAGATTTAATTTCAAAATTAAATACATAGTGACAGGACAAAGAATAACTGGAATAACTAAAACTACTAAAAATGCATTATTCGTTTACTTTCTTAAAAGCTTCTTTTGTAGTTTTCTACACCTTTCAAAACCTGTAAAATCGTGCAGGCTAGTACGTTGATAATAGATCCTCATTGAATATTTAATTAAATTAATAGAGATTCATTTAAAACTGGAAACTAATAATTAATATATTGAGTAATGATTTTACAATTTTAAGTGAATTTAAATTTATTTACCGTTGAAAAGGGTTTCATTACATTTGTAATTGATATATTTTCAATGTTTACTCGTCGGAAGATTAAGAGGATTATATTTGTTATATCGAGTACATATTTGCACAAGATCTTCCTTCTCTTTTATTACTCCTAGTTTAATTACAATCTCTCTGTTTTATGTGACTAGAAATAAATATACTTCTTATTTCAATGAATTTAATTATATACTTAAAATGCTCTAATGAATATTCTAACAAGATTTTAATTTTATTATATGTTAAAATATTACATCATTTTTACATAAATACAGTGGAACCCCGCACACTGCATTATGCGCAGGGTTGTTTGATTACCTAGAATCTCCCTTACAGGGCTGTACAATATCATACTGTATTGTACTATATTAAATATACTGTACGTAAATATTTAACTATGAGTTATTGTAATATAAGTTATATCTTTCTCTTCAGGTTTCACTTTTTAATTATTTTTGTTTGTATTGTTATTTAAAATTTATACTATCTGCATAAATTTACAAAAATCGTTTAAAGAAAGTGCTTTGTGATGGAATTTTCATATGTAAAAAGTAAGTACATATGATGAATGCAATTTACACTTTTCTCTTATTATTTATTGTATTTTTAATATTTTTATGAATTAAAACTACAAAACTGAATACTATATTACTGACTACATCATTCAATCTCGCTCATTAATCATACGTCTCTGACCTGTTTCATTAGCCATATATTTTTATCTACGATTAGATCGCTCGTTTCTTTCTGATTAATGGAAAGATTACTAGACTTGAGTTTAATTATCTGTTTGTCCTTATTATTTAATCTAGAAATGTAGATACGTTGATCCGTCGTATTCTCCTATTTCTATCAATAGTTCTTGAATAAATTTACGGTCTTCTCATTTGAGCAATCCTATGTAAATATGTAGTCGCGCGAATATATTCTGTACTATAGCAAGATCATTTTAATGTGGAAGTGATACTAAGCGTTCTTTTTATCCGCGTATATCTACATATCTCTTATAAGTTGATTTGATGATCAGTTAAGTTGATAATATTTGCTTTATGCTCATTTAATTCTTGCTGTGATAAAATCTTCAATTTTAAATATCTCTCCTTTTCTGGGTCTCTTGATTGCCTCATGATTAAACGATCCATATGCATTCTATCTTCTGTTTAATACTGCTATCTTACTAGACAATGTTTATATATTTATGAATAAATGTGTATGACAATACGTTTACATTAAATTGAAACTTAATGGAAAAGAAATATCAATAATCGTTTTACCTTTCCAACAAATATGAAAAGATAGTAATATAACGATCAGTCTAAAGTCAAAAATTGAAATCAATGAGAATACAAAAATTTTTTAAATTATAATTTAGTTTATCTTTTATGGTTTTCTAAAAATCCCATACTAATAAAATATAAATTATAATTATTATTTTAACAATACATAAGAATTATTTACTTAAATATGAAATCTAATTGTTCTAGATAAAGAATAAAGAGCTCTCGATTACCATATTTTTCAAATATACCTCTTGAGTAAATCTTGTTGATGTTCCTACAACTTATTGTTGAGGGTATTTATGCTAAAATCATACTGTTTATTAACGGTCGAATTTAACTAACTGAATATGGGCAATTTTTTATCCAACTGTAAAATTCTTCTGTGATAGTTATCTTTAGAAGGAAAATTTTGGCAATGTTGTTCATAGAAGAAAAATCCATCTACAAACAATATAAACGAATTAATTTTGTATGATCTAGTGTTAATAGAAAAATATATAAAGATCGTTGCTTACTCAAAAGTTGAAGGTGATCTACATGAAAATAAAGAGTGAGACTGCTAAACAAATATGCTCAAATAAGGTAGAAACTCGTTTTTATCCTAGTCATCCCAACACTTAAGTATTTAATTAGTATCTAATTATCCATACATTAATTGTATGGATAACATATATGGAGTGTAATGAAACCCAATATTAATATCTTTAATGCTTTTTTTAAATAATCAATGTAGCGATATATTTTTATAAATGCAAACATCTTCAGTATTAATATTTCGTTCGTATGTCCTCTTTTTCATTCTTTTAATGGCGAATTGAATTGACAAATCTATATTAACTTTTAATGTTTTAAATATCAATATATTTTGGATTTTTGTTATGTATTAGGTTATTTGATGCATATAGGAAAAAACTTATGTTCAAGTGATCTTGATTAATTGTTACTGTTGTATTAATTAGATTTTCAAAAGCAGAATCAATTGGTAGACAAACGACCCTGTCTCCTTCAACTTGTTTCTAAATTGTATCTGATGATATCACACTTTCCCAATTTTTAAAAAATTATTCAAAATTATATCGCGAGGATTCAAATGTAAAGCACAAATCTAACATTTCTGTAACATTGTTCTCGTCAAATTTGAAAGCTGCATGTACGGTTTTAGAGCATCTAAAGTCGCATTTACTAGATTTCTCTAACCTAAAAAGTAATCTGTATCTGCAATATTGTACTGGTAATAATCTTTCCATACATGTTTAACTGTATTATCAAAATATAACATAGAATTCATTTTGCTCAAGATGTAAATTTAACAGTAGGATAACTATGTTACATTGGTTATGCTATCTCTTTTTAAATAAAGTTAGGTTGCTTAGTTACGGTTAGAAGTCTAGGAAATAGAGCCCTAAGAGAACTGGCTGCTTTAAAAGACTACACCTTATATTAGGTTTACGTGACCTTTTAAACATGACGATAGCTCTGTAGTTAGCGTTATTGGCGCTGCATGTAATGGAGACGATAGCTAAAGTTAAGAATAGAGGGGATGGCTTTCATTTTCTTATGACTGTTTTCAAATCACAGTGCTGTCTTCACACCTAATAGAGGGGATAATTAAGGTGAAGAGAGGTGGGAATGGTCTTTATATATACCTGCATCACCTTCATGTACTCATAACCGCTGTTACACGACTGAAAGGACAATTGGAATTTTCAAATATCAAAATAGATATACATTTTGGATATTCAAAACTTTCTGAATCCAAATAATCTTTTTAATTGTAAAGAACTTCCTTATTTACCACTTTTAATTGAATCTCTTCTAACCGTACTTATATTCAATCCACCGTATTATTGGATTAAACTGCCTATCAAATATCGATGTATAAATAGATATATGAATACATAATTCTATAATTATTTATAGAAAAGAGATACAGAAGATACGTGACTTAGAAAAATGATACTTGAGAAATCAGAGTATTTTACAATTATTTTAATTTTACAATTATGCAGTGTCAGTCACATAATTTTGCCTCTCCACCCTCTCTAGCAAAATTAGTTAAAATTTAAAGTTTTATGTTTGATATAAATCAACGTAAAGTCAAACGAGGATGCGTTTCAAAGTTCCTTTCAAAAACTTTCAAATAGTATGGGTCACGACTGACTATTCTACGATTACTTGTATATCTTTGATCTCTCACCGTCTTAAGAAAAGAAATAGCAAAAAATTTGAAATGTAGTATTTTATAGTTCTTTCCAAGCCTTACCTAAATCACTTAATCAAAATTTTTTTTATCAAATATGGCACGCTTGAGTATTTTCCCTAAAAATTGAAACATTTACAGCATCTAATGTCTCCGTAAATTCAAATGATTAAACCAATTTTGTAGGGAAGAAAATGATTATTCTGTTCGTAAAATACTTTAGAATTTTTTTATGTTTTATATATATATTTTGCATATAGATCTGATTGTACATAAGTATTATATATCTATGCATTTATTTAAAATAACAGTACATGTTTCAGAAAATTTTTTTAATTATTTTTAACGCACAAGCTGTAAATGGGCGATTCTTGGCTATTTCAATGGCTCCAGAGACATTGTTCAATCGATTTTTTTCAAACTTTACATACTTAATAGATATCAGGAGGTAAACATTTATCCAAATTTTTATATTAAAATATTAATTAGGACAAAAGTTACTAACAAAAAAAAACATCAATTAAATTTTTTTTAAATTCATATCTCAAAAACTAGTAAAAATGTGGGAGTCTATTATTTGTTAAATACGCAAAAAATCTTGTACTATAAAAATATGCAATCAAAAAAAGAATATATTTCTTTCCAAAAATTATTAACATTTTTTTAAACAATTGCAAATATCTCAAAATCGTTTTTTTATATTCTTGCCCTGGCGCATTTTTTGTTTTTTTTTTCTTTAAAAATCATTAATAAAATTTAATTGCCTGCCATTGGGCAATTAGTAGCAGTGAAAGAAGAAAGACGCTCTGCTCGACGGCAAGTGCGCGTCGCTGCAAGAGTGCCAAGCGACGTGCCTAAGTTCAGCTTGCAAAGTTGTCTTAACTATAACGCTATATTGTCACAAATATGTATAATGACTTTGTGCGTTAGATAATATAGTTTTAGTATACTCAATACAATTTTGAATGATCAATCAACACTTTCTGTCTGTCTTTCATCGGGCTTGAGACCGTCGCTTGCTGATTTAAGGTCGCCTTAAAAATATTATGTTTTATGGTAATCTTGTATGGTAGGATAGTAAAAAAATAAGTTAGAGATGCTTCTTATTTTAAACTCAGATGAATGGGAGAGTGTTTGACATTTTAATTGTGTGGTATTCTTATCATACATGGGCACAAAACTAAAATATTTGAGTGTTGTTCACTGCCTTGGCTTTTCCAAATATACTTTATAACTCAGTTTCAATAGTTTCATGTTCTTAGTTACTGCAATAG
Source organism: Chouioia cunea (assembly GCA_030064505.1). Classification (NCBI taxonomy): domain Eukaryota; kingdom Metazoa; phylum Arthropoda; class Insecta; order Hymenoptera; family Eulophidae; genus Chouioia; species Chouioia cunea. Next base: position 1,473,055 of record JAOPFQ010000006.1, on the reverse strand, counting down.
ATGAAACCAGTATTTGGCAAATCTTGTAGTCCCCATTGATGACTCTCTAATGCATTACCTGTTATTTTCCTTGTAAAAGTGTTTTTAATCCTCCTCTAATAGCGTTCTGTAATAGAATTCTCTATGAAATGATTCAACAATTTATTGGCCATAGAACTGAAGCCTGGACAATCCCAGCATGCATTGTATCGGCACTTTTCAGTCATATCTGGACATAATATTTGTTGAAAAATATCACGTATTTTTAGTGGAATAGGTGCATTATCTTTCATTTTCATTTTCGCTCATTCTATTCTTAACTTCATATTTTGATGGTAAATACACACGTTATGTAACCCTTTTAAATTTGTGACTAGAATACATTCTTTCGGACAAAGATGACAAAATGTAGATAAAACAAGGAAACTGTTTCTTAAAGAGGGCGTAATCTTCGTTCAAATTATGTAGTAATAATCGACTTTGCACTTTTTATACTCATCACCTTTTCCCATGATCGTAAAATCTTTTCTGCCTGGACAGTCCCTATTTATATCGTCTTGACGATAAAATTCTTCAGCCTTTTTCATTATTTCTAACGTTATTTTATGAATTCTAGTACGAGATGCAGGATATGATAAGATACCATTTTTTCTCACGCAATTTTCTTGCCGTCAAAGCCGCGTAGAAAGTAAATACAACCAATTTCAGACTGTATTTTATTAATACTTATAAACGGTGGAAGAACTGTTAAGATATGTAATTTTTCGGTTTCATTTTTTATTTTTTCAATCTTGTTTTTGATATCTACAATGAAAGATGATTTTTATTTTTCTTCAACTTCAAAGTGTTCCTTATTATAGTTTATTACTAATAAAAGTGTTTAATTACTTGCCAAAGCATCCACTTTTTTCGAAATCATATGAGGTTTTTTAAGATCTGCAGAGGTTAGGCAAGATAATTGCAGATTTGAGAACAATTCGTTTAAGGTATTCATATATTTCTTTTATTCAACCTTGCACCTGGAACTCTTCATCAAATTCTGATGTTTCAACAAATTTACCTTGAGTAACTTTTTTGAGATAACTAGTAGATTCTGAATCCACCATCAATTTTCATGGCTTCGACCCTTAAATAGCTTTGTGAATCATTTATATCAATGTCCATATAATCTTCCTCTTGATAATTTATTTTGCAACGCGATAACTCTAATTCCGCTAGTGGAGCGAAAACTTACCTTTTTATTAGGGGAAGGCCCCCTCAATTGCGCTGAAATCGCGAACAATAATGCAAAAAAACTAAACGAAAAGGGGGAAGGTAAGAAGCGCAATTACGGCTTAATACGCGTCAGGCAACTAATGACCTTGGAAGGTCAAGGACAAGTGAATAGGCAGGCGTTACATAAAAAGACGCACGTAAAAGAATAAAGAAGAATTGATTGGCCGTTACGCAAATTAAAATAACAAATGCGCGAACAAATGCAATGATATTTAGCCAGGAGGTCCGAAAGAGGTCCAACGCACGCAAATAAACAAATAAATAAAAAAAATTTCGCGGAGGGAGAGAGAGATAATAATGAAGACACTCACCGGCTCAGCAATCTGGCACAAACAAACTTTGCACGTAGTGCACTCGCGAACATCAATTATTCCACCAAAACAAAACTCCGAAAAACCCAAAACAAAATCGAAAATCTATTCACCTCTATGGCTTAAGGCATACTGAGCCGGCGAGTGTCATTCACTTCTCTTCCTTCTCCGCGCCGAATACATTAAATTAATTTTCCGAGGTCGCTGACCTCGGAAACATAAGCAAGCCCTAATCACGGGCAGTTAGTAATGATAAGCTCCGACAAATGGCTAGGAGCTCCGTCACAATTTCATGAATCGAATCAACGAAGCACTCATCGATTTGTCTTTTTTGAACTACGTATTCATTGAAGGAATTTGCTGCTTTAACATGGTTCTTTTGTTCTATTTTTATATTGTGGCACTTTCTTTCACAAGATAGACATATCCGATCTTCTTTGCTAAAGTAAGCACTGAATGTTGATAGAATACTTTTTGGAATTTTTGCGAATCGACCATCGCGATAGTTATGTTCCAAAGATGTTTTTACATACAAGTCTACTAGCTTTTATGATATATTTGTATGGCGAGAAGCAGAATTTAAAGACGTTAAAGTGCACATTTTTAATTTATTAACTGATTTTGATATGTCACGATTTCTATTCCCATATACCACAATTAAATTTTAGTGAACACGTTTTTCAATCAAATGATTTGCAATTGAATCGTTAATCAGTTAAAAATTCGAATAAAGAGTATTGCTATGAATCACAACTAAAATCTATGTGAAACTGGTTTATAATTTTCGTTTCAATTTCTTCAGAAGTTTAAAGACAACTGAAGAGAAATAAGACAAATTTAGTATACAATGTGGTGCGAATAATACAGAGCGAAAGTATTGTTTGACCATTGGAAATTGTATTGAGTAAGCTAAAACTATATTATCTAACGCATAAGGTCATTATACATGTTTGTGACAATATAACGTTATAGTTAAGTCGACTTTGCAGGCTAAACTTAGGCACGTCGCTTGGCACTCTTGCAGCGACGCGCACTTGCCGTCGAGCAGAGCGTCTTTCTTCTTTCACTGCTACTAATTGCCCAATGGGAGGCAGTTAAATTTTATTAATGATTTTTAAAGAAAAAAAACAAAAAATGCGTTAGGGTAAGAATATAAAAAAAATGTTAATAACTTTTGGAAAAAAATATATACTTGTTTTGATTGCATATTTTTATAGTACAAGATTTTTTGCGTATTTAACAAAAAATAGACTCCCACATTTTTACTAGTTTTTGAAATATGAAATTAAAAAAAAATTTAATTGATGTTTTTTTTTTGTTAATAACTTTTGTCCTAATTAATATTTTAACATAAAAATTTTGAAAAATATTTATCTCCTCATATGTAATAAGTATGCAAAGTTTGAAAAAAATCGATTGACTAACGTTTGTAGAGCCATTAAAATAGCCAAGAATTACCCAAATACAATATTTAACAAAATTCTACAATATTTTATGTTACAAATGAAAGATTTTCTTTCTTACAGGTTTTTTTTAATCAATTGAATTTACGGAGAAAATTTTTGGGAAAAATTTCATAAGCTCGGCATCTTTGATGAATCAAATTTTTTAATGGATGATTTAGATAGTCCTTGAAATAAGCTACAGACTACTTCAAACTTTTGTGCGATTTATTTATCTGAAAATCGACGGGTGAATAGAGATATACAAAAAATATCAAAATATTCAATCGTGATTCATACTATTTGAAAACTCTTGGAAGAAATTTTCAAATGCACTCCCGCTCATCTCTGTATGTTGATTTCGTACAAATATATGAAATTTTTAAGTTTAACCGATTATGCACGGGGGGCGTAGGGTAGTAGTATGTGACTGAGAGTTATTAACTGTAAATATTAATCTGGAAAGTGAAATGAGATGCCCTTCACTGAAAGAATTAATCCTTACATTAAAAACGTATTGTATATTTCATTGCTAAATTGTCTGTTTCGATTAAACATTGATAAAAATAAGCTAATCCCGTAGAGTAGATATGATACAGTGGAGAGATCTTTATGCGATTGTAATTTCTATAAAAATGCATTGCAATATTTTAAAATAATTATTTCAACTAGAAGCATAAAGATTATCAACAACGTAATCTATACTTAATGTATCTATAAAAAAATTAGATAGGTGTTGATTAACTAGTGTTGTTCGTCTAATCATTGAAAAATGTCAAACTCAATAGTTAAGATTAGAGGTGAACAGTTAGATGAAGAGGCTTCGAAGTAGTGTTTCGGTCTTGCCCGAGAACAGGTAAGGCTGCTAGCCTCCTCTCTCGTCCATTTCACTCCATGCTACACTGCCTTTGAGTCCAACACTGGACTAATATGACCGGAACTGCACCTTGGCGAGGTGCTTAATTGCGTCTTAAATCGTAGACTAGTTACTCAATTTATACTTTAGGGCATGTCTTCTAAGTTTATCCTCCTAGCTGATCCCTAAGAAAGTGGGGAAGAAGTGTATATATTGAGCCATTTATTTAGGCTTAGCAGGTACGGATTGGGGCTTATCCAGATTGGGATGTTAACGGAGTCTGATTTCCCGATTTTCACCAACACATGTGCATGTGCATGTCTTGGAGAATGTGGACACCGCTCACCTACACATAGGAAAGAAGGGCGGGGAACATAAATACACAAACAATATAATACAATAAATAATACAAATGTTGAAGTTAATCCACTGAAAACTTTGCTCAGCATCACGAGGTAAAGATATTAAAAATTAAAAAAATTATGGTGCTAGTTGACAAAAATTCAGCGTTATCTTGTCATGATTCTAGTGCTTTACTGCAGTTTTACAATTTCTGTATATACATATTTGTCTATGAAATTTAGTTAACTACAGCTTCCCTTCAATTTCAATTTCAGTTTACATTCAGTGTACGAAACTTTAAACAAACAAAACTTTTCAATGCCTACTTTTTTTTAATTCATGTTTCTCTTGAAAGGTAAATTGGAAAGAGAAATTTTCTAATCTATCTACTTTGAATCACTGTTATGTATAATATTGCAATCTAAATATTAAGTTATTAGTTAATTAGTTTTCTAATGGTATTGGCATTATATCTAAATAAAAGATATTTTTTACTTGTCAAAATGTGATGATGTAAATTGAACTCACTTTCTACCCAAAGAAGATCGAAGTTTAGAAAGAATCAGATATACCTAGATTACTTTTTACGCATTTTATACGCATTTTGAACTTTGATGTGTCATTCTTTATTTAGATTTTAGCTATTTTTCAAGCAACTTCTTTGTAAAAAGTCGTGGTTGTTTAATATTTTATTGTTTTCTTTTAATGAGTACATTTCATTACTGTGTATACTATTAGAGTATACAATAATATAATTATAATACTGATAGAAAAATAATTAGTGAATACGTTATTTTTTACATTGAAATTCATTCACGGCTGTATTATTGGATGCAAAATAACATATAACACTCTTGCATACAACAAGTATGTTTATGAATGTACGTAGAATGTGATAATTGCGACAATAGATCGTTTAAACTTCTAATTTACGAAATAATTACTGCTTAATCGTGAATAGAAGACTTATCTTTATCTATATCAAATTCGCAGGTTAATACAATTGTTTACTAGAATTTATGGTTATGAAGAACATGGCTACTAAGATCGCCGAATTAAAATTTGAGGCACCTTTAGCATGCTTTGAAGAAGAAGAAGCTTCAACAATCAGAAACATAAATATATTTTCAGGTATTATTTTGATAATATTAATTAAAAATTCAACAATTTGTTAATAATTTATCTCTATATATTAAAATAACGACCCCAATACATATTTATTAATTTATAAAGGGGACATTTGATCTACGTAGAACATTACGAAATGTCCGGGCCCATCGTTCATGTGAGACAGCGATAAACGCACCGTAAATTTATTTTAAATAGTCAAGTAGAGAGAGAGAGAGAGGTAGATTAGGAAATCTGCACCACTTATCAAGCCATCGATAGAATAGCTTCTCGCTCCAGTTTCGTTTGTTTCTCAGGAAGCTCGTATGATAGTCTTCGTAACCAAAGTAATAAATGTATGTAAATTACCCCGCAAAGCGAACTTGGCTAGGGCTTCTTATTTTTCGTCAGTTCGGTCAGGAATGAATCAAAGATTAAATGATTAATGATTGAATTTTAAGCTTACATATTAACCCGTCGGAGGGAAAATGCATCCAATCGATCGATTGGGATCTTCTCCAATTACTAAGAATCGTCAGTCACGCACTTTTTGGCTCAAATTACCCGTCGCTAAGAGTTCAATCAGCTGATTCCGGAGAAGCTTTATAAATTTTATATCATAATTTAGGCTAAAGAAGTTATCGATATAAAAATGCTGCACGGTTCCCACCGCCTCCTTTGGCACTATCATCTCTTGCTTCAAATAGTGCAAAGCAATGTACGCACGTCTTTTTGTATGTGACAAGCAGCAGAACGTAATACTTTCTTGACTCCTCGATTGATAAATTTTACAAAATTCGTTGCAAGTGGATGTATCAATCATCTATCTTGATTTGACAAAACATCATTTTCATATTGGAGAGTAGAAACTTAACGATGACGTTTTCATCTTTTAAGAATAGCTTGGATCCAAGCATAAAGTATTCGTTATGTATATTATTTATTTCTTTGGAGGTGGAAAGACTCACATGGGTAAGATTTTTGTATTTCTCCAAGAAATGGCTATAGCTTTTATGGAAATCCTAGTTTTTCTGCGTATGTCATATTATTGAAATAATTTAAGTTGTAGCCAAGAAAACCTTTCTCTATCTCCACATGGAATGAACCATATATCTTTCTCCTGGGACGTGAGCATACTCGCTAGTATAGGATCTTTTACTGTTGTAGCTGATTACTCCCTAAACCACTTTAATCTCCCATACTCTACACATAGAAGTCATTTCACTATGCTGAAGTTAAATATGTATTTAAACTGGCTTCCGGATCTTTAGAACATGCTCATAATTACAAAATTATTTTTCAAATGAAGTGATCATGCATAGTTATTAAAAAAGTTAGTAAGTAACTAATGTAATAAAATAGTGTGTTAATGTAGTAATACAATTGAACAATAAATATTTTATTAAATTACTAAATAAAAATATATTTTTTGTAGTCCTTTAGTATCTAGAATTTTATGAATGAAAATATACTCATTTATAAAATGAGTTTATATATATAATAAATTAGATATTGTATTGCCGATTGTATAAGCTAAAACGCTAATTTCTCATTTAAAATTTAAAATCCAGATTTCTAACGTAATACTAATTTTTAGTATTGAGTTGTTGCCTACATGTGAAAACAATTTTTTCTGCACTAAAATAGTTTAAAAAAATTAATCAATGAGATTTCGTATTAGATTTCTTATTAATCAACACGTCATAGATTTAATTATAGTAATATTTATAATACTATATCTAACACTAACGGTTTACATTGAAAGAAGTGAAATATCTAAAAAAAAATTATATCTTAGTACAAAAATACATTAACGCTCTTTGATATTGTCTTTTACATCTTTTAACACAATGAATGTATCAAGACACTTTAGATGTTTTATATAAATTTTAATGAACTTGAAGTCTAGCCGGTTATGAATGTAGCTCTAAAACTCACGCATTTATATGCAAATTAAAATGAAAATAAATTTAATGATGAAGAGAAAAATTAATTCTTTCCTACGTTTGTAACGTACCATTCTATCTTCGAACGAATCATGCAATGGATTTTGGATTGTTTTCAAACTAACGGTAGCTGTATCTTCATCTCTTTTCATCGTCCAGCAATAGTCTACTATAATATCCACATCTGCTTTGATATCTTTTTTCACGTCCCTTTGTCTATATATATCATTCTCATTATGAAAGTCATTGCTAAACATTTTTTCAACTTAAAATTCGTCAGATATGCCTTCTTTTATTTTTGCTTTAATCAATTTTGGAAAAATTTTCACTAGATTTTGGAAAAAAATGTCTGTCTATGTTTATCCAAAACTTTAACGAACTTTTTCATTAAACCAACTTTTATATGTAATGGTGGAAGTAGTATTTTTGAATAACCGACCAAACATTATTGTACCAAGTTGTGACTCCCTACATTCAGTGTCTTTCAGATGCGGCTGTCCCACAAGCACAAGAAGCAGGGAAATTATATGCATGTTCCAAATTGACTGATAGTATTTTTAAATCGCCATAAATTTGCGAGTCATGCTCGACATAATTGATTTTCTGCGGAATTTCATATTTTCATAATTTTGTTTTAACGATATTGAGTGAGCAATATCAGCGTATTTATTCTCATTACGTAGTAATGAGCCTTGCAAGTCTATCTAATTGAGTCTAAAAATAGTCTCCATTCGTCCGATTTATAAACTTTAGGTTTTAATTCGTTTACCAAACCGATAAAATCTTTGCAGTATATTAATAAATAATCATCATTCTTTTCAAAGAGCTATGTCTTTCCAAATAGAAAAGTTTTCAGACTCTTTCATATCTCAATCTTTTAATTTTCTGGCAAGAAACTCAACCGAATGTTTCGGAAGTATCGTTGATCTAACAAAATCATTTAATGAATTCTGTTTGAACATATTGACTGGACCTGGGTATGTTTTCTGCCTTGATGGAATGGACTATTCTTGATATCATGCTGTGGACTATCTTTGACTATCTTTAATTTAAGTTTTGTTCTAGACTCACTCTCTTCTCTTCCCAAATTTTGACTATATCTGCCAACATATCCCTATTCTATCGAGGTATTTTCAACTTGATCATTGAATTTATGAATATTGTATTTTATATTTATTTTTTACATTGAAACCTGATCCTCTCGTTTTATAAAAGTAACTTCTAATGTGTCTGGTATCTGTCATCTGGTTGGGATCATGTATTTCAGCATTGAACCTATATTGTATTACGGCTGATTATTATAATTGCTATACTGATTCAGACTTTTCGTTGGCCGCAAATATAATTGAATGCATTTAATTCAATTTTTTTTATAATAAAAAGAATTACTCCAAATATATGATCACCATTATTCTTTTAAGTGAAAAAAATGAAATATTAACAATTAGACTATTTGATATTATGATTAGAAAAAAATGTTTTCAAATAGTTTTGAACATTTTGTTGCATATTCTTCTTACATAATAGAGTATTTTCTTTCATGTATTTTCCGATATAAGAAGCAGTGAAAATAAATGATATTTTTTACGGAAACTCTCATACAATAGCTGGATTTGATTAAAATATATTTTTGAAGTAGTGCTTTGGATAATACGAAAAAAATAGCTATAAAATACTTTTATTAATTTTTGTTCTCGAAATTGCGAGCTATTAAAGATAAGGCAAAGTTCCATCATTTTTGTTTTGGTATTTTCCTCGCATTATATTTATTCCAGTTTCATCATTGATATTTTCTTATTTATTAAGTTTTGTTTCATTTATTATTTTTAAAATGATATGTAAGTAAAAAAAGAACGGCTGACGTGCGTATTGCAAAGCTAAACTGTCGATCTTGATCAGGCAAACAGATAAATATTAGAGAATGGGCAATGGAGAGAACGGAATTGAATACGTAAATTAGTTCATTAAAACGGAACGCGAAGAAATTAGTGAGAAAACCTCTCGGCCGTCAGCAGTTATATCTATAACGTAGCTATGTATTACTACAAGTCAATTTGTCAATTTTTCCAGACGCTATATCGAATTAGTATGTCTAGAGAGAGAGAGAGAGAGAGAGAGAGAGAGAAAGATAGATAGACAGACAGACAGAGATTTATTATTATGGAATTTTCAAACATTTTGACAAAAATCATACTAGTAAAGTCAATGAGTTGTATAAGATGAAACATTAAATTTTTAAGAATTCAATGCTGCTGAAATAACATTTCTTCAAAAGTTCATTAAAGAAAAAATGTTGCTAAAAAATAGTATTATGTTAGAAATCTGAATTTTTTTAAAACCGCTCATGGCTAAGCAAATTAAAATACATAATTAAAGTAGTATACCGGAATCTTCTTAATTATTTACATTAGTTTCATGGGAGGATCTCCTAAATAGCTAGTGAATCCTTCGCCGGGTAGCCGCGCTGGTATAATATGTATAAAGTGCAACACTGCCACAGAAGATATCGAAAACAATCTTGAACGCCGGAAGTCTATATGCGAATAGGCCGCACAAGAAAGAAAGAAAGAGAGGGAGTAACTTACCTTTGTAGTTGCTGTTAGCGATGTCATTGTCGCTACTGATGATGACGTCGATAGCATGTTGGCAAATGATATTACCGCCAAAGTCAGCACTCCTTTTGGGCTGTAATAATGTAGAGTCGACTAGTACCAGACTGATGTTGAGGTTATTGCATTCCGGGGGCGATCTATGATGGGACCTTCTCCCACTTTTTCTACTAATGTATTGAGGCCATGCATCTATAGTCCTTGACTATTGAGCAGCGGCGTATCTCATTAAAGTTCTAAGTATTTCTCTCTCTCTCTCTCTCTCTCCCTTTCTCCTTTTCTGTCTCTCTTTCCCGTTCTTTTTCTCTATCTTTAGCTCTCTCTCTCTAGTTCTTTCATTGATTTATTGACCTTGTCAATCATTGACCGATCATTGAAACCGCATCAATCAATAAAAAAACTGTAAACAATTTCATGAAAAATGATAAGGAAACTATCTTACAATACTCACGCTTAACGTTGGTCATCGGTACAACAAGTAATCGTGAAATAAAGAAAGAGAAAGATAATGATACAGATAGTGTAAACAACCCCTGACTTGATTCTTAGTAGAATAACATTATACTTCATCAATTGAATGATCTTCATTTGATCTGATTTCCTTCAGAGCTAATAATTACTAGATTACGCGAAAGATCAGATACGTAGTATTTCAGTTACAATAATTCAAGTAACAGATAAAAAACAGAAGTAAAAGTAAATCTGAATTTTTCATTAAACTATCAAATCATTAACAAGATATTTTTTACATTCTTTGAATAACCTATTACAACACTTTATTGTTTTTAAAATTACCCAACTATTTTTTCAGATCAATTGGTAGACGTCAATGTTAGCAACAGTTTCATTGAGAATAAAACTCGAAACTCTTCTTCTAGACTTTCTGATAATGCAGATATGATTCAAGATGGAGCATTTAGTCCTTTCAGTGGAAGTCTTGAAGATTTAGTCAATACATTTGATGAAAAAATAACTTCATGCTTTAGAGACTACGGCACCAATGTAGAGTCACTGGCTCCCGTGCAAGTGCGAACTCAAGAAGAAATAATGAATGAATGCCAGTATGTATATTTTGTAAAATTAGGTTCTAAATAATATTTAATCTAAGATAAAAGAATATTTATATTATTCGTATTATTTATTATAAAAGAATATCCTTTTATTATCGTTCATATATGGAATGGTACAAATATTATAACAACTTAATTTTAAAACATCATTTATTTGAATCGTTTTCGGATAAATTGTGCGCCTTAAAAGTAACTTTTCTCAATAAGGGACAACAGAAGAATAGGGACATTAGGGTAAAATGTTACGTATTTGTTATATCATCCTAGTTTATACTTCTACAGTGTTATAGTATTACTAATAAAAGTATTACTACTATCAGTAGTAATTATGATATCAGACTATCATAATACAATATTAAGATAGTATTAATACTATCTTAATACTACGATGATATGATATAATCGACGATTTATTTAATTAATTTAATTATTTAATAGAATAGTAAAATGTTATGGCCTATTCTAGAAAGAATCGTTGGTAAGGTAGAATAACCTCAGTGCCCACATATGCCTATATCGATTATTTCAACAGATTTTATAAAAATATTGTGTATGTCATCATATTGACGATTTATGATTTAATTTTTTTCGTTATCCATATTATAAACCTTTGATTTCTGAAACAAAGGTATGTTATATAAATATACATGTGTCGAGAGTTCCAGCCATGCTGGCCGAGCCCTCTCATGCACCGTTCCGCCGGTTTGGCAATGCTGCCAAACTGAGTCTTCATAAGAAATACGCTCTTACGATTAAATGCATTTAGGCCATTCGAAGGTCAAATATGAAATGAATATCAATGAAACTAACACTTTTGGTACTTTTACGTTAATTTTAGAAGGAAAAATATCGTAAACTAAATCAAATTAATAAAATATTGAAGTTCGCTTTCCATTTTATTTCGTCATTTTATTAATTGTTGTAACTAAATTGTTCGCATCATATGCACTTCTTATTTAGAATAGGGTCTAATTATAGCTCTAGCAATTAGGAATCCGGCAATAATGGCCCCATCACATGCCCCTCTCGTAAAGGACGAGTGAAAGTAGATGACAAAAGGGTGAAAGTTGCAGGCCCCAACGCGTAGGTATTCGAACGATTACCCACGTAAACGCGATTTTGAGGGTCTGTGAGGCACGTGTGGAAAAGACCTGACATGTGCTCACCAAATATCCGGCATGCTCTTCGCGTGTAACCATAACCGTGAAAATACGGGTTGTACGGTGGACCCTAAATGGCTACGTCCTCACGTTTCGCGGATTGGACCATTACCAATGATTTAAAGAGTAGGGATGGTATGTTGCGGGCTCTTGCTGTCAATCTTTCGTCTCCACGAGAGAGTCTCTTTCGGACCGCGGTAAAAGGTTGTGTTTTCGTCCTCACTGGACAAGTCGTGCTTCTCCCCGTCCCCGCATTAATTGTATGCGACTGTGTCCGCTTCATTTACACGTTCCATTTTATATCGTGACTTGCGCGCGTTTGTATGTGTTTGTGCGGTGGCGTGTGCACTACTACAGACGTGCACTTATTCAGTTGCTCGCGACGACCAGCAGCGCCTTCCTGCAGAACTAAGGAGATGGGTGCCTGCTGTTTTAGCAGAGGAAGTATAGCTTCCTCTAGGGTGTCTTCTGCCTTTTCCTTTGGATCACCGCAGCTAGGAACGTTAGCGAGGGTTGTCCCCGTTTGAGCTACGTTCGCTCTATCAAGGCAGGGACACTTCTCTTCCTCTTTATATACCTACCTATCGGTGGTACCATGCGTGCATCAAGGTGGTAAGCAAGCAACTCCATTCATCTATTCGTTCATTCTGTCCTACCGAAAACTTATATTTGTGCAGGTTAAGCTAACTTTATCGATCTCACCGTGTTGTACTGTAACTGTTTTATCTGGCTTCGTGTATTGAGATTAATGTATTGTTCTTTATTATAATTTACTATGTAATGCATTGCATTCAGAAGGCTTTTTCCCAACTCAGGTCTGGGGTTTTTTATACCGGATGAATAATATATGCAATTAAATACTTATGTCGTCTATCCAATTTCTGTTCCTATTTGTACTATATCACATCCTACTTAATCTGTTTGAATTACCTCTAAACAAACTCCAACACTTTAATGTGATACTTATTTCAATCAATTTACTTAATTCGTTTCTTTACCTAGTTTATCATAATCTTAGCATCTAAGCTAAACATAAATCATTAATGAATAACAAATTTATGTTAAAGTACAATTACTTCAATTGAGTTTTAAAGAAAATTATATAATCATGCCATTACCAAAGTGTTCAAATCCATTTACAGTGTGTAAACATGGACATCGTTGAGAATCTTTGCTTCAAGTTCCCACAGAAATTCAGGATAAGTGGTTCTCTTTAGTAAGAGAAAACGATCGATTATGTGCACAATGTTTGAGATACTGCTATATCAAAGATACACATGAAGTTTCTGTCTACAGTGACAAACCTTTAGGACACAAACGAAAAAAATGGCAGTTGTGAAGATTCTATTAATCAGAACAATGAGGTCAGTTTTGACTCAAGTGGTAATGAAGATCAAGATATTTGCCACGTACCATGTGATAAAGAATTTTTTATCAACGAAAATGTATGTAGAAAAATAGTATTGGATCGCTTAAATCCATTCCTTGATTTTTTTGAAATCGGAGAAATGAAATCAATAGATATTAAAATACCTGCTTTAATATAAAAAAATCGATTCATTGTCAAATAATTTGAAAAGTTTACTTGTTAGAAAATATAGTTGTGTAGGGAGTAATTGAGATGAATTTATACAAAAAAGTGTATTTTATTAAGACCTGAAAGTATCGTATGAAAAAGCAACTACTAATTAAAAAAAATACTTATATTAACTGCGATTCCACTGTCTACAAGTGTCTGTGAAATAGAAATAGAAATTAATTGTTTGTTTCATTTTGCATAAACAGCTAAAAAACTTCATGAAGAGGAAGGAATGTTATCGTATCTACTTTCAAGAACCAGAATATCTATAATAAGTGAAGAAATAAAAAGTGCTGTTGTCTCATTTTATTTACAAGATGATATAAGTCTGCCATGCTCATGCAAACAATACAAAAATAGTGAGGAAGGATAATGAAAAGAAAGTTAAAATTCGATGGCGTTTACTTATGTTCAATTTGAAAGAAGTCTACACCATGTTTGAAAAAAACTGTGCTAAAATTGGAATCAAGTTTCGCTTGGGGTTTACATATTTTTATACATTGCGACCTAATCAGTGAATTTTAGTTAATGAATCTAAAGGTGTTCACAATATTTGCATTTGTATTCACCACCGAAATTTAAAAAATTACTAGTAGAAGGCTGTAAAATGCCAATGAAGAATTTCAAGATCAAATATGATGAAGAGTTACCTCAAACAGTAAAATATATTTTATTTTATTTAATTAAAATTAAAGTTTTTTTAATAAATGCTCATAATGTCTTGGATTGGCAAGTGTTTTAAATATGTTCCAGAATTATTTTTTAAAAATGCTATAGATTTCATTCATTGCAAGCAATGGGAAACTAAACCAAAAGTGTGATCTTATAAAGCATATATACAAAAATAAAGACTATTTTAACTCTCTGGAGGTACAGTTTGAATATAAATTATTAGAACATGACTTTATTGCCAAAAGTCAAAATGATTGTATAAAAACTCGTCATAACTTAAATGAATCTGAAATAATAGTCATAGGAGATTTCACTCAGAATTATACGACTGGCGAATTTAGCAAATGGCAAAAATGTCTTTCATCCATTTGCAATTTGTATAAAAGGCCAAAAAAAAAACTGAAGAAAAGAATTTCGTCGTAATTTCGGAAAGTACGAAACATGACGTAAATACTGTGATATTTCATCGCCAAAAATTAATGAATTACATAAAAAATAGATACGAGAACAAGGTTAAAAAAGTGATTTATGTATTTGATGGAGCTGCAAGTCATTATAAGAATAAATTAAATTTGTTAACTCTTGCTTCTTATTATGAGACATATGGAATTGAAGCTGAATGGAACTTTTTCGCAAGTTATCATGGAAACAGCGCATGTGATGAACTTGGCATAAAAGTGGAAAGATTAGCCCGGAACGCTAGTTTGCGAAATTCAGACGTAAGTATTTCTTCAGCTGAGGAATTATATCAATGGGCACAAAAAGCTTTATCTGGTATAAAATTTTCTTACTGTACCACCGCAGAACACATAAAAATTGAGCAACATTTATCATGATTATTAAAGCAGTATTGTGTGGCACCTTAATTTATCACGCATTCATTCCTCTGAATAAAACCATTCTATTTTATAGATACAGGATTAAAAGAATACAAGATAAATGTACTTAAATACTTCAGGCTAATTTCTTTTAACTTTTAAAAAGTGTTATTTATTTAACTTCTATATTAAATTTTTACAATATGAAGGCGCCTATAGGATATAGTAATATAATTTTAATGATTGTAACTTTATGAAATATTATACATATATGGTTAAATAATTGACTATTTTAATTTCATTTTCCTAATATCTATTAAATAATGTAACATGTTATCAAATTATTTAAATATTAATTAACTTTTTATTTCATTAATATTTTAGCGTCAAACTTGGCCCAAATGATTACCTCCATATAGGCATTCGATTTGCCAAATATAAAAAAATCGAAGACTTTGCTCCGATTCGCCCTAAAACTAATTTATTTTCCGTCACACACAGTATCAATCTTTACACACACTTATTAAAATCCTAACACATAAAGAGTACAATTACAAATAATAAAATTAATTATAATAAATAATAGTACAAAAAAATATAATAAATAATAATCTAAATAAAAATCATTTTTAAATACATAATACATACAATCACAGTAACATACTAGCCATTTCATAGCATTGCCGCAAATTTTCTTACTGTACCACCGGGTAACACCAAAGAAAAATATTAACATCTGACTTCTACGTACGTAACTTTTCAATCAAAATTAGAAAGCCATTTTACTCTACCAATAAGATCATGAGAACATATAAAGGACTGATTACGAGCCGACCTTTTAAATATACCAAACGACGAATAATGGCGTAATGCGTAAGAAAGAGAGTTTCATAAGAATTCGCACGTAACCAGGCCAAGTATTTTTAGAAAAAAATATGTGACAATCCCTTTGTAGCCCAAAGACGTATCTATAATATACACTATTTAGTTTCTGCAGTCTTATATTTTATTGCCAATAAAGAATAATTAGTCAATATGAGACCTCCACGTTAATTTGTAATCAAGTATGACAATGAAGCTGATAACCTCTTCACTAAATAAAACAACTTTTCCCGATCGATCCTCAATATCAGGCAAACCTATTTGCTTAGCAATATTAACACTTTTACTTAAGCCAAATAGGATTGATGAAGTCATACTAGCATTGGATCTCTCTCTTATTCAGATACCATTTGCGCCATTCAAGACATTTTCAATTTCTCTCCAACCATCTCCCTTCGAGAAGATATAAATAGATTTGCAAATTACAGCCATAAACAAAACCATAAAGGACCCAAAATTGATCTCCATGAGGGATCCATATTGGTGAACCCATAATGGATCACCAGCAGGGTCCACTGTATGAAATTTGAAGTAAATTAACTTATTAATCGATTGGTACGTGGTTTATCCGTGGAATTTTAGCATTGAATAATTTAGATTTTTATTTTCTCACGTTTGAAAACAGACGATGTGAAATAGACACAGATGACAGTGGTTTGTATCTGTTATAAATGTTTTATTTTTACTAACTATGTATTTGGCTGTTGCAAATGTAACATTATCGAGCTTCCCGTATCTTGGGCGAATAAATGGCATACGTCACCATCGAAAAATTTACAATTAGCCAATTAAGTTATTGAATTATAATGATTAATTCATATGTTTTTCATTTATATTCCAGAATGTGGTGGACTATAACCGGTACATTTGGCAACATTTTGCCTATAGACTGGACTAAATCATATGCCCGAAAAATGCATGTTCCAACATTGAATTTGAATGAATCTATTAAATCATCTAATGGGTATGTAGAACGATAAATTATATTAATACTATTAATTAAATTCTAATTAATTCTATTAAGGACAGAAATCCCTTCACAATTTTCAAAAAATCGATTTTTTATTACATATTTCGAAAGTATAATATTCAAAGAATATACTAACCAAAGGAAAATCCGAAATATTGAATATTAGCGGAGTTATCGCATATAGTATGGAGAGAAGGGACAGCATGGGTCAGGTAACGAGTTGGGTGCTCGGATCGTTAGAGACGGAATAACCTTTGCTTTAAAATACTTCCTTATTTACTTTGTTTGGCTAGACAAATGTATCGGGGAATTTTATGAAACACCATGCCACTCCTTTTTCTGTGAAGGACATTATTTATATATCTATATTGCGTGAAACGGCAGGTATGCAAAATGAAATGTTACGCGAGTAACAGATTCAGTTTTGTTTGAAATATTGTCGTGAACGGTTGAGTTTTCCAATATAAAATGTTGAACTATACAAAAGGAACCCGAGGCAATACAGCTCGGACATGTCTAAGTAAAAAAAAGATTTCAAGGAAATCAATTCACTGATGCGAGGGCCAAGTACTAGTGATGACATAAGTGTGTAACATCTGGAAGATATTAAAAAACTAATTAAATTAAGAGCGCTTCCCAACTCAGAGTTTTCCGTGCCCTCTTTGAGGCGAGCCCTTTTCTGATTAGGAAACGTATTTTTCAGACGGATTAAAAAAGTTGAAGAATCACTAGGTCATGTGTATCGAACTAAACGGAGACTATATTGAAAAATAAATCGCCACTTTTCACAAAATTTTCGTTTTCCTTTTGTAGACTAAGTACTTATCGGACAACCCTCGTACATACTTACAATATGATATGCAGAAAAATTATTAATCTGTTGGTGAACAATCTTGCTTATGATAGATTTGCGATAATTATTATCATGAAACTTATGATGGTATGATTTATTTCTTGAATTACAAAGTTCGTGTCATGTTGCATCATAATTAATTCTGAAATTGGCTCAGTTTCGAATAATGGCATAATATTTCGAGCATTTTTCATACTCGCGAGTGGAACTTCGTCATCAGATCGAACACCAATAGACTAAATTAACTTACCAATAATGTATCTAACTGCCATCAGATACTTGATGGATATAATTTATTACGTTTGTAAATTGACTAGAGTACGAGTTCAATCGATTTAAATATTAAAATTGAATACCGACACGCATTTTTATTAATTAAACTATGATAAAAGGTAATAATATAGTTGTTTTATTTGTTTTGTAATTATTTACTGATTTTACATATGAGTAATAGTGAAAGTAATAATGACGAAAACAATTTATCAATTCAATGCTGATAGCTAAAAAAATTACATTTCACGATGAATAAACTGCTGGTTCCAGCAATATGCCTTCTGCGTATATATGTGTACATTATAATGATATCTTTATACATTATAGAAATATAGTGTTATATATATTATGAATAACAATAACGGAAATATGTTTTTTTATAAACTTAAAATATTTCATTACTTTACTGTATATTTGTTTCTTTCAATTACCATCAACATGGATTTCACATCAGCCAGGCATCCGTGCGGACTACTTTTGTTAATAATTACCTTGATTACACTGATATGGCTACTCTGAATACATTTATTTATGAAACCTTTCTATAGATTTACTTAACAGTTAACAAGATAATATTAGAAAATATTTATCTTTAATAAAAACATATGATAAAATTTGCTTTATCAGCCTTTAATTTATTTGTCCGTTATGTTCAATATCCTTTTATAAAAAAAGAGACAGGGATGTCTCGCAGATAGTGGCTCGAACATACCGCCATATAAAAATCAACTAAATTGCCAAATAATGTACCAAAATACAACATTTTGGAAAATTAATAGATTAACTCTAAAATTAAATTTAATTCTAAATTATGGCAATTTTATTTTATTCAAAGGTTATCTTATATTACGCAATCATTATTTTCATCAACTTAATCTTTACTAAAAGATTTTGACGAATTGTTAGAGAATAGAAGATTTCTCTGCATACTATTCCAGTAATGCACACTCGGAAAAATATTTCTTCTTGAAATAAAAACTGAAGAGGGAAATAGTAATACATAATTAATAATTCACTATTTTTCATTGTGGTAATCAAATTATTTGTTAAATTACTCCGTGTTACACAGCACTATTCTTGAATTATAATTTCTTCTGTGTTTATGTTATTCTTGTGATTTTGTAATAATTTTATTTTTATTGTTACTAAATTAAAAATTATATCCTGTTAATATTGTAATTTCATTATTCAAGTTAAACCCGAAAAAGATTGTCCAAGTGTAATTTAAACGTCGCAATACCATAAAAATTGATTATTAAGATCTCATTGTAAACTTATTTAACTATTTGACCAAAAAATAAGATTAGATAATTATTACTATAAAATAAATTGTTTTTTTTTAATTACAAAGGAAATGATTAAAATAGGAAAATTCAAACGACAATGAACTCGTAAACTAAATTAAAATCTCCGTGTATGAGTTTTGCAAGAAAATCTGTACCCTCAACAATTTGTTTAACGGTCATTAGAATGCTTTTCGCAAATGGCACTCTGCAGAGTCGGCCTTTTTAGAACTATTGGAAATTGAAAAGTTGCGGTGTAGGAACGAAAGGTTACCATTTTGTTTCTCTTCAATTTCCCAAAAGATTAAGATACTATACCCTATGATATATTAGTTAGAAAGTTTAGATGTGTAATGTGAGTGACAAGATACTTCAGTGGTTTATTCATTTCTTGATTGACAGATTTCTATTGTCTAATAGCTATGTATTGTAACACAGGCTTGCACGATAATATTGAGTCTCTCTTTTAAGTAATCTTCATGAATGATCTTCGTACGTTTCTCATATTCGACAAGCACACGATAGACCCTGATAATATATTAATTTATGTTCCTTGTTCGTCCCATGGTCTTAAGAGTGGCATCAATTAAGGCTTAATGGAATACTTGGGCTGTTACCGATTGATCTGACAAAACCTGTTTAAACTTAATACCAAGGTCGAATTTTGGATACAGAACATTACATATCTATAGTAAGTCTGATATCTCTCCCAAAAATTTTAGTTGATAAGTCAACTTTACCTTACTCTAGTATTGCAAAGCGTCTAAGATGTTTCTACATAATCTCCTTTTAGGAGGATATACTTTTTGCACCGTTCTGGTTATCATATAAACTCTAAAAAAATTATTTATTCAACTTTTTAAAATAAGCTTCTGTCTCGGCGATGATCCTCTTGTTTGAATTGAAATGTTTTATCGCGAATCACTTTTCCATATTGAAGAAAATTAAAAAGTCGCAGAAAGCCAAGTCATGCAGATACAGTGGATTTGGATGCAACACCTCAATCGTGCAATTTGATCACGATGATTTCCTATGATTGAGCTGGTACGCTGTCGTAATGAAACAGCACTTTTTCTTTACTAAATAGAGCCGTATCTCTTTCAAT
The DNA here is from genome assembly GCA_030064505.1 of Chouioia cunea. Classification (NCBI taxonomy): domain Eukaryota; kingdom Metazoa; phylum Arthropoda; class Insecta; order Hymenoptera; family Eulophidae; genus Chouioia; species Chouioia cunea. Next base: position 1,452,523 of record JAOPFQ010000006.1, on the reverse strand, counting down.
TTCTCATCCGATCGTTTCAATAAAAAATTGCGATAATTCTCCGTGATTGTGCCTCTCGTCTCCAGAGAGTGCATTGGTATTATTCCCTTCAAATTAAAAAAAAAACTGTAAGTATAACTATATTAGTAGTATAACTATATTAGTCAATGAGATTCTCTTGGCATTCTTCAAAACAGATTCGCCTAGAGGAATCTCATGTTTTGATTGATGGTTGATTGCTGATGTATAATAATGGATTCAGATTTTATAAACGGTGACTACACAATGGACAAATTCTTGTGGATTTCGCTTAAAAAATGTCAAACTCTATTTCGATGTCGACAGTCGTATCCGTTTATTGTTCATCAAAAGATATTGCGACGCCTATTGGATCGACAGTTCTTTCATTCATAACTTATCACGCAAAATATTGGATGTTGTTCTATACGATACGCCTATGGCATCTGCTACTTCGTGCCCTTTCATGCAGCGATCAGCAAGAATCATATTACGTACCATTTCAACGATTTTCTCAGTAACCCCTCATCTATTGGGCGGCCTAGGATTTTTCATTGAAAAGAGATATTCCTTAAATCAATATCTCATGGTTATCATAGGTGGTAAAGAGTCACAATGGACAGAATTCAACTTTTTCTTTCCTGCTTTTATTTCCGTACACATTTTACCGTTTGAAAATAAAAAGCGAATTACAAGTTGATGTATTTTTTCCAATTATATCGTAAAATACCATACACATGTAGTATACGTGGCTGTTAAATTATAACTCATTTATGAATCACTTACAACATTTTGTACTACGTATTTATGAAAAATAGCAGTGGATAATCGTAAAGTCTACTGTGAAGATTTTAGTGTAGGTAGGTTGGTTGGTTAAAAGTAAATCCTTGACAAATACAATTAAAAGATACTTTATTAATAGTTTTAAATAAATGTATAAAAGCTGGGAAGACGGACGAAACTTGTTTTTTCCTTCGATTATTAGGAAAAACTCTGTTTTAATGTCTGTATGTCTGCGTATCTTTGTGGATTTCTCTATTACGCACGTGTCATAGTCTGAGTGTACACAGTTATCATTTCGGTATGTCTGGTGAGAGTGTACGGTAACTACAAGTGTAGTACGCAGACGCCACGTTACTATTTTTAGCATCACCATCTTTATACATAGGTACTTATTGATCCACTCTTATACATCTCTCGCTACGTTCTTTGACGTTCTACCATAACTAATTATCACATAGTTTGAGAGAGAATCTAATAGAAAGATTTGTCTTATTACTCATTACTATATACAACAGATCGACCGAAAACCCAATATTAATTCCCGAGATTCCTTCATTTTTCCTATTCTCATATAAAGGCTAGACCTGATCAATAAGTTAAGTATAACTAAATTCTCAGTCTATACATAAAAAGAATTTAAGACGGCTTCTTATTTTTACATTTATACTTGAATTTCAACATTTTTGATGCAGCGTTTCTATAGAAAATTTCCTAGGTGTATTTCAAAATTACCAAAGGTATGTTGTCCTTTTACATTTTTATATACACATAAATCTTAAACAGTCAAAATACACCAGTTATCTTTATAATAATTTTCGTAAAATTATATTATAACGAAAATTATTTTTTTTTACTAAAAATTTTAATCAATTATATTAATTACTATATCCTTTCTGTTAAGGTTATTTCATTTTATATAATTGGTGTTTTAGCTATAAAAATTTGGAATGAAGTAAATGTTAATACATCAACAGCAACTCCAGAATCTAAGTACTATTTATCAAATTTATAGTGATTGGCAAAATGTTCTTTTTCTTTAGTTCTCACACTCTGAGTCAGGGTTATGTCTATCACATTTTTCTCAGGCTTTACGAGACGCCAAAATCAATCATTTTTCTTTATTCAGTTCTAACACAGTGCCAGTTGATACTGGTTGTCAGGCTTTCTCCCATTTTTCTATTCTCGGGAAAACAAGGGTTCTAGGCTATTAGACTGTTGAAAACTATCAATGAATTCTATTCATTCTCAGTTGTATACGCTTCTTATATTTTATTAAATATGACTTTTACTTCAAACATTCTACCATTTAAATTATTTGTATAAATATATTTCATATAAACACATGTGATTGTGTCAAGAAATATATATACAAGATGGAAAACAAAGATGCAATCGTCTGTTAATTTTTGTAGTAAGTAAAGTTTTGTAAACTTTAACAATGTTTCATTTGTAAATTTTTTCGTTTTTTCAAATGGCCTACTCAGTTTTTTGACTTAATTCTAAAAATAATTAAAAATTTATGGAAGTGTTAAACATGATCGTGGGAAAACCAAGTATGTTTTTGTGCAAAATCCTGAAAAATTTATATTTTTCTAATCCTTATTTTGAACTTTTTATTAAATTAATTTCTTTTTCTTAAAAAGTTATTAAAAACATTTTTAAAATATTTTAGTTTCATATTTCTGAATAATATTATGTATAACAGAATGAAAACGCATATCATTTTAATTATGAAAGGTTGAGGAGAACAAATATGGTCTTATAGTAATGGGAGAAATCTTTTTGATAGAATTTACTGAAATGATTGTACTTTTTTCGAATGGAACAGTTTATAAGATTGTGTCATAATTTTAATAGACTGGATCGGTGAAAAACGTCCTATTCCTGGTTGACCATTGTCAAGTGTACAATCAAGATAAAACATTAGATGTTATGCTATCATTTATAGGAAATTCACATTAGAGTAGACGTGCAGTGGGTAACTGGCATGAAGTTGGTTGTAAATTTGTACTTAAAGTATTAAAAATGAACAAATTTCATCCCTATATGGTTATTTCTGATCAGACGTTGAATGAAGATTATTCCTATCGTCGTTTTGAATGTTGTGAGTTCACAATGTAGAAATAGTTCATAATTCTCTATTTTTAAGTAATGCAGTTTTTTTAGACAAGACAACATTTCAGTTAAATGGAAATGGGTGATTCATGACTATTTCAATGGCTCTAGAGACGTTGGTCAATTGATATTTTAAAAACTTTGCATACTTATTACATAGGAGGAGCTAATCATTTATCCAAATTTTTATGTTAAAATATTAATTAGAACAAAAACGAAAAATATCAATGACATTTTTAAATTTAATTCATATCTCAAAAACTAGTAAAAATGTGGGGGTCTATTTTTGGTTAAATACGTAAAAAATCCTGTACTATAAAAATATGCAATAAAAAACAATATATTTTTTTTCCAAAAGTTATTAACATGTTTTTTAAACAATTACAAATATCTCAAATCCGTTTTTTTTTAATTCTGGCACCGACGCATTTTTTTAGGGATTTCTCATTAAAAATCATTAATGAAATTTAACTGCCTACCATAAAGGTACGTATGTCACGGTGCCCATACATGTAATAACTTCTATTCCAGACTGGCGGAAGGCTTTATGGATTATGTTATTTACTTCAGACCATTCTAAATTTTCTACGTGATCACTTTTGAATAAATAGATCTCATTTTGCCCTAGTCTAATTAACAGGGTTCGCAGAATTGTCTAAACGTTAAAAATCCTTTCTGACACAATCGCTTTAATTTTTACTACATTTCCATCAGCCGCATATTCGGACTGGTCATCGTCATCATAATAGTCGGATTGTTTCGGCGGTGAACTTATTTCATCGTGACATATATTAATGTTTTCTGTTGCAGGCGTCGAAGCTCGAGCTTCACCCTCTAGTTCATCCGAATCAAGATCACTTTCATAATAATCGATTTTCTTTTTGTTCCGAGATGATTGTCTAGTTCGACTTTCTCGTTTTTCTAAATTTGACGTAGGTTCTACGCTCTCTTCAGTGATAGGAGGCGGGTTTTTAAGTCTTTCTGGCCTGCCTCTCGGTTGTTTTATTTGTTGTTCTGTGTGATTGGTACTAGGCGATTTTATGTGTTCGTTTAATTATTGTTGTCTTCGCGTCACTACATTTATTGCGATTTCTTGATCGCGGTTTTCAAGGTTGCGGTTTAAGTATGCATCAATATTTTTGATTCTCCTCGAGAGCCGTGCCACCATGTGCTTCGTTCTGATTACTCCTGAATCGATAGTAGGGCTTTACAACGATTGAAAAAATCAATTCCAATTATTCCCTCGCAATTTATAGGGAAATCGTCAGACACTACTAACAGGCGTAAAGGAGTTGCAAAGATTTCTATCACTGTACACCCTAATACTTGGTGTATTTGTTCCATTATGTCTTGTATAACTGTCGGGTGGGTTATCTTTTGAATATTTTCACTTTGAACGAAGCGTCTCTTGATAATGCTTACTTCTGCACTTGTATTTATGGTGAACTGCGTGTATCCTTTATAAATTGGACTGTAAACATCCAATAAAGGTGCATCCTCTTCGTTATTAGGTAAATATAAGCTCCTTATTTTGTAAGTATTATCATAGTCCATATTCGTTCATTTTAGGGAGATTCTTATGCAATCGGTTATTAATTACAGCTTATTAAAATCTATTTTACATATTCCTTCATGTAAGAATTTACATCCTACAATTCCTTCGAAAGGTAAATCACAATCATCTTTAATGATAAGGAAATCAGTTAATTGTCCCGAGACGGGTATTTCTATACTGTGACTAATCCGTATTTTTTCCAAGAATAGGGTTCGAAGAACGACGTCTTTATGGAACCCTGTTATGGGGCCTGATGGTATGGGGGTCCTCTTGATAACGTTAACGGGGGAAGTTTTGTTTATAAGGAATTCTATCGGTGTATTCGTTACAGCATTCCTTATGGATAAGGTGATGTTATTTACTTGTGTTGTTGAGGAATCATATACATCTACCTTTGCATTAACTTCCATGGTGTTTCTTGATAATGCGTCGGCCGTTGTATTCGTTGTTCCTTTTGTATACACTATCTTGTATTTGAATTGAGATAACCAGAATCGCCATTTTTTAATTTTTATGTTGAGATCCGCTTTATGAAATCACACTAAAGGTTGATGGTCGGCGATGACAGTAATTGGTCGATCGTATACATAAGATTTAAATAGTTTAACGCTTTTAACGCTTAACCTTACCACGCTTACCACTAATGCTTCTTTCTCGTAAACTTCATAGTTTAACTTGGGTCCGCGCAGTACTCGCGAGAAATAGGCAATAGGGCGATCCAAACCAATCAGACCTTGTGAGAGAGTTTCGACAATAGCAACACCAGATGCATCTGTGCGGATGTTATATCCTTCTGATAAGTTCGGGAATTGTAATAATGGGACGTTACAAAGCATTTCTTTTAATTTTTTGAAAGCTTTCTTGGCATTATAATTCCATTCGAACTTACTGTCTTTCTGTAGGAGCTTGGTTAATGGCTTCCCTATTTTTGCGAATTTCTTGATAAACCGTCGATAATAACCGGTCAAACCTAGGAATTGTCGGACTCCTTTTACATTTTTAAGACGAGGAAATTTCTGTATAGCTTCTATCTTTTGCGGATCTACTTCTAGACCTTCTTCGCTAATAACGTAGCCCAAGTATGTTACATTCCGCATGAGAAACTTACATTTATTTACCTGCAGCTTTAGTCCGGCTTTCCTTAATCGTTCTACTAATAGTTTGAATTTGCGATCGTGTTCCTCAATGATGTTCGCGTAAATTACAATGTCATCTAAGTAAATGAATAAATTTTGTCCTTGCAGTCCTCTTAATAGGGTGTCCATTAACTGTTGGAATATAGCAGGTGCATTTTTCAATTCGAAGGACATTCGTACAAATTCATAATGCCCAAAAGGGGTACTGAAACCTGTTTTGTGCGCGTCTCCAGGATGCATTTTTATCTGTTAGAATCCCATAGCTAAATCTAAAATGGTATAGTACCACCGACTTGATAAAAAATATGTGTGATATTCGGGATGGGGTAGGAATCGTCCATTGTTTTTTCGTTCAGATTCCTCAAATCGAGTACCGTTCTACCATTTTTATCTGTAGCTTTGGGGACAATTCATATATGCGTGTTGTAAGAGGAATTAGATTCCTTTATAATTCTTGCTTTTAGTAATTCGTCAACATGGTAGTTTAGTTTTTCTTTCATGGCATGGGGGAACTGATATTGTCTACAGTTGACAGGCTTTTCGTCCACTGTGTGGATTTCATGCATTACTAAATCTGTTCCTGGTAATTTGGTCCCAGGCAGGTGAAAGATATCTTTTATTTCATTGACTAATTTCTTGGTAGATTCCTTTTCCTTTTCATTCGTGTGACTTAAGTCTAAAACATCCTACTTTTGTTTCCGAGTTTTCTTTTTCATTTTCTAGAGTTAGGTCAGTTATATTGCAACCACCGTTATCAAAGTCTATGATATCAAGGTTTTTGAATATTTCACCTTGCATTATCGAGAATGTATGACGCCCAGCAAGGCTTAATATTCCATTATTATCACAAGCTGCGTTTGAAGCCTTAGAGAGTTTGATAGCGTTGTGTGATATCTTATCGAGTTTTGACTGTTGATCGCTTTTCATCACTAGCGGCATTATCTCATTATTCATTCTGACGGAATTATTTAAAAAATTGATAATTGCTTTTGCTTCTTCAACAAACAGGACTCCTAGAATATGTTCGTGAGTTATTCCAAAAACATCTTTTACTACATGAAATAAAGTATGAATGCCGTGTAGCGATATTGTTACAACTCCTATTGTTTTTTTATAAATTATTTCTAATCCCTTTTAGGTTTATTATACAAGATTCATCGATACTTTTTTCTTTTGGTAACAGGCTTTGTTTTATGCTGTTGCATTCAGATCCACTGTCAATTAGGAAATGTCCTTTTATTCCTGTTAAAGTGTCTTTGATTTTTATTTGTGGCATCACTTTGGACGTAGTCTCTTTGTTTGCGTTATAAATCGAATAAAGTCCTGTGTTCACGAGATTATCTATTTCTTTAAAGTTAAATGTGTGTTGATTTATGATTAAGTTCTTTGTTCTAAAATCCATTATAGGTTTATTCATAAAAAAATAATTAGTTCCTAACAGCTGCATACGGGATAGGAAAAGAATCTGGAAATAATAGGTATTCTGTGGATTTCTCTAGTATTTTTATAGTGATCGATTCAATTGTGGGAAATACTTCTAATCTTATCCCTATTGGATGATGCAGGTCGGTTTTGTTCACTAGTTTTAGGTGATGTGTAATTACACAAATCTTCAAAATGTTCTTTTTGGACCCGCTATCTAATATTGATTTTTTTATTTTCTAATAGGTTCGCACAAATTACAGGGGCTCTTGTTGCATAGCCTAATCCGGAATTTAAGGAACCTGGTGAAGTAATAACTCGTCGACCTCCTTGTCGCTGAGCGCTTTTGTCATATTTGTTCTCTTTGTCGCGCTCGGTTGGGAGGACTTCTGGCCGTTTCACAGATTTTTGTTCGCCGAGGCTTTTCGTGCGTAACAGTCTGCTATCACGTGGGCACGTTTTTTACAATAGAAACACTCAGCTTTTAATTTATTAAAGTTTTTCGTTCGGCATTCTTTCACTGAATATCCATTTTTGTTACAAAGTTGGCAATTGGTTCCAGTAATTGCATTCACTCGTACGCGACTACGACAATTATCTGCTAGGTGTCCCATTTTATTACACACGTTGCATTTCTGAAGCATGCGGCATTCGCGGACGGAATTTCCTTAGCAATTACAAATTTGACATGCTACTATCTTTTTATTCAATTTGAAGTAGCAGTCAGCTTCCTTATGCCCTAACTTCTTACAGTAGGTACATTGCTTCTTTGCTCTTAAAATTATATTGCAGCTAAATGCTTCGTGACCTTCCTCGTTACAAATTCGACAGGTGTGTATACTCTTTTTGGGAATCTGTGTTTTTAATTTCAATAAGTTTTGGTGTAGTTCAAGATTCTTTTCTGCCAGGATTGCATGTTTCACTGCATCTTTAGGCATTAAATCACGCGGTAGCCTTGGTTTTATGCTGTCTTTCAGGCCTCTCCTAAAAAAATAGGACGTTTTCGTCTATTTTTTCTTGTTTTCTAGGCAGGTTAACTTTTTTTCTTTTCTCTTTGCTTCTACTATTTTTCTGGACAGGTATCTCAGCCGATTAAAAAATTCTAAAACTTTCTCGTTGTTGCCTTGGCACTCATTACCCAGTTTTCCTAATAAGTTTATTGGCCGTTTGTGCAGGGGCGAAAATATCGGCTAAGTGGCTAAGGAAATCTTCTACTGTTGTAAAAGTAATTCCTATCATTGCTCTCTGTGCCTCGTTTTGAAGCCTGATTTTCATTAGTTTTACTAGGCTTTCCTCGCAAACTTTAGGGAGCATACTCCGGGCTTCTGTGTAACCTTCGATGAATGGTATCCATTTGTTTGTATTACCGTTAAATACAGGTACGACCTTGAGCGCATCTTTTAAATTTATTAGCCGACCAGAGGTCAGCACGGGCTCTACTGAAGCGTCGTTTGGGGCGTTGGCTTCCATATCGGTATTTAGTTTCTTTTTAGGTATAGTCTTCTTTATTGCCCCTTAACTTGTTTGCGGTGTGGGATCTATATTAATCTGTAAAGGCCTTGATGAATTTGCAGTTTCTTCCTGTGAAGGTTTTGCTTCGTCTTCAGAGTCCGAATGCCTTAGTAGGCTTTTTGACATAAAGGACTCTTGAATTGCGTCCCACGATTGTCCTTTTAGGTTTCCTTTACTATGAGTAAAGTGTTCGTTTTTATATTCTCTTTTACTCGTTAAAAGGGTTATTTATCTTTTTAATTTATTTGTTTTCCTCTCTTGAGTTTTTCCCTTTTTCGGTATAAGAGTTAACTCTGCAAATAAAAAAATGTTTTGTAAAACTTCTTTTATTGTTTGTCACGAGCTAAGCTTTTCTGGAATCTCTGGTTATGGCTTTCAAAGACCTCCGCGATTCTTGAAAATTCTCTGTTTATTCTGATAATATTTTCCTCCAATACATAACACAGCGATTCTTCCAGGAGTACGTTCGGAATGATACTTGGTATCATTTGTATATATTTTCTCTTTTTTTCCAATTTTCTTTTCCCCTTTTGGTAGTTTTCTTCTGAGTCTTGTTTATTATTTCTAGGCTCCTTTGCAGCTGTATATACTTATCGCGATCGGCTGGATTTTTACTCCATAGTAATCGATTGCTGATACTATCTGTTTTGGCTTTCTTAGGTATTTTATAGGAAGTGCTGAATTTTTTTATGCAGCTACTACAACAACTTGGGTTATTGCCATGCGAGCATAAGCAGTCACTTAATTTCTCTCATTTTTCCTCAATTGTCTCCGATTTTGTATAATCTGTTTGTGCCAATTCCGGTTGTCTTAATCCTTGATTATGTTCCGATATTTTTTCAGGGAATGAAAACTATTGTATTGCAGTATTTTTTTCGCGTTTATGTTCTTCTCTCTGTAGCTTCTTGCAGCATTCGTATACTTCCTGAGGTAACGCGCCTGGTAGCTTGCTATATAATTTAATCCTGGCTTTTCGTTGCCGTTTATTTAGTCTTTTTCGGGGCCTTATCGTTGTATATTCTGGCTTCATAGGTCTGTATTTTCTTCCTCTGCGTATTTGTATTTTTATGTATTTATATATCTTTTCTAAAACCTGAATAATTTTGTCCCTATAAGGAAATTCTGTTTTGCGCAACTTTTTATTATCCCTCCAGGGCCTCAAAAATTTTTATGTAACGTCGGATCTATTGTTAATCAAAACAATTTTATTCGTCGTGCGCACGTTTTATGCCTAGGACTTTCGTCCTACTCTGGGGTATAATCGTGGGATAGCAAGGGATGTGTGCTTGTTGCGTTAAAGAGGGTTTTTCCTCCGATTTTTCGGAATTGCTAATTCTGAATGGATGCCTTTTGTCACTGATTCCTTGGCAGCGACGGCATTCACCTCTCCTTCACTGACTATTAGCAGAAAAGGGGTTAGATCTACTAGGTTAGCAAGGAATGACTCCAAAGGGCAGCCTGAGTAACCAGGAATTTGAAAGAGTGAGTGGAAATGTCACAAACTAACACGAAGTCTGTAGATAAAATGTATATATTGAATATTTATTTTTATTTATTTACAGTAACACTGGTTTGGCTCCTAGCTTCAGCTTCCTTGGGTACACTTCCTCGAGTGACTAACCCTGAACGCTAGCAAGTGAGGCCTTTTATAGGTTAACTCCCACTTGGCGTTCTAGAGGCTGTTCTAACAATTATCTGGGACCTAATTGGCCTTGGGCCCCTCTCGAATAGCCACAACTTGGAAAAACACGCCATCAAGTTGTGAAAATTCGAGGGGAGTCTGTAGATGGGTACGTCCCTCAGGAAATGTGCCCTCACACTCGCTTTTCCTCGTAGAGCCATTACAAAAAGTCTTTAACTATTAACTTTTAAGTGACTTTTCGTTTCTAGATAAATCCATAAAAAGTTACCGAGAACATTGAAACAGCAAAAAAAGGAACATCTAGCCAAAAGTTAACTACCATTTCTTTTTCTACTCCCGTGTTTTATGGGTTTTCCTGGAATGCTGTTTCGCCTTGCATTTCCAAAATGACTTTTCAGCCTAATGTTCGAGATTTTACAGAAATAACGAAACTATATCTCGTACATCAGGCCACTTCATCATTTTGGAACAGAAAGGTTTTCCGGCTGTGACATGCACGCGTGGCGTCCCATAGAACAAGGACGTAAAAAAAAGGGTCTCGCATTCTGGCCGACAGCGTACGCATATGAGATTTTTCTCTTTTAAGATTCCTATCCCAACGTTACAGTGAGATTTAACTAACTATTCTGTGAAACCGTTTGCTTCTCGCTTTTCAAAAAATTACAGTGGTTCCTTCTTGGAAGTCAGTGTTAGTTATCCTTAACATTGTTAGATTAATCACTATCCGGCATGTTACGAAGCGTAGTTATTGTTACTTCCTATAGGTTTGTAATAAAATAACTACGATGGATCGTAGGATAACCTGCAACATATATATACACAAGCAGTGTAGACATATCTTGGTCTAAAATATGAAAATCTTAGGCCAAGAAGAGTGCACCAAAAAAGTGCGTCTTTGCTCTGATGTTACAATATTTCCAATTTTTACGTTACTTACCTTCTCTTTTCTTTCATTTAATAATTCTTCTATATGGTTGTTTTATATTGTATATCTTTATAATATCTCAGCTTTTATTACTATGTAGTCGTCTTTGTCATAAATTTATATTGCCCCTCCCTAGCAACTCCCATTTCACATCAATCAAGTTGCTTATAAATATTTATGTTCCAATCAATTCGAGTTATATATCGGTAATGCAAATGTATGGAGTCGCCTAATATTAAGCAGATCTCTTTCTCTCTGCATCGCTTGAAATATGACGTATTATTTTTCTAGCTAATTTGTTGAACCCATCTCATTACTAGTGAATCGTCAAGTTGCCCATTATTGAGAGATCTCTACCGAGTTTTTGTTACTAAATTGGTACTACGTAAATATTAAAAATTCGCTTGTTGGAATTAATGACGGTACACATTGTCGTGGGAAATTCATACCCTTATAAAATATTACATCTGAAACTATGTTTCTGGAAAGTATGTAATTTCTATTCAAAATTATTAAAGAATTCATGAAAGAATATGGAGTTACTAATATATGTCGACTCAACTTTATTTTATTTCCCTTAATCTACATTAATAACTTCCTTTTCCCTTTTTATGGTATCCGAAAACTCATACAAAATACTTTATATATAACAATTATAGCTTGATTCTGTTGTACTTCAAAATTTGATTATATAATCAATTTTATTTTCTTATTGTAGAATTGGGATGGAAGATCTAAGCAGCGAAGATGAAGCTGTAGCAACAGATTTAGATATGCATGCTTTAATCTTATCAAGCCGAAATGATAATTACAACATGGAAGAACCAGTTAAAACCGCTGATGAAGTATTGAGAGAAATTGATGATATAATGCAAGAGAGTCCACATGATGAATCCTCACTTCATTCAGAATGTCTTTTAGAAATGAATGAAGCACTCGAAAGAAGTAAGGAGGTTCTGGCATCGCCACTTCATCAAAAAAGTATGCAATATACCATACCAATTGTAACACATAAACCATATAATTACTTTCTTTTATAGGTAATATAATGCTAGTGAGAATGTTTTCGGTACGTTAATGATATTATTGTCTTGAATTTATTAAGATAAATCATTGGATAAAAATTAGTCTAACTTTTCGTATAATCGGTTCTTTATGCACACTCGGAAAATAAACGATAGATCATTAATTGTTATAAATCAAAATTTATAAAATAATTTTGACATTTTTAAATTCATAAAAAGGTTCTTATCACCAATTCTACTTAATATTCTTCGTATTTTATTCCAGCATACAATTTTTTAAATTATTGAGAATTTGCTGATAATTTTGATATCAGAAAAACACATCAAAAAAATGATAAACATACTTTATTTCTATCAGAATATATATAATTTAAAATATATTTTAAATGTCCCTTGTCATATAATCTTATCAGAAAATCAACAAATTGTTGTAAATGAGTTTAATTTATGAGGGTAGTTTGACAAGTCCGTGACTTTTTGAATTTTCCTTGCACTACATTCAAATACAACCCTAGATAAATTAGGTGATTTTTAAAACTATATTAAAGAATTTTTGTTCGGATCAGCTCAATGAAGAACTGCAATATTTCTCCGAAATCAGACCTCTCTTCTCCAGTAAGTATGTCAAGATTATTCCCTTGAAATTCCAAAAATCGTAGTCATAACCATTCCGACTGATAAAATTATATTGTCCTTCTTCAAAGCAGATTCGACTAGGAAAATTCGATGTTTTGATTTTCGTTTGGTCTCTAATGTATAGTAATTGATTCAGATTTAATCAACGGTAACTAGGAAATGGAAAAGTTCTACGGATTTCGTTTAAAAAAAGTACAAACCCTGCTTCAATGTCGGCAGCTATATCGGTTTGTTGTCCATCGAAACAAATTGTGGTACTAATCAGGCCGTCAGCTTCCTTATTCCTAACTTATCACGTAAAATGTTGATTATTATTCTATACATTACATGTATGGCATCTGCTACTTCATGCACTTTCGTGCGGCGATTAGCCGCCAGTGAAAGTCGATGGCATTCCTAGTGATCAAACCTGAATCATTAGCCTTCTGAGGAAAAGTAGTGCCATTAGAAGGGAGGACAAATTTTGGCTGCCAGAGAAGTAAGAGTAATACTTATTCCGTGTGGTTGACTAGGAAAGATTCAAATAATTTATATCTATTCGTAGACTATAAAACAATGTTTCCCCATTAAGCCAGTAATTAGCGCGAAAATAATCTCAAAATAGACGTGACAGGTAGAAGTAAAAAATAAATGGAATTAGATCTATAATATGGTTAATACTAAGTACCTACGATGCTCCGATGAAACTTCGAGCAAAATTATTTATAATCAAAAAAAGAAAAAACGCAAAAAAATCCCAAATTTTTATTCAAACTTGGCTTATAAAGAGTTTTACGTAAAAAAATTAGTAAAAGCTCATTTAAAGAAGTATTTGAATTAGACCGCTCTTTATTTTTGTCATTGATGCGAAAACCCCAAAAATTCAATTGTATGATATTTTGGAACTGCTAGAACATATTTCAAATCTTACTAAATATCAATATGTTATTGATGATGGATATTTGTTATAAACAGTTATTTGTTTGCATGATGAAATATTCGACACTTTTTTATGCTATTACGTTGATTATAGAAAACTTCATTAGTCAATAATCCTAAACAGGTTTCTACTCCTATGCAAAATACAGAAGATAAACATATACGAAGGGAAAATCTGGTTTCGAAATAATTTTCAATTTTTTAATAGTAATATCTGTAAACTAAAAATAGTTTTCTCGAGTGATCGAAATACAAACCTATCTAATCATTACGTAATAAATTACACGAAGCCAGACTTAAAATTGTACATAAGATGCAGATTATTTGCTAATAAAGACTGCAATGAAAATTATAATTACTGATCAACCTATAATTTATTATACCATACATTATTTTAGCTCAAAATATGGAGGTTTTAGTTACTTATCTCAATATTTGCAAATATCACAAATCAATGTCTATTTTATCGAACTGAGTCTACGTTATGTGGACGAAAAAATCAACGACTGAGGTTCTTTTCTATATCTAAGGATCAAACATTTAATAGTTTTTATTTCCACGTATAAGTGATGTGACTGTACTTTTTCAGCCTTCTTCTATAAAAATAAAATAAAAACTATCAAGTTATTATTAAATAATCCCACATGTGCTATACAAGCGACTACATTTTTACTAAAAATGTTTATCGAAAAGAAGTAGACGAAGCTAAAAAAAATTAAGGGTTTTTTATGACACAATACCTCATTTTTATTCACGAAAATGTATGATGTATCACATCATTCCGATATCACAATCTTTCCGATATTTATACCAAAATCGGATACAAATTGCAATCCTTTCTGGGTTTCTAAATTCAAATATGAATCAATAATCTTTATTATTTCCCAAATCTTATATGTTCCAAGGATTTATTTAAAACACTGTTCTTTGCATAGAAAATACATATCTTTTCCGACTTCATATTATTTAACCTTATTGATACGTATTCTATATGATATCATATAAATGTTCCAAAAGAACTATAACTTTTACAATCACTTTCCTTTATTTGCCTATAACTCCAGACTCCCTTAAGGCTCCAATGAATAAAATCATGTTATTAATATCGGCAGATATCGGACGATCCAGTAATATATACGCCATCATAGCTAGCTTCTTGAGATTTCTGATAGTTGTTAAATATGACACTCTCAAATAGTATTCCACTGTCGACGAATTCTGCTGACACATCTGTTACTTCTCTGCAGTATGTTGTTAGACCTGAATGCGTCACTTATGATTATATAAAAACGATCTAGTCTTTTTCTCAGATTACTGTAACTCATGCACTCTAATGAGAATGAAATAATCGTAGACTTCCTATTCTTCATAATCCAAACAAATAACTATAATTAATGTAATCAATTAATTTATTAATTCAAATTCATCTAAATACACAAGTGGATGTTGTCTTCCGAAGGAAGAAAGAGGACAGTCTTTATTGGCTCCTGATCTATCCCTCCAGCATAGTGTGAAGGTCTTTCTGTAACTGTCGGGCATACATTTTACCCATATACAATTCAAAATATCGAAGTTTTCACACTGAAAATGTCAAATTATCGATTTTTTTTTGCATGCGGTAATATTGGATAAAAGGAAGTGATTCATACGTTCGAGTCACCGATGTGTTTTACTTTTTTTCCATATCGTTAATCTATTTACAGTACCAACTTATATAATATTCTATTAAATCTGTACTTTATAGCTTTGAGTATTCAAATAGTTAGGCTCTTTAATTCCTCAACAATTTTACTTTTCTATTATTTTTTCACAAAAGCGTATAGATAATATCACTTTTTAAGTATTTTCCATTGATCACAATACATCCATTATCTAAGATCAAATACTTTTCTGCTTAACACATCTTGACACAATAAACCGTAAATATGATATAATACTCCTTGTCAAATATCCTTCGGCCATTCTTTATACATCGACTTTCTGATATACTTATATTTTCATAAGTTCTCTTTTCTCTCTTATGATATCAGCAATTCATTAATCATAACTTGCCCACTTATACTACCACCATTTATAATATGTATTCACTAATGTATAGGATTCACTAATCCTAATCTATCACCCTTACTCAAATGACACCAACTACGCAATATAAATAACTCGTATTAGTTTTCTGATTTATGGTGAACTGAATTTTATAATATTTAGAGAATGAACTATTTCAGGTGTTTAGTATTGTACATTCTTCTTAATTTTAATGTATGATTTTTAAGTAAGGATGTTTATAAACATAAATTTCTTATCAAGGTTTAATTTTCATTATAGGATTAGAACAATATTCATTGAAACAGTTATCAGAACTATTAAGCGAAATGGACTCCTTAATATCAGCTTTAAGTGAGACTTTAATAAGTGAGCTGGCTTTGAGGGACGAACTTGAATATGAAAAAGAATTAAAAAATCAATTTATATCATTGCTACTCGCAGTTCAAAATCGACGGAGGCAACACCACGTTGCAAAGAAACGTAATCAACCACAATCTGGAAGTAGTCCATTACCACAACAAAAGTTAGTCCAAGAATCCAAGGTATTATTATTTCATATATTTGATATTATAATAAATAAGTTAATCCAATTACTTTTTATCGTTATTGTAACAATAGAAAATTAGCGAAAGCGAAGTGATGTTCAATATTTTATAATATTTGTAAATTCGGTTTCGGTAACAATACGTTCTGACTGCACGAATCGAAGCGGAATACACACGGATTTAAAAATATTTTTTTTAATAATGAACTAATGAAATAATTACTATACGAGGCTATTTCCAGAACTACCCAACCTGATGTATGGTGATCGTTATTTGAAAAAGAAAGACTGATATGTTTTTAATGAATCCATAAAATAGAAAAATTTAATCACCGTTATGCCATAAAATACTTTTATTTGAAAGGTTTTAATCGAATTAATATCAAAATGGATCTAAATTCTAATATCTGTTCTAGCCGTTGTTGTTTATCTTTGTTTAATTGTCTACGACAAAACTATTATTGAATATAGAAATCAATTTCATAATTTATAATAGCCATAATTTGTTATGTAAACTCGCTATTATCGAAAGGACAATCTAAATAGCGCTACAAATAGTTTACAATTTCAATATTGTTAAAGCGTATAGTTTTAAGCTACTTACATTCTACTAAGTAGCTTGAAGTTATACACTTTAACAATAAGGAAAAGGGTCCGTCTCTAAAGGGACCCGGAAAAACTAAGAGTAAGGAGGCGCGA
This sequence comes from Chouioia cunea, assembly GCA_030064505.1. NCBI lineage: Eukaryota > Metazoa > Arthropoda > Insecta > Hymenoptera > Eulophidae > Chouioia > Chouioia cunea. Next base: position 1,435,568 of record JAOPFQ010000006.1, on the reverse strand, counting down.
CTGATAAGTTAACACGGATAAGTTGGCACGGATGTAACAGAAATACAGTTCGAATCCAGCTTTTAAAATAAAACTTAAACTACTTAATCGAAGTAAGAGAGATCGCCTAAAGAACTAATATAATAAAAAGTGTAATAAAAATAATCTAACTTCAAACTCTATTCTTTAATTCTATTTTCTCCTATTGCTTATAGAAAAAAACTTAAAAAGTCCATCGAGGGTTGACTAGGTGCTTGTGAAATCAAGGACTGTCTACCCTTAAATATTACTTTTAATTCTAATCCTAGATAAGGTCTCTGGCATACACCTTTTTATAGAGTTGTATGAGAGCGTGATAAAAATACATGGAAAATGAAATTTAATATTTAACCAATTGATTTTCCATTTAAGATATTTGCCTTTCTAAAATTGATGTAAAGTACTAAAAATGTAAGTTTTATTAATATTAATTCCATGTATTTAGAAAATTCACTTGACTTTAAATAACCTTTAAAGTTCACCACAAAGTCAAAATGATTAAGAGTTATGGCCCTGAAGTCTATTAAGACATTTATTGTTATTTAAACAATACAAATATAGAAAATAGTCTCCATTGTTCGAAACGAGTTTACTCTGAACAATTTTTTTGTATGCCATAAACTTTCAGAGATGTCGGACCAAATCAATTAGAATAGCCCCTCTTATATACGAGGTCTGGCTAATAAATAACGAGACTGCTTATAAAAAGAGTTTCATTTTAAAAATCAATTTATTCCTCTTCCCTTGCCACACACCGTTCCATTCGTTTTTTCAATTGGTCAAATTAATGCCGGAATTTTCCTTTTGTAAGAGCATTTAGGAGCTCCACCGATTATCGCATCATCTCTTCCATCTACACAAACCGGGTTCCTTTTAAGGCAGACTTGATCTTCGGAAACAGTAAAAAATCGCAGAGTGATAAATCAGGAGAGTACGGCCCATGTTCAAGCAGTGGAGTGCTTTTAGCGGCTAAATACCGCCTCATAGACAGCGCGTTATGAGGTAGGTGCATTGTCCTGGTGCGAGATCCACGACTTGTTTCTCCACAACTCCAGTCATTTTTTACGAACTCCCTCTCGCAGTATTATCAAAACTTTCAAATAGAGAATTTGGTTTACAGTTTCACCCTCTGGAACCTATTCAGTTATTACAATGCCGTTGATGTTGAAAATTTGATTTTCGTTCTTTAATTTAACGAGAAATTTAATATTGATTCATTGCTCGTATTTTTCATCACATATTGTTATCGATACCATAAAAACACAAGTTCATTTCTAACCTCTATAGAAAATATAATGCTATAGCGACAAAAATGTGTTTTCGTACTGGAATAGTGGACGCTTCCAGTTATCCAACGCTGCATTCGTTCCCCCTGCCCTTCTGGGATGCCTGCTACGCGCTCAGTCTCGTTATTCGATAGCTAGACTACGTATTGTAAATAAGTTCACAGATAACTATAAAATTGACCAACCAAATTTATTATCATAGAAGATAAGCTATCAAAGAAAATTTAAAACGCCGTAATTTATTTTCTTCATAGAAAATAGATTTGCAATCTATTCTATACTAACACAATCATTCTTTATCACACTATGTAAAAATATTGAGCTTTCAATTATTAGTTTGTGACGAGATCTACAGCCTTTGTCCAGAGTCCGTCGGCCATGTTATCGGCGCGTAGGCGCTAACGAACAGAGATGGGGCAATGCCCTCTTAGGATTTTGCGTAAGATAGAGAGAGAGAGAGAGAGAGATATTATAGAGGGAAACATACTACGATATTTTGAATATTGGCAGTCCAAATTAGTTAAAACCGTATTTTAACCGAGTTACGAGAAGAAATTCTGATTTTGAATTTTATTAAAAGAATCTTGTTTAAAAACCTTCCGTTGTTAGTTTTGAAACATAAAGGTTATTTGCATAATATAATTTTTAATAAAGTTACTAACATCATTCCATATTCCAACATTTTTTACGACTAGCTATGAATAAAATCAATAGTAATCGAAATATGCTATATTATTGTTTTAACGTAAATAATGGGAGCATACGCCGAAAATCCTACCTAAACAATAACATAGAATTTTCTATTTTGTTAAAATCTTACAACGTATAAGTAGTATGGACTTTTTAAAGTGGTAACATTTTTTTCTATTTTGTGTGTGATAGCTCATAGCAACGATGGTTCTCATGAAAGTTCATAACATTAACTATATAATATTTCTAATACCATACCCTATATGATTATCAATTATGTAAGTTGCATAATTTCGATAAATTAAATGTGGAACTTAATTCTTTTCAGTATCTGACAACAGTAATTCCGTATCATACAGATAATGGTATTTTAGATAATCAATCTTTACAAGTTTTAATCAAAAGTAAGTATAAATAGCAGTACTTTTCCTACATCGTAAATTAAGACAATGTAATTATGGATTCATTAATATCTTTATTGTATTTGTTAAATAATAGCATTAATTTGACAATTCGTTCTAACACATCAGATTGCACTCCTCAGTAAGCATGTAATGCGTGATATATAATGTTATTTTTGAAACATCGATGTTTCTCAATAATTACGAACGCTCCATTTCATAAGTTTCTGTATACTCACCATCTACGAGGTTGCAAGGGTGATTCCAGTTCTCGACGTCGAGAACCGAAATCTTTCGCGTCTGAAATATTTTGTTTATCAACAAGACGATGTTTATCAACTGCTGATAAATTTCATTCATACTATCTTCACGTATAAGATTATTCTATGAAATATAGCAGTTATATTAAATTTAGTTTATATATATATCTCGCTCAAAATAGCGAGTAATTGGAATAAAATAATAACAATAATAAAACGAAAAAAACGTTTAATTCAATATCTTTAATATATCAGATGAATTTTGTATTCTATTAGTGCTTTATATACTATGAAGATATTAATTTCATGATTTTTTGATGGCTTTTAAGCAAGTGTAAAGTAAAGGTATTTTAGGAAGGAAAACTGGGGAAAATTAAGCCTTTATAATTTCTTAAACCTCCGGATAACTTATTATTATTGTCTCTTTCATAATATACGCTCTTTAAGTAAATTTTATAATCATTGTTCTACAGAGCTCAAAACCGAAAACTGTATTTTCGGTTTATTTAGTATATTATCTTCCTTAGTCGTATATGGCCGTGCTATTCAAACCAACTTTTTCTAAACCAAATCCAACCATTTCTATAAAATAGAATCTTTTAATCGGACCTGGTTCTTTGTTGGAATTAATAAGAAAAAACTTATCACACGTATTCCCATATGTAATTAACATTTAATTATTATATTAATACTTTTTCTTTTAATACTAAAGCGGAGGGGAGTACATTGAAGGGAAGCATTTAATTGTAGAATAATCTTTAAAATAAAACTCTTTTACATAAGTAGTCTCGTTATTTAACAGCCAGACCTCGTATTACAAGACATGACAATTACTTAATTAAAAGATGGTATTCTATAAAACCAAATAAAAAAAACAACATTAAAGTTATATATTAAGATGACTGTTCATTGTAAGAGTCGTGCCTCCGACAGAGCTCGCGAACCCGGAGGACGTATGTGGTTGATGAAGAATTCTGATAGAAATAATGATTTCGGTAAAGTTGTGCCACAAACTCGTTCTCTGCATCAGCGTAATACCTACGAAAATTACCAAATAACTGTGCTGTCAAGATGACCCAAAAGTGCATCAGTAAATGTTGTCATTAGAGATGTTGTAGAAATAAGTTTGTATAATAATACAAGTTAACTGAATTTAAGAATTAGAAATTAATTTTTTTTTACTAAAATCTTTTTAAAATTAATTACGAATGACACTTCAAATGATTGAAAACATGAAAATAATACGTGTAATCGTTTATTCCAAAAATTTGTTTAAATTAGAACCATTTCAAAACGTGTCTGAGTTAGTACTTGACTATTACAAGAAAAACAAACGACGCCATTTCAATGAAAAATGCATGGGCTTTTTATTATTAAATTATTGTTATATTTTGATCTAAGTTGAATTTACTGTGTAAAGAGAATGGAAACAAACACGGACTTATGACAGATTTGGTTTTCCGATGAAAGCATTTTCACCAAGAAAAGAACCGTAAATAATTAAAATTGTGGAAATTAGTATCAAAAGGAACACAACGGACCATAAATATGCGAAGTAGGCTATCAAGATTGATGGCATATACTTGTATGGTACGGAGTAGTAGGAGATTCATTGACAAGGGTTCTCTTTCGGTGACAATCTGACAAGAAGAAGATAAAAAATTTTTTTAGGAGAATACTTTCCAATAATGTTGGATAATGTACCAATAGCAAGAGACTAAATATGGTGGCAACAACGCAGCGTCGTGGCTATACCATTATAGGTTACTCGATATACGTGGCTATAACATCATAAGGTTACCAATTGTTTGCATGCATTTTTTGGTAATCGATGTAAAGGTAATCGTGGATTGGGAAAATGTCAACCACGATAGCCGGAAATTACCAGGCTGAATAAGCTCCTTTGGAATACATTGAAGAATAGATGCTACGTAATCGTAGCAACTACAAATGATAATGTGATACAAAGAATTAGAAGCGATAAAGGAACAACACTAGAGGAGAACTTGTGAATACCAGCTTAAATCTAATCATAAAATTATCGATGTTTATTAGAGATAGATGGCCGACACATAGAGTCTTTCTTTTAGTATTTTTTCAACTTTTATGATTTTTTATTATAATTTTTGAAATTTTAAATATTGTACTATCCTAAAATTGTACTCTATGTATATATATAACTTTTGAAAATGTACAAAGTTGCATGAATTCTTTTTCACTGGCGTATGTTCTATCTTTTAATGTTAACAAGTATCTGCCATTCAAAACTACGATATATAATAGAATATTGTTCACAAATACGAATTAGCACAATTTTATTTTATTTAAAATATTTTCATTGTAAATTTTTTTCAGGAACTTGTACATACTATAAAAAATATTCTGTAGAATATCTATAAAAACTTACTTATTTCGCAATCATTTTTATAGTTTTATGAAAACGGTTCGCATTTCATTAGTTCTATTATTTTTATATGAATATAAATATGTCGCTTGTTTGTTTCCATCTGCACTTCCAGTTTAGAGAACTAGTGCTACAGTTATCGGCGATTTCCTCATCGTTCTTTAATTCTCAACTCGAGGGCTGATATTCAATTTATAACTCCTTTCTTTCTACAGCAATTTTTAAGCAGAAAAGGTCATTCTTTAGATGGTTAGAAAGTTATATACTCTCTATATAGAGATTAACTGCATTTATAAAGCTTGTACAGTTTTGTTGAGTTATGCGCACAAATTAGATATCAAGAGAATATTCATATGGTGAATGTAATTAAATCTTAATGGTAGTAAGTTTGATGATCGAACGAATGATGTATAAATCAATTTTGAGGCAACTGAGCATTCAGTCATAATTCTTTGTTACTACCGTTGAGATATACGCGTAGAAGCGCTGCAATAATTAAAAATTTTAAATTAGTTGTGGTTAGTGACGATAATGAGTTCAAATAGCAGCTTCTCTCGTTTAATTATTGAGCTTATGCAAACACGAGGGTATACCATAATATCGATTATTATGTGTCCCGTTCATCGTTACTAACCTCTTTGGGTCGCCCTCTACTGCAGAGTATGTTGAATGGGTGATATTAGAAAGAACAAAAAATTGTTAGGTGCATTAAAAAAAAAAGGTATATATATATATATTCATATAACAGTATGATATTAAACATATATATTTAGAGTATCGTCCTTGTATATATGATTTAACATTTTTTATAACATTTTAATTATGGTATGAATTTGAATGGTTCTTTGTTCTCTAAATCATTGATATTATAGTAAACAATTTCGATATCAAGTTCCTCTATATATAAAGTAATCTAATCATTCTTTTAAATCATTTTTTAATGTTGACCAAGACGTAATTTTAAAAAATTAACAGCAAACGTAAGTAATGCGATTTTAATAAATTTTTTCTTTTAACTTTTACCTTTTTCTTTACATTTATGAAATTAGCTTTATTAATAGCGTTACCACTTACATCAGTCAGTGGTGATCGATTTTCTAATTATATTTTCTATAAGCAATAAAAGAAAATAGAATAAAAGAATGGAATTTCTTGATTAGATAGTTTTTAAGTTTAAATTTAAGAGTTGAATTCGAACTATACTTACTATTTCGTGTGTATCAACTAATAACCTCGGAAAATTCACTAAAATTTTCGGGCAAGCGGAGGGGAGGGAGATATAATGTGCGCTTATCGGCACAGTTAGAATTTAGCTGTTGGTGCGACAAGTGTTTTAGAATTTTGATTTTCCATGATGATAGTATCAGAGTGAAGTTTTCTTTTTGATTTCTTTTGGATTCCTATACCTTATGAGCTGGTGAGTGACTTATTGCTCCCTCATCCTTTGTGCACGGATTTACTATTTCTTTTTTTTTTTTTTTCAATTGGAGGAAACCAAGCATGGGAGGATCGAAAAAAGAGAAAAATTTCCCTTAAGAAATATTTCATGTTGTATAGTTTTATGAAATTGTTAATCAAAGTTACCTAATTAATTAGTTAGTCCAATAGTTGTAATAAATGAGTCAGATATATATCGAGAGAGAGATGCTTAATTGTTACATTTGATGTCTTCAAATTATAGGCTTTTTTAACAATATTGATGTCACAACAGGTTTTTTAATATTGTTTAGGCGTGGTTGTCTATTTTATGTTTGTAAATTTTATAAAGCAAATTATGACTATTATAAATTAGGAACTAGTCTATACATGGTATCAATTAAACAATAAACAACGGCGGCTATAACAACCGACATTGTTATTTGAATTTTTGTATACAGATGACCTGCGGATGTCTTACATTAATTTGAGTTCCGTGATCTATCGATGTTATCAATTGTGCCAAGTTTGACGCTAAAATATTAATTAAATAAAAAGTTAGAAACAATTTTAAAAAATAATTTTTTTTTTAACTGTTATAAATCGAAAACTATTTATCGGATCTAGATAATTTTTCTTAAATACCCGGAAATTATTGTATTTTGAGAATATGGCTAATTCCAGACTAATACGGTCAGCCAAACAGGGGTAGGTAACCGATTTTTATGAAACTTGGTATAAATATTGCTTATATAGTAGTGAACTTTTGTACAAATTTTTAGATCATTATTACTGCCGGATCAAAAGTTATAAACAATATAAAAATTTTATTAAAAATTTTTCAAAAATGTATATCTCTGTAACCGTAAGAGTTAAAAAAACGAACTTTTTTAAAATACATATAAAAATATAAACTTTTAAATTAATAAATCAAAAGTCATGTTAACAATTTTTCGAAAAATTATTAATTTTTGTTTTAAACAAATGACGATATCTCAAAAAGTGTTATTTTTATTTTCGAAATTTTTTTTTATTGAATTCCTTGACTATTTATCTAGAAAAATAAACAATAAAATTCATAGAGCGGATTTTAGTAATGGTTCAGGGAATAATTATAAACATCGTCCTCAGCTCAGCTGGAAGATCGGACCAATAAAAGCGTCTGATTCCCCCGCAACTTTTCCAGGTAGTTAAGTTCTATATGTTAGTAAATTTATTCGCTAATATTTCTTTATTTAAATAGTTATAAGTAGGACTAACATTTTTGACAATTATAATTAACGTAAGTATGCTTCACTTAAGAAAATTAGTACTAGTAATGTTATTGCTATATATTAAATTATGTTATTGAGTTCAAAAATGTTTATTTTCTTTGATTATTTTTTCTAATACTTTAGTTTGTTAAGTAGTATTTTAAAATTATATATATATATATTGATCTTAGTTGTACTTCAAAAATCACATAAATAAGGAATGAATCTTTTTGCTCAACGAACGTCAAAGTGAACGGACCTTAACGAACGTTAAAGTGAATAGACCTCAACGAAAGTCAAAGTGAAATTTCTTATTGTACAATTGATTTTGTAAAATTGAAGTAAATTACTTCAATTCAGTTTGATAAAAATTATATAATCATGCCAATACTAGAGTGTTCCAATCCATTCAAAGTGCGCAAACATCGTCGAGAATATTTACTTCATGTTCCCACAGAAAATAAGGATAAGTGGTTTCCTTTAGTAAAATAAAACGATCGATTATGTGCAAAATGTTTGAAATACTGCTATATCAAAGATCCATATGAAGTTTTTGTCTACAGTGTCAAACGTTTAGAACCTACAAATGAAAAAAATGGTAGTTGTGAAGATTCTATTAATCAGAACAATGAGGTCAGTTTTGGCTCAAGTGCTAATGAAGATCAAGATATCTGCCACGTACAATGTGATGAAGAATTTTTTATCAACGAAAATGAATGTAGAAAAAAGATATTGGATAGCTTAAATCCATTGCTTGATTTTTTGAAATTGGAGAAATGAATTCAATAGATATTAAAATACCTGATTTAATAGAAAAAAATCTATTAATTATCAAATAATTTGAAAAGCTTACTAGTGATGAAATGTAGCAGCGTAAACAGTAATTGAGATAAATTTATAGAAAAAAGTGAATTTTAAAAACCTGAAAGCATCGTATGAAAAAGTAACTACTCATTCAGGAAAAATACCCATATTAACTGCGATTCCAGTGTCTATAAGTGTCTGTGAAATAGACAAATAAATTGATTGATCGTTTTATTTTATACAAACAACTAAAAAAACTTCATGAACAAGAAGGAATGTTATCATATTCGTTTTCAAGAACCAGATCATCTATAATAAGTGAACAAATAAAAAGTGCTGCTTCTCATTTTATTCGCAAGATTATATAAGCTGACCGTGTCCAGGTGCTAATGATACAAAAATGGTGCGAACAGATAATACATTCGGAAGGCGAGGAGAATTTTCAGTCTATGTCATGTATCTCTATATAAATATATTAAGAAGAAGCATAAAAATATGAGTCCAAAAATTGGCTATGTCAAGCCTCGACAAGTATTCACAGCAGTAGAAGAATGTAAAATATTTTCATATATTCTTAAGTACGCCAAAATATATTATGGATTACTTTCTACGGAAGTAAAGAAACTAGTTTACCAATGTGCTGTGGAACTTGTTCTTCAAAATATTCCCCGTTCTTGGCATCAAAACAAAAGCGCTGGTCCTGGCTGGTTCAGAAATTTCAGGCACAGAAATTCTCAGTTGTGTTTAAGGACTCTGGACGCGACGTTACTGGGCTAAGCAACATCTTTTAATAAGACTAACGTTAATGCTTTCTTTGAAACATATCAACACCTCCAAAAATATGAATTTAGCACTTCTCAAATATGGAATATTGATGAAACCGGAGTCATGACCATTCAAAAACCAAATAAAATAGCTGCACGTGGTCAAAAGCAAGTTGGCGCCATTACATCAGCCGGGAGAGGAACACTTGTAACACTTGCCTGTGCCGTTAACTCTGCGGGTAATTTTATTTCACCGATGTTCATTTTTCTCAGGCTTAAATACTCTGAAATGTTCATATTTGGTGAATTTATAGATTGCATCAGAGCAGGTAATTTTTCAGGATGAATTATAGAAAAAAATGTTTAGTTTTTATAGATTATTTTGTCAAACACGCGAATTCTATCAAGGAAAAACCTGCTATATTATTTCTGGATAATCATAGCTCAGATGTGAATATGCCCCCATAATTTGCAACCTATGGATGTAGGAGTCTATGACCTTTGTAAAAACTACGTAAATAGAGCACAAACAGCATGAATGTATAATAATCCGAAGAAAACAATAACAATATATGACATCCCAGGTATAGTGAAAGAGACATTACCACTTAAATTAGACTCTGCAAATATTATGAGTGGATTTAAAGCTTCTGATATTCGGTTTTTGAATGTTGATATTTTTTAAAACAGTGACTTTCCGTCCTTTTATATCACTTATCGTCCAGATCCTCATGAAAAATAAAAAAAATGTTCTGAATGTAATTGAAAATTTATCATTAAATCTCGAAAATTCGGAACTATTAGATTCTGCTCCTGAGTTAGATATCAGCACCACAGAAATTATAAGTTACATCGAAACTTCAAGTTGCTCTCCAAGTTGCTCTCGTTTACAGAAACAGTTTTCTCCACCGAAGGTTATACCATTACCAAAGGCATCATCAAGGAAATCAAATAGAATTAGCAGAAGCAAAAGGAAATCTGCTGGTTTGACGGATTATCCTGAAAAAGTAGCTTTGAGAACGGAATATGATGGAAATTTGTAAAAAAGCAAAGAAAAGATGATAAAGATAAGGGAAAAGAGAAGTGGAAAGACAATGGTATAAAAGCAGTAAAAAATAAATTAATTGATAAAGAGATTTATTAAAATGCTGTTTATTGTTAAATGTAAAGTAGAAATTAGAGATAATTACGAGACTTAATCTGGAGGTTTTTAGTTAAATTTAAAATTTACTGTGATTTTAAAGTGTTATGATCATGTATAGGCATCTATTTTTCTAACAAAATAAAATAAATAGTTAAAATCTACAATCTTTAATTTATTGTGTTTACAAAGGTATATGATTATATAAAATGTTACAATTAATTATAAATGCATAATTATTACAGAAATACCTAATTAGTTTTCCTTGAAAACACAGAAAATTGTTTCATAATGTGAAAAAATTAATGATTAAAGTTGTCTCATTATCGTTTTTTTATTACTGTTACTATTTACCCCAATGGATGTTACAACAAACCCCAACCACAGGGTAAGTTGTAACAACGACCTTTTTTAATAAAAATGTAATTGTAAAAGAATTTCTTGTAGATTTCTTATGTTTTTAATTTAATTTAATAGAATAATAGTTCGACTTTCAATTAATGTTTTGTTAGTGGTAATTTAACCAATACATTTTAAGATATATTAGTTTTTTTTTAGAATAGTTATAACAAGCCCTTTGTTCCCCTACGTGACCTTAAAAAGTGTAAATTTATTTAGTCATGTATTTCGTAGTGGTAGCTGTTACAGGACTTCAGTAGCTTTGGCTTCCAATAGTAACAACGAAATGTACATCCATGTATTGAATAATCTATATTTAGCGAAAAAGGATGATAGGATATCGTGAATTAAAGAAAAGATTTAGCCCGATATATACTGCCCCAATGAAATGACCTTTCGTTCGTTTTTGTAGATTCGTTGTAGGACACATCTTAAAGTATAAATACATTCTATAACACAATCGATGTATAAAACTTTGAGTTGCTAACTATTACATTACTTTAATACTTTTTATATTTTCTATTACAGTTTCCAAATTATCATAATAAAAGCTATACATTTTGCAGCAAAAACTCGATTCTACCTTACATTTAATTAATTCAGTTACTTAAACACTCAAGATTTTTACACACTCGTGAAGTCAAAACGAAATAAATTATCAAAGTATCAAAATCGTCGTTAAGTTAAATGAAGAATTCGACATTTTTCGTCCTATAAAGATCAATCATCTTCTCATCGAAAACGAGTCATTGTACTATTCTTTGGATAATGAGATAGCTCGAAAGACAGTAAACTGTTTTTAGATAACGCTTTTTTTATCCTTTATGCGAGAGTTTAAGTCAACTAGATGAATCCGTGCAAATGATGTTTTTTCCTTCAAACGTCATAGCAGTGATTCAATCGATGAATCAAAGGGGATTCTTAAAATGAAGCAGATATTCAGAAACAAAATTTGTGAAGATGTTCATCTTAGAAAAAGAAAAAGAAAGCATTGTCAATTTGGCTAAATATCAGTCTGTTAAAAAACTGCTGTTATGTGATTTCAAGCTCCTGGAATCTGATCGACGAACGAGACACACAACGCGTCGAACGAAATATTTCATCTTATTAACCGAAAGTCTCCATCAATGAACCAACTTCTGAATTTACTGAAATCTTTTCTGGATAATGTTCATTGTCATTCACATATGATTGAATCATAGATTAAAAAAGATTATCATAACAATGAATGAAAAGTGTTAGATATTAATAAAACATATGAAAGGATTTTTTTTACTAATATATATTCTTTTGACTTTTGAGCACTTGTTTCAAAACATCTGAAGACTTTTGGATAATTTTGTTCTTGAAGTCAACTGTGAAAGTCATTCAAAAGTCAAAGTGGTTTTTGTTTTAAATAAGAACACCTACTTTGATTCCTGATTTGAAAATCATAAAGAAATTTCATGGTAAAAATAATATCTCTTAATCTGTTAAAATAACTTTTATATGGTCAAAAGTTATAGAATTGACCGGGAATTTTTGTTGTTGCAAACTTTAGACGATTTACAAATGAATTAACGTTTCAATAGGTTCAAAAACAAACATTGACTTAGATTTTAGATCATTAAAGGCCATTTACAGGTGAAGGTAATTTTTTGAAATAAAAATAATTACGTAGAAAGTGAAAATTAATATGTAATCAATTTATTTTTAATTTAAAACATTTGGCCTTCTAAAATTATCGTAAAATTAAAATTTTCTGTTATGTTACATTAATATAAGTGATTATCTATTTTACAATCACATCTTCAAACTACAATGATGATTTTGAAGAAGCTGATGACCATCAGGATATCGCTTCTAATAGCTCCACGCAAAAAGAAGAAGTTACCATTGTAAAAGATTACAATGGTTGTTGGATATTTTTAACGTCTAAATCTTTAAAATAATTTTTAATTTCATTTATATAATTTTTCTTTTCTTTTTATTTTTTTTAATTTCGAATTTCATTAAAATAAAAATTGAATAATAACACAATATCAATTCGAAAATTAAAAGAATATAAAAAATTTACGATGTCAATATTTCAAATATATATGTATAATATCATGCGGTTCTATGAATAAATACATACATTTTTTTTTTCAATGCATTTGGGTGTGATCGTTAGCGATCTTCTGTTCTTTCTTAGAACATCCATTGACTATACTGTAGTGATGTAGGGGGAAGAAAGTGGTACAAGGAGGTCGTAAGTGGCAAACGGGTCCACTACTGGTAACATTTTCCGCGACATGCACGTCATCGTACATACCGATAGTAACATAGTACACGCTGGTAATTAGAACTTAAATTATCAACTATCGGTAAGGTATTAATAGATATTGATAATTAACTGTATCAGGAACCTCATAGCTCTCGTTATTTTATATTATGTTATTATATTATTATATTTCAATTTCATTGCATTAGATCGTAATATGCAATTATATGTTGCAGTTCTCAAAGCTATTAACGATGACAGTCCAGCCGTACCTGCTCTATTAACGGACTACATTTTGAAAGGTATGCTTTTAATATTACTTGAAAACTATTAATATTTTATAGATTACCATAATGTGTCAAATTTTATACAGCGATCCTGAAAAGTAGCGATTAATATCGATGGCATTAATTCAAAGTTCGTTACAGCGTCTTATACATCCATTACCACGCCTATTTAAACTACGTAACCTCTCGATCGCCATCGCAACATTTATGACGCTTGTCATGACATTACTACACTTCTATATGTTCTAAAATCTTTCATATTGTTTAGCTTGTTGCTAAGGTTATGAGAGTAAGAGAATTTGATGGTGGAAATAAGTTTCAACTTAAGTATTAGAGTTCAATTACAGATAATACGATACGAGTGAGTGGAGTGTGGTACAGTACAAACAAAAACACAAATTAGTTAAAAGATGAGTATTTATTGCATATGCTATTCATCCGGCATAAAAACCCCAGACTTGAGTGGGGAAAAAGCCTTCTGAATGCAATGCTTACAGAATAAATGATTATAAAAGACGGTACATTAATCGCAACACCCGAAGCTAGTTAAAACAGTTATAGCGCAACACGGTGAGGTCGATTAGGTCCGCTTAACCTGTACAAATCTAGGTTCTCGTTGGGACAGAATGAGCGGATGGATGAATTAAGTTGCTCGCTTACCAGCTGGACGCACGCAAGATACCACCGATGGGTAGGTGTATGGAGGGCGGTGAGAAGTGTCTCTGTCTCGATAGCGCGAACGTAGCTCAAACCAGGATAGCCCTCGCTAACGCCCCTAGCTGCGGTGTTCCAAAGAGAAAAGGCAGAAGACCCCCCCCCCCCCCCAGAGGACGCTGCGCTTCCTTTGCTAAGGTAGCAGGCACTCCTGTCCTTAGCTCAGCTCCAAGGCGCCGCTGGTCGTAGCGAGCAACGGATATAGTGCACGTCTGCACAAGCGCACACGCAACACACACAAATGCACGCAAGTCGCGATAGAGAAATTAGGAAGCGCGAAAAAGTAGCGGACGCAGTCGCACACAACACCTCACCGTGGCCACGAAAAGACTCTCACGTGAAGATGAACGATCGACAGCAGCAGCCCGCAACGTACTCTCCCTACCCTTTGGACAATCGGTAATGGCCCAATCCGCGACTGCGAAGTGTAGGCAATTTAGGGTCCATCGTGCAACTCGTAATAGCCGTTTATGGGTACACGCGAAGAGCATGCCGGATATGTGGCGAGCACATGTCGGGTCTTCTCCACACGTGCCCCACAGACCCTCAGGATAGCGTTTATATGGGTACTCATTCGAATATGAACGCGTCGGGGCCTGCCGCTTTCACCCTTTTGTTCATCCTCTTTCACAAATCCTTTACGAGCTGAACATGTAATGGGCCATTATTGCCGGACTCCTAATGGCTAGGGTTATAAATCGACACCCTTCTATATAAGGAGCGCGAACACATATATAACGGTTACTTTGTGAAATAGGTAGAGTACAAATCGCTCACGTCACTATATATAAAGGCTCATTTCGTATATAATGTTAATTATTACCGATTTGTACTTTTTTTAGATGTTCACTTTATTCTTCATGCATTAGAGTTTATAATTTTTCACAAGTTTTTCAAGCGTTACTGTGACTAAGGTTACTTCTAACGCAGATAAAAAGCAGAATAATGACTATCATATGCAATACATGTGTTGTACATATTTTCATTAGTTAATGAGTTCGGTGTAACTTGAGCTACTCCTGTATTGTTTCAAAGAAATTTCGGCCGATCACTACGTACGACAGTGGTTGTAAAGATATTATTACTCTTTTAAATAATTTTTATAACACATACTTACAAAACTCCTCCCGTTTCTATTTTTTCCGAAAAGGTGGGACTTAAAGAATCGACCAGTTCATATTGGCTAATGGAAACCATCTTGAGGGTAGATGATTTAATCTGCTGTATATTGCGTTGGACTATTGAAGCTTTTACTGTCCTTGTATGTAAATAAAGATCTTTGTGTTTACTTTTTATTATAGTTAGAAAATGTTGGAAAGCGATGGATATGAAATTCACCATCGTAAATAGACGTACATCGATTAAAGTAGTTTTTTAATGAGGGTATTTAACAAAAAGTCAAGAATTAATAAGATGTAAATAATAATAGCAACAACAATAATCTATTAACGATTTATTTGTCTTTATCGCTTTCACAATATGTTATCATTATTATTGCACATATGTTTCCATGTATTATTTATTTTATACGTGCAAAATGAATAGTATGCTATCTGTAATATTAATATTTATAACATTTTTAATAACAGAGTATCTCGTTTGAGCAGAAAATGCTACTTACAGTACACCGCTATTTTATGACTCATAATTGACACAATTTGCGACTAAAAAAGGAGACCATATTTATATAGTTTATAATATGCCAATATGCCCTTTGCAATGGTGATAACAAAATTTCCGAAAAAATTTAATAACTATAACAAAATCACCTTAAAAGAAAGGATTTTTCCACAATTATCTAATTGAAATTGAGTTTTTAAGGCTTTTTTAGTCTTAAATGAACCTGAAACTTCAGTAATATGTAGAATAAATGAGTGAATTTTATGAATATATGCTTCAGGAATAAAGTTTTTGTTTTAAATACAAAATGTTTGCGAATGCATTTATGAATTTTTGTCTCGAAAACTTTGGACTTTATAGGAAAAATTTTCAAGAATAAAAACTTCTTCAAATTAACTGAAGAATACATGTAAATACTTGAACAATGTTTTGATTTTGAAAAAATGCGGACTTCCTTGAGTGATTTTGTTAACTTTCTTCCTTTGCAAGTTTTTCCCTAAGTTTATAGTTTTCAAGAAAAAAATGTATGAATGAATTCAAAATTTTTTATCATTGGTTTGATAACACGGAGCAGTGACATTCACATGACAGAAACTACATTGCTTATTAAACTTTCAAATATTTATTCCGATATTACTACTTAGTTATGTATTTGAATTGACTCTGACTATGATCCGTGTTAGTCTTGTCAAATGGTCGAATTTCGTCATCCATCCTGCGATTTACACGTTTTTTAAATCAGCTTCTGACCGAGTTATATTCTAAACGGAGATACTGAAAAACAGTTCATGAACATTATTCTGCAGACCATCGCTATCGGTTCGTTTCCCCGAAAACCTACAATTTCTTTTGACTGACTGGTGCCCATCGTAGTAAATTCGAGGTGACAAATTGACAAATCAGTCGACGTGGGAGTATAAACCGTGTTAAGTCCGACTACTAGACTCGTCTGAGAAATTCGTCGTAAATGGAACCTAAAATTTGCCATCATAATACTGATTTATTACGACAAAGAATAATATAAATGAGTCATTGCCTCTGTGATTACAAGAAAAATTATAAATTTGGCGTTAAGAACATAAACACTTCGTTTCAAATTTTATATTACGATATGAAGAACGTGAAAATAAAAATTCAATACATATAGGTTGAGCATTCTTATCTGTCAGATAATTAGATAATTTAATTGTTAATTTTTGTTTATTCTGATGTCAAATAACATTGTTATGTATCATGTACAATCTCAAGTCCAACAAGCATAAATTACATGTTACCTAATAATTTGGTTATAACGTACAATAATATGATTCCCATGTATACACATTGTGCAATTTGTTCAAAAAATATAAATTATATCACTGATATATAACTTTGATGCGTAATTTTATTCAAAATATAAAATCAAATTGAATAAAAATAACCAAACCTATTTTTCTGTTTCAGTACTTTGTCCAACCTAAAAATCAAGTACTAGTACTGCTAGATTCGTGGTCGCAACAATTATATTTTCCGTAAATAATCATCAACTGAAGTTCATATTATTACAACAATAAGATGCCAGAAATAAGCATGCGCACAATCATTTTCATTCGACAAATGTAATGAAAATATTATTAATTAGGATTGACAGAAGTATATATTATTGTTTAATTAATGTGTTCAGCACCCCACCATATTATATCTTAGTCGTATCATCTAGTCTTTATTCAAAGTATTGTTAAATACGCTGTAACTGTCAATATAATAAATTCTTCATTGATGGATGTAAATGAGTTTTGTCAATATTTTCTTTAATTGTACCATGTCTCTATCTTTGCCTCAATTATTTTAAAACAATATATTCAAATATACTATCACACCAATCGAGTATAGATACTAGCTATCGTGGTGAGAACAACATTGGTGTGTTATTAGCATTAGCTTAATAAGAATACTGATATCCATAAGTTCACATAATAAATTCAATTCATTTTATAAGCTAATAATCATAATAAACCAAATAATGTCATATTTTTGGCTACCCATGCTCGGCTCGAACTCATTCAACTTTCTATTTCTGTCTTAGAATCAGACTACTGACATATTGGGCCGATCTTATTTGATAGAATATTCGTTCGTAACTAACAGTTGGTATCAACGAATACTTTTCTTTGTTAGTGGTAAAACCAATGGTAAATACTTTAGAGATTTTCTCATAGTAATCGCATCTATGACTTGACCGGTTTATTATCAATAGAGATTTTTCTTTAAAGTGCATGAAATATGAAAAAAATTCGTAATGTGATGTACTCAATAGTAAGGGAATGATATGTTGAGTTCGTTTGGACACCTTATCGCGTAAAAACTTGAGAATATCAGTAATTCCCGTCTTATATTACGTTTAAGACAAAGCTAATAATAGTTCGGAAGGAATATCATTGGGTGTTAATGGGAAAAGATGACAAGTTACCGTTTGTTAGAGAAACATCCATTTCTTATACGTCTTACGTTGTATAACACTGGGGCGATAACCTAGTAAACCTACAGTCTGAAAAAAGGAAGATATAGAATAATCAACAATCTCAGCCTGTTGTTTTTGTTGATAGAAGTTCGAACATGGGATTATAGCCGTCCTGCTTAGTCGGAAGCCAGAAGAAGAGTGCCTTTTCCAAACCTGCATTTTACAATCTCGTTGTTAATAAAAATTGAGAAGCAACAAAAATTAGGAGAGGGGCAACCACTGATAGTAAGTAGCGTAATGCTAGGTGGTAAAAAACGAGCTCTTTCTCCGTTATGTTGTCAAGCACAGTGAAAGGTCACTTTCTATATACGTCTCAGTCTATGTGTATTGCGTGGTCGACTGTTACAGTGTAATAATTTAAAACATTATAGCACTGAGTGTCATAAAATTTCCACACCTTTTTTCGTAATCATAAATAATTAATAAGTCAGTACGGTATGATGATGGTCTGATTTGTGTCACCGGATTAGTTACAGTGGTAATTTATTACTTTTCGTTGTAACTTTTATATTTTTAAGTACAATTTTCAGTCTTTTCCATTATATCGAAAATGATTACTGAAACTCATTTTTGTAATTTATCGCTCTTAATTCCATTCGGGATACATGAAAGTAGTTATGCTATGTACGTTTTGGCTTAGAACCCCCCATCCCCTTCCCCGGTAGTCCATCACGTCCCATGTATTATTTTATAACTTGTATTGCATAGATCGTTTAATTATCTATCTAACCATATTAATAAATCTTCATTCAAATCTAATTATCATTAGATATCAAGCTTTTCTAGGGAATTTATTTATAACAAACGAATTGGAAATTACCCCAAATTTTTAAAGAATATAATTATAAAACTAACTTTATTTTATTGATAAATTATAATATTGTAAAAATCTGAATTTCCTATGAGAAGTTATTGTAATTTATGGAATTATTGCATAGCCATCCAATTTAATAGAACGAGAGCAGAATAGACTTTCTCGAACATTCCTGCTAAAATGTTCGTATAAATATATCCGTTTTTAACTGCGAAAATCAGGCTATCAGTAGTCGTAGTATAGTCTCTTATTGTGTCTTGAATAAATACTTTTTATCCTAATTCAATTTAGATTTTTTTACTCTGCTACTCTTCTCACTTTCATTGAGAATTCAACTTTTGAGTCCATTCCTTGAAAGCTAAAAGTAACAAATAGTTATCCATTTCTTATAAATCTTTCTAGAGCACAGCTTAAGAGACCGCATAAAGGAAATACAGCGAATTTGTCTACCGATCCCTAAATTACCTACCTTCACCTTTTTACACATTACAAAGCAACAAAGTATTAAATAATCATACGAGATATTTATAAAGTATCGATTTATAATGCCTTATTGCTTTGAAATAGATACAGTTAAAACCTATAAACAAGGAGCCCTAACTCTAAATTCATTATGAGTATGTAATCAACATTGATTTTACATGCTATAAAAAATCAGATGAAATTACAAACAATGAACGAATTAGCTTTTTAAGTTAAAATATCTTGGCGGTTCATAGTCAAAATCAAATTAATTTCGTATGTGCTGCAAGAAATATACAAAAATTGATCACTTGGATTCTAGAAAGGTAAAACAAGCTGAAACAGAAAGGATTGATGCAGTTGAGAGGTTTATATGCGATTGTAACTTATATAAAAATTCTTTTGAATATTTTAATTTAACTATATCAACTAATGAGCATAAAGATTACCGACAATGTATTCTTTACTCGATGTATAATTAATAAAATACATATATTTAACGAAAAAAAGGTTTATTGCAAAATTTTACATTAAATTCATAGATTTTTTAGAATGCAATGATTTTATAGAATAGTTTTGAGTACATGATTCATTATTTGCATTCGTTTCTTAAATAATGCAGGTGATATAGATTTTGCTGACTATTGTTATAACAGATTTTGTTAGGAAAACCTAACAATAATATCACTTTGCTCCTTGATATATCGTTGAAAACGTTCATGACAGAAAACAAATTAGTTTTGGGGCAAGTCGGAGCAAGGTCTTCGATTTTTTTTATATTTTGCACATCGAATGCCTATATGGAGGTAATCATTTGTGCCAAGTTTGACGCCAAAATATTAATTAATTAAAAAGTTATAAACATTTTTTTTAATACTTTTTTGTTCAACTGTTATAAAACTGTTATATCGAAAACTATTTATCGGATCTGGATAATTTTTTTAAATATCAAGAAATTATTGTATTTTGAGAATATATATATATGTCATAATAATATATTTTTTAATAAAAAAATTATAAACAATTAAAATAAATGTTTGCCATTTTTATTAAAAAATGCAACTTTTAATTGAAAAATTGTTGTTACAATCGATTCCTTGGACAATTTTGTTTAAGAATCCGTAATAAAAATATAGTGAATTTTAATGGGGGCTAGGTAATGACCTTCCAAAAAAGCGCTACCTGCGGCGCTCAGCTGGAAGATCGGACGGATAGAAGCGTCCCACTACCCCGAAACTTTTCCAGGTAGTTCAGTTATCTGTATTACTACATTTATTAGCTAAACTTTCTTTATTTAAATAGTGGTACGTAGGACTAACATTTATGACAATAATAAATAACGAAAATAGGCTGTCCTTAAGCAAATTAGTGCGAGCAATAATTATGTTAAGGAGTTTAAAAATGTTTATTTTCTTTGAATGTGTTTTCTAATACTTTAGTTTAAGTAGTATTTTTAAATTTGGTATACTGAAATTAGTTGTGCTCGAAAATCGTATAAATACAGAATCTTTCTGCTCAGTCGGGCTATTTAAAGTTCAATGGTCAAAGTGAACGGACCTCAACGAACGTCATAGTGAAATTTCTTATTGTGTGATAGATTTTGTAAAATTACTTCAATTCAGTTTCAAAGAAAATTATATAATCATGCCATTATCAGAGTGCTCTAATCCATTCAAAGTACGTAAACATGGACGTCGACGAGAATCTTTGCGCCATGTTCCCACAGAAATTCAGGATAAGTGGTTTCCTTTAGTGAAAAAAAACGATCGATTATGTGCAACATGTTTGAGATACTGCTATATGAAAGATCCAAAGGAAGTTTCTGACTACAGTGACACACGTTTAGGACGTACAAATGAAGAAAATAGTAGTAGTGAAGATTCTATTTATCAGAACAATGAGGCTAGTTTCGACTATAGTGCTAATGAAGATCAAGATATCTGCCACGTAAAATGTGATGAAGAATTTTCGATCGACGAAAATGAACGTAGAGAAATAGTATTGGATCCCTTAAATCCATTGCTTGATTTTTTTAAAATCGGAGAAATGAGTTCAATAGATATTGAAATACCTGATTTAATAGAAAACAAAATCGATTCATTGTCAAATAGTTTGAAAAGTTTCCTTGTGAGGAAATATCGCTGTGTAGACAGTAATCGAGATGGATTTATACAAAAAAGTGTATTTTATAAAGACCTGAAAGCAGCGTATGAAAAAGCAACTAGTAATTCAGAAAAGTTACATATATTAACTGCGATACCAATGTCTACAAGTGTCTGTGAAATAGATAGAGAAATTAATTGTTCGTTTTATTTTGCACAAACCGCTAAAAAACTTCGTGAACAGGAAGGAATGTTATCCTATCCACTTTCCAGAGCCAAAACATCTATAATAAGTGACGAAATAAAAAGTGCTGCTGTCTCATTTTATTTATAAGATGATATAAGCCGGCCGTGTCCAGGAGCTAACGATACCAAAATAGTGAGGAAGGATAATGAAAAGAAAGTTAAAATTCAAAGGCGTTTACTTATGTTTAATGTAAAAGAAGTGTACACCATGTTTGAAAAACACTGTGCTGAAATTGGACTCAAGTTTCGCCTGGGGTTTACATATTTTTGTACATTGCGACCTGATCAGTGTATTTTAGTGAATGAATGTAAAGGTGTTCATAATGTTTGTATTTGTATTCACCACCAAAATCCAAAACTATTAGTGGAAGGCTGTAAAATGACAATGAAGAATTTGAAGATCAAATATGATGAAGAGTTACCTCAAACAGCAAAAGATATTTTAATTATAATGACATGTGAAAGACCTGGTGAAGATTGTTTTTTTAATAAATGCTCGAAATGTCCTGGATTGGCCTTTATTTAAATATGTTCGAGAATTATTTCAAAAGAAATGCTATAGATTTCATTCATTGTAAACAATGGGAAACTGTAAACCAAAAGTGTGATCTTGTAAAGCACACATACAATATTAAAGACTAACTTAAAAGTCAAAATGATTATATAAAACCTTGTCGGCATAATTTGAATGAATCTGAAATAATGGTCATAGGAGATTTCGCTCAGAATTATACGACTGTATATAAAGACCAGGTCCAAGCAAATCATTGGAACGGCAAACAGGTAACTATTCATCCATTTGCAATGTATATAAAAGGGAAGGAAAAAACTGAAGAAGACAGCTTCGTCGTAATTTCCGAAAGTACGAAACATGATGTGAATGCTATGATATTGTTTCGCCAAAAATTAATTGATTATATAAAAAATCGATACGAGAACAAGGTTAAAAAAGTGATTTATGTATCTGATGGAGCTACAAGTCAATATAAGAGTAAATAAAATTTTTTAACTCTTGTTTCTCATTATGAGACATATGGAATTGAAGCTGAATGGTACTTTTTCGTAAGTTGTCATGGAAAAAGCGCATGTGACGGACTTGGCAGAACAGTGAAAAGATTAGCCCGGAACGCCAGTTTGCGAAATTCAGACGTAAGCATTAATTCAGCTGAAGAATTATATCAATGGGCACAAAAAGCTATACCTGATATAACTTTTGCTTACTGTACCATCGCAGAACACATAGAAATTGAAGAAAATTTATCAAAATTATTAATAACAGCATTACGTGTCGATGGTACTTTAAGTTATCACGCATTTATTCCTTTAAATAAAAGCAGCAAGGAATTGATGGTGAAAAGAACTTCCTATTCTACAGATTATAGCATTAAAAGACCACAAAAATAAATGTACTTAAATACTTTAGTGTAATTTGTTATAAACTATAGAAATTTTATTTATTAAAATTTTATATTAAATTTGTATAATTAATTAATGAACACCTTTATAAGATATACTAAAATAATTTTAATGGATGTTACCATATGGAATATTATATGTATATATACATATATATTATTAAATAATTGAATAATGAAATGTTATTGAATAATTGACTATTTTAATTTCATTTTCCTAATATCTATTGAGTAATGTAACATGTTATAACTAAGCTGTTAATTTCTAACTATACTTGGAAAATAGATTTCTTGTAAACTACGAATATTTTCTAAAATAATATGAAATATTACACTTCATCTAATTGCGATTAAATTGTTTATGTTTAAGTAAATAAAATATTATTTATACTGATGTCATCCCAATTACATAATATATAGTCTATGGTACTGACTTATAGAACTGTACTATCTGGAAAAGTTTCGGGGTAGTGGGATGCTTCTATCGGTCCGATCTTCTAGCTAAGCGCCGCAGGTAGCGCTTTTTTGGAAGGTCATTACCTAGCCCCCATTAAAATTCATTATAGTTTTGTTATGGATTCTTAAACAAAATTGTCCAACGAATCGATTGCAACAACAATTTTTCAAATAAAAGTTGAATTTTTTAATAAAAATGGCAAAAATTTATTTTAATTGTTTATAATTTTTTTATTAAAAAGTATATTATTATAACATATATATATTCTCAAAATACAATTATTTACGGGTATTAAACAAAAAATTATCCAGATCCGATAAATAGTTTTCCATTTTTTAGCATTTATAGCATTAATTTTAGCATTTTTCCATTTATAGCAGTTAAAAAAAAATCAATTTTTTTTTTAATTGTTTATAACTTTTTAATTAATATTTTGGCGTCAAACTTGGCACAAATGATTACCTCCATATAGGCATTCGATGTGCAAAATATAAAAAAAATCGAAGACCTTGCTCCGATTTGCCCCAAAACTAATTTGTTTTCTGTCAATCGTAGAGGAACATAGTGAATGCTTACTTTTTCTGTAAATCTCGCATGTTTTATGGTGGCTATGCGAACGCTTAGAGCACACCTCATGGACGTAAGGCATTTAACCATTCAATCTTGTTTAAATCGATTTTAAATCTTCCACATAGAATTTGATTTTTTGCTAAAAGTTCACCTATAATATAACATCCAAGTTGTTTCTCGAACTTATTAGAATGAGTTTATATTTGACATTAACAATTTTTCGATAATCTTCAGCAAATCCTAGTAGCATAGTAAGAGGAATAGTAACGTTAAAGTAATCCTTGTTATTTATCAATGCTATGTCTTTATCTCTAGTCCAACAAGTATTTACAACAATGGAATTTAGACTTGCATCGACGAAAAGCCAATTATTCATAAGACTCGTCCAACCGATATTTTTAGTTCTATCTATTTCAATGGCATTTGCTCCTAGCAGATATCTTCAAACAAATGTCGGAGTGTGTTATTTAATTTAGTCAATTGTCCACTTATATAAACAAATACTACGAGATGGGAGTAGACATAAATCCTGATATTGATTTGATATGCGAATCTCATCGCTATTATTGAGATGTATTATGGCGTCGGAAGTTAGTCTCAGCAAATGTGCATGTATTCTGGTTTCTTAACCGGGATGTATACGGGTCACTTGTACAAATGTACGACGCGAATTCTCCTATGTATCCTTAAAAGAAATTTAGTTGTTACTAATCCGTTGTAGTAACAATATCCATACTACTCTCCAACACTCGTGGGAAAATGTTTAAAAAGATGTTAAGGTTAATTGAAACTGATTTGCGAGAGCAGATTCAGTAGCGTAGAATTGGTATAAGTAAGTCATTTGTGTCGCAAACCAAGGAGACAATTGGTGTTTTTAATTTAGAATTTTATTTTCACTTAAATTTTATTTTTAAGATGTACCCTGGTAGCTTTGCACGAAGTATGAATGAAACAAGTGCTGTTTCCGGAACTCCTGGAGTAGGTAGTACTGCTTCTATGGCTGACTTGTCACCTTATCATACACGATTCGGTTGGATTAAAAACGGACCATGAGTTCGAAAAGCGGAAAAAAATATTGTCAATAATCAGATAAGTTTTTTGTGGCGTAATGAAAATCTGATATTTCTCCACGTGAAGACGATGGCTCATTCTTTTTGTTTTCTCTTTCAGTATTAATGTTTTATTAACCCATACTTTATACAAAGTTTCGCAAGTTTAAAACTATATTGTAGCATAATATTTTATTAAATAAAATGTATGTAGAAAAAATCATTCAGTTCGACATGTCATTTATTTAATAAATTTGAGAAAAAAAAGAACAAAATATTTATCTTTATCTGATAACGAGGGTGCAGATTTACCATACTCTATCACTTGACCTTGTTGAATCTTCCTTGAATTTTTACCTGCCAACAAGTACCATTCGTTGCATGCCTGCCGCTCGATGGCAAAACCAATATTCAATAAAAATTAAGTTCAATGGATTTGACACATTTGATAATTAAATGTAATTTCAAGTTTTTTATTTTAAAATATCATACATTTTTTTTTTGGGAGGTTTCATTTAATGAAAAAAGTGAAAACATTTTACATATATTGTTTAGGCACTCATTTACAACATGTGTTAAGTTTACAGATTATCAGATCTCCAATCGAACAAAAAATTGCTTTTTACTGAAATTCTAAATTTTACCACTAGTCGCAAGGTATATAGCTAATGAAATCTTTACAGTACGTGATAATGTTTTCATAGAGTCAATATGATTTGTCATATCATCTCGGTTTTCCCATTTTCTATTCTTCTGTAAATAAGTGTAACTAATTCTGTAAATAATGTAACGGCAAAGTTTTATTATGTAATTCTGCAAATATAATGCTTCTCGCCAATTAGTAATCTTTCTTCTGAATTTTCAATGAATGTGGTATTTGGTTTGTTTGAGATACTTGTGTATTTTGAAGAAATATATTTTCTAAAGTTACGGTTAATAAAGTATTTACATGTGGAACACCATGTATTCCCGTAATTGAAATGTATATTCAAACTATCTTGTAAATACGACAGTCTTTGTAATCTAATATTTTCGACCTTTTGGGTAAGTATTATTGTACTAAAATATTTATCTATTCTGTAGTAGTCACAGTTTATACAAGAAATTGTTTTAATAATCAAATGATTATTTAAAGAAAATATTTATAAGAATTCACTGGCATGAAATTGCCTATTTAATTTCTTATCATTTCTTAATTTCTTATCGTTCTCACTTACAATAAGTTTCATCAGTTCTACTCTTTTTTTACATATAAACATGTATGTATAGTAAAATACTATTTTTCTTCTCCTTTTTCTGTTACAGTGACTGATATTCTTTTATTATTGTCATTAATTATAATGTCAGAATAATAGTCATCAATAAAATTGACCAGCATAGGTTCCTGCAAATTTGAGATCATCTTTTCATTTTTTCCCCATAGATCCTTCAACAATATGTCAGTGTTCAGTACAGACTTTTGTATATTATCAATGTTTTTATTACCACTGACAATCATTGAATATGGCGATGGTTTTTTCTCTGATTTTTCATTTTTTTCAATCAAGTCTTCATTCATGATATGATTTTGAGCAAATTAAATCATTGCTTCGATTTTTTCTCCCTGGTTTTTTATAAATTTGTTAGCATTTATTTGATAAGAGAGCTAATCCAAATTTTTTAAATCTTTAAAATGTGCTTTAGAGCCTGTTGAATCAACTTTTTTATTCGGTGATTTATACACTTTCAAAAAAAGATTGGTCCATGCTGGAGCTTGGGCGTAAAGATAAAAAATATTTTTTACTATATCTGGGCAATACAAAGAATTAGTAGTAGCATATTCTGTTTCTTCGGTGCTGCATTTTGCATTTACTCTTTTGTAAATATTTTGAATAAATATGTTAATATTGTTACATGTCACTATATAATTAAAATCATCGTCATTTTGAAAATTAAGATATTTTAAATCGCCTCAGAAGGTTGTCGCAAAATTTCATAAATAGTTTCATGATTAAAAATGCTTATTTTGTCTGTAATCAAATCAAGTTTCTTCTGTGACTCTGAATTCGGTATAATGATTACGCTTTTACATGAAACAAATATAGCATACAGTAAATTCTCCAAAAGTTGTAAACTATCTATTTCCACACCTAGAAGAGCTAATAAACCATCGGTGGTGACCTCTTCTGATATAGATGCACCTTCATAGATTGTATTATCTAGCCGTGATGAAGTTATGTTTGAATCATAAATTTCTGAAATTATCTAAGCCAATAGTACAATTTTTTCATTTATAATTGTGACTGCTACATAAAGTAATGTATACATTGTATTATGTACATGTGTGTGAATAGACTTAACGAAGCTGCCAAAGGCATCAATCGACGCACATAATCTTCCATCCTTTTGCTATATTTTTCCAAAGAACAATCTAATGGTCTGTCTAGTACTGAACCACAAACGGAATTTCTTGTAATTGTCGTATAGATGTATTACTTTGAGTTACTTGATACCTCAAAGATGCAAATACATCTTTTGGTTCTTTGATTCCTAGTAATTTATCTATTGCTCTCTCTCTCTCTCTTGCTTTTCTTAAAGTGATAGTAGTTTGTAAGTCAGGAGGTACGGGTTCGCCAAACGTAAAATACTTGTCTAACTCAATGAGATTCTTCATCGTACTACTCTGAATCAACATTTTCTTCAATCTTCTGATTGATTGCTTCTATCGCTGTCATAATAGTTTGTCAACTAATACTGTTTTATTAATACTGCTTTTGTTTGCAATGTTCTGAGCAAGTTATTTTTATTTTGTTACACTGATAAATATAAATTATATATCTCAATGTTATAATTGAAAAGTTTTTTTACTTCAGCCCAAATCTGATTTTTTCAACCTTTAGTTGTCCATTCTTATGAAATATATCCATTATTTTTTAAATAAAGTATCTTTTTTCAAATTTACTTTAGCTTTAGCTTTACTCGGCATCTGTGAACATTTAGTATATAACACATAATATTGCACGTAGTATTGTAAAAAATTATTACAAATATATCAACATACTTTTTATCAACTTTACTGTTATCAGAATTACTAAAAAGTAAAACCAAACACAATATTTACTGAAGTTATCGGTTATATAATTTTATAAACTCTACTGTAATGAGAAATAAAAATTAATGATCAATGCTTAACCAAATATATGGTAAAATTGTTTGACAAATAAATAATTTGTTACAATTATTATTACATCACTTTATCGATCATCGTATGTTGGAGGAACACATCCTGTGATTTTGTTTGCAAAAAAAATTCCTTACGAAAAAAAGTGGCTACTGCAGCTTTACCAATGTTGGCTATTTCTGCGATAAACAGATTGCTCAATGAAGTGAAAGATGTCATGTTACTTCTATTTATAAACACGAAAGTAGGAATTAGATATATAATGTCCAAATGACAGTTTTATTCAATGCTCAGTATCAATGATTGTCATTTTTTATCAATTCCATAAAATATTATAGTTTTGAATAATTACAGAAGTTTATATTATTAACCGGCAATTCATAACAGTCTTTTTAAAAATCAAATCATATATGCAATATCAATTTATAGTGTACATATATTGAATATCAGAATGAAAGAAAATGAGGTAATTTTTTTCGATATTCATAAATACTATTCACGAACAAAGAAAGAATCAAGCGTATACTCGTATGATATTTTTATTTCAGAAGTTGAAAGACGTGAAAAACAGATAAACGTTCAAAGTCAAATGATTAGTATCTTGTGTGAAAATACAAGAGACAATAATGGACAATACAATAAAACAGTAAACAATCTGGGAAGAAAGAACGATCATGAAGTTGCAAAAAGTAAAGTATGTACAAAGATATTAATTTTTATGGAATTTTAAAACGTTTATACTATTTTTTAAATTCCAATATAAAAAGGCAGATGTAACGAAAAAAGAAATAGTATCATATGGGAAAGAAAATATTAATTATATAAACAGTCATTCAAGTTTTCTATAACAGTAATATAAATTTTAAATTTCTGGCAAATACCATTATTTAATAAAGCTATTAAATATTAAATAATACGCAAGCTATTATTAGAAGCTGTAAGCTACATATATATAAGTTTGACTCATCACATACCGTATATGATAAATATGTGACGGAGCTCCTGGCCGTTGGCCGGAGACCGTCGGCGCTCGTGACCGAGGATTAGGCGAGTGTTATTCCGAGGTCGCTAATCATAATTTCTCACCCTGCATGAATAGCTGTCTGATATTATAAATTTTTTTGAAACAATGAAGCCAACCATTACTTGCCTTGAAATCTGTTGGATTTCTAATGGCTTGATGTAAGTCTAATGCTTTCGATTTT
This sequence comes from Chouioia cunea, assembly GCA_030064505.1. Classification (NCBI taxonomy): domain Eukaryota; kingdom Metazoa; phylum Arthropoda; class Insecta; order Hymenoptera; family Eulophidae; genus Chouioia; species Chouioia cunea. The sequence continues at coordinate 1,405,889 of JAOPFQ010000006.1, read as the reverse complement.
AATATGTCGCCTGATAAAGAATGTTGCTGTACAAATCACTTGTAAAGGGCTTTGTTTCGAGTATTTTCGTTGATACATAATTTTTAATTGCTCAAATTCTGGTTATTTTCTTCTAAGTCATGAGCTCGCTTTAATATTACTAATTGATTAGTCTTGATTCTTCAAATTGCCGTTACATTAATATTATAAAATTCAGCTAAACTCGATGCAGTTGCTCCTTTTTCGAATTTATCTATAAACTCTCGTTTTTGCCCAATAGAAAGAGTCATTTGATCTTCCTGGTTAATGACGGATTATTCGGCGCTGAGATTTCATTTGAAATTAATCTACTGATGGTTATTGTCGATACTTTGTACTCGTTGGCAAGAGAAGAAACTTTCTGGTATTCAGACAGCTTACGCTTGATTTCAACAATTTGAGAAGAGGTTAAAGTCTTCGACATCGTGATCAGAATTTAATATTTGCACAAAACTTTAAACTGTAAACGTGTAAGTGATACCTTGCGTTGAATGTACAAGTTGGCTTGCTTCTCGTAGTACCTCTGTATTTATACATTTTTCCAGCCTAATAATTTAAATTAGTCAAAAAATTTAAATTAGTAGTTGATATTTATATTCGCTTAAAAAAGTTATTTCATTGCGTTACCAAATCAAAACCATCACGACAGTACCAACTTCAAGCATGAACCATATAACTGGCTAGCAAAAATAGTATACGTAACCTCGATTCATGCCAGTGATGCTCAATCGAAGAAGATGAAATTCAATTTTGAATTTCGCAGACCGCGAATTAAGTTTCGTCTAGTTTACAGTATAGCGATTAATGCAAAGCAGACGATAAGTACCCTATGGCAGCTGGTAGCGCAAACTGGGGGCTGTGTATCCCATATAGCTTATCGGTTCCCCAGAGGCTGAAAACTCGCTCCATAAGATCTGGTATTCTATGATCATTTATATTTGTTGGTATAACTCTCACTGCTTTCAAATTACGCCGCGATGTGGGACACTTTCGCTTCGACATGCGAATTGTTTATACATGTTTTTAAGAAATAACTATTAAACAATTTTAATTGTTCACAATTTAGTTAAATTAGAATTATTGTCTCAAAGAAGAGCTAACGGTATTTGATGTTTTCAGTAAATGCAATTGTTGTTATTAATTTTTTGTTAAGAAACTGTATGTGGAAAAATAAGTCTGATCGCATATTTGAATAGGATAAATTAAATGTTATCAACTGTAAATTTTTTTAATTTTCCATAAATTATGCAAGTTGTCCGGTGTTTGGGGAGTTAATATCTGTCTTTCAGTAGTAGTTAAATAAGATGGTATAATGATATGAGGACGATTTCATGCAAGATTGGGAATTTATTAATTTACTACAAGTTGAATGATTTTATTGTCTGACAGATTGTCTATAATTGTTTGATTCATGAATAATACTTTTCAACAATAGACCATTAATGATTACACTTTTTACTACAAAGCCACCAATAATATTTTTTTTTCAGAATATAGAATGATATTTTATTTTTTGAAACAAATCCATTGTTGTGAATAACAAGGCTTTTTACGTTAATCTTTTTGTGTCAATTTTTATAACTCATTGATGAAGAAGAAGGTTACAATGAAATACATTCACAGAGTATCGCATATTTTTCAACCTACTATATCTACACCCCATAATAATTTATCTTTTTCAAATTTATCATCAAAAAGCTACGAGGTTTGAAAATAAAATTAATTTGATAATATATAATTATAAAATAAATAATAATGAAAAATTGTATTCATAAATTAATATTTATGCCAACATTTTTAGTTGATGATCAATGGTGGTTTAATTAGTAACACGAGTACTGGATTTTATGCTTTTTTACCATTAGGATTGAAGGCTTTACAAAAATTGATTAATTTTATAGATGAAGAAATGATTAATATAGGTGGACAAAAAATTTTGTTACCATTTTTGGTACCAGCATCTTTGTGGACTCACACCAAAAGATTATCAAAAGCAAGACCTGAACTATTTGTGGTTAATGATAGATATGGAAAAGAATATATACTGAGTCCTGTAAGTGTATAATTTTATGCTACGTTGATTGAGATTAATTAGTACTTATCTTGTTATGTATAATAATCTTAATTCAATTATTAATTTTCTCCTTATGAATGGTTTTTTATTATAATTTTGACATTTATTATATGTAATACAATTAAATATGCAGTAAAATACTTGGTGATTATTAACTTGTTATTTCAAATTTGTATATTTAATGTATGTTTATATATATTGTCAATTTTATTGATGTGTATCAATATAATTATGACAATGTAGTTATTTGCAAGTCATTCATAGCTATGATAGAATTAATAAGAATAATAATTGATAAGAAAACATGCTTTAAAATATAAGTATTCTGTGTTCATGGCTTATCCATATAATATCACCATATATTATTCCTATAATATCAGCTGTGATCACGGATACAAATAAGGATTACTGTACATAGCACAGTACCAATAATTTCTTTTTTCAAGTTAATTTACTATCAATTGCACTAATATTTATTATAAGGATATATTGTTCATCAATAATAAAATATTAAATTAATGATAAATCCTTTCTTTCTATCAAAATAAATGAGATAATGTTTGATAATATTAAAATAAATAAATATATATCATTCTTTCGTTAGCTAAGTGCTTAATTAAACGATAAAGATCAGTAAATTTTAAACAATACTTAGTGCTAAATAATATTAGTCAATAGGAATAAATATAGTAGCATAAACACAAAAATAATTATAAGAAAGCTTTTCAATCTTAAACAATATCTTTTTATATATACACTGCCATAAGATTCTCAAATTAACTATATTTTGTCATTACAAAATGTCATCATAAAATTAATAGTATTATAGATTCGTAAATAGAAATATATTTAAGAAAATAATATTTATGTAATCTTAAATCTAAATCTAAAGTGTTTAAATATTCATAATTTTATAGATTTTGACCAAGATTTTGTACAAATTTAATTTCAGTTTAGCATTTGAGATCTGTAAATAATTATTTGTTATACTGACACGAAATGTAAAAGAAACCTCATATTGGCATTTTTTTCCCTTGTGATTATGTTGATTGGGGATAAGCCATGATCACAGAGAGCGCAATGTTTGATATTTGACAGATATGTCCTGACATTTTGCGTCATGCATTCCTTTTATGGTTATTTAAGACAGAGTCTCACTAACAAACTAAATAAGAAAATTTCTTTGCTATATGATATATATTTATTTATTTTATATTTTAATATTTTAATTATTGATAAAATGTATATACTATGACAGAAAACTAATCAGTTTTAGATTTATGTGAAGTAAGATCTCGCATTGTTTTTTAAATTTGGCACATTGAATGTCCTAATTATTGTTTTTTTAAATGCTAATTTTTATTAGATAAAATTTGACATGCCAATATGAAATGTAAGATTCTACCATATATTATGTTCTGAAAGATTTTTAAAGTATTCTATATGTCAAAAATAGGACTGTAATTAAAGCCAAGGTTCTATTATTTAATGTACAGATAGGTACTACTTAAACTACGTTCAAAGCTTTTAAACATATATATTTTGACGTTGTCATAGTTATTATAATTAAATGAAAATATATTTTCTGTTTTGTAACTTAATTTAAACGTTTTGTTTTACTAAATTAACTAAACGATGTTAAAGATGAGAAATAGAACTAATTCTGACACTATATGGCAAGATTACGGATATTCACGATTATTGATTTAATCTTTATAGATCTAGCAATTATAAATATTTTTCATAAATGAGTTTCATAAATAATTTAATTAAATTCAATAAGCCATAACTCATCGTGATCCAAAATTCAGCATTTATAAATGCTTCACATTAAAATAGAAGATTTTAATTTTACGTGTTCACCATAGCATTATAGCTATAGAATATCGTATAATACAACTTAAGTATGGAGAAAGGGAGAGAGAGAGAGAGAGAGAGAGAGAGAGAGAGAAAGAAGCCGCTCGTCGCTCGCAAAGTTTGCCCTAACTGGAGTATAAATGCTTTGCATGAAAAATGATTCGGTGATAAAATATTTGCCAACGACAAAGAAATGGAGTATTTTGTACATGGCTGTTTTGAGAAACTTGACCATTCTCACTGTAAATAAGGAGTCGAAGCTATTGAACATTGATGGGAATAATATATCGAGTTAAAAAGAGACATAGTCTACTATACAGGTGTAGTGAAATAAAGATATTTTTATCCAATTGTGTTGAATTCACATTGTTTTTGTATGCCAATGATATTCATGTGACAGTCGATGGGAAAATTAGATCACTAAAAGAAATATTTCTGGATTAAAACATCTTAATGAGAACAACTTGATTCGGTATCAAACACCTATCTACCGTATTGAAACAATCAAAGCGAGTTTGAAATTTCGCTATGACACATGATGTAGAATAGTAACCTTTAAGAGCGAAAAAGTGTTCAAAGATAAGACCAAACGATAAGACATGGTGTTCTGTATATTTTCACGTGATTTCTCTGATTATAGAAAAATCCTGTTATTCTTCTTTTTCTTTTATTTAAACCATGTATTAAACGAATAATTTCTCAAAAAATAAGTAAATAAACATTGTCGTATAATTTTAGATATCATCGAAGGGTTGTGTTGTAAGTTATTTTTATGTATAATTATATTTTAAATTAAGTACTTTGATATTAGTTTTATGAGATCATCGTCATAAGTAAAGAATCTCTGGAGCTTTACGCGACAAACGAGTCGATAAAATAATAGTCCTGGAAGAGGAGATATAACGCACGCATCATTTTCACGTGAAGAAATACCGGTGACTTATCTGAGTGCAAAAACGTATAAAAATGCAACAAATCTCAACTCCTGAGGCCCTCTTAGAGCAAAAAGCAAATTATGATATTTTTTCTTCCTAATCCATATCTTCAGTCTGTTACGACTATTAATAATTCGAACTAATTTTTAACCCATCACAGAATTTATCATTTCTAAGCAATCAATCATACGCGATTGTTCAGCACACAACTCTTCTCGAGTTTCGTTAAAAAATCACAGTAATTTTCTCTGGGCTAGTTTGACGTTAAGCCTAATAAAGTTACACATTGTAATTATTCATTTGAAAATATAAAAGTATCCCATATACACTATGAATTCTCAATATGATTTAATCTAACTGAGAATAATGAATAAATGTCCATTGTCGTAGTTTTGTTTTATATCTATATTTCAAAGTTACTGACGTACGTAAAGAGAGAGAAATGTGACATTATCTACGACGCATAAGTGTTAGTATCGTCTGTTTATTTTTCTTTCTAGGGTCATAAACGTCGTAGTACTATAAACTATACATCGAGATTGTGCGTATTGATACGAATAGACAGACTTAAAACAGGTGACAAGAGAAAGAAAAATAAATAAAAATAATCTGTGATCTTTATTTCGTCAGAATATTAATTAGATATATTTCAACGGCATTCCAAGGTATACTATAAATGGGATGATTCTTTCCTACTTTCAGGAAGTCAAAAGTTTTTATGGGACTTAACCGATTAACGCTCAAGGGCATATATTTTTCGATAAATCTTTGTGCTCCAAACTTTATAAGAAACACGGTGTAAAAGTGATTAAAAACAATGTATCCTACTATTTTTGGATATGATCTTTTAACTTTCGGGGTCCAAATTGCATTTTGATTTCTCCCAAAAAAATTATGGCGGATACAAAGAAAAATAAATGCGAAAAAATGAAATTTTTTTGTTCAATAATTTTGTTCGAATCGAAACAGTATTGAGATTGACTTTTAACCATGATCAACCATGATCATGATAGTAACAATTAAAGAAAACATTTTTTACGCGTACACAAAATCACTATAACCTCTTCAAAATGGCGCAAATGACGTGATATTCCATGACATTTGGTTTTTCTTGGATATCTTTTTTGGAAGTAAACATCATTCATGCGCTTTTCTAAAACAAAATATAATTTTACGTTAGATGCAATATTGATGTATACATTTTCTTTAATTTTACAAAAGTCTAATTACATATGGTGGTCAATATGGGAGAAATTATCACTTTTTTTGCAATAACAAGCGAAAGAATATCTGAAATTATTATTTTCAAAGGTTTTTCCATACTTTTGCCACCATTGAATCCGTACATGGTAAAAAATTTTCAAAATTTAAGATAGGATACAATACAGGAGATCTCAATAAAAATTATCGCTATTTCGAAATGGAAAAATTTCGTGAAACCTTGAAATCCATTGAAAATATGGGTTTTTTAGGATAAATTTCAATATCTCGGGCATGCATAAATACACTGTATCATAGCAATATAAATCGCTTTATATTTACATGTAAAGCAACATTCTGCAATTTGATATGAAGAACTGCTCTGTCGGTAGACGAAATGACGGCCAAATCATGTGCAAAAATTGGTTTGAAACAATTCACCCAAGGAAAACCAATACGATTTGGCTTAAAATGCTGGGGCTTCTGTACTTATGATGCTTATGTACTGAATCTTGATTTATATTGTGGAAAAAATTCAATGGTTAAGAACAAATTAGGAAAATGCGCTTTATGTTCCCACGTGGTATTAATTCTATTACAACCATTTTTTTAAATAATGTCTCTTAGAAAGCTACCTCAATTTCATGTTTATTTTGACAATTAATTTACCAATACAGATTTAGTTCTACATTTACAGAAATTAGGTTCGCAATCTACAAGTGTTATTAGAGAGAATCGCATCAACGCAAAGAATAAAATCACAAAGAAGTCTTCCAGAGATACATATATTGTAAAGCATGATCGGAACAGTGATATGAATTGTATTACTGTAAAGAATTCAAAGTCAAATTTAATAGTTTCAACTGCCGCAGGTGTAACTCCATTGTTACCTTCAAAGAGATATAGTTCAAAAGCACGATCTAAAACTGAAATACCTTTCCCACAAGCTTTTTATCCGTATAACATATTCATGCGAGACGTGGATCTTCATGACAGTTACTGTAATAATGTACTCTCAAGTATTTTTATGCAAAAATGGACTTAGGTCGTTTATATAAGTCTCAGACAGGCAGCTATAACAAATACACTTGTAATATTCAATGCTGCAATAAATGGAAAGGACAAAGTTGGAATAAAAGAATTTGTAGTTTCAATTGTCAAACACTATATCCAAAAAAGTCAACAAGAACAGAAAATATAAAGCGATGTATATTGCTATGTTATAGTGTATTTATGCGTACCCGAGATATTGAAATTTATCGTTAAAAAAATCATATTTTCAATGGATTCCAAGGTTTCACGAAATTTTTCATTTCGAAATAGCGATAATTTTTATTGAGATCTCCTGTATTGTATCCGCTATCTTAAATTTTGAAAATTTTTTACCATGGTGGCAAAGGTATGAAAAAGCCTTTGAAGGTAATAATTTCGTATTTTCTTTTGCTTGTTATTGCAAAAAAGTGATAATTTCTCCCATATTGACCGCTATATGTAATTAGACTTGTACAATTGAAGAAAACGTATACATATAACGTAAAATTATATTTTGTTCTAAAAAGTCGCATGAATGATGTTAACTTCCAAAAAAGATATCTAAGAAAAATCGAATTTTATGGAATATCACGTCATTTTATAATTTCACGCCTAATCGATTATCTTGTTTTATTTTAAAATGCTGACTTCTAAATTCAACATTTTTTTTCATTAATTACTAGGTTAACTCTTGAGAGTACAATTTTTCAAATATCATTAAAATTTTAAAAAGGAAACTAATAGACATGTATGGAGTCACTTCTACGAAGTTTTTGTAAGAATTTGGAATTTCAATGGTTTGTGTCATTTTCCATTGAATGCATGTAATAATAATTTTAGTATTGTATACTTGTTTGGATGAGCAACTATATTAATATATTACCCGTTACTTCATCGACTTTAGGTGCGTTTATGTTTCACTAATTTTTTCTAGTATGACAATCGCTTCATCGATTATCCCGACTTTAATTGCTTTATTACTCTAGTTAGGCTTTTAGAATAACAATTGTTTTTATTTTCTGTGATATTTAACCATTCGATGCGATGTATCGTTTAAATGAATTGGAAAGACTGCTGTTTCTTTACACCCCAGTCGAATCAAGCCAAAATGGTCTCAAGATGAATTTGAAAGGTATAGGTAAACGAAAAAAATTAAATTAGGTCTAGAATGTTGTCAATATGAATCACCAACAATAATAAGATGAAAAACGTTGAGAAAAATTTGTTTAAATAAAAAGGTGAAAAAAATGCGACAGATCCCATTGTATAGATTTTCTGTCAACATGCCACGATGTAATTTTTTTTTCTATATTTAGTTTTAACCTTAAAGTTTAGCTGACAACAATTTCAAAGAGCTATATACAAAAATGTTCAAACCACACACAAATGAGATAATTGTTAGCATTTTATAACCACGGTTTTATAGTATTTGAGGTCATTTTCTTCGAATCGCTCATTTTGATTCCAATGCAACATATAGAATACTTGAAAATAAATTGAACTCATAAGATTGTTTTAAAATTTCTATAACATTTTAATTCCACCGAATAAAGAACCAGTAAACGTCATTTTTGCGCTAAAATTTTGACCACGACTACATGCTTAATCTAATTTTTCTAAGTCATATAGTTTTTGCAAAATGAAAAAGTTAATTACCAAATTTTCAGAAGTCTGTGTGAAACAAATATGACGTCATGTAAATTATCGCTGATTTTTTCACGTATTTTAAACAGCCTCAGAAACAATAATCCATAATAATCGATTGAAAATATTAATTTATACGACCAGGGAAATCTAAAACAAAAACATGTTCATTTGTTATTAAGCCTCTCAGTAACAGAAAAACAAACAAATTGTTGGTACTGAATATGGAAAATAATATAAAAAAACGCGTCTTTAAAAAATATAAATATTTCGTTATCAGTTATATATTGCAAAATACGTATATTGAAAGTTGTCGACAGCAACAATATTATGGATAGAACCAATTTGTTTGCACCGATGGTTAGTTTTTAGCGAATTGTTTTAATGCTCTTAATTTTAATAAAACATTGGATAAGATTCATATAGAGGATATCGTCACAATACTTCGCGTTCAATTAAAAAAATAGATTTGTCTCAGCGGGAATGGTGGTGGGAGGAGATAGTTGATACAAAATGTCAATATCTCAGCTTCTATACCACTTAGATACACAATTTTTTTTTAATTTGATATGCCGCAATGACAAAAATGCAATGTCGGATTCTACTTTTCCTTATCAATGCGCATGTTTAATCTGCTGAAAGAAAATTTTTGATGGTTATTTTGTTACAAAAACGTTTTGACAATGACATCTGAGTACATTGAATGGTCTTCACTTTAAGTACTTTGCTTAAAGTGCTAGAATTGGTCCTTTAGGATATCCCCCCCCCCCTCCCTCTGATTTCTGTCAGCTATTTATTACAATGTATACCTTATTAAAGATGCAGTTCGCCAGGAATAAAGAAGATATTCTTCAACTTCAGCAGATGGATATAGTTTAGTACCATTATTCTTAAAGGGAAAAGAATTCCCGAAAATGATTTTTCGATAGCTATTTTTTATTCATAATATTATCAATTCGTTGTGAGAAAATACTACTTCAACAAAGATTAGAATGATCATTATGTAATCATTACAATGTTGTATGATAACTCAATTATAATATAATGTTATTACTTAATTATAAGCTTACCTCTTCGCTTAACTTAGGTTTCTTACAAGCGTACTCGTGACCTATTCATTGTCATCCTAGCTATGTTCATATTGGATACTTTCCTCTGGTGAAACTTGTGGTTCGAAATAATTTCTAATTATCATGTTAATTTATCGTAACTATCATCTAATTCAAAATTAATATTACTAAATTTAATCAAAGCCGCATTGTTAAAATTATTACCACTACAATGAGTACAATATTTGTAACTAATATCTTTTAATAACGTATCAGATACCAACACATCATTTGTCTTAATTAGCTCCAAAAAATTATCGACAATTTCCCAGCCTCAATTCGTTGAATTTATGTGATTACCTGAACATTTCTAGACTTGGTAATAAATACGTTTAAAACGACAATTAGTGTAAATTCGTCTTCGTGTAATTTATTATGCAATGATTGAATACTTGATATTTTATTTTGATCATTGAAAAAAAAAGTGCTCTAGATTCACAGATACTATCGTACACGGATTGAAAGTTATTTCAGAACATTTTTTTGTCATTTACCTACGTACCGATTTGCATTTTTTGTGAAATTTAAAATGTTTTCGAGATAATCGTCAAATAATATAATACTATCTGATGAATAATGACGTTTTATATAATCAACGTAATAGCCTAACACATTGCCAAATGTCTCACCCTGCGGCCAAATAACTTTATATAGCAAATATCCAGCATCAACAAAATATCGACAATTAGCAAAATTTGCAATATTTTCTAGCGGCTTAAAAGTATCATACAATTTAGATTTTTGAGTATTTCTCATTAAGATACTAACAAAAAAAAGAGTGGATACGATGCTAACTCATGTATAAAATACTTCTGTAAATCTACTTTTTATTTTATTGCTATAAAAATTCTCTGAAAAATTAATGTAGAATTAACAATTTCATCTTCATTCTTAATTTTGACTGAATTCATAGTTTGCAAATCAGTTAATGTATCTTTTTTTTTAAATTAAGTTTATTAAAATTTTTTCTAATAATATTCTATTTACTTTTGTAACGCCGAATTGACATTGTGGTGATATAAATTGATATTCAAAACAATTTTATTCACCGTGCGCACGTTTTATGCCTAGGACTTTTGTCCTACTAGCAAGGGATGCGTTCTGGTTACGTTAGAGAGGATTTTCCTCCGATTTTTCGGATGTCTAATTCTAAATGGATGTCTTCTGTTAATGACTCCTTGGCAGCGACGACATCCACTTCCCTTTCACTGACTATTAGTAGTAAAGGGGTTAGCTCTACTAGGTTAGCAAGGACTGACTGCAAAGGGTAGCCCGAGTAACCAGGAATTAGGAAGAGTGAGCGGGAAGTTCACGAGCTAATACGAAATTTCTATATGTATATTCGAGTATTTATTTTTGTTACTTACAGTAGCAGTTTGGCTCTGGGCTTCGGTTTTCTTGGATACACTTCCTTGAGTGACTAACTCCGAACGCTAACAAGTGAGGCTTTTTATCCTAGAGGAGGTTAACTCCTACTTAATGTTCTAGAGGCTGATCTAAAAATTATCCGGGACCTAATTGGTCTTAGCTCTTCTCGAATAGCCACAAATCGGACAAACACGCCCTCAAGTTGTCAAAATTCTAGGGAGGCTGAATGAAAATGGGTACGTCCCTCTGAAATGTGCCCTTCGTACTCGCTTTCCCTCGCAGAGCCATTACACAAATTTCTTAGGCTATTTTCTTTTGAGTGACTATTCGTTTTCTCTTCTTTTTATGGTTTCTAGATAAACCCATAAAAAATGAAAAAGAAAAGTTACTGAGAACATTGAAACAACAAAAAAAGGAACATCTGACCAAAATTTAACTACCATTTTTCTCTATCCTTATGTTTTATGGGATTTCTTGGGATGCTGTCTCGCGTTGAATTCCAAAATTATTTCGGCTTAATGTTCTAGATTTTACAGAAGTAATACAACTCTATCTTGGGTACCAGGCCACTTTATCATTCTGAAAGGAAAAGGAAAAAGGTTTTCCGGCTCTCCCATGCACGCGTAGTGTCCCATTAAACAGGGACGCAATTAAAAAAAATGTCTCGCATTCTGGCCGATGGCGCACGCATATAAGATTTCTTTCTTTTATGAATTCGATATTTTTCGAGATACATCTGAAAATCAATCACACTAGGTAAATAATATGGGGTTTCTTTCAGAAGATCCTATTGTGAATGAAATTGTATGAAATTCGGCCTTATTGATAGGTTGTATGTACTTTTCGAGTATCACTATTTAAAAGTAAAATGATTGACATATAGTTGAAGTATTAATATGATTTTTATTCAAAAATAAAAATCGAAGAAAACTGTATTTAAACTTTAAAGTGAATTTGTCCGGTTTTAATTTATTTGATTTTAACACCATTGCTGCAAGATTTCCATCTGAGTTTTAAAAGGAATGAGCTGAAAATCGGTAAGAAAACTGAATATTTTATTTGATCCTACCTAAGCCAAGCAGAATTTTTATAAAGTAAATAGGATTTGAAATATTTCTTGATATATAATAAAAAAAACATGAAGAAAACAATATTAAGCTGTTTCTTAACTTGTTTAATGAACGTATTTTTGTTCCAGAAAAATACTTCACTTCGACGGACTAGATACAAAATAGGAGCTAAAGCCACCTATCCATAACGTCCAGCTTAAGTAGATTTCTATAAAATCAACAGTAAAGCATTTTGACTCATGTAGAACTTGTAATACTATTCCAGTTATCCGAAAGGTAATTTGACATACATGGGCTCAAAATAGATATATATATAATTATGAAGACAAAAGTTTATAAATATGAGATTGTAGCTGGTTTAGTTTTTTCCGTGAAATTTAATTTTGCAGGTTTAACATTTGCTGACCTTGATGTTGAATATTTATTAGAATAATGATGTGATTTACCTCTAATTCTATGGTGAACAGAAACATTATTTTACAAGAAGAACCCTTTAAGTGTATAGAAGTGATACTGATGAAATAAGATTTTTCGAATTCTATTGTACATAAAAAAAAAGTCTTATGACACCGTTTGATTTAATATATCTCTTAAATATTTTTGTATACCTATGAAATTATTAAAATCTGTATTCAAGTTGAAAAAAAACTGGTGATTTTATTTCTAACAACTAAGTATCTCTGTTTTGGAATGCCGTCCTCAAAATTGATTATGATGATACTTTGAAATTGCAGTCGATTTTTGTAAAAGAATATGCCTGTTATATTATCTTATATATCCTACATTAGACATAACATATTGAATATGTTATTGATCATGATTATTCTGGTTTAGTCCGATTTTCATTTAAAAACTTTCACTAATGGCTGTACACAACGTAAAGCACTTTCCCATGCATAACTCCAATGCTTGCTTGCGTTTGTTGCTGTATGTTCACTAACTATTCATTCTATCAGGATAGTAGCCATGTTATTCAGTTCCACATTATTGTTGACAAAACTAGTTAGCGAATACGAATCTTTATTAACACTTAAACATACGCTAATTATAATTAGATCGTGCACTAGTGATCTTCTAACTTCAGTGACTTGAGAAGAATCCGAAAACACGTCTGCTCTATTTAAGCATCAGAATTAAACTAACCAAATAATTACAAAAAAATTTTTTTTAACGATTCAAAAGGTTAAAACAAATAAAAAACAGAATAAAAGCAATGCGTGAACGTAACTTTCCGCTAAGGGACAATGTCAACCTTACTCCCAGTGGGGTAAACGAAAGCCTCACGGGACAGAATTCTTCTCCGGCTGAAATTGCGTTTTATTGAAACAATTTATCTTCTAACAAATGTACTTTTTGTAAACACATTGAGATGCATTTCCAACACGGATTATGAGGATTTATTTATAAAGAAATTTTTTCAATTACAAAAATCATTTTTAACCATTCAGAAACCTGACATCTATAATACAGACAAACGAATAAAAAATAGACTCATAATAGGTAATGATTTTATTTTATAAAGTTGACTGATATTAATTAAGACTATTGTCTTTAAATAAATTTTTAAATTAAATTCAAGACTTTGTAGCGTTGGAAATTTTGTTAAAAGTTATTGATAGATATTTGTTTGATGAAATAACTATACTGAATTGTTATACTTTATTTATTTTAGTATTTTTATTGAGTTATTATCTTTTTTTTACTTTGTTTACTTGTTTACTTATTTCTTTCCGATTGAAAACGATATAAAATGTTTTCGTATTCCGATGTTAGCTGTTAAGAGAGGTTATAAAATATGGCAAGATATTTTATAACAAATATATTGAGAAGAAACATCAATTTTATTTGTAAATACAAAATTTAGCATGAGGTTACGAGTTGTTAGAATACTAAGTCATGATAAAAAATGGCCAAAAGTGTATTTGAATATAAATTGGAGGTGTAAAATTCATCTTCAAATTATCTTGAATGTGAAACGGAGTACGAATCATTAGAATATAATGTATTATATTTTACTCTCTAGTAGTATTAATTGTCAATATTATTACTTAAATTTGATCATTTTCAGACTGCTGAAGAAGCGATAACAAATTTAATATCACAAGTAGGACCTTTAGTACGCAGTCAGTTACCTCTTAGGTTGTACCAAACATCTAACAAGTGGAGGGATGAAATGAAGCCGCGTTTAGGATTACTACGCAGTAGAGAATTCATAATGAAAGACATGTATACCTTTGATGTTGATCCAGAGACAGCTAAATGTAGTTATGATATTGTTAATAATGCATACAAGAATATTTTCGAAGCTCTTCAGATTCCGTGCGTTAAAGTAATTGCGGACTCAGGAATAATAGGTGGATTTCTTTCACACGAATATCATTATCTATCTAGTGTGGGAGAAAACAGTATATCATATTGTAAAACTTGTCATTATTATTACGAGGATCAAACTACTCTCATTCGAAATTGTCCCAAATGTGATCAAGAGTTCGAACAGAATAATTCAATTGAGGTAAGTGTAGCAAAATTGAATGCGTATTCTAGATAAAGCATTATGTATATTCTCTTAAACTCAGAAACGGATACTAAATCACATAACTCATATTGTTGACTATGCAATGTAAGTCCCATTGCCTGTCAATGAAATGGGTTAGTCATATCAAAAAGTGAATAAATAGCGCAAGCTGATTCAAATCTTTAGGTGCATAGTTTTTAATGTTTGTTCGCTTGATCTTCATCTTGATTTTCAAAAAGGTATATGCTCTTATCTTTGTTCACGTATAGTAAACAATCGATAAAAATAAACTGCGTTAAGCCTATATCAATGTCACGATAATTATGCAGTTAAACAAAAATAGGAATTGGGTCTTTAGTACAACAAATTTAATAAGCTACAGAAAAGATTTTAAAAATTGACTAGATATTTGTCCAAATCTTTTCATTGATTAGTAATATTCAGTATGTACTTATTTCGTTGGAGTAAATCAAATACAATAGTCATTATGCTCACTATAGTCGAGCAACTCATGACTGGTAATTCTCAACATTGTTTACAAAGGTTAAGAATTAGTGCCCTAAGCATAATAAATCCAATCGATAACGAAAAGGATGTAGAAGATAAGGAATTATTGATACAACTCAAAACCAAGAAGAGTAAGCTGAACGATAGTCTCCTAATTTCTTCTATATATTTATTCTGCCTTTATGTATATCGTGAATAAAAGTAAGAAATTATAATAATCTGAACAATAAACACTATTCTCGTTCTAACAATAAGTACCATTCGAAAACGCAATATTTAAATATTTAAAAATTCGCAAAGAGAATTAAAAAATCACGACTATTTAAAAAAATGAGAGTAATTCAAGTAACCGTTAATGAAACTTGTTATAAGAGAATCTTTTGCTACATAGCGTCAACCTCTAGTATGTCTGTACCAAAACAATAAACAGTTTTAGCATGTAATATTAGATATTTTACAATTAAAAAGTTAATCAACATTTATTTTTATTAATGATTTAACAATTTAACATTTGAATTTTTAATTTCATATATTTAAAATGTTCAATTTTTCACAATAAAAGTTCCGAAATTTTTGTATTGATTATATTAATTTTTCCAAGTTTTTCATTATCGAAACAAGGAATATTCCTAATCTATATTTATTGAAATTTTAAGATTCCGAACTTTTGAATATTCGAAATCTAAGTTTTCTGATAAATTATAAGTTCTAAATATACTGTTCAGTTATGCCTCATTTGGATGTTTTCCTTTGGGAAATTTTGTGGTTGCCCGTGATGTCTACTTTTTTATTATATATGTGGAATTACATTATTTATGCGTTTGAGAATATAATGCATTGAATCCTATTGTCTATTGTACTGTTTTTATTCTATCTAGTCCGTTATTATGGAAAATATTTCTGACTACAACGACAACCCTAGAAGTACTGAACTTAACCTATAGATCGTTTTTTGAAAAGCATGACAATGATAGAAAGTACCAACCTTATAAAGATCAAGATTAAATATTTGTTTGGCAGCCCTCAGTAGAGAACGCTCTTAATGAATTTGTAAAAAATAAAAAAATTCGTCATCGTTATGTGAATCAATACTTTCATTTGAAAGGTCTTAGTTTAACCGATATCAAAACGGAGCTAAATTCTACTTTGAATAAGTCTACTCCTTCGTTTACGATGGTAAAATATTGTAAGGTAGAGTTTAAACGAGAACTATGAGCAATCAAAGCGAACATTACAGTCGTCAATTAAATGAGGTGACAACGACATAAATGGTGTAAACCCCATGGTCTTTATTTTCTGGATGGTTTTTTAGATATATTAAATAGTTAGATATATTTCAATAATATTTACTAATAAAGTGAGTTTCTGACATTAATATTACATCAATAATTTCAGATTATCATTTTTCTACTTTGTTGATAAGGGTGTTGAATAGGTTAGTAGTGTCCATTCTATTCGTAATTTTTCTATAAGATTTTCTAGTTTATTAATGTTGTAACCTATTTGGGCGTTAAAATGATTTAATTTTCTGTCTGCGTTTTCTGTTCTCTTCAGATAAGTTATCAGTATTAATAGCCCAGGTAGAACAATATCTGCATATTATTCTTCCAGTACGTATAGCATGACTTCTGAGTCCAGGACGTGACGCTCAGATTCAGGAACTCATCCTTATTGAGGCAGTACATATGAAAACTACTTCTTTTCATGGTATATATGCATTGTGATGACGTTATAAACTCCAATCCCACTACATGTCATATTTGCACTATGCAATTTTATGACTACATTTTAAAAATGTATTTGCATTCGTGTTATTATGAGTATTCTTTCAATTTATTCTTAAATATAAATATAATTAACTTAGATATAGTATTTTTATTAAAAACAATAAAGTAATTATATAAATAAATAAATTATAAATAATTATATTACTCGTTTTATATAAATTCTTAAATCGCTGCAGTTATCTGAAGTAAAAATTTCAGATAGATTAGGTAGAATCGACTGCACAAATAATAATTAATTTATTTAAATAATAGATAATAGTTTGGTGATGAAAATTTCGTTATTAAACATTATAGATTTTACAGGCAATGTCAAAAATCTTTTGTTGATAGGAAATTGTATATAATGTGAATCATATTTTGTTATGTCGCATTGCAAAGCTCGCACGTTTATGAAAATCTATTTCAAATTAAGATTTATTTATCAATTCGTAATACGAATAATGTAGTAAAATGTTTCACTTTCATGTTATGCTGGTGAAGGTTATAGATATAAACCAATTTTTAAATATCTCCTCTATGTTAATCGATTGATACTTTTTTTGTATTATTTTCAATTTTTAATTATTTTGTTAATTTTTTTATAACAATTCATCAAGAAAAGTTTGGTAATTTAGAATAATTAAGATACACAGATTTCAAAAAGAATAGAGGTGAATTAACACCATACATTTTAGAAAAATATGAAACACCTATTATACTAATAAATCCTTAGCATTATGATTTTGTTCTTCGAGTAGACTAAATTTATTTACATTTAAATGGAGTTTTTTCATAAATTTATTGGCTGGTATATCTACTCGTATGTAGTATATAACTTGGCATATTATAGTTTCTTTTTAATTTAATTTGAAAAATTCACACGAATTTTTATTATTTGCTAGATAGTAAGGACACTGAAATTTATATGCATTTATTTTAAATTTGAAAATTTGCATTCTTTATTTTTTAGTTTCCAGTGTACCATGAAATCTTTTCATCTTTTATAATATAGTTTTATTTGAATCGTACCTTTTTCACATCAAAACAAACATTTTCTATAATATTAGAAATCGATATCTTACAAATTGTACATGTTATTAATTAACTAATAAATGATCTAATTTTTAATGCGAAAAGCGTATAAGATCGATGTTTATTTGAGAATTAAATTGCATTATGAATAGATAAAAAGATAATGTTTTTTAATGACCGATTTTTCGATGTTCAATTGATAACAGCAATCTTGAATTTTTATCTATGATGTTTTAGTCGCATTTTTGAAATAAAGTTAGTATTGAAGGAAATGAATAAATATCGGCACAAAATTATGGATTTATGTAAGAAGATAAAAGCAGGATTGACATAGATCTCCTGATTATTTGAATTTTACTCGAGTATATTCAACACATTTAATATTTTACTAAAAAATTAAATAATAAACTAAATTAATTAAACTTAAAAATAGATAATAAAATAATTGAAATATATCATTCAACTATTGATAGCAATTTTTTCATGATTCACTATAAAACAATTCGTCTATATCTGATACTTTCTCTCTATCGTTGCCCGTGTCTTGACCATTATCTTGACTACCGCCATGTTTTTCTTTGGTATCGCTTTTCTGTTTTCCTATCTATGAGTAAAAAATATTTTTTATTTGTGTGAACGACATATTTTGTTTATATGCATGTCAAAAAGTGAAGGAAAAGTGAGAGACAATAAACAATATCAATTAAGAGGGATAACATTCTTTCATATGAGTTGTGTACGTGACTTATATTTGTGCACATTCAAATATTTGGAATAAGAAATTTTGTTATAGTTTTATTTTTTCTTTTCATTCAATATTATTTTCAACATAAAATATTTTTTATCAATACATTATCCATTAACACTTCTCGAGAGATTTGAAGGCCTTGGTGAAATTAAAATCCAGGTTAGCCTACGGATCTTTCAAATTTTCTATTTGCATTTAAAGACTTTGCAAATAATATTTTGAGTATAATTTCTTATTTTATACACTAATTTATAATTGATAATAGAGAACTTTTGTTTTTATTTTTACTGTTGGCAGTTTTTGACCAATCTCTGCCTCATGTCATGAATACTGATTATAACGGCTAAATATGAGCGTAAATTATAGTAGAAATATATGAGCGCATATTTTATATTTAATCAGTATTTGAAATAACATGACTTTACTACGATGTTTTTTTCTTTCTATTGTTTCTTATGTAATTTGATAAAGTATGTTATTTCATAATTATAATTATTCACGGCGAATATATTTGCCTTCCGGACTTACATATGATTTTGAAATTATTCTCTCACATTAAACCTACCATATGATTTCACCTGCATGTGTAACCACTTTATTTGCTGATAGCTTAGTTAATAATAGTTAAAATGATTACTCTTAGATAATACTGATAATTGAATTATTTACAAGTGCGTTTGGTGTGTCTCTGCTGCATATTAATCCTGATTCCTTGCCAATCATCAAGATTGCTAATTTTAACGCGAATGTACACACGATTTTTGGGTTTTATTCATTTCTATCAATGAATAACATAAGATAAAAATTCTTAACCAAAGATTTGTGTAGACCTTATGGCCTAAATTTGGATAAATTAGTGATCGGATGGAAGGAGATTTTTCGAAGAACCAGGATTCAAAATAATTCTAGTGGAGCAACTCAGAAGTAAGAAATCTAAATAAACTACAAACTCATCTAACTCTGAAAGAAACGGGAACAGTATATTTTACAATTTATCGAAACTTTGTAGGCCTAAATTTATTATAATTTTTAATATCTACTGTCCAGAAAAATTCGATAGAACAAACTTTTTTGATTGCAAACAATCTGGTATTCACCTATTCAATTATTTTGTCAGTGAGTTGTGAACTTTACGATCTATTATTACTACCAAATATTTTTTAGTAACTCCCAATGCGACAAAATACTTATGATCATAAACGAATTCTGATACGAATTGTAAGGAAAGCTTATCAAGTGACTCTACTCTCTCCTTGTGATGTTTGCTATAAATGTTGTAAATGTACTCTTTATTTAAACGAGGCATATGATTTACTCTTCGAAAGACCATAACAGAACCTTCACAATATATTGAAATTGAATCCAGATTTTCTAGCATGACACATCAAAATTGTAACCTAATTTCTAACAATGAATGCTGATGCAGGTGCATCTGTAATAAAAAATTGTTCAAATTTATCTAAAGAATTTTACTCCTATAGAAGCTTCAGAATAATCTTTATGGAACACAACAAAAAAACAGAAAAATCTTCGGTTTCATAATTTCATATCCACATCTAATGTCAAAGTATCTAAATTTCATTGGAATAATTCTCCATCAATAGTCAAAATAGGATTTTACTGTGCGATGTACGAAAATCGTATAAGAATCATAGTAAACTATTTCTAAAAACATCACCAAGGTATTAAAAAATTATAAAAAAATATCGCTATCATCTTGATTTAAAGATACTGATGATTTGGTAGTATAAGATTAAAAGGAAATATAAGTCATAATTCGTATTTAATTCATTTCCATTAAACATATTATCATCTCTTTCGATCCATTCATGATCTTCATTAATGGCATTAAAAATTTTCTAGTTAAAGTTTTCATAATGTTCATCTATTATTATGAGGTTTTATTGGATTTACTTCAGCTTTATTTGAATCCAATTCTTTCTCTATAAGCATATGATCATGCCACTTGAAAGTTCTTCGCTCCAATTTCTGATGATATTCAGGATAGTACTTTATACAATTTTACGAGATAGTAATTAATTTAATTTATTTGACAATTTATTTGAGACATTTTTATTTTTTAGTCCTAAACAGATAAATTTTTATAGATACGATAATTTTTGAAAGAAATAAAACAATATTTTTTATTACATATCCATTTATATAAAACCAACATACTAATATATTAATATTTCTAGGTCGGCCATACATTTCTTTTAGGTACAAAATATTCAAAACCATTGAGGGCTGTCTTCTCAGATAATAATAACAAAAAACAATTCGCGTCAATGGGATGTTATGGTCTAGGTATCACGCGTATCTTAGCAGCAGCAATTGAAATATTATCATCAAATTCAGAAATAAGATGGCCTTTAAAATTTGTACCCTATAATATATGTATAATTCCTCCAAAGGTAAGAGAAATTATCATATTTAATGGTATATTTATCGATTTAACACATTTTTAAAAATTTGTTATTGTACAGAGATTAGAACTCATATTATTTGTCGTCCCGAAAAGGTAGTAAGAAAATTAAATATAATTTTTTTACATTGTTCAAAATTATACGTGTGATAGAATTTTGGAGTGTTACGTCAGAACTTGTTGGTTTTTGGAGTTGCCGATTGCGAATCTGAACTCAATTTTTGAAAATTCAAAATGGCGACTCTATGATTGCAGCGAAAATTATTAATTTCTTCAACTCTTCACTTTCTTTCTAAATATTTCATGAATGATACTTTAAGAAGCAATTTTTACCTAATTGTAAACATAATGGTACATTGCATGTGTTGCATAACCATTTAGTTCATATCGGATTGTTTTTTGTACTGCAAAGTGCGAATCGTCTACCACTATCAATGGGCATTGGCATATGACCAGACTGAGAGCGTCTCTTTTCAAAAGGACTATTTATTTTGTGAGGATTGGCAAGGAAAGGTTGACGCTTTCTTCCTTTTTTGTTGGAATTTTATGAAAAACTAATTGATTTACTAAAAGTAGTCTAAACTTCTTAAATATCTCAGGATTATTAGTGTTTACTTTAATCGGATGAAACCTCGCGTGGGCGGATAGAAAATTAGTGTATTTTTCTTTTAAGAAATTTCACACATGTTATCGTTTAAAAAATTATTGATTAGCTTAGTTAGCAAGTTAGCTAATTAATTGGTTAGTCAAATAGTTGTAACAAATGGGTCAGACGTAGAGAAAGAGAGAGAGATATGCTTAATTATTTACATTTGGTGGTTTAATATTACAAGTAATAACAATATTGTAGTCCCAATAAGTATTAATATTGTTTAGGCGTGATTGTTTTACGTCAACTAATTTTATGAAACAAATGATGGTTATTACAAATTTAGGAATTAGCTAGATAAATAATTCGTCAAATTCTGAATAAGCTGCACCATTTAGTTTGTGTTTGACAGTTATTGAAAGCAAAAAATTTCATGAATTTTAACGAAAATGGAAAAGAATGAATTATGTATGCTGATTAAGCAATTTCTTTGAGTAAAATCCCATCACCAAAATCAATGACAGTCTTGACAAATATTATGGGGATTTTGCATCATCAATTTCAATAGATCAAAAGTGGTCTGCTGAATTCTGCTGTAATCATATTAGCTTAAGTGACGTCAAAGATGAGGTCGTACAACAGAAATCATCAATAATATCGAGGAAATAATATCCGACGATCGGAAAATGAAAATGCCTCTGATGATTGAATCTGTATGCATCTAAGCCGAGTAGATTATTTCGCTAGATGATCACATTTTATATGAATATTTGGATATGAAAAAGTTCTCCACACATGCGTGTCGTGATTGGTCACATTCAATTGTAAGCACAATAGTATGACTACTTCAAAGCAGTTTTTGATGGTGTTTAGCGGTAATTCGAATGAGTTTTTGTACTATTTCATAATCGTGAACGAAATATACATTCATATTAACACACTAGTTACCGAGAGATAATCAAAACAGTGGAGCTCTCTGGGTGGATGTGCACAAAATATGGCCAAGGTTGTTCTGTAATCCAACAAGGTCATAGCCGCAGTTATTTTTAGGACGTACGTGGTATTATTGACATCTATTATTTTAAAAAGGATAAAACGATCACTGGCGGATATTATTCAATTTTTTGACAAATTCGACGTTGATCTAAAAAGAACCTCATTTAGCAAAGAAAAAAATGCTGTAACATCCTGACGGTGCTTAGGTACACACATATATACTCACCATGTCAAAAATCAATATATTCGGTTACGAGCTACAATCTTACCCAGCATATTCTCCAAATTCAGCCCTGTGCGACTATTTCTAATCTGTGAAGAAATGGGTCTGCGATATTTGAATCGAATAAAGAGATCATTACTGAATCAAACCCCCATTATGAGGGTTTTGAGAAAACCTATAATTTTGAAAGTATACGAATATTGAAAAAATGTTAGACTAAATGTATCGAATTAACAGGAGATTCGCAAAAGCATACTAGCTGAAAAAAATATTTTTTGTTCAAAATGTCACCAGCTCTTCAAACTGACCTCGTAACTTGATGGAATACTAATTAAATAAACCCTATTTTATATTAATATATTATTTTTCAATTTTATAAGGATTTATATTAGTTGACTCTTAAAAAGGGAATTCCATTACGTTCACTAGGTATGAACTTTTTAATAGAAACTCACCTGCCAGAATTGAACTTGTTTGAATGGTGTGTGGGACGGGGGGGGGGGGGTGGACAATATGAAATCTCATTACAAAAAATTTGATCCATACCGCAATATAACTTATCAACTCACTTTTGTTTTTGGTTCTAAAAATTAGTGACAACTTGAGATGACAGGTTTAGTTTTGACGAAATCTGTAAATCTCCTGAAGACTTCATTACCCCGATTTTACATATGCTTATAAACTTTTTATAAAAAAATGAGTGCCCCGCCTAAGAATCAAACCGCAACTCTACGCATGATAAATCAACATTTTTGTTCTTATTAAAATTAAGAATACATTTTTCCTCATGGCATGCGGAATTTTCGAATTTCCGCACGCGTTTCTCCCGTATGTTTTTTTTATATTTATTTCTACAGCTTGGAAAATATTAATTTTAGCGAATGGTTAATAAAAATTTCTGCAAACAAGTTAGTTTAAGCATCTCTTTAAGTACATTAATTTATTTGAAAATTTTTTAAAACCATTTCGTATTTTATTCTATTTACAAATAAATTAATGGTTCTAAAGTGGTGTCTTTACTGAATTTTTTGTAGAATATTTCTTAAGGAACAACTTTTATCTCAAACTTTTTCCGCTAAAATTAGTACTTTTCAAATCGCAAAGCTGAAAGAGATGAATTTCCGGTATGGATGAAAAACTTTTATTCTTATTTTTCTAATATAATTTTATTACACTGTTACACTATGTTATTTCGACGATACAAAATTTCACGCAAATAAAATACACGTTACACACGGGAGAACTATGTTCCGTTTTAGTGCCCAAATCCAAGTATGTGACCTTTTGTCTGTCAGCGCTAAACCTCTGTTCCTATGTTTTTTGAATGATGGCCAGCATTTTTTTGTCAAGCCCTCCTTATGATCTATAGTTCAGTTTGTAATATCCCCTTTCTGTTCATTAGTGTATTGCATGACACCGAAGCTGTACTTTTTATATACATCTTGCATATCCTCCCACACCGGGAGCTAATAAGATTTTGTGGCACCGATAATGCCCAATGTAAACGTTCACGTTTATAAATCGAAATGCAGATCCAAGAGAGACGAACTGCGCCGTTTAAATAATATAATAACTTTTCTTTCACGAATATATCGTCGCTCACTAATGATACGTCCTACGTTCGCATATCATGTGTCATTTTAATGATTTGTGTGACCTTTTTCGATATCGTATGTTTATAGACTATTTATAGACCACGTGTTCAAAATCCAAGTGCAATTGATGTATAGCCACGTGCGCATTAAAAGAGTGGAAACAGCTTCGTACAACGAAGTAGACGAATTCCGCAGGCGTAATTATTGCTGCTCAGGCAAAGAGATTTGTTGCGTAGCATTTCAGCATCTTTTCCATATTTAGTCCTGGAGCTTGAAAATAATAATTTTAGTGAAAATAATATAGATAAGAGTCATTCCTTATTAAATTATTTATAATTTAGTTCCGTAAATAATTTTTAATGTTCACAAAACGACGTACGATCGAAAAAAATAATTTACTGCAAGTTTATTTGAACGTCTCTTAAAATTTTCCAAATCTTAGCAAACCATGTTTGTCAGAAGCATATGCTCTATATTTCCTTGTATAATCAACTTCATATTGTTATTTTAACAATTCTTAGCGGTAAAAAATACACGGGCGTACAAGAAAAAAATTCCTGTTCCAGGAATCAAATTAGAACGTCTTTATGTTTTTGGGGTTGATGAATTCGAATCCAATTTCGCTTGTCCTCATAAGTTTAAGTTTAAAGTCATCTGAAGGTAAATTTCGGAAAAATAGTCAAATCGATTAAAATTATAATTTTTATATAGTTTTGTGATTGCTGAATCCGAATTTGATGTTCGTTTGATTTGACAAGATCAAATTCAAGGTCATTTTCAGGTCACTTCAAGTTATTGTTTGGAAATTTCATAAGACAATCGCTAAATTAAGAATATGAGTCACCACGGGACTAACCTACTATGTCAATATATTTTCAGGTTTACTGAAATAGAATCCGAGGGTCGTTTGCCCTCGGTATGTTAAGGTCAAGTTCATTTCAAGGTCAAGTTCATTTCAAGGTCAAATACAGCAAAAACGTCCAAATCTATTCGCATCATCACTCCGTTATATTTTTTATGTCATTGGAACGTGTATTTTGTATCTCACTTTCCAACTTCTTCATTAAGCCGCCTTCTTTTAGAGTAAATGCAATAAAAGTAGGATGGCAGATTTTTTTTCGGATGTTGGAGGGAGAAAGCGCGGAAAAAGGAAAAAACACAAGAGAAATCCCTTGCACAGATTTGTTGAGGATAATCGTGTACGGTATAAAAAGCGGATCAATGAATAAGTGGGAAAGTGAGATACAAAATATACGTTCCAACGAAATAAAAAATATAACGGGGTGATGATGCGTATAGATTTGAACGGTTTTGCTGCATTCGATCTTAAAATAAACTTGACCTTAACGTACGGTCTTCCAACACGGAAGTATAACTTCTATATATTTTTTTTATTTATATATAATATTATTAAACGTACAACTGTGGATTAAAGGAATAATCCAATTCTTAGTTCACAAAAATAATGATAGTCTAGAAAAAATCTAGGATAATTATGTTTGAATTGTTTTCTGTATTATTATTTCAAATTTATAGGTTTAATATATATTATAGATATAAAATTATTTATTTAATTATAATATTCCTAAGGATTACAATTCTTCTAAAATAATTTATCATCTTTATCCGATTCACGATATCTTTTAGTAGTAAATATTTATACCTAAAAATGCTAATACATGTTCATTTTTGTACATGTATTAACTACCAAATTCGAAAAACTGGTCCAATATAATGAGTTAAATCTGGAGTAGCCTTCAATTATTTATTATACGAAAAGAACAGAGTGCAGGAAATTCGATTTTTATTTAATATGTATCATGGAAAAATATATTATTAAATTATAACAGCTGTATCCATTTATCGTTACTATTTTTATCATGGGTTTGTTTTATATTTTCAGATTGGCAGTAAAGAAGAATGTATGTCTCAATTAGCATATGATTTATACTTTAATTTAGAAAAGTTTAAAGCCGATGTCATTATTGACGATAGAACACATATGACTATTGGAAGACGGTTTATCGATGCACGTAAATTTGGATATCCTCATGTTATCATCGTTGGAAAAAATTCGTTAAATGCAACACCGTTAATGGAAGTACATGATGTATACAATTCTTCGCGCATTGATCTAGAATTCCTAAATGTTCTTAGTTACCTAAAAAGATTTTGTTAATAAAAACTAAATTTTTCTATTATATTATAACAGCCTCAGTTCTGTGTCTTTGATTTAATTTTTGCATCTTCATATAGAGGAGAAACTATAAATTTAATAGTTGCCTCGGACATAATAAGCAACTATAATAGTCAATTACATACTGATAAATCTGAAATCATTATCAAGTCAATTTCTACAGTTTTTGAGTACTCCTCCAAAAGAATAAAGAGTACCAGTATGCGACGCGTCAGATTATGAGTTGTCAATACTATTACATCGATACAAAGATGATCCAGAGAAACCAATTGCGCTTGGGTACAAAAAGATGCCAGTAATGTAAATAAAATGAAATAAAATGAAAAACCTTTAGAACTTGTTAAACAGAATGAAAAACGTCCAATAAAACCTCACTGATAACGTGACCTTGGCTTAGTGAAGTATTTGGACAAATGCACTATGACTACGCGAAGTTCAAAGGAGATATGTATCAATTTATAATTAATATGCACAGCAAGTTGTCTGAAATTATAAATTGCAAGAAAATA
Organism: Chouioia cunea; assembly: GCA_030064505.1. Taxonomy (NCBI): domain Eukaryota; kingdom Metazoa; phylum Arthropoda; class Insecta; order Hymenoptera; family Eulophidae; genus Chouioia; species Chouioia cunea. The sequence goes on along the minus strand of JAOPFQ010000006.1, from coordinate 1,378,480 downwards.
CAGATGCAAAAAGGGTAATCAAGGAATCTAAAATACTTTTTGTTCGGTTAGTTACCGATACACGTTACAAACGACAGAACGCAGTTGCGAAGTGCAGAATTTACAGAATTCTTGAAAGCAATTAAAATTGAACACACTTTTTCGAATTCATACCACCCAGTTACAAACGAAGTAACGGAAAATATAATATAAATCTTCAAAGATAAATTATAAAATTACTTTTCGGACTTAGTCCATATCGTATTATGATATGGTCAATTCGTATAGGAAAAAATTTTGTTATGCTTTCATGTAGTGACTTTTATTTTTGCATGTAACTTTCAATTTAATTTAGTTTAACCTTTTTAATTAATAAACTTTTATTTTTTTCACCAAATATTTCTAACTTTATGTTTCTGTTTAATGATTCGAAGCTTGCTCTCCTTAAATCTATAATAATTTATTTTCTGTATCAATCAGTTTTCTTGTACGTTTCATATTTTCAGCATATGAATTAATATCTATTAAAGGAACAATTTTATTGAACAACTATGGTGAATCTAAGTCAATTGGAAAATCATTAAAATTATGTCCTACATTTGTAACGGGACTCCTGGACTTTGGTCGGAGCCCATTGGCAATTGTGTCGTCAAGGATAACTGTACGCTAATGAGAGGTCAACGACCTATCATTCAGTTTGGATTAGTGCTAATCTAGCGAAGAAGAGGGGAAGAGAGACGAAGTAGAGACGCTGGTCCAGGACGGTTGAGTTCGAGTCGCAGGGAATATCTGATTGTTTTTGTTTTTGGAAGTTTGCGAGTTTTTGAGTAGTGTATGCCTTTAGTATGAATATTTTTTCGTTTGTCTTTTTTCTGCGGTGACTGGTCCTAGCTTTGGAAATACCTCATTTCTCTTTTACCTTTCGTGTCAGCAGTTTTTTTGTATGTATATTGTTATTTATGTCTCAGGCCTCATTGGCGACTTCAAGCTACATAGCCAAAGCATAGCGACGTCCGTTATTTTAACCGACCCTTTGATTTCCGTTGAATTTTTATTATTTTCTTTTGGATTGTTTCTTTTCGCGGGTTTTATTCCATTCTATTTTTTCCTAATAAAATACGTTTGCCATAATTCGTCATTTATTTTACCACCTTACTAGCTCGTTTCCGTTAATCTTCTTAAAGTCAACCGCGCATTACGGATGCTGCGTTAAGCCGCACGTCACGCGTTTTACCTACAATTATCTGTTTGGTTATTAAATTCAACGAAGTAGGTTAGAACCTTTCCAGTCATCACTAAAAAAGAGGTCAACAAACCCTTTCTCCGTTGCATATCGATTGAAGTTTTATTGAGACATTACTATTAACAATAATATTGAGAATTTCATTAAGACAATATTTTTAAACAACAATAAAATCCAATAAAAAATAACATTCTAATAGTTGTAGTAATTAAACATAAATGTCGTTTCGTCTGTTTAAAACCAATTTAAAGGGTCAAATTTTGATAATGATTTTTGCTGAGATATGCTGATTGTAGCTTTACAAATCGTTCATGTCCATAAACATCTGAGATACATCGTATGTTTTAAGATGTAAGCTATATAAAAATCAGCAATGAAAATTTAAATAATAACCGAGATACTGTATGTATTAAAAAACATTGGAAAAACAATTATGAGTTACTGATTTATATAATTTGATGTTCAACAGATAATTATTCCAAATAGCAAGGCATACATAAATATTACGTTTTTCTTTTACACTAAACATAAATGAATAATAAAGTGTATTATAACTTATTGCAGGCGGAACCAACTGATGAGCATTACTGATTTGTTCAACACCACGTTTTTTAGGGGCGTGTACGTGTTGCGATGCGAAGCAGGTCAACATTCGTAATGTGCCATTTAGATCGTAAAAGTAAATTTACAAAAACGCATGTATTGAATGAAATGATAGTATTAAAAAATAATAAATTATTATTTGTAATGCTGTTGAATTTGGTACTGAAAATAAAACAATTAAATTTTTCCAGACCTCGAGTTACAATAAAAAAAGAGTATTTAAATTTACTAGAACTCTTTGAGACCAGTGTCATCTTTCATATACTAAGTGGATGTCTTAGTGTCGTAATTTCAGCAATCACAATGATCTATATTGGTGAGATTAGTTAGAAAACGGTTACGTAAAACAATAACCAAATGGAGATAGTTTCCATTCGTAAATCGTTTTACGTAACAAAACAACGTGAAATATTATATTCCTTTAAAGCCTTTTGCATTGTTCAGAATATTTATAAAATTTGCAGAAATCGTTATTGTTTTAATATTCAGATTCATTTCAGAAAGATGTTATAAGTAAGATTACCTAGGGAAAAGTAATTCTCCAGTGCTTATAGTTAACACACTTACTATGTGTTAGAGAAAGGAAAAAAGTTGAAAAGGTAGGTTAACTACTTGAGTATTAAAATTGTGACTTCCTAATCCATTCTATGATGCGCTCACTGTAGTAGTAACTGCACGAGTATTATATTTTCTTTTTCTTACTTCTCCTTTCACACCTTAGTAATCGAGGAATATTAAAAATCTTTGATTGCATATCGTGCGACTACAATATATAAAGATTCTAATAAAATGTCAGTAAATACAAATTATTTGCACAAAAAAAAATCTTGTATGCAAACAAAAAATAGCAACTAACTAGTATTTACCTAGATGAAACTGACAACGTAAGCTTAACTTGGCTTTCTAAATTTTTACTGTCAAATTTCACATACCGATTATAATAAAACTGAAAATTTTAATATATTTTTACAGATCCTTCTCTTACTACTCCATCTATTAACAAAAGATTTCAATAAACGTTTAAGATTTATATTGAAATATGAAAATAATGTTTATTTATTCAGTGAAAAAACGACATTAAATGTATTCATGAACCCCATTCACATATTAATTATATTTTAAAATTTTTATTTCATAGAAATTGTACAATTACATATATCTAATATTTACAATTGATTATAAATGTGTGTTAATAGAATTCTGCAATATTCAACAGATAAACAATATCAGACTAGCTGAATGGTTTTGTGTAATTTTATACAGTTCTAATATGTTATCCTTTAAAAATTAACATTATATTTTAACGACTAATGCTGTTGATTCCCGCGTTATTATAATTACTTGATGGACTTTGGTATTCCATAGGCTGCGCCGCATCCTGAAAGAATGAAACGTCTTTGAATGGCAGTTTTTGGAATGGTTATTTTTATTAACTTTTTTAACGAAAATATCTTTCATTTTATAAATGGTTTCGGGTAATTATTAGTTTCTTTAAAACCATATCACAGTAAATCGATCTTCACATGTGATGGGGAATAGTAGAAAATATCGTCCGCACGCTTGAAGAACTATTTCGGAAATATTTACTACCTTACGCAGCTAATAAATAGGATTAATTGAATTAACTTGATTTGATTCTATTAGAGTAACTGACCTAATTAGATCCCCCAGAATTTAATCCAGAATCTAATCCACCCTACCACTTCATCGCTAGAAAATCTAATCGGTTTAAATTAACTCAACAATTCTTTCAGAGTCCCGAATTACTTGAGGCACGCTAGAAGACAAGAGCCTATTTGAATTAAGTGGATGTAGTAAACTCCGGAGAAGTCAAAATACATTTTTAATGTTGTTCCAAAACATGTCTCATATTGCATTATGTATGATTTATTAAAGCATTATATACTACCAACTAATTCTAATATATAAAGCACTATTATTAGATGAAAATTAAGATATTTACGGCGATTATCAACTAGAATAAATGGAAAATATGTGAATTACAAATGTTATCGGCATTTACTAAGTATTTCATTAATTATATATTTTCAACTTATAAACAATATTGAATTAAAAATAATATTAAAAAGTGAATAAAAATGTTTACAAATAACATATTTGTAACATCCTGATTTATTTGGAAAACCGCTTTAATTAAATAATATTTTTATAATAGACTACTATTATAAATAAATATTTGGTTTATGTAATTTTATGTTTAGCTACAGTAACACCGATCACAAGGACCATACACCAAGCCATTCTCTTCTTCCACCAGTTTTGGTAACTTTCTTGGAAGAATCCAGTACTTGATGGACATAGTAGATCCATCCCATATGATCTGAGATGGATCTACTATGCTTTTTAGATATGAGTGTGGGAGTATGCTGCGGAAACAAATGCCTCCACGAATGAATGCTTCACATACATACGCACGCATGCACATAAAATAATACGCATGAGGAATATACGGGGCGTTGGTTAAAAAAATAAGATCGTGACAGGGTCCAATTACAGATCGTTACAACAGAATCTATATAGCTTCTACTATAGCTGTATGTAGTTTAAGCTCGAGATCAATTAGGAGTTCTCCAGCTATAATGCAAAGCGCATCATACGACGCAATTCTGTAAGTCTTCATTAATCCTATTAAAGCTAATCTATGCGTGGATTTAATTGCACCTCTGTCTATCTGGTTGGTAAAATTTGTCCATATCATAGGAACAAAGATCCCGCAATGCAGCATGAGAAGGATTTTATAATTTAATCCTCAGGAAGGATCTGCTAACTTTCAAAGCATGTTAAAGAAGGTCTTACATGTTCACTACAGTGGGTATATAAATAGAAAAATATATTAAAATAGACATCGAGATATCTAACCGACTTTCCGAAGGCCATCATTTTTTCCATTTAATGTGATTAATGGGTTTCGATTGGGGTCGGCGAATTATCTCTTACTTTTGCGCGTTTTATTTGGTCTAATCAGTTTTAACTTGATAATTGGGACAAAATTTTTAATTTTCAGCTTATAGAAGATACCCTTTGTATTTATTTCGGAAAGTTCCAATCTTGCATTAATCTACTAGGACATCAACCATTTGCTATTCTAGTTCCCCGAGTGCTTCTCTGCTTTTATTTATATGATTATCACAAAGAAATTGTTAGATTTACTTCTACATTTAAAGCTTTCTAATAATAATGTATTAGTAATAAATAACTTTTGTTTTGTAGATGGCCTATGTTTTATTAATTTAAAAAGGCTCCTCCATCACAGAAACCAAGTGACGGCGTAATTCCAACGATGGGAGTCGCGTCATGAACAGTAGAGTTGTGTAGTATACAGACGCATGTTACAAGATTTACCTACTTATATTCTGACGTGTAGACCTACTGTTTGATAAATAAAGCTTCATGTTGTAATTAGAGTTGAAAAAAAAAAGATAGTAGACAAAAGAGATAGGGTGAAAGAAATAAAGATAATCAAGCAGAATATATCAAATGTGAAAGGATATAAACATTTTTAATGTCAGAAAAGATTTAAGCAAACTAAGTTGCTGCTAATAACCTAAAATAACTTAATACACAATTGAGTTTTCAGTCTTTTAAATTTTCATTCGCTTAATGCACAACAGTAGATCAGAGTATTCATGATTTTGATACTAATATATTTAAAAAATATTAAATTAGTATTTACTTAAAAACAAACAGCATACGAAAATCATACGTACTATACACAAGATTGATTTTATATTTATTCTAATGTGATTTGATAAATTATTAAAGAATGTATATCAAATCATAGAAGTAATTTATGGAAAAATAGGAATACTCTGAGATTCATTGAACGAATGGAGAATATTGTTTAACCTAGATGGATTTTCTTTTTTGGAATAAACAACGAATATAGTTATTTGACAAAATTCCACAATATAAAGCAGAGTTTCTACGTCGATTCATAACTGTGGATGAAACATGAACCCATCACTTTATATACATGACACGATGGAACAGTCAAAACAATGAAAGCGAAGACAGTTCCATCTGTAGGCAAAATTATGATCTAAGTTTTTTGAGATACGCATGGATAATTGTCATCTATTATATTCTGAAAGGAAACACAATCAACGGCCGTATTTAGCAAAAGAGGAAGTTTTGTTTCATAAAGATAATGCATCGATTATATCCGTTATCGTGATTGCCAAAATCAAGAAGTTAATATTCAAAACCAAGAGTTCCTCTTACAGAAAATATGCAACAACTAAATTAAACTTCTACTTGCTTCCTTACACATTCTATTAAACAAATCTAGGCCCTTCAAACTGTTTTTTATTTTAAAATTTGTAAAAAGACTCGATAATATTATATGTTTTATTTATGAAGTAAAAGATTTGCCAACGATGAAGAAATGGAATCTGCTGGTGGCTATTTTGAGGAGTTCGGCGATTATCACTATACATAAAGAATCGAAGTTATCGAACATTTCTGGGAAAAATGTATTGAGCTAAAAGGAAGCTTTGTAGAAAAGTAAAAGATTTTTTTCCGAAATGTTTTCTGTTTTGATTATTACGTGGGTACTTTTGAGACTACCATAATAAATTACTTTGACCTTGTATATACTCATACGACGAGGACTTACATACTATTAAGCGATTATAAAACATAACTTTGGTATTACGTTTACACAAATTATTTAAAAAGTCAAAATATTTCACATACTTCCTTTATTTATTTTATATTTCTTCTACTTCTATTTTATATAATTCATTATTTCCATGTAAGCCCTCTGATGCCCATATAATTAATCTCATATTATAGCTATTTTAGTTTTAAAGATTTTTTATAAAAATTTACAAACATTCAGATACGGATAAATTCCAATTTGTATTTATAGATTAAGATATTAAAAAAATCAATAATATTGTTATAACTCTTACAGGAAATATGCAACATCTAAAACTCAAAATTTCAAGTAATTTTAATTAGAGAAACAATTATTATATTCATGTTAAAATTTACTTGAATTACCAATAGCCATGGGTGATCCAGAACATCTTCGGCACTAAACCGCAGTTCCGGTTGTGCTTGTAACATATTTGAAATAAGTTCTTTAGCTGCTTGCGAAATATTATCCCAATACGGAGATGTAAATTCATATTGTCCACTAAGAATACGTTCAAATAATTTCTCTTGTTCATTATCAGTAGACACAAAAGGAGGGAATCCGCATAACAGAATATAAAGTATGACACCAGCAGCCCATACGTCAATCTGAAATATATAGCAGTAAAATTATGAAAGTCCAATTTTTATTTTAATTATAGAAATTATAAAATATAAATATATACAGAAAGCTAGAGTTGCAATTGGATACTATTATTAAATACTAAAATAGTAGTTATGTTTTTTTATAAATTGCAATGTTACGTATACTACGTATATATATATAAGTAGTTCTCAGCGCGTAACCGTGCTGAGAACATAAAAACGAGAACATTGATTTTGACTGGAAACCCCTTATTTGGTTGAGATTTATTTAGGATTCCACAAATGACATTAGAAATTCAATAAAACGAGATTATACTGGAGTTTTTTATTGTGGTATTAAGACGAATTAAATCTCAGATATAGAACAAATCGTATTAAATTAGTATACTTATGAATGTCTTAATTGTTAATTTTGCTATTGATCCAATAGATTTTAATATCATTCAATTTATTTTTATGAAATAGAGGATATAATCGATTTGAATGACTTTTTTGGGGATTTAGATTTAGTCTCAGACTGGATTGATATGCCAATTTAATACACATTAATATTTTTATACTGACTGTCAATTGGTCAAATCTTGAATATACTTGAAGTTGTACGTATTGGAATAATAGATTTGCATATATTTTTAGACGATTTTATAAAATTAAAGGTGTGGTCGATTTTGAAGGCATGTTGGGATTAAGATTTAATCCACATTAATGATTTCATAACCAGATAAGTGTCTACTGTTTTTATATATAATTCGTCAATAACTTTTTATAATAATTATTTCAAATGGGTTATTGGGTTATTTATTTTTCGATATAATCTCATACATATAAGAATGCGTAATTCATTTTAATAGCATTTTTACAAATTCGGATCCAAGCTGGGAATGGGATTGTAATCAATTTCAATTCGCGTTAATATTTTCCAATTCTGATTATTATTTATTGAGATTATAAACCTATAATTATTTTTCAATTTTCATGCCATTGTATATCATACCATAATTTCCGTAAAAAGTTTTATCTCTAAAATGCATAAAATACTATCATTTTAATTTATTTTAAGTATTTGTTCTCAAATATGCAAAAAGACAAAGATAGAGTTCATTAACTTCTAATTCCCATGAGTAAGCCATACGCCCAACGATAAGCGAGTAGGTTTTCTTTGAAAATGCATAACACGAACCCTCTTGACGACGCTTTTTATTTTTACTAACAAAATTTTCCAGATGTGTAGTCATACAAATTATCTTCTCCAACTGCATCTGAGGTCACATAATGCACGTTAACGCTATAGCATCCATAGTTATTTTTATACATAATTTATTTACATTTATTCTTAAACTGTACTAGCCAAGAGTAATACAAATTTTTAAAAACCAAAAATTGTATATCTCACTATTAATACGTAATAGTGATAATTTGTTGTATAAATTCCCGATAGTAGAAGAAACAGTATTAAAAATAGTTTGAACGACGACGTTGTCGAAACATATCATCTTAAATCAGCTGATATGATCATTTAAGACTCCCTCTTTACATATTAAATTTATTCATATAATAATAATAAAAATATTGATGTGTTAGTTCAATTAATTAATTGTCATCGGAGAAATGTAATTCTATCATAAAAACGTATTCATATTTTTTACCTATTATACAATGATTTTTACGACAACTTTTAATTGAAAATACCATTTACTAATTAATTTTCTCAGCATCTTGATAAAAGAATTTCAAGTCCTCAGCGTGAATAAGTCCGTCTATCTTCTTTGTATGATTGTTCAGGCGATGTGTTATCTCCACGTTTTTCCACACTAATATCAGTTTGAATCGTTGTCTTAAAATATAGTTAAAACAGTTTTATTTAGAAAGAGACCAGTAGGATACCAGTAAATAAAGTAAATCTAAATAAATTTCGAATTTTTTCTTTTTTTAACTCTATCATTTGTTAGAGTATTTAGTAATTCCATTCAGTGTAGCCTAAATTTTTGTAAAACCAAGTATAATCTATGCTATAATCTATGCTGAAATTTCTTTTTCAAGTCAACTTGACAATTATCTTCTTCGTAGCATACGATGTTTTCTCTGATGAGTACCATTTTCTCTTCAAACCCAATCATGTACTTAGACAGAGGTCCGTCTTTGATTTACTATTGAAAATCTCTATTTGATGATCTTGTTCTCGTCGCGTCCTCGTAGTAGCCGAGGCGAATAAGTCGCGTAACAGGCCCAATGACTTCACCAATGTTCGTCGATTCAATCTATCAGTGATTGACCTATCTTATGATCATATGAGCGTGTTGGATGAAACGTAATGTCTATCATAAATAAACATAGTTAACTAATTTTTGCAGCACTATGCGAGTTTATGTTGTGAGCGTACATTAACTCATTTCAAACTGTGATTTTGTTATTCCATTCTGAACGAGGAAGACGTATCCCTGCAATTGTAATTTCGAACGTAAAGGTCCACTCGTGGGACTTTCATGCTCTTTAACCACCATAAGCAACTATAGTCGACGATAATCTTGAAATGATACCCTTCAAGTAATGTGGACATTTCTGGATCGACCAAACGACGACAAGGTACTTGCGAATCTAAAATAGAATAATTACACTCGGCTCTCGGGATCGATTGGTTAGAGAATGGGAGCGATATAACAAGGTTGTTTATCTTTACAAACGTCTCTGTCCGTTCCTTCACTGATTTATATGATATATTTTACCTAGTCAAATAAACCAAGAGCTCCGTAATTGAGACGAAGTCATCGATACATTGATGCACTAGGATACAATGCCTATATGATATCTCAGCTTGCGCAAATACTTCAGAACAGGATCATTTACGACACAGTGAAATTTCTCGAGATCCCGTTTAATTCTAATCTCAATTCACATAGACTTTCAAGCATCATATCTCCAATTTATGAACGACACTTGTTTTGTTTCACAGTTAAACCAGCTCCGCGCAACTTATTTTATGCTTTTACCAGGGGTTCTTTGTGATATTTGGACGATATCGCAATTACGTTATCGAAATAAGTAAATAGGAAGGGATCCGTACTTCGATCAATGACCAAGTAAATGGCTCGATGAAAAGGGGTCCCATTGCAAAAGAGGACAAGTAACATACCCGGTACAGTGTTGGCTGTAATGGGGTGAGATTGCTTTTCTAACTTTAACTGATGATCCGTAGAACTAAGATCAAAGGTAGAAATATATATTACGTTTCGAAATCGATGAAGAAAATTTTTCATAAAAAGAATCGTGTAGATGTCTAATTCTGTAACTCGATTCACCTGTCGGAAATCGATACAAAATCTATACGAACCATCGGTCTTTTTTACCATCATATCTGTTGATAGTTTTATAATTCCCGCGATTAATATCTCTTTGTAATTCCAGTTTGATTTTTCGTGAAATAAGATAATATCTCTGCGTGATTGAACACGTGCTCTGCACGTCAATCATGTTTTCGATGCCTATTGCGTATCTCAGACATTTTCGGAGCCTATAGATTCGGATTCAGCAACACAAATTGGTTGCTTTAACGGCTATTAAAAGTAAAACTCGATGACAAAATGTACGCTCTTATGTAAATAAAACGATGTAATACCCATTGGACTTTACAGTACAGCTCATCGATGTGACAAATCAAACGTATTTTACTCTTTTTCCCCAATAAAAGCAAAGCAAAATAACTATTAATTCATAAGACAACTGAGAGAGGGAATTTTGTTACAAAGGTAGGCAAATAACTCTCTATTATACAAACTTATTAACAACGTAAATATATTCTTCTGAATTTTTTATGTGGACATTGATTATATTATTTTCTATTTTACAAACACATAATTTACCAATAGATTTTGAATTTCCACACATCTTTCATGTTGAGCCAATTACAATAAAACATACATTTTCATATATTACTTTTTAGAAAGTACTGTAGGACTTAATTACCTGTAATACTACATTTTTTTCTTAATTATATTCGTAAATAAAAAATCAAGAATAGTATGTTAAAAAAAATATCTAATCTACGTTTTATTTCAATATACGAAACTAAATTTGAATGTTTTTCACTTTGCATGTTTGAATTAATCAGACAGAAAAAATTCGCTATACTTTCACAGGTTCATTTTATAAAATAAATTAATTAAAAGACTACAAAAGCTGGAATGAAAGCTAATTCGAAAAGATTTAAAAACCCGAACAATCTTATTATTGATAAGAAATATTTTCCAGAATTTTAACACAATCAATTTCTCGAAATTGTGGTTATCTTCTAGTTATCTAGGTCAATAAGGAAATAATTAAGTTAATTGTCATGGTGTTGTTAGTTAACAATAAATTTGTTGCAACGTTTCGATTAGATATGTATAACCACTCCATATCTTAACGGATGTTCCAGATTATTATTCTCATTTTATTTGTAAATTTTCTCATAAGGAAAAGTAGTTTTGAGTCAATATGACTATCCAAAACTTTATCTTCAGTCATGTAAAAATATTATTCTAGTATAATGGAAATTCTGTGTTCTTTCAGTAGTCTACAATTTTTTTCTTCAATGAAAATCCGTGAGTGAGGGTCGGTTTTTCAGCCACCATGATCATGGCCACAGTTTCTTGGAACGTACGTAGAATCATTTACATCGATCATCTTAAAAAATATAAAAAATTCCAACTACAAATATCATTCAGAGCTTTTCGATAAATTGGATATTGATTTCAATAAGAAAAGACCATATTCGGAGAAGAAAAGTACTATTCTATGAAAACTATGCACGAGTATAAATGTGTGTAATCATAATAAAAATCTATAAAATGCATAACGAATTATTTCATCGAGCAAGAAAGATTTTGAATTTTTTAAAATGTGTAAAAGGGGTGGATGAGCCCGTCCACGAGGCCAAACGCCTTTACGAAGTGAATAACCTGAGGTTAAGTACTGAAACTTTTTTCTCCGGATACTATTCGTAATAAGATAAAATTTTCATTGCGATCATAATTATCAAAATTTCAATTATAAACTATACAAAGTTCCTACTCTCGCGAAACTTCATTCATTGTTATAACTTATTGTAATATACGATTTGAAATGCCAGATTGATCAATATATCTTTTTACAGGGCTTATGTTTTTTTATTGGTATTAAAAATATATAGATTCATAAGATCAGAACAAATAACAATCTTTATATGAGAGCCACTTTTATATATTATAACTTTATAAAAATCAGTAACTTTGCACTAATTAGGAAACTAATAAAAATAGTTAATAAAATAAATTGAATAGTACACGAAGAGCTATATCCAAGAAAATACAGAAAGATTATACTTATAACCAATTAGAGACTATTTTTAGGTGCGCCACAGACAATTTTAACAATAGGAAAAAGTGTGCACTGATAGAATCAACTATATTTCCGATCAATTTCTAAATTTATGATGAATTATCTTTTCGATTCTTTAAAGCAACTTTAACTTACTTTCAGCCTTTGTCTATTGCGTCTGCCTCAATGGTATCATTCTCACAAATACACCATATAATTTTCAGGTGAAAAAATGAAAGTCTTAAACCAAAAAGAGTATTTAAGAAGTGCATTAGCATTTCGATATCACATCTTTTGATTTTTTTACTTTAACTTAAACTGAAAACTTTATTAAATTTATAATGAGGTTTTGGCTAGCGTCAAGTGTTCACCGTATATATAAAAAAAAAGATAGAAGAAAAAATGATAGAAGATATGCTGATAGAATGCAGGCTTCACCATAGACCATGCGAAGCCTCAGCGCACGGTACAAATGCCTTTATATGGAGACACAGCAAAAAAGCAGATCACAAAAATACATGAGGTGGAAATAGTAGGAGAGGTTAATCAAATTGTGAGTAAAATTAAAGAGAAGCACATAATATGTAAAGCGAAAAAAGATTTAATCAAATAACGGATTAAAAGAGTAATACAGGTTTCCATGCGCGTAAGAGAAAGCAGGTGTAACCGAGAGATAAAATCTACAACAATACTTACAAATGCGACTTCGTAGCATAACGACGGCCAAGGACTTAGCAAAAGAAGTCCTTACCATTGGTAAAATGTCTTTTGATGTGGTCAATCTAATAATTGTTGCCTTCTAGAAACGCCTCTGGGCACAACATTTTTCTGGACCACGAAGGAAAATTATGTATCATACTAAAGTACCCGGTGTGTGTAACGAAAAGCGCAGATAGATTGAATAATTACACGAAACTCGCGACAGCGGTAGCACTACCCAAGATCCAGCATGTATATCATCCTCATAGAAGCGGAGAGTCTCTCAAGGGTAGGACGAACCCACGTTCGACGCAGGTATATATATTAATAACATATAAATAAATATAAATATCGGTTTGGGAGAGACAGATATAACGAGTGAAAGTCCAATGGTTATAGATTTTATTATTATTTTTTTTTTTTTTTGTTCGAAATTTTTGTATAAAGATTATAGCCGGGTTTCCTACTGAAAATTATCCCTAAGTGTATGGAAAATATGAATCAAGAGGTCGAAAGATAATGTAAAAAATTTTCTACAACCAAATTATTAAACCCCTAGATGAACCATAGGATCTCTAGACTTCGAAACGTTTATTTTCATATTTTATTAGTAATTTATAATGGAAAAATCTAAAGAGACCCATGAAGGTGTGTAATCACTATATTAGTCTTGTAAATGTTTTCCGGTTTTTTCACGCTAACTTGGGCGTGGAACAAATGTCGAAAGTTTTCATTAAATTTTTTTATTAGGAAAAATACATTTGGCTTAACTATCGTTGTTGTAAAAACACGTTTACATATTAAAGAATAATTAGTTTTAAAAAGAATGAAATTCGTTCGTTGTTAAAAATCGATTTCATCCCATCAAGCATAAAGCGCAGTTTATTTCTAGTTGCAAGCAATACAGTTGATTCGTATTTTAAATGTACATGATGGTGTTTTTATTTAAATTTTGTTTTATCAATGTATACTTCTCTAAAAAATACAAGTATTCTAAAAATCCATTTAAGAAATAAAATATTTACCTTTAATCCGTATCCTACTTCAGCAAGAATTTCTGGAGCAACGTACGTAGGAGTGCCACAAATAGTGTATAATGGCTCATGAACAACTTGAGCAAGTCCAAAATCGGCGAGTTTAAGACAATGTATTCGATCACCATGAATTTGAACTAATAGATTTTCAGGCTTGACATCTCGATGAACAATTTGATTTGAATGTAAATAAGCAAGTGCGTAACACAAATGGCTTATCATAACACTGGCATCATGTTCAGAAAACTTGGTTGCTCTAGCTATCGCATCGAATAAATCACCGCCCTTGACCAAGGATAAAATCAGTATTTATTATATGTTTGTATATGATCAAAAAGTTAATTGTTTTTTAGTAATAATATAATAATGCTTGGTTATCTAGATTAGTTAAGAGGTAGATATGTTAACTGACTTAATATTGTTAGTTAACAATTTATTTATTGCAATGTTTCGATTGAGCATGTGCATTCTTCAGGCTAAACATTGTGTAAAACATAGTCAATATAATACATAATAAAAAAAACGATTCTTGTCTCAGGACATGAAACTACGTGGAATGAAAAATAATATATTTCCTATATAATTTAAATAGAGTTGAATAATAACTATTGAGTTGAACAAATTAATGGCTAGTAAACGTAATGAAATCTCCCGTCAAAGCTCAAGTAAACAAATTTAAATTCACTTAAAATAGGAAAATAAAAAATACTAACTAATATATTGAGTGATTACGAGGTTTAAACAAACAAAACACGATGAGTTTTCTGTAGCCTAGTAGTTATTTATGTTAATTGATATCTCTTATTTTTTTATTTTGAATACATTTAAAAATCAGTTTGCTCGACTGTTGAGAGGGGATACAGTTACATTCACTCATGGATATTTTTAATGCCTACTGGCCTGAAAGATTTTACCTTTTTTAAAAGGTCTAGGATCGAAAGATATTTGTGTATCACACGTGATAGTATCTTATATGAAATTTAATCCCATGCGTGTGACAGTAATTTGAAAAAAATAAGTTGTAAAATATGCATATTAGACATGAAATACTGTTCAAGGATTAAATATTCGCACTTACAATTATTTAAAGTAACTGACTTAGATTGCACTTGCGTTATGGGAATATCATAACTACAATGATTGTTCAGTTATTAACATATACTTTAAACAATTATTCAAATTAAGGGCGAAATCTAAGTATGTTCAGGAAATTCAAATATGTGCAAACATCATCAAATTCAAATATATATATATATATATACAGGGTGCCTCATTTTAAACAATCCACTATGATAACATTTGAATATGACATTATCAGAAAAATCGTTTCAGACAAAACTTATTAGTTTAAAATAGGACACCCTGTGTATATATTTGAGTGATGCAGTTAATTATCAGTTTAGTTCAATAGGATGCTAAAATTCATTAACATGAGGAATTATATTACGTAATCGATGAAGTAGAATGTGCAAAGGTAGATAAAGACTAATAAAATGGTTTTACATATCTAAAATGTTTATTATATTTATAGAACCGATGAAATTCTAGAGTATGTAAAAGAAACTAAACTAGAAAAATAAAAATTAGACATGTAGAAAACATACCTATTAAATGTTATCTTAATAAGAAAATGATTATAAGACATGTTGCACGCTATCAGATAATAGTATAAACTCCAAACACTTTAGATGGGTAAATTACCAAAATAATTACAAGCGAAAATTGTTCTTCAATGTTCTCAAAATACTGCTGAGTGGTAAAAAATAAGATTTCGAGAAATCTCATGAAAATATTATTTCAAACCTGACTATGATCTTTAATCCGTTTGACACTTTTTTTGGGATTGACGTGCCTCGGTTAATTAGCCCTCTGATTTCACTCAAATAAATTGTAAGTAGAATTTTGCGATTCTCTATGTTTTTCAGAAATGAGAGCAAGAATGTCAATAAATTAGTTTTGGAGCCATACCTTTTTTATTTTTCCCTAACTTTCTTTTTCTGTATCAAAGATAAAGCAAAAAATGTTGTTAAAAAATAGCGCACGTCATTACGCTAGGTTAAATTTTGCTTTACAGAAATCTGAAATTTTGCGTTTATGTAAACATGGACGAAAAGTTTTAAGAATATTGCTCTGTACTAACAAAAAAGATTTCAAGAAGCCGTAACAAAATGTTATAGAATTCGGACTAAGTATTAATTACACATTTTCCCTACATTGACTATGCTTTAGCTGAAACGTTTCTGTAAGATTTCATATATGTTTCGATGATAGCTAGAATTTTGCTTTCCTAAAATGTTTCAAGATAAGTTCTTAAAATATTACTGTATATTAATAAGATACAATTCAAAAAGCTTTTTCTAATTATTATTATAAACCTATGTAAAAACTTTAGATGTATATTTTCCAAATATTCACTATATTCTTTTGCAGCAACGCTACTAAATGATTTTGGACATACTTTAAAATTATAGATTAGAATTTAAAAAGTCAATGTATGGTACAATTCATAAATCAACATCATTTGTTAATGATAAATATCTTTAAATGTTGCTCTTTTATCTTCTAATTTTATTTTAATAAAGCGGATGATTAATTGAAACATAACAATAATTTATTAATGGGATGAGATATCCATCTTAGAATCAAATACGACATTCAAGACATTTATGGCATTCGATTCTAATATAGATACATGAAACAAAATATTATAAATTTTGTCGAAGTAGTTAAATAACTCTATAATGACACAAAAAATCATAAATAAAATAGCGTCCACATAATAAGAAAAACAGTAATTAAAAAATCTGAAAGAAATAATGCAAAAAATATGTCAGGTAATTAGAATCAACTGACGTAAGACCAACTTGAATCGATCGATAAAAAGACTGAAAGATATATTGCAAATACAGAAATATTTATAAAATATCACACCCATAGAAGCTACATCCTATTCAGTGTGGAAAGTTACAAAATACTTAAAAAAATCTTAACAGTTTATATCGTCAATTGATTAGACTCCTGGTAGCTGGGGAAAAAACAACGAAGAAAAGTAAAAGGATACTTCTCCACCAGTTACTCTTAATAGTAATACAAATCAACAAACACTACACAACATTGATAGATTCTTTTTTCGAAATGGAATAACGATAAAAAAATTAGGCAAGTGCTGTCATGCCAGAAAATAATAAAGGGAAGTTAGTATTTAAATGTCTATATGTCCTATCAGTCTGTGTATGATTTCCTTGTGGAAAGTAGCGTCTAGAATAAGGCCCTACAATTCTTAAGCATAATAGAAAGCGCCCTCCAGTTTCATTGGAAAAGCGGAATATATTCATCTCGTCTACATAAAAGCACTATTTTCCGAAAGAATATAACAAGTAACCGTGTTAGCCATGCTTAGAACGTATAATCTCAACTCAGTTCGAAAATAACAATAATTTGAGAGAACCAATCAATAGTACAAATCGGACAAGTGGAGTCAAACCCAAGAACGGACATAGTCCTGCAAAATAGATTACGTAGATATGAGGCAATGCAATTTCTGTAAATTGCAAAAAATGGAAAACAAACAGGTAAATTACCGTAAATATTACCGAAACTAGATGATGACTCCGACATGGTTTTCTAACATCTCGGGTATATTCGCAATTTGGATCTCTTCGTGTTAAAAAATATGTTAAGAGTGGAGAAGAGATTCCATAAATGTAAGAGTAGAAGCTGTCACTTATGCCAGCTTGTCCTCGCCCGTAATTGTGCGATTCGAGAAAATTGGAGGGAAAAGTAAGAAGTTTGAAGGAATGATGAGAGATTTACCGGAATACCTATTGTTGTGGACGATCTGAACTCAAGAAGGATCAAGAGGGGAATAATGAAGAACAAATGAGAGGATGTGTTGAAGTTGGCCGTAAGGCTAGAATTAACGTTTGCTAATCGAAGACAAAAGTTGATGTAAAGGAGGCCAGATTTTCGGTAATTTATACCGGACGTGGTTATGGTATCTAATAAAATCTAGCCATAGATAAGACAATAGCGGGTAATCGACTATAATAACATCGATCATCAACACATAATTTTTTAGGTTAACTAACAGTACACGAATGACTCCATAGTGGCCCATGCAATGAAATCCGAACAGGCTCAGTACAGAAAGATGATCAAAAGCACTGCAGGAAGCCCCGCTTTAAGTTAACAGTATCTCAATGGATCTGACGGATAAAGAGAAGACATTATTTGCAGTAAAAAAAAATTATGAGACTTATTAAGGGACTCTGCGATATATTTATGTCTTGTATGGGTAACTAAGTAAATATGAGAGTGACTTACTGGTGTGTAGAAAAGATAAGTACCTTACGAAGAGAATATATTAGTTTTAGAAAAAGGTTAAACCGAGCTCGCAAAATGGTTAAACCTGATGTTAAAGTCTTCTCTGAGTAGTGAAAGACAATATAGAACATACTAACTAAAGTCATTTACGACCGCTTCTAAAACCAGTTGGATGCCTTTGGAATTAATTATACTCTTCTTCTAAATGAGTAATAATAGATTGAAAACGTATTTTCTTATCGTATTTTCTGTCCTATCTGTGGCTAGATTCTCTTCTATCTAAGTAGATATCGGAGAACATATATAATGCCCAGTTACCGACATTTTCGCCGAATCAATTAATCTCGTTCAATCCTTGCTTAAATAGATGTAAAATATGGATGACTCAGATTTTTACGAATAATTTAAAATTGACCGAGATTAATCAATTCTACGAAAAATATACCTGTAACTTTCTCTGATGTTCTTTTAACTGCATTTGCAATTTCATAGCAGCTAAAGTAACGGCTAAAGTTAGTTATTTAAGCAAAACTAAATGATGTGGAGGGTTATGGAAAATAAATGATACATACCGAGACTTACACGATAAGCCAGTAGGCGAACAACGTAAATAACAGGCGAAGGTGGCATTATATAACTTGAGTATCGTCGTATTAAATACAAATTATAATAAGTATATATTTTTATTAGTTATACATATAAAAAAAACGACAACATAATAGAGCATATATTTAAAAATACCTTCATCAGTTCCATTATTAAAAATAAGTGATCGTTCGTCTCCTGCTCTTCTATTAAACTTATAATGTTAGGATGGCAGACTTGTCTTAAAATAGTTACTTCTCTCGCTAACATAGCTTCTTTTCCTTGGCACTTGTATTTGTCAATGGCTTTTAATGCGTAGTTGATTCCACTTGTTCTAAAAAAAATTCACTTTTTAAAGAAAAATTCCATACTTATCACTAAATATTTAATCCAATTCCGGGTTACTCGTAATCAATTCCAAAAGTAACAGATGGTGCACTATACTAATAAATAAAACAATGTAAGGTTTTTTATGGTTTAACAAGTATAATGATATTGTTTCTGTATAAACAACAATACCACAATTACGCCATTTGATTTAATAGTTTTCCTCAAAATGTTTGTATACCTGTTGGACTATTCAATTTAATGAAATTATCGCTTTTGGGTCTATTTTGGTCTCTAAGTTTATTGTTATATTTATTTCTGTATTTATGTTAGAAGAAAACTAGTGATATAATTTCCATTTGAATTGTAAAGAGCATAACATTTTATGTTCAGAATATGATATATTTAGGGTTTCAAGGTCATTGTAAAATCAAACATCACTTCAAAGAAATCCATCCGAGCAACTATTCTCGAAAGGTCGAAATCGAAAAATTGGTGAATATCTAATGAATTAATTTTAAAGAACTGAACTAATAACTTTTGATTTAACGTTGACTTTACATTGTTTAACTGTCAACTGTCAATTATTAATTGTTAAATATTTAATGTCATTTATCCAATTTCGAATGTGAGTTGTTAAATAAGCATTCAATTTTGCTTTTGTCGATCGGTCTTTTCCACCGTTTTGCTTTAATTTATAGGAAATTGAATCTTGCTTTGATTGGTCGAAATATTCATGGGACTTGCTTTCATTAGCGAAATCCATCTTGTGGGTCCTGAACATCAAGTCCCATAATTATGACAAAACGCAGGAATTGATATTGAAGAGAGGATATTCGACAGTGATTTCTATTTAATCTCACAAAATGACTTACAAATGACCTTGAAATTCAAGGTCATGTCCAATATTACAACTTCACCTTTCCGTTAAATACTAGAATTGAATTTCATTAAAATGGACGTTTGATCTTACAATGACATTGGAAGTCCGAATATATGATACTGTTCTAAACGTTTCCTCAAATAAAAATAGAAATTCTTATTTTAAATTCAAGTCAGGGTCAAATCAAACGAAACCACCCGATGTTCTCTTGCGAACTTAGTAACTTTCGTCGAAGGCATTTTTGAATTGGCGATATTATTCGAAAGATATTCAAGTACGTAGTTACAATGGCACATCTTATATAAAAAAACAATAAATACATCAAAGGTATGATTTTTGATATTGTTAGATGCGATTAATCAGAATCCGAACTTTGAATTCAAACATTCTGATAACAAAATTAAATGTTTTTTTAAAAAAAGCTGTTTACATACATAAAAGTAATAAGAAATGTTTTTTTTTAATGTCTATGTTTTCTTTAGACATAAAATGCGCCAATATTTGGAATTGTCATCAAAATTGTAGAACTTTAAGAGTACATTTTTATTTTCATGCCTTTTCTAATAAAATAATATAAAAATATTAGGTATATTATTAAATTTATGTGATATTGTAAAAATATTATTCGTCTTATTACGTAATATGACGAATAGGATGTATAAACCTCTCAAAAACTTGTATTACTCATCATTATTGTTTTTCAGAAAAACTATAAAATTGAGAAAAAACTTCCAACAAAAAAAAGTCTTAGAATTTTAAGGTAAAAAAAATGGATAAATTCAAAAGCTTGACCAAATTTACAATATTTGTGGTCTAACACTTTTTGTTAAACTTTATAGTACAGAAAAACAACTATAATAAAAAATGGAAGTTTTTGGGATATTTATGTATCTTCATCGCCATATGGAAAAAAAACATGAATTTAAAATGTTTTGTTAATATTCAACAATTCTTTACACTATAAAAACCATAAATTTAAAAAATAAAATATTTTCTATTATTATTATTTACGGAAGCAACTTTTCGTAAAAAAAAATATTTAATTTCGTAATCAAATTTTTGAATTCTGAGTTTAAATTCTGTATAGTATCTAATATCATCGTAATTTCAGAAAATACGAAACATGAAAATGCTGTGATATTGTTTCGCCAGAAATTAAATATATAAAAAATAAATACGAAAACAAGAAATGATTTATGTATCTGATGAAGTTGCAAGTCAATATAAGTATAAATCAAAATTTTTGTCTCATGTTTCTCATTATAATACGACGAAGCTGTCTTTCTCAGTTTTTTCCTTCTCTTTCATATAAATTGCATATGGATGAATAGTTTCCCGTATCCCGTTCCAATGATTTGCTTGCATCTGGTCTTGATATACAGTCGTATAATTTTGAACGAAATTTTCTATGAGCATTATTTCAGATTCATTCAAATTATGCCGATGAGTTTTTATATTATCATTTTGACTTTTGGCAATAAAGTCATGCTCTAATAATTTATATTTAAACTGTATCTCCAGGTGGTTAAAATAGTCTTTAATATTGTATGCATGCTTTACAAGATCACACTTTTGGTTTACAGTTTCCCATTGTTTGAAATGAATGAAACCTATAGTATTTCTTTTGAAATAATTCTTGAACATATTTAAAATACTGGCCAATCTAGGACATTTCGAGGATTTATTAAAAAAACAATCTTCACCAGGTCAAAAATCACATTTTTTTTCAAATTGTGTATAACTTTTTAATTAATTGGTATTATTGTGTCAAACCTGGCACAAATGATTACCTCCATATAGACATTCGATGTCCCAAATATCAAAAAAGTGGCAAATCTTACTCTGATTTGCCCTAAAACTGATTTGTTTTTTGTCATATAAGATCGTGATAATTTAACTCATTAACCCTTTGCGGCACGATGGCATTTCTCAGAGACCACTTATTTTCGTATAGTTTTTTTTGTAATAGCTTACGTTTTTTTATAATTTCTTGATCACAGTATGATACAAAATTGAAATTTACGCTTAAAGGTTGTAAAATTTTAGTAGTTTGATAATATTTATAAACAAAGTCTAAAGAGCCTGTTTCATTTAAAAATTCATTTATGATAGAACTTGCAGACATATCCTTATCAAGATGGATATACAAAGATTTTTGTGGTCGCTAACCGAGAATCTGAACTTAAATTCTGAAAATTGATAATGGCGCATCCAAGATGGCAGTTAAAATCTTAAATTTTTATGAATATATTTCTGAAAATTAGTATACAGGAGTTTTCAGGTTCGTTGATTACGAATCTGAACTCAGATTTTGATAATTCAAAATGGCGACTCCAAGATTGCGGTGAAAGTTCTTTAACTCTTCACTTACTTTCTATATCTTTTATGAATGATACTTTAAGAAGCAATTTTTACCTAATTGCAAACATAATGGTGCATTGCATTTGTTGCATAACCATTTATTTCTTATAGGATTGTTTTTTGTACTGCAAAGTGGTAATCGTCTACCACTATCAATGAGCATTAGCATATGAGTAGACTGAGAGCGTCTCTTTTCAACAGGACCATTTAGTTTGTGAGGATTGGCAAGGAACTGTTGATGCTTTCTTCCTTTTTTGTTGGAATTCTATGAGGAACTAATTGATCCACTAAAAGTAGTTTGAACTTTTTCAATATCTCAGGATTATTAGTGTTTATTTTGAAAATATAATAAATGAATTCGTAATAGTCAAATCAATGAAATACTAAAATAGTCTGCGGCAGCACTTTTTGGACTTTCGATCTATTTTATATATGTAGATAACAAACGATCAGCATTATCGACAAAGCCCATGTATTTGTTGTAATCAGAGCAAATAACTGGACGATCTATTTGCACCCGTGTGCCATCATTCTCCCTTCGAGTTGCTGTTGTCACTTTGGATGGATCATGGTAATTTGATAGAAAGCAAACACCATTTTAACCACCCATTTCATCCAACTAATACCAATATCAGATGTTTGAAAATCGTATTGTCCATGTTTTATTTTTTCTCAAGTATTATAGATTTAGGTAACCTAGTACGATTAGAACGTACAATTACGTAAGCAAATATTTTGTCTTCTTTTAGTGAAATCAATAAATTGATGCCGGAGAAAAAGTTATCAAAATATACATGGTGATTTTTTCCAACAACTTTACGCGTCAAATCCTTGATAACTCGTGCTCCGAACTGTTTCTTAGGACTTTAGTTTTACCGGTATAAACTTGAAATTCACATACGTAGCTCAATTCATCTGTGCGAATCCAACATTTATATCCTCGTTCTATCAGTTTAGTTGGCACGTATTGCTTCAAGCTACTTCTACCTTAAAATTTTAACGGTCTCAACTTATACAATTTGTTGTAACTTGGCTCATCTTTTTTAAGTTTTGTGCTGTTATCAAAGATATATAAATTACCTTATATGAATCCAAAACGTACAACAGGCATCAATAAACTTATGAATAGATCTTTCAATTTTATATCACTCAACCAATAATAGGATAGGAATGCAATTTTTTTATTCCCATCAGAATATTAATTCCTAAAAAAATTAGTAACTCCTTTTTTGTCATCCATTGCTCTTCCTGCGATTTCTTTTGTATGTATTTATTTGTTTGCTGAACTAATAAATCGAACATATCTTCAGGAAAAAGACAAAAAGATTTCTAATGGCGATTGTACGTTGTCGGGAATATTTGGCCCAAAATCAGCAGTGAATGGATTATAATCTCTTTGTTTTTCTTTTTTCTTCCATACTTCACCGCCAGGACATTCTCCTTCATCTTCATCTGAATTATTATATTTTCTTTTTCTTCAAATTCACCTTCCATTTTCATATTCATATTATCCTCGACCTAATCTGAATCATCAAGTCCATCGACAGATTCCGTATCGCTAGAAATATTAGCGATTTCCATTTCGTGTAAGACAGGTTATGATAATTTATAAATATTGACAAAATTCTCTGTTCGATGAATTTTTTTATTAGACTTCATATGAATTCCCTGTATTTTTTTATATATCAATATTCGAAATATTTGCCATATGGAATTCAGATTCAAGATCAGCGAGCCCAAAACCCCTATATATCAATCTTCAGAAATTTATTTAAAGAAATTTACAATTTTCGCCACCATCTTGGAGCCGCAATTTTGAATTTTCAATGCCTGAGTTCAGATTCGTGATCAGTGACTCTAAATACCCCTATATGCAAATTATCATGAAAATTCATTCCCCTGAAGAATGTATGCCGCAAAGGATTAATACCTAGGCCGAATTTACCCGAGACAGCCCAGAACTAAATATTGCATCATTGGGATAGTTGACAAAACATTACCTATGTTTTTTCTTTGCGTTCACAATTTTTTTATAAAAAATTATTTAAACAAATTAACAAAAATCAATAAATAAACTTTTACAACACTTCTTCCTAAAAATGTTTTTAGATATCGTAAAGTAGTAGTCGGCAATTTTCATATTTTTCGAACCAAGAACAATATGAAAATACCCATTTGGTACAAGAAGTTGAAATTATTGCATTGCAATTTGGTATCTCTCATAATCAGATACTTATTTTTAATGATCATCATTATTTCTAATTATTTGAGACATTGATATGCCTAAAAAAAGCGAAAAAAGGAAACGCTTTAGATATCTACGAAGCAAATTCAAAACTAAACTACATTACGGTCATAGACTCAAAACCTACTATAGTTCTTTCAAATGAATACGGAGACAAATCAAACGTTGAAATGAAAAGATGTCATGGCAAATCCAAACGAAAAGATCTCTTTCCCCAAGCATTTTCAAAATACAACCCACACATGGCCGAAATAGATCTTCATGGCCAACAGTGCAATTCACTTATGCCTACGATTCGAAGTAAATAATTAATGTGGTACCTATTCATGCAACTCATTCAAACTTTACTAGCCAATGCCATTGTTAATTATAACACTTTCTATTCAGATGAAAAAAACATTCGAAAGATATCGTGAAAATTTATCAATATTACATCAAAAAATTCGAAAATTCACATCGAGAATAACGTCAGAAAATAAGTCATACTTCGACTGAGGAACGTCGGATAAGGATGGGACAACGTAAAAAATGTGAAACAAAAATAAAACTGAACTTTTTATAGAAAGTGCAAGCTTAATTTTTGTAAAAATCACAGAAAAATCATTCGTGAATATTTTGTCGAATCTACTATTAGTTTTTCGAAATTCTAGTTCGAAATCGGTAGTTTATTTCAATAATTTTTGATAAACAATTGGAAATGAAAAAAGAACTAAACGTGGGAAACTTATTTTTATCTGCGCCATAGATGCTATATTTAGTTTACGGCTTTGTTAGCTACAGTTGGCTTAGGATACAAACGTTTTGGGATCATTCGTCTAGGTTTAAATGGTTTATAATGATTTTACATCAATAAAATTGTACTCTGATAAAAAACTGTTATAAGGGTTTATTTCGTTTTTTTTTGTCGAATCGAATGCAGCTATTCATTTTTTGTAATTTAATAATTTTCGTCATGGATGCAGTGTTAGTTTTGAGCTATCTCGGCTAGATTCGGCTTGGGTATTAATGAGTCAATTAGATATATGACAGAAAACAAATTAGTTTTAGAGCAAATCGGAGCAAGGTCTTCGATTTTTTTTATATTTGGCACATCGAATGCCTATATGGAGGTAATCATTTGTGCCAAGTTTGACGCCAAAATATTAATTAATTTAAAAGTTATAAACAATTTAAAAAAAAATTGATTTTTTTTAACTGCTGTAAATCGAAATACCCGTAAATAATTATATTTTGAGAATATAAATATCTCATAATAATATATTTTTTAATAAAAAAATTATATACAATTAATTGCTACGTAATTTGATAAGTTTACTTGTGAGTAAATTTAGCTACGAAGACAGTAATTGAGATGAATTTATAAAAACCTGAAAGCAATATATGAAAAAGCAACTATCAATTCAGAAAAGATACGTATATTATTTGCGATTCCACTGTCTATAAGTGTCTGTGAGATAGAAAGAGAAATTAATTGTTCGTTTTATCTTGCACAACCCGCTAAAAAACTTCGTGAACAGGAAGGAATGTTATCTTATCCATTCTCCAGAACCAGAAAATCTATGATAAGTGAAGAAATAAAAAGTGCTGTTGTCTCATTTTATTTACAAGATGATATAAGCCGGCCATGTCCAGGTGCTAATGATACCAAAATAGTGAGAAAGGATAATGAAAAGAAAGTTAACATTTAAAGGCGTTTACTTATGTTTAATTTAAATGAAGTGTACACCATGTTTGAAAAACACTGTGCTGAAATTGGACTCAAGTTTCGCCTGGGGTTTACATATTTTTGTACATTGCGACCTGATCAGTGTAATTTAATGAATGAATGTAAAGGTGTTCATAATGTTTGTATTCACCACCAAAATCCAAAACTATTAGTGGAGGGCTGTAAAATGACAATAAAGAATTTGAAGATCAAATATGATGAAAAGTTACCTCAAATAGCAAAAGATATTTTAATTAAAATGAAATGTGAAAGACCTGGTGAAGATTGTTTTTTTAATAAATCCTCGAAATGTCCTGGATTGGCCAGTATTTTAAATATGTTCAAGAATTATTTTTAAAAAAATGCTATAGATTTCATTCATTGCTAACAATGGGAAACTGTAAACCAAAAGTGTGATCTTGTAAAGCATACATACAATATTAAAGACTATCTTAACCACCTGGAGGTACAGTTTAAATATAAATTATTAGAGCATGATTTTATTGCCAAAAGTCAAAATGATTATATAAAACTCGTCGGCATGAACAAAAGAGGACAGCTTCGTCGTAATTTCGGAAAGTACGAAACATGACGTAAATGCTGTGATATTGTTTCGCCAAAAATTAATTGATTATATAAAAAATCGATACGAGGACAAGGTTAAAAAAGTGATTTATATATTTGATGGAGCTGCAAGTCAATATAAGAATAAATCAAATTTTTAACTTTTGATTCTCATTATGAGACATACGGAATTGAAGTTGAATGGGACTTTTTTGCAAGTTGTCATGGAAAAAGCGCATGTGACGGACTTGGCGGAACAGTGAAAAGATTAGCCCGGAACGCCAGTTTGCGAAATTCAGATGTAGGCATTAATTCAGCTGAAGAATTATATCAATGGGCACAAAAAGCTATACCTGGTATAACTTTTGCTTACTGTACCATCGCAGAACACATAGAAATTGAACAAAATTTATCAAAATTATTAAAAACAGCATTACGTGTCGATGGTACCTTAAGTTATCACGCATTTATTCCTCTAAATAAAAGCAGCAAGGAATTGATGGTGAAAAGAACTTTCTATTCTACAGATTATTAACAGACCGCAAAAATAAATGTACTTAAATACTTCAGTGTAATTTGTTATAAACTATAGCAATTTTATTTATTTAAATTTTATACTAAAATAATTTTAATGGTTGTTACCATATGGAATATTATATATATATATATATATATTTTATTAAATAATTGAATAATAAAATGTTATTGAATAATTGACTATTTTAATTTCATTTTCCTAATATCTATTGAGTAGTGTAACATGTTATAACTAGGCTGTTAATTTCTAACTATACTTGGAAAATAGATTTCTTGTAAACTACGAATATTTTCTAAAATAATATGAAACATTACACTTCATTTAATTGCGATTAAATTGTTTATGTTTAAATAAATAAAATATTGTTTATACGGATGTCATCCCGAATACGTAATATATAGTCTATGGTACTGACTTATAGAACTGAACTACCTGGAAAAGTTTCAGGGTAGTGGGGCGCTTCTATCGGTCCAATCTTCCAGCTCAGCGCTGCAGCGCAGGTAGCGGTTTTTTGGAAGGTCATTACCTACTCCAATTAAAAATCATGAACGTTTTATTACGGATTCTTAAACAAAATTGTCCAAGGAATCGATTACAACAACAATTTTTCAAATAAAAGTTGTCTTTTTTAATAAAAATGGCAAAAATTTATTTTAATTGTATATAATTTTTTTAATAAAAAAAATATTATTATGAGATATTTATATTCTCAAAATATAATTATTTACAGATATTTAAAAAAAATTATCCAGATCCGATAAATAGTTTTCGATTTACAGCAGTTAAAAAAAATCAATTTTTTAAAAAATTGTTTATAACTTTTTATTAATTAATATTTTGGCGTCAAATTTAGTACAAATGATTACCTTCATATAGGCATTCGATTTGCCAAATATACAAAAAATCGAAGACCTTGCTCCGATTTGCCCTAAAACTATTTGTTTTTCTGTCATATATCTGTAAGTTAAAAAAAAAGATTTAAAAAATTAACGTCACAATAAACCTATCGATACGTATTTCTTATGTGAAGTTGTTCGATCTCAACCAGAGCCTGAATAACATTCGAATATATCTTTTCTGAACAGTTGTTAAGCTTTAGTTGTATCTTTACCTTCTATTAGAATTAAAAGGTGATATTCATTCACAAAGCTCCAGGAATTAGATACAAATTTCTCAAAAATATAAAAGTTTGAAGTTCTAAATCTGTAAAATTATTTATATTATTAAATGTATTCTAATTTTGTACAATAAGTCTGAAATTAAAAAAAAAATTGTAGCTGGGGACCTCAAAAGTAAACCATTTAAAAAAGACCTTTCAAAATATCGTCGATTATCTAAATAATGCGCACATGATCTAGAAATCATTGGAATGGAGACATATAATTCAATGAAAACATCAGCTTTGCACATTATTGTCAGTCTGCGAATATTATCTCCGTTAAACATAATACAACAATTATTTATTTTTTGTATCAAAAAATTTAATTTAAGACACATAGAATCCTCTTCTACGCGAACAATTTTTTCAAAGATAATTCAATTATAATTCTTAAGAAGATCTATCAAATACTTCATGATGTGCAGTGTCAATTTCAAATTTATGAGAATTTGCGTTCCAACCAATCCGAATCATTACATTAGGAATCAATACGCGATCACAAATATAGGAATTCAAATAATTTCTGAAAGCCATGATACATATGCAGAATTAAGGAACAAGAAAACAAAACGGTACATTGTACTTGCCAATCATACTCACCAAAATATTTTAGAATTAACGAAAATACATTAGTTGTTTTATCTAGTCAAAATTATTATTAATACGAACTTGATAAAAATATGTACAATATGTCTCTCACAATATGATAGTGGGATTTTTTATAGTAGTTAACAATAAATAAAAAGTAATATTTCAGTAATACAAAACTCATGAGAAATACTGAATAATATAATTGAAAATCTAAATAAAAAACTATGTATGAATTCGGTTCTTGAGTTAAATAAAATTGATGAATCATGATTAGATATATAAGGATAATTATACAAAAAAATAGTTACGCGTTCTCATACCTCAACGAATTTGTACTTACGCAGACTCTAGACAGATTTATGTAGATGTCTATATGAGAAATGTTCATTTTTGAACTTTGTGCCTATGAATTCTTTCGATTAGGAGGATATTAAGTACAAAGTATCAAGTATTCAGATAAATCGAGCGGGAACTGAAATTCATAAGTTTTGCGTGGTCCCTTTGTATTAAATCCCAAAGCTGCCTAAATAAGTTACAAAAAGTATAAGCCAGATATATTTAAGATTACACGGTGCTTTATTCATATTTTCACACATAATAAATTACTAGCGGTACATGCAACTTAAATTGAACTATCATCTCAACGCTCGTAAGTTCAAAGGCCTACATACATTTGTTTTATTCAGTGTACTTTTGTATAACTTATATTGTAATTATATGAGATTACTTTAATTTAATGGTGTCAGTTTGTCTATTCACATTGATATCTATATTACATAATGTCTATATTACATAAATTTTTTTTTACAAATATGTAACACTGAAAGTGGATTCATTTCGTCGATTATCAAAATATACGTCCACCATGCGGCATTGATCAATTTAATTGTGCGATTCAGGGATTATTACGTTCCATACGTGGAAATGAGTTGCATGACGTAAGACAACGTTAAGACGTTGAATAGGACACTCCTCACCACATTCGTTTATTCTAGTTTTACGCTGGTTTTATGCAACATGGACACACCGCGGATATAAAATATAAATAATGTCATCAACGTCATCACGCCACGGCATCTTCGCACGTCATATTATCACACATACCTATTCACGTACAACATAGTGATTAATCACCGGGTGCGCTTACCCTAAGTCATCCTGATTATGATTTGACCATGGTTCGATATGTTGATGGGAGAGAGAGAGAGAGAGACAGACCTATACAGAGTGACATAAGTCTTACTTCTTTGTTTCCGGTACACTCTATTTTACCAAAACCAACTTACTCTCTCGACCGTCAGGACTTAATTACTCAGACAGTGGCATTCAGCGCGCCCTCCTTCCTGACGGACTACGCCCGCCTACCAAAAATATTACATTAAAGGGGAATTAGTTAATATAATAATAATCAGCGCATGCCTAATAATTCTAATACAATTTTCTTTTTTTTCCACTTCTCCTATGCGCTGCTACCATTTCAACTTAACATCTCTATCGCTGGTCTATGTTAGCATCTCATGAATACAAAGAACATCGAGCTCAAAAATATACTTTAAATTAAGCACTTTTAGCTCGGCATTGTTGCTAAAATAGCAGAACAGCGCGCAAAGAGACGCAACCTGAACGTTCGTCATAACTATTTATTGGATATTTATATGGAAATCGGTATGGATCATCTTCGAATTAATTAGCTTAATTTGCCACTTTTATGAGTTGTAATCCAATAAATATGAAGTGAATTATGGTTAACAAACTGTATACAATACGCGTCTATTTTGTGCCATTAATAATTAGTTTAAAAAAATTAAAATTGTTGCTTGTTCTTCGAAAACTTAATGAGGAAGTTAAATTAGAACTCCGAAACGTTGTAAGTTAATTGAAAAAAATGACAACCTATGGCGCGTTACAATATTAAAGTCCACCGATAATCAATTTGCATCCTTTACATTTATAATTTTTATAATTGTAATTATCATTTAATGCAGTACTATTTGTCGGCTAGCTTAAAAATCAGCAGATTATTACTATTCATATTGTGATTAAAAGGTATATAGGTCACGACATTTATATTTTGTGACCAACTTGCAGAATGGCTAGTTGGAGTATATAAAAAAATACAATTTTATTATATTTGGATTGAAATAAATATATTAAACAGTTATTAATTTATACATTTAATCTTTTTATATTGGTAGGAATTTTAATTTGTAAAAAATTGAAATGAAATATATGTAGGATGTATTGGTGGAATTATTTTAGTGTTAATTATTTACAATAATTAACGTTTAGCTAAAAAAAATGAAAAGTTATATTTCAGAATAGATTATTTAATATTTTTACAAAATAATTTAGTTTGTATTGTAAAGATACAATATATTATTTAATATCAATATGTTAAAGGATAAAATGAGCATGCGAAGTGCGCTGAATTGTGATATATTCGAAGAAAAAGTGCATCTGTCTTAAGCAGTACCAATCAACAACATGCGCGCGGGGCACGCTCCTATTCCGTTTCCTCTTCTACTTTTAACATAAATTGAAGCCATAGATATATTTGTTCACTAAATTATATCTCTGAGGAATAATAATCAAATGGATGAATATATCATTACTTTTTATTCCATGTTACGTCTGGTCACTAATCATTGTTCGTAGATATATTTTAACTAAATATTTTTTACTATAACTACAACTAAAAAATGAATTTCTTGCAAAGTGTGAATATATTTTTCAGTAATGTGAAATATTACATTTCATCTAATTTTGGTTAATTTCTTCATATCTGATAAATAGGACGTTGTCTATATTAATATCGATGTCTATTATAGATTATATGGCCCACAATACTCAGTTACGAAATGACCATTTCGGGATGAAGTAAACTTTTCTATCGGTCGTGTGACCTGGCCGACCAACGTACAAAGCACTTTCTTTATACGCTCATTACCGAGCAACTGATAAAAATTTAAAAAGTTTTATAACCGATTGTTACACAAAATTGTCCAAGGAATCGATTGTTACTAAACTTCTTTAAATAAAACTTGCTCCCTTAGATGAAACTCGCAAACATTTAT
The DNA here is from genome assembly GCA_030064505.1 of Chouioia cunea. Lineage (NCBI taxonomy): Eukaryota > Metazoa > Arthropoda > Insecta > Hymenoptera > Eulophidae > Chouioia > Chouioia cunea. The sequence continues at coordinate 1,345,971 of JAOPFQ010000006.1, read as the reverse complement.
TTTAAATGTTTATAATTTTTTAACGATATATTTATTGTTATGTGTACATCTGAAAGTACAATGTTTTCCATGTATTTGGCAACAAAAATCATTAAGTGAAAATTTTGAAATGTAATTAACTCATAATATTTCTTACAAATTTCTTATAAAGAGTTAAAATGTCTATATATTAATTTTTGAACTAATATATCATATTCGTGCCTTTTTTAAATGGAACTAATTATTTTAAAAACTGTATAAACATATTTAGAGAAATAATAGAAAGAATTGATAAATTTTATGAAACAGACAAAATATAGAATTAAAACTTTTAACCAATCACTTATAAGTTGCAAGAAAGAATTATTCACACATTTTACTTTATTATTATGACACGAAAATTTTTTTATTTAGTTTTGATAGAATGGTTGATGTTATACAAAATAATATAAATACTGGCATATTAAAAATTTTGAACAATTAAACTAGCAAAAGTAATATTTTGTATAAGCTATGAATAAATGAAAAATTACTTCTAAAGTCTGACAATTATTGGATACACTTACTTGTGAACACATTGCCTTACTATAGCAAAGTTTCCATCTCCAATAACATGCCCAATACTGTAATTTGATTTTAGAGATGTTGGAATATTTAAAGCAGATGGACTAGAAGTTCTAGTTTGTGAAGAATAAAAAGACCGTTTTTCTATTTTACGAGCTGGCATTTTCGGCATAGGACCATTATGTTTCTTTAAACTAAATTGTCCTTTACGAAAGCTCTGCATGAATTTGGTTTCTTCTATATCAAGTTCAAAATCTTCTGAACAAGGCTTTTCTATTCCATAAATTATAAATATATCTTCTTCATCAAAAAACTGTTCTAAAAGTGTAATCTGCTGTCCAGATAATGAGTATACTTTTCTTACTGCTCCAGAATCTAATTTTATAACTTCTGTTATAGCCTCCAAAACATGCTCTATACTTGGTGAATTTCTTTTATTTAACAATAACCTAACGATTTTTCTCGGTTTGGTTCCATTTCGAATTAAAGAAATAATTTTAGCTTTGACAAATACAGGAATAATATTAATTTGCTTTGTTGTGATGTTTGCTGATGTAGGTAATCCAGAAATCGAACTCCCTCTCTTTACAGAAGATGATGAATAATCAACTTTCTTGAAAATTTCACCCTGACCAGATGCAACATAACATTTACCATCTTCCAACTCGTTTATATCTTGCACTTTCTTTCCATCCATAGTATATATGATTCGAACTCCATTTGGCAAAGTTACATTTGAAACTAAAGCTCTTGTAAGATCTGAAATAAGACTATCAAAACTTCTGTATCTTTCTGGAGTCACTGCAATAACAACACCGCTATAGAATTTGTCTCCATTTCTAAAAAATCTGATTCTTTTAGCCTTTTTAGTGGTTGACACTTTAATATAACTCAAAGAATGACGATTGCTGTTTTCTAACAAGTTCTTATCCACGACTGAATGAGTATTTGAATGGTACATGTTTTTATCATGAGAATGAATATCTTCTTTTGAACAAACAATGGACATTTGATCAGGAGCTTGTTCCATAATCGTAGACTTAATCTGATACTGTTGGAAAATAATGTACAAAAATTATTTAATTTTTATAAGGCATATTTTTCACATTATTAGTAAAAAAGAAATACAAATGATAATCTCTTGATTATCAAAGTTCATAGCTTACCTCAATTAAAAATTGAAATGCTGCATGTCCAAGAATTTAAGTTTAACATGTTTTGTTATTTCTGTTATCTGGTGAGCTTGAAAAATTATTAAAAATATTAACTTGTTTATTAACTTCTAATTTTAAATATGTATAATTTAATTGACGAAAAGAATAAAAAACAATAATACTAGAATAGTTTTCAATCAATTTTTCATATATGTTTTGTAATCCAATTAAAACTTATTGATTTATAAAAAAAAAAACATTTTATCTATAAATTTTTTCTTAAAAATGCAATTGATATAGCTTACTTATTTGAAAAGTAGTTTATATCAAAACTAAAATAATAATTAAAAATGTTTTATTGGCTATCATATTTACTGTCGAGCATGAACATTTCTAAAACTAGTCAGTATCTCATTTTTTCTTTTACAACTCCTGGTTCATAAAATACTAGCATATTGTTCTCCATAACTTCATATATATTTGATTTTAATTTTATTCTTAATGGTAAGAACGTTCGTAATAACAAATTACTATTATATCTCATTACTGATGTTAACCTATCACCTTTATTTTAGCGAACTATTTTAGTTGAAAAAAAAGTGCAATACATAAAAAATTATAATCAATACCTATAAATGTCATTCTATTAAAATTACTAATATTTTTTCATATAATGTTATGTTATATGCGTTGTGGTATTGTGCTTCAAATAGTTCGAATTCAAGTTCTTGTGTAATCAAAGTATTGCAGCATACTCATTGGAATTGGGATTGGACTCTACATATATTTTTGTAGACATACACTATACATTATGAAGGAAACTTAGGGTGTTTACATATCAACAAACAAATATTTTTATACGTATTTTATTATGTTTTCATTATTTACCGTTGTTTCTCATCATTCGTGATTTAGTATTTCCTTTCAAAAATTAACATTTGTAAAGAGAATTGAGAAAACAAATTCATGAGTATACCGTACGTTGCTTCACCTGATATTTCAGTTCAGTTAAATTGTACTAGGTAATCATTTGTAACTGGTGCTAGTAATTTGGTAAATTAAACTTTATTTTATTTCACTAAATTCTTATAGTTTGCGTTAACTAACTTCGTACATCTTATTTATTCTATCTCTACCTTAATCCTTTCTCATTTGAATGTGCGCACCAGTCGCAAAGAGCACTGTAATACTTTGACAACTATGATCAAGTAAAGTATCTACTTATTTAAACATTTATTATAAGCGTGGTTTCTAGCAGAATGTGTACCTTTGAATTTATGAATTAAATTGTATTAATACTACCTAAGATAATACTCTCCGCTTTCATTATCAATATTATCAGTCATTGCATTAACTAGGTACAGGTGATATCACCATAACAATCAGAGGCCCCTCCTAAATGTATGCAGCTTTCTTGTAGTAAGTTCTTTCAATATGCTTGACTATAGATGTAGATAATCAGATGTATTTCTTATGTCCTCCACTGTGATTGGAATAACTACAATTATCAAAGCAAATACTTAATTTCGATTAATAACGTCATATGCTGAAATATATTTGGTATTGTGATATTACATCTTCTATTGAATTTGTTGATAATGTTAATTTAAAGTAGTATACTTGCAACGCGAAACGTCCTAAATTTATTAAGGGAGGGAAAACTTACCTTGATCGTTAAGGGTAGTCACCTCCAACCGCGTTGAAATCTAAAATTGCGAACAACAACTATCGTGAAATAAATAAAAAGGGAAAGTAAGAGGCGCATTTACGACCTAACATGCGCCAGGATATCGATAACCTTGGAAGGTCGAGGATAGGTGAGTAAGGAGGTGTTTAAATAATTGTACGAGCGAATTAATATATAAAAAAAACAACATTTTATTTACGCTAGGCGACAAACGAAAGAAATTAAATTAAATTACAAGGCGCAGCAAAGAAAATAAAATAAACATATGTGTGACGGCGAATCGGCGACAATAATAAAACGAAGATGAATTCAAATAAAATAAACGGCCGTCGTAAGGCTCTGGCTAATTAGCCAGGAGATCCGAACGAGGCTCAGGGCACGCAAATTAAATAAACAAAATAAAAAATAAAAATACTGTATGGAGGGAGAGAGAGAGAGAAGTAAGGGCACTCACCGATCTGTAGCTCCCAGGAGTTTCCAATCACACAAAAAACTTGCACCCGATCACACAATCCACTCACAAACTTCTCCACAAAACTCGACTGCTTTCCTCAAAGATTAAAGGCTAACTGCGGGGGGCGTCACTTACCTCTCTCTCTCTCTCTCTCTCTCTCTCTCTATCTCAATGCCAACAAGGTAAGCTGATTTTCCGAGGTCAACGACCTTGGAAACGTAAACATGCCCTAATCGTGGGCTGTTTTATTGACGAGCTCCGGCCGACAGCCAGGATCTCCGTCACATACTTTCCATGATCTGAATAAACAATACCACATCATTATTAAGCTGCAACGCGAAAACTAAATTAATGGGGAGAAGAGAGAGATTTACCTTATTTATAAGGAAAGGCTCCTCAGCTGCGTTGAATTATTTGTACAAAAAACACGAGCCGACATAGAACAAATTAAATAAAAGGGGAATGTAGAAGACGCAAACGGCCTGTTGTACGCCAGGAAGCAATGACTTTGAAAGGTCACGGAGAGATAAGTCGGCAAGGCGTCAAATGATAAAACGGCGGTTATAACAGAACTGTATTTATTGAACAAAAACAAAAAAAAAACAAAGAAAATTGAATCCCAACAATCAAACGAAATAAAATAAATGTGGCGATTTATGCGAATAAAAATAAAAGAAAAGGATTAAAACTACGACAACTGTTAAATGAAACGGCCGTCGCTAGATTTGGGCTGTATAGCCAAGACGTCCGAACGAGGGCCAACAACAACAAATAAACAATATAGCAATATAAGGTAAGGGAGAAAATAGGCAAAGGTACTAACCGGGTCAGTAAACTCGCAAACTACTAAATGAAAAACAAATTGCAACCTAGCACTATCACTCAAACCAAACACAAAAATCCAAAATGACAAAAAACAAAAATGACCCAGTGATTGTGCCTTACCTCCTTCTGTCCTCTCCGCGCCGAAAATTCGTAACGAATTTTCCGAGTTCAGCGACCTCGGAATAACGTGTGGCTAATCTATTGACAACAGCGCCGACAGGCTCCGGGCAAGGGCCAAGGCTTCAATAATCGAACTACTCATACTGAATTATTGCGTCTTTTTTCTATCACAAAAAGTGATAGAAATTGAAACCATGATCAAGACCGATCGAAAATTTCCTACTATGGAAATAAGATTTTCCCGATAGGAACTAAGTTATGACCATCCAAAGATCGTTTGCCATAGTAACCAAGTAAGAGCCAACGGCCCAGAGTCCCGTCACAAAGCATACCAGGAATTGATTTGGTCACTTATATAGAGAACCACTTCATTAATTTTGTTTGCACCAATTGAGTCATTACAGCCACGTTGTCGAATAAGATAACAGTTTTTCGTATGGAAATGTGTTGACATATATACGTATAATTGGATAAGTATACATTGTCTAGTAGGATAGTTCTCTCAAATAAAAGATTGGAACTTAAGCATTTCCTGATTGTCGTGTAAACTTAATCTCATGTAAACATAACTAAATATTGTTAATTTTAATCATGCGCGTTCTTAGGACCTTCTATTCAATGCGTTGCCGAGATCCGATAAAACGTTAGAGGCGGAAATAATAGGGACAAACCTATCTTCTTATAATGCTTATAAATATATGAAACCATAAGGGATGGCTGTTCATTTATATAGATAACACCACAGCATAAGGAGATCTCATAGGAGCTCTGTCATTCTAAATAAAGATCCACTAAAAATACTTATCAATTTAATAAAGAGAGCGAAAAACATACAAAAAATGTATTATTATCATTGACCAAAGATATTTGGTAAACCTGTACTCGTTAAGTTATCCTGATTCATTAACAACTTTTAACAACTACATTAACAACTGCACAATTGCAATTTCGAAATCCAATATAAAGAAGGAACATTCAATATTAATGTATATGCATTATCAAGAAATTAGGTACAAGAAATTAATAAATTAAGTAAAGATATGAAATGACAAACCAAGATTCGATACAGATACTAGCACTGAATATTAATAAATAGCCAATCAAAAATAAACCCAACGAACCAAAATCTAAAGTTATTATATGGCAGAGATTAATAGTACACGCGCCTATTGAACAACGACTTCACATTACTGAGGAAGCACATTATTCAGTAGAATCTATTGGCCGATGTAATGGCTGTAATTCAACATTTAAAAGAATTAAAAATAAATATTACTGGGTATATTGAAACCGTATAATAATACATTCAAAAATGTCTTCCGTGCCAATTGAAAAACGTAAACAGAAAGAGAACCTGTTAAAAATATCATTACTCATACCCCATTAATTTTTTTCTTTAAAGTTAGCATTTACATTATAGTAGGTCCTCTTGAGACAACGAGTTCATCTAAAATTTACTTGCTTACCGCAATGTACACTTTGAATAAATATGTTATTCCTACACCTATGTCAGATCAAATAGGAACAACAAGTGCAGATGATATTAATTTACATTGTTGAAGCATTTGGAGCACCGAAAATAATTCGAAGTAACAGAGATATTAAATATACATCAAAACTTATGAAACCTATTGATGCACGTTTTAAAGTTAAGCATATAATTTACCACCACATTACCACTACAGACCAACCTCAAGCTAAGAATATCGAATAGATACATGTATCATTAATTAAATACTTGAAAATACATATTACTGAAACTAGATAACTATGTGGGCTTATCTATATTCAATTATGACACTAGATGACATAAGAGTAAGCAGCTCGAAAATTACTAAAGACAAATGAAAACTGTATTATGATAAAAAAAGTCAAACCTAAAGAATTATAAGTTAGTCAATGGGTTTTATTAAAAAGTGAAAACATTATTCAGGCCCCAATATAGTCTTGGAAGTTGGAGGAAAAAATATAATAATTAGAGTCAATTAAAATAAAAAGCTAGTATAAAAATTAAAACAATAATAAAATTTTTTTTCAAATAAAAGTAATACTCATAGCAATTCTATAACTTTAATGACAACTATTTACACCTTTTCTGGCAAAAGACTGTTTTCAACGACTATTCCATTTTACATTTTTTCTTATTGACATTGTTGAATGTGATATTCCAAATCTGGTCATTAACTCATCTATTACTAAAACATCACTATTATAAATGATTGATTTTGTAGCAGTCAAGGTACTATGTTGTAGCGGAGAGTTCAAACATACCGCTAAAGCATGCGACACGCACTCTCAAGAATAGAACCAGATATGTTCCTCAATCGAATACATTAGCAATATTACACGAGAAAAATACAACAGAAGGCATACGTAATAAATAGTAATAATAAGCAAAACAAAAAAAAATAATTTAGTAATAAAAGAATCACATTCAATAGAATTAGTAGAGAGCATATAAAGTAGCGTTTATTGTACAAACGTGGGCTCATACTGTGATGTATAGGCCATTTTATCAACGTACACGTTGCAGGTTATATCAACCTATCTCTCGAAGAAAGATATAACGCTGTTATAATGAAAACAAATAAAATCAAATTAAAATCAAGAGCCATACGTTAATATATTGACGAATGTCGTATTAATTATGTGTACAAGTACGCCATCTAGGGAAAAACCACATCACAGACTTGACAAGAAAATAAATACACCAAATTGTATTTAGAATTAGCAAACAAAGTTTTACATATTAGATACCGACGATGTAGCATTTGCTTTCAAAAATATGTGGGTATAATAACATGGTATAAATTCGGATTAATAGAAACTCCATGAATCTTTAGATTAGAAGGCAAACAATGAGATTACTTTGTCACCAGTAAAGTTAAAAATATGTAAAATTGTCCAAGGAATCAATTGCAACTAAAATTTTTCAAATAAACTTGCTCCTTTCGACGAATTTATATACTTATAATATTTTAAATATTTATGTTTTTTATATGTAATTTCTATATTTCGTTATAATTTTCTTATGTATATGTTTCATATATTTTGAAAAATATATCATGCAGAGCTGAATAATGCTTTTCCAGTTATGGCATAACATAACCCGGAAATAATGATTTTCGACAGGGCTTATTAAAATGAATTCGTTAAAAATGTCATCACCATACTTTAATAACAATAGTTTTATAACAATAATTTGATGCTAATTTATCAACATCCATGAAACTACAGCTCTCTGATTATCAGGTGCTTTCCCAAAAGGTTTGGTTCCATCAAGTGCCACATATTGATTAACTTGATAGTCTAGCATTACTTTATAGTTAAAAACATCAGTTCCAAGTTGCTGTAACAAAAATCAATAAATATAAAACATTAAATTTTTCTATTTATTTCGAACTTCGATGTATAAAATTAGAGTAAATGTGTACACAAGAAAATCAAGAGTTATAAGAATAACTAACATCCTTGAATTCTTCTCAAAATGCTATTCGTGATAAAACTATTAAACATTTTTTTCATAGACTTTGCACGACTTTAGTGAAATGAAAACCGTAGAAAATATATTTCACTGAACAAAGCCATGGTGCTCTGACGGTAATAAAAGCGATAGGGAACTGTATAACGTCATATACTTAAATTGAATTTAGGTTTTGATGATGTAATATTCATATACACTTCGCGTGGTTATTTACAATAAAATTTAAATTGTTGATCAATTCGTAGTGTAAGTTTTATTGAATAATATATAAATGATCACTTAACATAACATTTCTCATAGAAAGACTTAGGAAAACGTATTATCATTCTATAAATGATATATAATTATTTGCATTATTTGTAGAATTTTTCATTAATTTAAAAGTAATATTTTATTTTGCCATTCTTATACTCTAGTATATTCATATCTATTATGACGTCAGTTTTCATATAAGATGAGTGTCAGCTGATCGGGTATTTATTTGTGATGGTAAATCTGCGTTTTTCTTTATGTAAATATTTATGTTATGTTTGTACATGTAAATATCGATATTTAGATTATGTTTGAGTGTGTTTTGACGGGTCAACTGGACGTAGACAAAAACGATCAATTGGTATGGTTATAACCTATGAAACCATTTTGCGCCTAAAGTGAAATTGATTAAGATCAACACATCTACTCATAAGTCAATTAAGGCTCAATAATAGCTTTTTCTAAATATGTCGGTTAAGTTAATTATAAATATCGGGTTACATTGCGTAGACATTTTCGGTAGTATGCACTATAACTTAAAAAAAAATGTGTGATAGCTGATACAGTACGTGATGTTTGCTTGTATAGTATTCTAAAATATACCACAAGTTACGAACGAGAAGTTTTCGATAGTAATTTTACTTCTAATAACCAAAAAAATCAATTAGTTAGTTTTATGAAAAATAACATTAATTAATAGATGTATTTGATACATGTTATGATGAGAGTCAGTCGAGTTCTTTAGTACGCCATCTCGCTGGTCTGACTTTGCCACCGAGCTGAAAACGTTTGTTATAAATATGTTATTATGCTTCATTCTATATATTACATGCGGTTTCAGCGCCGACCGCGATGGACAGAATGTTGACGACATAGATATGGAAAGAGATAGAGAATGATAAAGGTCGATAGAAATAAATAAAGCGTAACAAATATCGATGACTATCAATACATCATTGCTCTTAGGCGGCACGCATATTGATTAGTTTGCAGTAGAGTGATAACTTAGTGGTAGTAATCTTAATTATGAAAGTATGAGTTACTGAGTAACTAGGACTTAAAAGGAATCGGTCTAGATGAAGTCCGGGTCAACGAACTTTGGGTAAAGGACATTGAACTAGGAAGACTGCGTAGTGGTTACATTAGTGTACCCAAACGTGATTAAGGACTGATCCTGTAGCGTGTAAATCGTCTTGATGAACTGCGTCAACGCCGACCCGCGCGTGGATGACATGGTACGAATATTAGAATATATATAGGTTAACATGCTAAGTTCCCAGGTGTGATAACGTTGACACCCTTCTCTATAGTCACGATGTATATACACTGGCCGTTCATATTTATAAAAATTCATATATTGTTATAATTATGTTTTCATGTCCTTTCTATCACGCATAACTGTCCTTTTCTAGTATCCGCGAAAGGAACATTTTACAACAATAATAGCAATACATGGTGAGCTACCTACGTAAAATAAGGTTCGCCAATGTACATTTGATACAAACATGTAAAATAAACATTGAAAAACTAATTCAAAAGCATATTTAGCGAAAATAGAAAATTCCTGTACGACGTATGCATGAGCCCGAAGTGGTTGTTGAAGTAAAATCCACGAGCATATTTAATATAGTGATAAATGAGACCAGAATGGAGTGAAAATTTTCTATTTAACAGTTCTTACTGGCTTACCGCAACACTTAAACAGTGCACGAAAGTGCAATTTTCGAAACCGAAATTGTTATGAGAAACATGCGCTTTCAAGGGAAGAAATATGAAAAGTTCTTTAGTATTAATATATTTTCCTGAACTAGGTCCATCGTGAATGAAATTTATATGATTAACTTTATAGAAACCTATTTACATATTTTATGTAAGTTTTGATAACGATTCTTACAATAATTATTACTTAAATTTTATACAACTATACACTTGTATTTATTTGTTTAAGATTTGTATGACGTCGTATGCATTAAATGTATGTCTTAAAAATCAACCTAATATCAATCTGATATTAGATTCAAAATAGGAGTGAATTTAATATTAACTCGATCTTTTAAAGTGTAGTAAGTGTACTGTATTTCGTTCAATATTTTGTCAAGGTTTCTCTGTCAATTTCGAAGAAAAAATAATCATAAGTGAAGTGATAATATATATCAAAACACATACTTAATTGCACTACCTGACATAACGTGCTACGCCAATTCACTGACCCATATACAAGATGCATGCAACGGAATTCTTACGTGCATTCCCACACAAGACCAGCGTTCGCGAACTAAATCGAAGTGGTGGAAATAAGCACTTATGATTACTATCAAATGATTAGATATTCGCGTTACATATTCCGGCCGTGCACAAATACTCACAAACACACTTATATGCACGAATACTTATATATTTCCTGGGAGCTATGTCCCCGAGTGATACAGAAGTTAAGACTCACCGACACTGAGGTCGATGTTTACACGCAGAAGTATAGCGACCACTTTGCGGTCACCTATACATATATATAAATGTAATCAGCGCTACATCTTAAAGGTGCGCTGGCAGGTAAACGATAAAGCTGGTAGGTACAGATAAACAACAAAAATGCATGTTACTGACGAGATACTATTATAATTAATTTATTGAATAATTATTACTGTTAACAGTAATATTTCTCCGAGCTACTTACAATTCAAAAAAATTACAAACATCTACTCATTAGTTGTGGAGAAAATAAAAAAAATTCACTCAACTTTAATTTGAAGTAATTGCTCATGCTTGCAGGCAGAGAATAAAAATGCTATTACATTTGATAGCATAGAATGTGTTACAACTATGTGCAAGGAAAGATTGTGTATAGTGAGTTTTAACGCTTGCTTCATACGTCTATACTAATTTCGCCTCTTTATATTAGTAATTGAACATGTAATTAAATAAAAAACAAAAAATTATCTTGGTTACTATTACATTTAGTGATTCGATTTTTTTTCAAACTTGTAAAAAAATATTACCTATACGATAGTGGCAGTTCGAAAATAAATCTCATTTACAAAGGAAAATATAGGAAATAAGTAACTTTTACTTAGATCTTTATTTTTGAATTGACAGAGCTCCTGAGAGATGTCTTCACACTGTAGCGTTGTCTATCGTAGTCAACCGTTGTCTCTTACGGGCTCACATATTTATAAGTGTTCTATGTAGGTAAGCTTGTCCCTATCATTTCCACATTTGAAGTCTTATCGGAGTCCAGACGCGTATAGAGTAGTGGGAATGTAACATTAACATTAACAATACTTAGCTATGTTTAATTTAATTATAATTAACATATTCAGCAATCTATTTACTTTATAAATATCTTATATGTTATGTTTATATTCTATATGAACACTAAATAATGGCAAAGTTAAAACAGAACTAAACATTTCAGAAATGTATTTAGTGATTGCTAATATACTGAATAAGAAAAAATAAATCTATACGTATCGATCAAAAGAAAATAAAAGATTAAAAGTAGTGCTTATAAACATACATCTATAGGTTGATACTGATGAACTATAAAGGTATGTAGAAAAATACACACAAAAATTATTAAGCATATGTAATATTCGCCATCACGTTACAAATATACCTTCGCCATTATTTTATGTTAACATAGAATATAAACATAACATATAAGGTATTTATACAGTAAATAGACTACTGAATATGTTAATTATATATGAATCACTAAACGTTAAAAGAAATATTATTCAATGTCTAAAATGCACAGGATATAGGCATACGAAAAGTTACTGTATGAAAGGTCCGATATATTTCGATCGAAAGTGTCAGGTCAAATTTCTTACATATGCCCAAACAACAATAAGAAAATCACAATGAATCAACAAAACCAAAACAAACATTTACATAATTTGAACTAATACGTAGTAACAATGCAAAGAATAGCAAACTCGAAATTATGATGGAGAAATTAATGTCGAGAGTCGACATAATCCTAAACATGTTAACTGTTCTTGTACGTAATGCATGAAAATGAACAGTTTAAAAACTGTCATGGAATGTAAATTTTTTTATGCAGAGACATTAGAAATTACTTATTTTTTTAAATTAAGTTTGTAAATTTAAATTAATTTTCAATTAAATTAAGCATTTCTAGTTCATAAAGACATAAATATTATACTTACATCTGAAGCACATTTTATATGTTAGAACTCAATAAGTGTTTTTTCAATTACACAATATACAATTATAATAATTAAAATAAAAATAAATCATTACGTACATATACCTACTAGTGAAAAACATATTCAAACAACTATTATATTTATAAATTACTGTCGTGGACCACTAACTGTATCAGTCGATTATTCTCCTCCTAATCACTTAATATCAATAAAGAAGTAAACCAACATTCTTCAAACTTTAAGAAACCAATTTGTTGCAGGAAGTCATTTCAATAGACGCACCCATGGCGGGGGACAAGTTTATTGATTGTAATATATTGAGACAAAATACTCTACGAAGTATTAGTATAAGTAAAAAGAAAATATCTACAGGAGAGCCAACATACAGACCGACAGGCATAAACAAACTTCTAGATTTCATTCAGTTTACAGTTGTAAATAGTATAAATGAGAATTATTTTGAAACATGATCTGCCTTAAACTTAACATTTGATCGAAAGTTAGTATTATTTATACTGCGCTCTTAAGTAATTAAATTGGAAAAACTACACTAGCACTGAGCGGAGAAAATAAAGAATTTCCATCAAAAAACAATTTACACGTAATATACTATACAATGCGAAATCTTATATTAAGGGGGAGATTTACCTTATTCACAAGGGTAAAAGGGGAAAGTAAGAGGCACAAGCGGCCTGATATGTACCAGTAAGCAGTGACCCTGAAAGGTCACGGGGTAAATTACCTGAAAGGTAAATCGGCAAGGCGTCAAATAAAGAAATGGCGGATCGAGTGGATTTTAAATTTATTATGAAAAAATGAACAAAGATTATACAAATAAAACCCACGACGAAACGAAATTTAAACGCGGCGACAGTTACGTAAACCGCCGTGGCCGTGATCCAGCTGTACAACCTGGAGAACCGAGCGAGGTCCAATAACAAACAAATAAACAGTAAAAAAAAGGCAATAACGAATCGTTACATGGAGAGTGGGGAGTGCATAAACGAAGGCACTCACCGGCTCAGTAGACTCGTAAATCCAATAAAAATAAGAAATAAACTGCACTTTGTACTTGTAACAAACCAAAACAAAATCTCAAAATAAACTATTCGCACCAGCGGTTTAATTTATCTCAGCTGATGAGCGTGTCTTCCTTCCCTCCCTCTCCGTGCCGAAAATTCGCAACAAATTTTCCGAGGTCAGTGACCTCGGAATAATGAGCGGCAATCGACTGACAAAATAGTCGATGACTCCGACCAGTAGCCAGGAGCTCCGTCACAACTAGTTAAATCGGATATGACAATAAACATCGAGATTTGCTTCTAACTGAAGCCACTCAACATTGTACTAAAAAAGGTATTATTTAAATAGATCAGTAAGACATTTCCAATGCAATAGCTCAAAAAATAAAAAAAAAAGAATTCTAAGGAAAAAACATTAGCACCTTAGAGAGTACCTAGATAAGATACCTTAGAGATCGAATATATCAGAACAACAGACTATTCATTATGGACAACCGCAAGGCAGTTAAAAAATTAACTAAATTTATTTTACCAAATAGAAAATTACATAGTAAACGGTTCAAGATAGACAAGAAGAAAGTCACTACGGTTGCAATCTGTTTAAATAAAAGCTTTAAACTTCGACCGAGAATAATGACTTAACCAGGGGAAACAGATTATGTTCTTACACCAGCATATTAATTGAACCGTTTAAAAGTATAAAGGTTTTACAAATGATTAATAAAATTAACAATAATGAAGTTCTTGAATTTGATAATATTACAGGAAAAACGATAAACGAGTAACTTTTAATAATAATAAGATTTTCAACAAATATTTTTAACGCTTATTTTCGGCTATAGTACTTTTCTATTCAGAGGAAAGTGATAAAGATTATACTAATAGCAACATCGGATAAATACATAAATAATGCCGAATACATATCTTCATGTAGACTGATAAACTTTTTGTCACTTTTTAAAATTATTTTAGTCAAAATCATCTCAATTATAGATTGAAAAATTTATTCCAAATCATAAATTTGGGTTACTCCAAAAAAGAACATGTGAACAGAATAGTATCCACTACAAAAAAATTCCTTGAAAAAAAATACAATTTTGTACATCCATCGTTCTAGATCACCCAGAAATTTTCGACGTATACCTCACTATTTCTGTTTCCATGCCAAACGCTAGATGGATGCCATATTCTCGTTGCAAGAGTAACCACCTCTTCTAGATATACAGAAGCAACTAGAACAGTATAGCAAGCTTGGTGATCAGCCAACATCTAAAAATCAGCCATCAGCTGATTATTGGTAACACAATTCTACCAGTCACGTTTTTACTTCTACTGACAAACGTTTAAAAATATGCACAGCTTCCACTCACTACATGCCAATATATCATAGGTCGTATGTGGACTAGTACACTAGACGGAACATAATTCGCGATCCGTAAAATTCAGAATTTAATGTCACCTTCGTCGATTGGGCATCACTGGCACGAATCAAAGTTACGTATACGATTTTTTCTCATGAGTTGTATGGTTCGTGCTTGAAGTTGGAACTGTCATGATGGTTTTCAGTTGCCAGTGCAATCAAATAACTTCTCTAAGCGAACATAAATATCGATGTACAGTTTTTTTATAAACACATCATATTAGGTTTACACGAAATACAAAGATCATGCAGCTTCATCAATTGAAACTGTCATATAACTTATTCTCAATTATTTAATACTTAATAGTTCATGTATTAATATAAATCATTTACATTGTACATAATTTGTTTTCAGATCAGAACTCTGGATGTTAAGCGTATGATTCTAATAGAATAACTGGGTTTCTAGAAACATTAATAAAAAATAATAATTTAATAAGTTGATACAGATACAATCAATATCTATACAATAAACCTAATCACCTATTGGAATATTTTGATCAAGTAGATAAAGGCCATTAGACTGCCAAACTCTTATTCGAAACCAATTTTCTATTAGAACAACGTATACTGTTTGTAGGACTTAAGATGAAGTAGAAAATTTGTTTCTAATAACATATTCTAATTGGAAAGTTTGTATCTATTCAAATGTATCTATTAAATTGTTATATATTTAAATTTGTATCTATTCGATGAAAATACCCCAATAAATGGTTAATATTGCTGTGTAGACATTGATCATGACTGTATCAACGCACTGAAATATTATTTTCTGTTAATGCTTCTAGATAATAATTCAGTTATTCTATTAGAATCATATGCTTAACACCCAGAGTTCTGATCTGAAAACAAGTAATGTACAATGTAAATGATTTATATTAATACATGAACTATTAAGTACTACATAATTCAGAGTAAGTTATCTAATAGTTCCAGTTGATGAAGTTGCATGATCTTTTTATTTTACGCATGTTTATTAAATACTTTACATCGATATTTATATTCGCTTAGAAAAGTTATATAATTGCCTTGTCAACTCAAAACCATCTCGACAATACCAACTTCATGCACGAACCATACAACTCATGAAAAAAAAATATACGTAACATCGATTCGTGTTACAGAGAGAAGGAGATGTTAAGATGATTCTCTTGTATGGCGTTATAAAAAAAGCGTACACCAGAAAGACTTCATCTATGATTGAAATAAAAAGAAAATTTGAAAAGTTTCACAAGCACCTAGTCAACTTACAAAAGGATTACTTTAAGTTTCAACAAGCGATAAAAGAGAAGGTTTTATAAGAGTAATAAAGAATAGAGTTTGGACTTAAATTATCTTTGTTGTAATTACTTCCTTTCAGCTGATCTTTCTTTCCCTCTCTCTCTCTCTCTCTCTCTCTCTCTCTCTCTCTCTCTCTGAGTTAATTATATCTCATTGGATTTAAGAGCTGGTTTGGAATTGTACTTTCTATTTCATGTGTAATAACACATAACCTTGGTCGCGTTTCCCTACTTTTAAGTTTTACTGGGTACTTTAGAGGTGGGCCCTTCTTCGATTAAATCAATGAAAGAAAAAATTTCGTTGGTTAGCTTAATTAGAGAAAACTAAGCATAGGTAGATAAAAAAATGGTATGATTTTCCCTTAAGAGATGTCACATGTTATGTTGTATTTGGTTTTCTAAAATGGTTAATCACAATTAATTAATTAATTAGTTCAGCAATAATAAAAAATAGGTTAGTTGCAGAGAGAGAGAGAGAGAGAGAGAGAGATTACATTAAGTGATTTAAAACTATATATTTTAAAAATATTGACATCACAAAGTATTTTTAATGTTCTATAGGCGAGATTTTTTCTCCTATGATAATAACAAGTTATAGGATTTTAATTTACGATTTGGTTTATATACCATTTTGGTTTCTGTAATTCAAAATAGTTTTTACTAAAACAGTAAAAGAAAAAGAAGTAACCATAGCTTCAAACAGAAATAATTATTAACTGAATTGTTTGTTTAAAAATGACCACGGGTGTTTAATATTGATATGCATTGTGTAATTACGGTTTAAAAATAATTTTAATAGCTCTACATATCTGCAAAATGTCTTTAACGGATAGCCAGAAAGCGTCGACAAGAGGATCCGTTGTATGAGTTTTTGTAGAAGACTAATTCACTTATCGATGGGTTTATGGCTTATCCGTGCGATTTTAGAAGAGATAAATTTCAGGTTTGGTTTTTCTCACGTTTCAAAATAGTTATTGTTAGAACATAAACAGACAATGTATACTCCGTATAAATATTACATTTTTACTAGTCGTGTATTTTGTTTGTGGTATATGTTAAAATACGACCTTACCTGCGTTAATGGACTAGTGTTAGTTGTTAGTATTCCTGAAAAATTCTTGAATTTAGCTATTTCCAAACATTTTTGTTCCATGAGTCTCATTAATATTATATTTTCTGAAGAATCCAAATGATTATTTGTAGCCATCATGAATGTGTGGAAAATTGTATTTTTTCCTTTAGGCAATTGCGTTTCTCTTATTGGTTTTTCTAAGTATTCTAGAAAGTCAAATACAATACTTAATTTAGATTTAATAACCACTTCTGGTTCATCTCTCGCATCAAAGTTCAGAGAAACTGATAATATGTTGTTATCTATCGATTTTAATACAAAGCTTAAATTTTTATCAACTAATGGACCCCACAGTGCTTGCATTAAATGGAAATAATCTTCTTTCTTAACATCTGGCACTAACCACTTTTCAAGATCAGCTTTTGTAAAGAAACTTTCTGTAATCATTCTGAAAATATTTATAGAATAAGTTACATAAAATTTCAAAATGGTTATATAAATAATTCTATAGAAAATAAATTTAATTTATACTCATAAGTTTATATAAGACAGAAAACCAATTAGTTTTAGGGCAAATCGGAGTAAGGTCTTCGATTTTTTGTATATTTGGCAAATCGAATGCCTATATGAAGGTAATCATTTGTGCTAAATTTGACGCCAAAATATTAATTAATAAAAAGTTATAAAAAATTAAACAAAAAAATTGATTTTTTTTTAACTGCTATAAATGGAAAACTATTTATCGGCTCTGGATAATTTTTTTTAAATACCCGTGAATAATTATATTTTGAGAATATAAATATCTCATAATAATATATTTTTTAATAAAAAAATTATAAACAATTAGAATAAATTTTTTCCATTTTTATTAAAAAAGACAACTTTTATTTGAAAAATTGTTGTTGTAATCGATTCCTTGGACAATTTTATATAAGAATCCGTAATAAAACGATCACAATTTTAATGGGGGCTAGGTAATGATCTTCCAAAAAACCGCTACCTGCGCTGCGCGGCTCAGCTGGCAGATCGGATCGATAGAAGCGTCCCACTACCTCGAAACTTTTCCAGGTAGTTCAGTCCTATAAATCAGTACCATAGACTATACGTTATGAAATCGGGATGATATTAGTATAAACAATATTTTATCAGAAAAAAATTTAATGTGAATTAGATGGAGTGTAATATTTCGTACTATTTTAGATAATATTCGTAGTTTGAAAGAAATCTATTTTCCAAGTATAGTTAGAAATAAACAGCCTAGTTATAACATGTTATATTACTTAATAGACATTAGGAAAATGAAATTAATATAGTAAATTATTTAATAATATTTCATTATTCAATTTTTTAATTATATATATACATATAATATTCCATAAAGTAACAACCATTGAAATTATTTTACTGTATCTTATAAAGGTGTTCATAAATTAATTATACAAATTTAATATAAAATTTAAATAGATAAAATTGTTATAGTTTATAAAAGATTACACTGAACTATTCAAGTACATTTATTTTGTAGATTTTTAATGTTATAATCTGTAGAATAGGTTCTTTTCACCATCAGTTCCTTATTTTAAATTAAATTAAGGAAACGCCTTTGAATTTTAACTTTCTTTTCATTATCCTTCCTCACTATTTTTGTATCTTTAGCACCTAGACACGGCCGGCATATATCACCTTATAAATAAAATGGGAGAACAGTACTTTTTATTTCTTCAGTTATTATATATATTCTGGTTCTGGAGAGTGGATAAGATAACATTCCTTCCTGTTCACGAAGTTTTTTAGCGGTTTGTGCAAGATAAAACGAACAATGAATTTCTCTTCCTATTTTACAAACACTTGTAGACATTGGTATCGCAGTTAATATATGTATCTTCTCTGAATTAGTAGTTTCTTTTACATACGCTGCTTTCGGGTCTTTATAAAATACACTTTTTTGTATAAATCCATCTCGATTACTGTCTACACAACGATATTTTCTCACCAGTAAACTTTTCAAATTATTTGACAATGAATCGATTTTCTTTTCTATTAAATCAGGAATTTCAATATCTAGTGAATTCATTTCTCCGATTTAAAAAAAGATCAAGCAATGGATTTAAGCGATCCAATACTATTTTTCTACGTTCATTTTCGTCTAAATTTTAAATTTACTTTAAAACTGAGTTGAAGTAATTTTACAAAATCTATCGCACAATAAGAAATTTCACTGTGACGTTCACTTTGACCATTGAACTTTAAATAGCCCGACTGAGCATAAAGATTCTGTGTTTATACGATTTTCGAAGCACAACTAATTTCAGTATACCAAATTTTAAAATACTACTTAACAAACTAAAGTATTAGAAAAAACATTCAAAGAAAATAAACATTTTTGACTTCATTAACATGATTATTGCTCGTATTAATTTGCTTAAAGGCAGTCTATTTTCGTTAATTATTATTGTGATAAATATTAGTTTTACGTATCACTATTTAAATAAATAAAGTTTAGTTAATAAATGTAGTGATTTATAGAACTGAACTACCTGGAAAAGTTTCGAGGTAGTGAGACGCTTCTATTGGTTCGATCTTCCAGCTGAGCGCCGCAGGTAGCGCTTTTTTGGAAGGTCATTACCTAGCCCCCATTAAAATTGTTTTATTACGGATTCTTATATAAAATTGTCCAAGGAATCGATTACAACAACAATTTTTCAAATAAAAGTTGTCTTTTTTAATAAAAATGGAAAAAATTTATTCTAATTGTTTATAATTTTTTTATTAAAAAATATATTATTATGAGATATTTATATTCTCAAAATATAATTATTCACGGGTATTTAAAAAAAATTATCCAGAGCCGATAAATAGTTTTCCATTTATAGCAGTTAAAAAAAAATCAATTTTTTTGTTTAATTTTTTATAACTTTTTATTAATTAATATTTTGGCGTCAAATTTAGCACAAATGATTACCTTCATATAGGCATTCGATTTGCCAAATATACAAAAAATCGAAGACCTTACTCCGATTTGCCCTAAAACTAATTGGTTTTCTGACATAACTATATCAAAATTTAAATAGTCATGGAAATACTGTATAGTAAAATAGAATTATTCATCACAAAATTCACTTTAAATAATTTAAATCAGGGATTATTTTAATTCACTTTATTGGATTAGATCTTAACTTAATACCATATATATTTACATATTTATGTATATTTACATAATTAATTATTATATAAATATATAAATTATGTTTTGCGACTCTGTAGCGATTGGAAATAATTCGATTTAAGACTAAATTTCTCTGATTAATATTGTAGGACATTAAATGAAAAAGTCCCCTACAATGTTTACATTTTTTATTTTCTCTTTTGTTCGAAAACGTTTTATATTGTGACGTCAGATTGACTGCTAGTGAGAACTTTCGTTCAACTAGCAAGAGATGGATGCTGGTTGTTTTTCAGAATATTCCTTCGAATTTCTGGTTTTGTTCCTATGTAGCCACCTTTTGTCACTGCCGTCTAATCGCAGCAACGGTGTCGACTTCTCCTTCACTGACTCTCTTTAGCAGCAAAGGGGTTAGGTTTTTATGTTAATTAAGACTCACTCCGAAGGGCAACTCGCGCAATCAGGAATTAGGATGAGTGAAAGAGCAGGGTCGCGAACTAAATCAATTTATAATCTAATTATTTTATTTTTCATTTTCACTTAAAGTAATTTCCTGCGCTCCAGATTGCTTGGACCTCTCCTCGGGATACACTTCCACAAGTGACTAACTTCGAGCTCTAGCAAGTGAGGCTTTTTATGCTCCAGGTAGTTAACTCCCATTAGGGGTTGATCTTAATTTTATCTGAGACCCAATTGGTCTTAGCTCCCTTCCAAGCATCCACAACTCGGAAAAACACGCCTTCGAATTGAGAAAATTCGAAGGAGATTCGAAACGGGTACGTACCTCCGAAAGTGTGCTCTTCGAACTCGCTCTCACTCGCAGAGCCATTATAAGAAATTTCTTAGCCTATTTGTATTTTGAGTAACTTTTCATCTTCTCTTCGTTTTACAACTTCTGGATAAGCCCATAAAACTAAAAACAAAAAGTCACTCAAAAACAGCAAAACAAAAAAGAGGTCTATATGGCCAAAAGTTAACTATGCCTATATTTTATGGGACCCCACGCGCGCACGTAGCAGCCGTCGAATCTTTCCATTTTTCTCTCAAAATGAGTAAGTAGCTTAGCGTGCGAGATTAAGTTTTATTGCTTTTCTAAAAAATATATTTGAAAGAACTCTCAAAAAATTGTAGCCTAAAAATTCTATTTTTATAAAACCTCAAACACTAGGCCGATGAAGCGGGGCAGCATCCCAGGAAATCCCATAAAACAAGAATCCACAAAAAAAAGGTCTCGCTTTCTCGCCGATGGCGCACGCATAAGAAAATGGTTATATTTATGAATACGTTCTATTCTGACGTCACACCCTCACTTTAAAACGATTGTTTTTTAGAAAACGATCTAGGGTTTTTGTGATAGTTTTGCTTGTAAGTAATGAAACTTGTATGAAAAGAAGAATAAAACTAAACTCTAAATTGGGCAGGAATCCATATAGTGGTTTATTGCGATTTAGTAATTCCTCCAAATCACTCTCGTTGTAAATTCCGCTGATGACCAACGTGAGTATATCTTGGTATTTCCACGTTAATTCGGAAAAAGGTTTCAATATCATCGGAGCCTTAGCTTCAATGACACATAGTAGGAATTGGAACCAATCGTCATGGAAATAGTAGTATGTTGGTAATAGGGCGTTACAATCGACGACGGTCCCTCGGCTTTTTAAGTCGTGCGTTTTTGGTATTAAGTACCTGGTTTGGTTATTGTATGAGACTTTCAATTTTGCATAGCAAACGCCGTCCGGGACCACTCTCACGTCTACGGGAATGCACTTTACTATGTGCATTATCTCACCTGCACTCGAGACCATATATCCTGGTCCCTTCATGAGGTTGTAGGCAAACTAGTCTGGAGAATGAGCCACAATCGCAGCGGCGTTTTTTAATATTTCGCGCTTTTGCCTACATCTTTGTACCACAACATCCCTGTACAGAGCGCTAATTTGATATCTTATATATCTCTCAACGAAGATAAATTTGAATTTTTCAATTTCATTGTGCCATTAAAGCGAATGTAACATCTTTGGTGGTGAGCGAGAAAACTGGCTGTTTAGTTTCACCTTCAATCCTATTCGCGATACCATCGTAAAGTATGTTATATTTGTTGAACTGACAAAAGTCGCGTTGTGTTTTATCCCAAAAAGTGTGACCACCTTCTGAGTCTATACAGTGTTCGTCGCCTAATGGGCATTTAATACCACTTCGTAGTATGATTTGATTATTATTAAGATCGATGGAAGCTGTATATTTATGTAAAGTGATTCTCAGTATACCTTGTACAACAACACTACTCTAACTGCCGTAGGCATCGGAATATGTGGCATTACTACAGGTTCCGTCGTCACTCAAATGTCTGGCTAATACAACTGGCCTACTGAAGTTTGGTTTATTTTAATGACTCTAAAAATATTACCATTAAAAAAAAAAGTTCCGCTGACGTATAAATCGTGACATTTTTGTTTGCTTAATTCTAGTAGATATTCGCTCGCTCCGTTCCTTACTATGGATATATGAGAATACATACCGCATGATAAACCGTTCGCTCTACTTGTATCTTACATTGGATGATTTTGATCTCTTCAAAATGGTTTAATTTCAACTATTGTATATTTTCTCGAGTAATATTAACTTTAACAGATGGTTTTTCGCATTTGACGACGTCCAGTACGGATACGGTCGTTATATTCAAAGATCTGGCACCACAGTCGTATCCGAAGATTGCTGCTATAATATCTAACCAATAAAAGAACAATAATGTTGGATAATGCATGGCGTTTAATGGGTATTCCTTCCTTTTCTGTATCAAAAAGTAAATAATTATTTTTTTTCGCTATCTTAACGGTTATATCTAATGTTTATCTATTTATTTATAAATTCTCGCTTTCTTTTATTTACTTATCTAGAAAGTTTTATTTTTACCTTATTGATTATTTTATACATGAGATTCTTTGCCTGTTCGCGTGAACAACTTTATTACCTTTCTTAGTTTCGATTTTTACGTTTTGTTTATTTAGAATCCCTACGATTTTAAAAGGCTCTGAATAATGATCACCAAATTTATCTGGTTTGGGACCAGACTTTAGGAAAAAAAAATTGCTAAGTTTAAAGTTCGTCGGGTTGATATGTTGGTCATAATCCTTTTTTTATTTTTCCTTTGATCGAATAACTATATACCTTTTATATGTAGGGACCATATCTTCTTCTCGTAGAGGATAGCTTGAGGGCAATCGGGCTAATTGTCCAAACATTACTTCATAAAGCGTATGTTTGGTGCTCTCTTGCACACAAGTATTGTAATTGAGGATGGCTATTGTTATCACTGTTGGTGTATTATTTCAAAAATTCTGTAAGTGCATGAAGAGATCTCTCGAGTGAGCTATTTGATTGTGATCTGAAGGCTGTGATTCGTAGTTTCCTTATCTTAAACCTCTTTGTTACACGTGACATTAACAAACTTGAAAAGTTTTTACCTTGGTTTGTAAGGATGGTTTTTGGGCATCCAATGATACAAACAAACCTTTTGACGAAAACGTCGGCTATAGTCGTTGACAGAGTATCCGCTAAAGGTATAGCCACACAAAATTTACTTAAGTGGTCTTGCATTGTAAAACTGTATTCATTCCGTTTGGGTGTCCTTTTGAATGGTCCCATAATTGCCAAAACTATTTTGTCGAACACCGAAGCGCAGGTGTCAGTTATTACCATGGGTTGTTTTGTTTGTAAACGAGTGAGTTTTTTCAATTGACACTCAAGGCATTTTTGTATGCGCCTTTGTATGTCATCTATCAAGTTTTCCCAATAATAGTTTTATCTCACTCGTTGAAAGATTTTCGACACAACGCACTGTCCCCCAATAAGTGATTTGTTCAGTTCATAAAATATGGCTTCTCGTTGTTTTAGAGGCACATATTTCGCGGTCCCCATAATATAATCACTTTAATCCTAGATTTGCGGAAAACGTTATGAATTATGTTGTTTACTTCAGACCATTCTAAATTCTCCACGCGATCATTCTTAGCTAGACAGACTTCATTTTGCCCTAATTATTTTAGTAGACTTCGCAAAGAACATTAGAACATTAAGAATCCGTTCTGACACAAAGGGTAAGGATTTAAGCTTTCTCCATGTATACGGAGTCCAAATTGATAGGACCTTTTGTTTTTCTTTTTGACTTATACTTTGCCTAATCCTGTCTCTTGATCATGGTCTATTTTATTCTGTTTCAGTAGCATACGTGTATCTTCATTGCAAGGCTCTCCGTTAGTACTGACAAAGTAAGCTATATTGTTAGTCTTGAGATGTAGAAGGTCTGTAATTTTTATCACGTTTCCATCTGTTGCATATTCAGGGTGATCGGCGTTGTTATCGTTGTCATATTCATCTAGTGATGACTTTTTTTATCGCAATGTACATTAACGCTTTCTGTTACCCGCGGCAGGACTCGAGTTTCACCTTCTACTTCGTCTAAATCAAGATCACTCTCATAATAATCGATTTTTTCCTTATTCCGGGATAATCGTCTACTTTGACTCTCTTGATTCTCAAGATTTGGCGAAGACTTGGTGTTTTCTTTAGTAATATGAGGCGTGTTTTCGGACTTTCTTGGCCTGTCTTTCTGTTGTTTAATAACTTTTTGATTTATTTGTCCTTCTGTGTGATTGGTACCAGGTGATTTGGTGTGTTCGTCGTTGAATTGTTGTCTTCTTGTTAGTACGTTTATCGTAATTTTTTGATAATTATGTTGGAATCTTCGGTTTAGGTATGCGTCAATATTTTTGATTCTCGTCGAAAATCGTGCTGCCATGCACTTTGTCCTAATTACTCTTGAATTGAAATTCAATAGTGCTTTATAATTATAGATTGATTGAACAAATCGATTCCGATTATTCCCTCGTAGCATGTAGGGAAGTCGTCAGACTAACAGACGCAAAGGAGTTGAAAAGATTGCTATTTCTGTATTCCCTAATACTTGATGTATTTGTCCTTTGATATCTTGTATAACTGTAGGACAAGTTAATTTTGTGACATTTTCTCTAAGGACGAAGCGTCTCTTGATCATGCTTACTTCTGCTATTGTACTCATTGCGAATTGTGTATATCCTTCATAAATTGGACAATAAACAGCCAATAATGGTACATCTTCTTCGATGTCAGGTAAGCTTAAGCTTTTTATTTTATACGTATTAGCATAGTTTGTACTTGTTAATTTTAGGGCGATTCTTAGGCACCCGATTATTAATTGTAACTTATCGAAATCCCGTCTACACTTTCTTTCATATATGAAAATCTTCTAAGATATGAAAATCGGTTAATTGCCCAAAAACGGGGATTTCTATGCTACGACTGACTCGTATCTTTTCTGAGAATAATCTTTGAAGAACAACGTCTTTGTCGAACCGCGTTATTGGGCCTAATGGTACTGCAGTTCTTTTGATAACGTTAATGGGGGGGGGGGGGGTTGCATCTATGAGGAAGTCTATTAGTTTACCCGTTGTCGCATTTTTTATGGAGATGGAGAATTATGCACATTCACTTTCGCGATAACTTCTATGGGATTTCGCGATAATGCGTCAGCCATTGCATTTGCTGTTCCTTTCGTACATACTATTTTGTATTTAAACTGAGATAACCAAAATCGCTATTTTTGAACCCTTGTGTTGAGACCAGCTTTATGAAACCACACTAGAGGTTGATGGTCAATGATGATAGTAATCGGTCGATCATACACATAAGGATTGAATGCCTTAACACTTTGGATTACTACTAACACTTTCTTCTCGTAGACTTCATAGTTTAACTCGGGTCCCCATAATATTCTTGAGAAATTGGCAATAGGGCGATCGGAGCCAATCGGTCTTTGAAAGAGGATTCCGACTACAGCAAGACCGGATGCACCCATACGTATGTTATATCCTTCTGATAAATTCGGGAGTTGTAGTAATAAGTCGTTACAAAGTATTTCTTTTAATTTTTCGAAAGCTTTCTTGGCATTATCATTCCATTCCAATTTAATATCCTTCTGTAAGAGCTTGGTTAAAGGCTTTACTATTTTCCCAATTCCTTCATAAAACGTCGATAATAACCAGCCAAACCTGAAATTGTCGGACTCCTTTTACATTTTTAGAACGACGAAATTTCTGTACTGCTTCTATCATTTCCGGATCTACTTCTAGACCTTCTTCGCTAATAACGTGGCCCAAGTAGGTTACTTTCCGCATAAGAGACTTATATTTTTTACTTGGAGCTTTAATTCGGTTTTCTTTAATCATTCTACTAATTATTCGAATTTACGATTGTGTTCCTCAATCGTGTTTGCTTAAATTACGAGGTCATCTAAGTAGACGAATAAATCTAGTCCTTGCAGCCCTCTTAATAGCGTGTCTATTAATCGATGGAATGTAGTAGGCGCATTTTTCAAACCAAAAGGCATTCTTACAAATTCGTAATGCCCAAAAGGGGTACTGAGAGCTATCTTGTGCACGTCTCTAGGGTGCATTTTTATTTTATAGAATCCCATGGCTAAATCTAGGATGGTGTATTCTTTCGCACCACCGACTTGATAAAAAATCTGTGTGATATTCGGAATGGGGTAGGAATTATCGATTGTTTTTTCGTTTAGGTTTCTCATATCGAGTACCATTCTATCATTTTTATCTGTGGCTTTTGGGACTATCCATATAGGCGTATTGTAAGAGGAATTAGATTCTTTTATAATTCCTGCCTTTAATAATTTGTTAACATGATAGTTTAGTTTTTCTTTAATCACATGAGGGAATTGATATTGTCTGCAATGGACAGGTTTCTCATCTACTGTGTGAATTTCGTGCATGACTAACTCTGTTCCCGGTAATTCGGTTCCAGGCAGGTGAAAGATATTTTTTATTTCATCGACTAGTTTCTTAGCATACTCCTTTTCTGTTTCATTTATATGACTTAAGTCTAGAAAATCTTCTATTCTGGTTTCAGAGTTTTTTTTTCGTTTTCTAGAGTTAGGTCAGTTATATTATAATCACTGTCATCAAAATCTATGATGTTAAGGTCTTTGAAGGCTTCATCTTGCATTATCGAGAAGATCTGACGCCTGGCGAGGCTTTATATCCCCCCATTGACGCAAGCTGCGTTTGGTACTTTAGAA
This sequence comes from Chouioia cunea, assembly GCA_030064505.1. Taxonomy (NCBI): domain Eukaryota; kingdom Metazoa; phylum Arthropoda; class Insecta; order Hymenoptera; family Eulophidae; genus Chouioia; species Chouioia cunea. The sequence continues at coordinate 1,318,197 of JAOPFQ010000006.1, read as the reverse complement.
GTTTTTACGGTGTGGTGTGGTATTCTATCGGATTTCGACTTTTGATTGTTTTTTACTACTAACGGGACTATTTCATTGTTAATTCTGAAGGTATTGTTTTTAAAATTGATCACTGCTTTTGCTTCCTCAAAAAACAGAGCTTCTAAAATACCTTTGTGAGTTATTCCAAAATCATCTTTTACTACATCGAATAGAGTGTGTATACCGTGTAACGATATTGCCATAACTCCTATTGTTTTTTATAAGTTCTTTCCTATCTCTTTCAGATCTATTATGCAAGACTTATCCATATTTTTTTCCTTTGGTAACAGGTTTTGTTTGATTATGTTGTATTCGAATCCAGTGTCAATTAGGAAATATCTTCTTATTCCTGTTAAGGTGTAGAGGTCAGCCCGTCAGCAGCAGTAATGACTCGTCACAGCGTCACCCAGCAAAGACGAGACGAACAACCCAGCGACGATAGTGCTGGAGCTTCGCCCTTCTGTCTCTCTCTTCTTCTTCCGGTAACCGCCACTGCGAGCAGTCATGTTTGCTCCTGCTTTCCGTGCCAAAACACAAACCGACAGTCTACGCGTTTCATGAGAATTGTGAGTGAGCAAACGATAATAAATTCTTGTGACAGCAAAATTCCCCTAGTGTATTCATTACTCCTGCTCCTATTCCTCTACGAAACGCGAAAAAGGCATCTTTGATTCTTTTTTGTGGCATTATTTTCGGTGTACTCCCCTTGTTTGCGTTATAAATCGAATAAGGTCCTGCATGCACGGAGTTATTTATTTCTTTAAATCTAAAAGTATGTTGGTTTATGATCAAATTCTTTGTTCCATAATCTATTATAGCTCTATTTGTTGAAAAGTAATTTGCCCATAACATGGCTTCATATGGAACAGGAACAGAATGTGGAACTAACAGAAACTCCGTAGATTTATTTAGTATCTTTAAAGTGATTGGTCCGATTATGGGTAATACTTCTAATCCTGTACCTATCAAATGACGCAAGTCGATTCTGTTTACTAATTTTAATTTTAAATGTCCAATTACACCGATCTTTAAGATGTTGGCTTCGGATCTGCTATTCAACATGATATTAATTTTTTTATTCTCTAAAAGATTCGCACAAATTATAAGGACTTTCGATGCATAGCGCAATCTGACATTTAAGAAACCAGGCGAAGTAATAATTCGTCGATCTCCTTGTCATTGAGCGCTTTCGTCATATTTGTCTTCTTCGTCGCGCCTTGTTGAGAGGACTTTTGGCCGTTTCCCGAATTTTTATTCTGAGGCTTTTCTTGCGTAACAATCTGCTATTACGTGACCGCGTTTTTTACAGTAAAAGCACTCGGTTTTTGATTTGTCGAAATTTTTCATTCTACAGTCTTTAGCTGAGTGTCCAATTTTATGACAGAGCTGGAAATTGGTTCCTATAATCGTATTCATTCTTATACGACTACGGCAATTGTCTGCGAGGTGCACGGCTTTATTACACACGTTACATTTTTAAAGCAGGCGGCATTCGCGGGCTGAATGTCCTTGGCGGTTACAAATTTGACATGCTACTGGCTTTTTATTCAACTTGAAATAGCAGTCAGCTTCCTCATGCCCCGGCTTCTTACAACGAGTGCATTGCTTTTTTGCTCTTAAAATTATATTGCAGCTGAACGCTTTGTGACCTTCCTCGTTGCAGATTTGACAAATGTGTAGATTCCTTTTGGGAGTCTGTGTTTTTAGTTTTTGTAAGTTTTCGTGTAGTTCAAGGTCCTTTTCTGCTAAGATGGCATGTTTCACTGCATCTTTATGCGTTAAGTCACGTAGTATCCTTAGAAACTCGGTATCATTCGTAGAAGTTTTGTATATTAATTTTTTCTTTAATTTTCTTCTCCTTTTTTTGTGTCGTTCTTTTTAATTCGATTTACTTCTATTTTTTGTACTATCTCCAGGCTTCGTAGCTGTATATATTTGTCGTGATCCGCTGAATTTTTACTCCAGAATAATTGGTTGCTGATGCTGCTAGTGTTGGTTTTCTTGGGAATTTTGTATAAGCTAGATTGAACTTCTTAACCCATTAACGACCTGAAGAAGACCGAAAGGCCTGAAGAGAAAAAGTTTATAGAATAGAAATATCTTAGAATTGATCATAAAACCCCCTCAAATTTTTTCAGAATTTTTGGAGATGATTTTGGAAAATTGTATTTTCCGAGTTTTCGAAAAGCTCAAAAATTATCTCCAAAAATTCTTAAAAAATTTTAGGGTATTCTATGATCAATTTTAAGACATTTTTATTCCAAAAACTTTCTCTCTAAAATCAATAGTTTCCAAGAAAAAAAAAGAGTTATGTTTTTTTATTATCTTTTTTCGATTTGACCACCATTTTGTTGGAAAGAGTGGTTCAAGAGTTCTACCAAAATTTCTTGAGATACTTTAATAGTCGTAATCATTCCTGATCACATTTATATTATGATTCATTCACGGTAATATTGATTTTTTGCAAAAATTTTCACGTTTTTTTTTGTTTAATTACTTATAATTTTTTCAGTACACAGTCAATCATAATTTTGAGCCCAGATTCTGGAAGGGAATTAAATTTCACGTCGAAACACGTGTTTATAAAATTTTTCTAAGGCCTATAACTACGGAAAAAATCGCATCGAAAATCAAAAAAAAAATCAGACCTTTTAGTCGTTAATGGGTTAACTCGTGTTAACTTCGTAATACAGTAAACTTTTTCCTACGTTTGTTTACTTTGGTCGTCCGCCATGGATTAATATTTATTGTTATTGTGCGATCCAGAAAGCTAAACGTTCCTTGCGTGAGCACAATACAGAGTTGGAAAAACCTTGCGGACAAGGCAAGGGAATTACGCACTGCGGCTGTACATATATACATATAATTCCGACATAATTATATCACGGCAGGACAAGGAAGAGAGAGAAAGAGAGAGGGAGAGACACGCAGCGAAATCAGCTGTCGGTCGCGCCTGGGTCTCCTGGTATGGCCGTGATGAAGTCCGCTCGTTTGATGTTCGTTGCCTCGAGTTTCGTTAGTTTCGATTGCTGCTTTCTTTAATTCGCCTATCTAATAATCATATTTGTGCACTTCTCACATTTTCACTGTATATTTACCTGCGCTACGCTGTAGATTAAATAATAACGGCGTTCACATGTGTGCAGCAAAAAACGATGACGTATCAGCACACGCCCTACAGTCCCGCATCATTGTATTTTCCCTCTCACTTCTCTCTCTCTCTCTCTCTCTCTCTCTTTCATATCCGCATCGCTATCATTTTGTTTAGTATAGCCGATGCTGATACTTCATGTTATAGAGAAAAATCGAGTATAAATGCATGTTCAAAATGAAATTTTCTCAGTTTGGCCGTGTTACCACACCAGCGGGACGACGTATGAGGGGGCACGATCAGGACTCTTGTTATAACTTCAAGATTGACTGTGATAAGAGTACGGATTGTACATTTAGGATAATGAACGCTAGTGCGACATTCGTGAGACTCATATGCGCTTTACGGTCCAAAGATTGAACCGCACTTATTCAAATACCTGTACGATTTAATAATCGTCAGCAAGACATTTGAGCAGCATTTTTAGTGATCACTTCACATGCTAGAATGAGCGAGATGGGGATACAAATCGGGGACGACCGATAACGTAGTGAAGATCTAGATTGGGCGATATGGTAGGCAGGACTGTCAGGTTAATTAATGTTACCAGTAGCTTAGTGAAAACGTGATTTTTTTAAGAGAAAAATAAAAAGGTCTCTTATCGAGACTCCATATAATTGATTATTATCTAAAGTTGTTGTGTGAGAGAGAACAAAGAGATATCCAAATTCATGGAAATAATCGCTAAAGGTAAAATGGTGATATTCACTTACGAATAGCACAATAATTTTAATGATCTATCTTAAATACAGGAATAAGTGATATAATTATAAATAAATAAAGAAAGAAGATTATAATAGTATTTTAATCATCATCCTCAATATTAATTGTAGATTTACGAGGCTTGAGGATCAAACTAACTAGACTCGATGTTGCGATGGAAGATAGTATCTTCTCCTATTTCTCATCAAGCTGCGTCTCCTTCAATTAATTTTTTCTGATTGTCAAAATAAATATAATACAATTTTAGCACTATGATATATCCCTGTCAGGTCAGAATTCACCCTTGTTTTATCACTACAAGCGAGTAATTGCCATTTATTATCATTAATATCGTTTTTCTTTACTAGCGAATCTATTCATAGAAAAAACAGAAATCAAAATAATTATAAATGTATGCAGTCGAATTGTCTATCGATTGCATCACCTGGCCGAGTGTCGTTCAGAGTGCTTTCTTTGTATTGTTTTTGTGACATATAAATGAACTAAAAATGGTTGCCATCGTTCTTGTGTATAAACATTAATGGATATTCGACCGCATCAGTGCACCCTGTTATACCTCAATATATTTATTGATATGTTTTATTTTGTAATTTTATATGAATTTATAACAGTTTACTATACTGTTAAAAGAATATTCCCATGCATTCAATAGGCGTGGATATTTAGTTGGGAAACATATACATATATAATTGAAATAGATTTACATAATTTCAAACAAGTAAAGTATTATAATCCAAAAGTTAATAGAGTGTCAATCATCTAGAAAAGTGCTAAATTAAAGTTAATGAACTTTCACGATTTACAACAATAGAATGAACAGAAAATGTAACCAATGATGTGTCAAAATTCTTATTTATGAGGTTTACAATTAAATGTACGATTATATACGTTTTTCTTGAGTTTATATAACTTAGTTAAAAAAGTATATACTCACTCTATTACGGATACTTTGTGAGAATCATTTAACATCTCTAAAACATATTTTTCTGGGTTTAATAAATCTTCTTCGGTTGTAGTTGAATTGGCTATTGTCATCTTTGATACTATATCTTTCATAGTTTTAGCTGTAATGAAATCTGTAATTCCGATATGAAAACCTTGTTCACGAAGTTTTAAAATAGTGTAAATAGAATTCAAAGAATTTCCACCGATTTCATAAAAATTTGTATTAACATTTATAATATTAGAATTATGCCGCCCAATAACTGATTCTATCGTATGAAAGAGAACTTTTGCTTTATCCAGTTCTTCTGTCGATATACTTCCGTAATCATAATTACTAACTTGTGTTACTTCTGTAATATAAAGATATTTTATTCAAATGTTGTTTGTGTTAATAATAGTTATAAAATATAAACTAAAATTTCTTAAGAAATAGAACAAAAATTGTAAATTTCAAATTTAAGAGACAGATTATGCATAAGATAAAAATAATTTACTCACTTTTTTCTTGTTGCTCGTAATAGGATTTTAATAATTGTTGTCGATTTATTTTTCCATTAATAAGCAGTGGCATCTCATCAACAATAACGATTTCTGGTATCATGTAAGGCATAAGAGTTTTAGTTAAAAGCATTTTAATCTCGCTTGTATCTACGATTAATTCAGGTTCTTTGAGCACAATGAATCCTAAAAGAAACTGTAAAATAATAATCCTTAAATGTTGCACATATTATGAACACATCTTAGGTTAAAAAAGCTTAAAAGACCAAAAATTATTTAGTATTAAAATCAATTAACAAACAAGTTTAATGATGTAAATTTACGAAAGTTATATTTTAACTTAAATTATTATCTTATTATGATTCTCTTATATTCTCAAAATTAATTTGTAGTTTATAAACGTTAAATTTATTAAATAATAGTTACAGAAATACAAGTCCTACATAGCGATTGATGATAAGGAGACGGATAGAACATTCAGCCAATAATGTATCAAATTATTTATTTATAATCAATGTAAAATTTATTAAAATGTTGATATATGTTCCAAAATACATCTTATATTATTAAACATCTGATAGCTTGCTTATGGCGCTCATCTTCTACGAGTATGCAAATCGTGCGGATCTGTATGTTATGTCTTGCGACATATAATTTGAGTCCACTTTGATTTAGCAACTGATTTAAATCATCATAAAATAAGTGAACCGACAATCCAAGACCCCGGAGAGTTGATTTTCAGCAGTTGATTTGTGACTCACCACAACCACACATTAAGTTCATGTTTATATTTAAGTGGATAAAATATATTATTGGAAACTTAGAAAAACAGCAAGTATTCGTTATCATCAAAACCATTTACTCAAATAAACATATATTAACACGTTAACTGTCATAGTTAAATATAATGGCAATTTTTTTTTGTTTTTGTATAAAATAAAAAAATTGGATTCTTATCGTATGAATATTCACAACATTTTAGTAATTAGAAAGATTGTTGGATATGAGAATATTAATAATGAATAAGTGGATGTACATATAATAAATTTATTTTATTTTATTTAAACTCCTCTAATTTCACTATTTAATTTACATTACATGTAGTAATTTACCTCATAATTTCGTTAAATTAAAACATCTAACTATATTGCAATCATTAAAAGAGTGGAAATTACCTGTTGAGAATCGCAAAGTTTATTAGATAAAACTGCAGCATCTTTTATCAAATGCAAATTTAATATTGCTTTTTCGACTTCTAATAAATCAACACGATGTCCTCTTATTTTTATTTGATTGTCATGTCGTCCTTCATAGTACAATAATTCATTTTCTATTCTTGCGTAATCACCTGTATAGAATACTTTGGCGTAATCTGAAAAGAAAATTTTAAAGCTTTAATTACAATTAACTTGTACTGTCAAAGAATTAAACACATATTAAATGGGTTGATCTATCAGTTGAACCAATACAAATACTTATGTTAATATAGAATTTAGTTTTGAAACTGCATCAATTTTTAAACCTCAAATAATGTCAGATCAATTTTCCAAAATAATAGACTTTGTACATATGAAGAAGCTACAAAATTGTTGTTTTAATTCAATATTAGTGAATTAAATATTTATTTAATGAATAATCGTCGTTTTATAAGTCGATATCATTAGAGATAGTATAGATGCATAGGTAGATAAATAAATATATGAATAAATATAGAGATATAGAGATATAGAGATACGAGTATGAACATTTTTTTGAAACCATAGGTATAAATTTGTAATTGGACGTTTTTTCTCTAAAAGCCAGGTGACTTTTTCGCGAGTATCGCCAGCAAAATAAAGGCCGAGCGTCAGTTTTTGCTACTGTCGTATGTGGTTACATCACCGACGCCATCTGCAAGAAATGCGACGTACCACACTATAAACCTGCATCGAATCTTAGCAACGAGTACTTAGGCGGGATTTCCCACTCAAAACATCTATTTGTAACAATTTAAACTTATCGTCCAGCATTTTGAGTCTCTCGTGGACAGAGTGATGTCACTAGAGGTTTTCGTCTCTCTAGACGATCGTAAGCATCTCGTTAGCAGAGCGACCTCACAAGGGGTTCTCATTTATGTGGATTTGTGTGGACTTTACACGTGTAGTGCATTTTTACCGGAGTAACCATCTCTTCGGACTGTACGGATTGCTAACCAGGCGTGCACTCCATCGGGATTACCATCACTTCAAACAACCAAGACTTCTCGTTAGTAGCACACCCGTTCAAGGGTCACCAACTCTTTTGTTATTATATCAGACCAAAAGGAATTTCGAAAGCTAAGCTCGTCTTTTTTTTCGAATGGAGACAAACCAACCTCACTTACTTTTCTTCAAACACCCTGTGTCGTTAGATTACGTATAAGAAAGAATTATACATATGGCTGTATAACGTAGCTAACGATTATAAAGAATAAGAGATGCTTGAATAGGAATAATAATAACAATATCCAAAAAGCAATCGATCATAAATTTAACAATTTAGAACACAAAAATTGCAATTGCAAAAGCTCAAACAATACTCAATTAAACCATAATATTGAAAGTACATAGCGGATCAATATAACATAAATAATACTACAAGAAGAACAAAGAAACTGTTTGTAATATAAAGTGTGAAATGTAAAATCACACGTGTAGAATGTGTATTAGTAATTCGCTCACTATAACTTTGTTCTAACATGTTCTGACATGTATGATACTAAAAATTTTACTTTCGCATATATACCGTAGACAATATCTATTCTACTAAAAATGAAAAGAGGTAAAACGTGCTTCATTAGTAGTCATGTTCATGAAGGCAAATCTTGACTCTGATTGCAGTAATTCTAGTATCGGTAAGAGAGAATTCGTTAATGCTGAGTTGATCGACAAAGGCCATTCGATGAATGGCGAATAAACGTTGTATTAAGGTTATTACGCCTATCGTATATAACTAGTTCGAGCCCTAGTTGTTGTTATTCTTATTGTTGTTGTAGAATATAAATTAGATATCTCGGCCTATTCGGATGTCGGTGTGCTACGATGGCTCAACAGAGAGGAAATAATAATAAGAAGAAAAGGCGAATGAAGTCAATGAACCGAAGCTTTATTTATCAAAGTTCTAAAGTTACATAATAAGCAGGAATGGCGACGGACAAACAGGAATTTTTTATCTCGTCGAACATTGCATGGATTTCGTTGTTCGGATTTCGTCTGCGCAGGAGGAATTACGAGCTTGAACCTCTTGATATCCATCCCCCAATTGGAATGTACTCAGATGTTACGACAAAGAACTGTATCGCACGAATTTAATCAAGTAAACATAAATTTAGGATACGCATTGGATTGAAAAGATAATTTATTATATTTTCTTTCACTTTCTGCTTAGTTTAACAATCTTTCTCTGCTTGTATAAAATCTCTGCTTGTATCTCTGCTATAACTCACTTGAGTTGTCCTTCGATTTGGTCGAAACGTTTTGCCTTGACCACTCCTGAATCGAAGTCGCTACCAAGTCTAGTGTGAATTAGTGAGGATATTTGCGAACGACTTACTAATTTCTCTCTTGATAGGCCATCCGATTCTTTTTAGTTCTTCAATTATCTTTACGAATACACAAACATAGGAGTATTATACGTTGTAATTGAATAATTAAATCTCTCTGTATGTTTTATTTTATTTAATAATACTAATTGTACTTATAAAAAGACACACGATAGAGGATGCATTAAGTATATGTTAAATCTTTATTATATATTATAATATCATTAACTATATAGTTCATTTTATTATGCTTATATTTTTTAAAATTCTTACCTTTTTCTATACAAAATGGATTATTTATAAATTTATTAGAATTATGATCTCGAATATATCCATCAGCTAAATTTCTTCCGGCTATTAATAGCTCTCCAACTTCTCCCTGGCGTATTAAGCGGCATTTTTCATCCACTATGTAAACTATGCAGTTATACACTGGTATACCTACGGTGAAAGAAATTCAATATACAGTAAGGAGTATTAATTAATATTAATTAATATCAGAAATAATATTTTTAATAGTTAATATGTTTATTAAATTAAAAAAATAATGTATGTTCCAAAAAGGTTTGCAATCTAGAGTGATATTGATGTATTTGATTTTTATATTTAAATAAAATAAAATTATTTTAAAACATATATACGTTTATCAACTTAGATAGTATAATTGGATCGCTTTTGAAATTGTACATTTAAAAAGTGCAGAGTTAGACATTTCGAAATTGTCACTGACATCAAATCATTTAATAGGTCGGATTCAAACGTTCCCTCATGCGTGCATATAACATATATCATAAGAAAGAGAGAGGAAGAAAGAGAGAGGAAGAAAGAGAAAGGAAAAAATACGAAAAGGGGGAAGGAGAAAGAGAGAGAGGGAGAGAGAGAGAGAGTTAAAAAGAGACTGAGAAAGGGGGACAGATATAAAGAAAGAGAAAATGGTAATTTTCAGAGATAACCTGATCATTAGAAACGTACAGCAATACTTGATGAACTATTAATTGAGTATTGGCGGAAGGAGTTCACTAGCACCTTTTCAAATGATGTTAATGGACTAAAGGCATTGTTACTTAATTTATCACTATAGCCTCTGACTATGCGTCATTATCGAAGCCTCCTGGATTTACAGCTGAGGAAGATTGGGAGACCAACATTGACACAACTTAAGTGCTGATCTAGTCATGCAATACTATAAAATGTTATAGTTTGTGTAAGTTAACTAAGCTCTCTTAATAACTAAATATTAAACGAATCGAGGGAGAACGACTGAAAAATAACCTGACTAATAATTATAAGATAAAACGTATTTCATAGATAATACAGCAAAATATGTGTATATCTGTGATAACTATTTCATAGTAATTATCGGTGATATCACTCTGTATGGTCTTATTATTTACTACATATATATTCAACATTATAAAATCCGAATTAATTGTCTTTGATTCGAAATGAAATAACAATTAACTGGTTTTGTAGGTATTCAATTTAGTTTGGATTTTTCTTCTTTCGGTGAAATGGTTATAAACCTGGCTGTTACACTGGATAAAAAATTGAAACGAAGATAATAGGTTATCTAGATAATTTACTTTAATATTACAATAATTCCATATATCATTCTATCAACTTTGATAATCGGCATTGTGATAAGTCACTAAACCGTGCTTCTGACTCACAAATAAATAATAAAGATGATGATAATGAAGTATCAGGTAATCGGTGAACTACTTGCTCGATATTAACTGCACGATTTTTATTTCTTATTGTAATATGTATTTTGTTCGTCTGAACAAACTAAACTCATATTAATATCCAATTAATCAAATTTAAGATTTATTATATTATTGCAATTTCTATTGCATTTATGAATAAGTAATATCAAAATGTACTTTTCAGTGATTTTTATACATTTAAATACTTAATATACATGGCAAGTACTGTTCTTTTTTATTTTTTTTTCTAAATTTTCTATATTGATTGTGATCTCTGGATAATACTCAGAATTAGATAAATCTTACCACAGCCTGTAACGTATATTCACAAGTTGTAGCTGATATGTAGATAGTATTATGTGATATATACAGTTATCCTAACAATATACCCGAACGTTGGATATTTTTAATTCAACTATTATATTGACAGTGAAGACCTAGTTTTCTCGAAATAGTTGAATTTCTCAAAATAATTATTTACAGTTCCTTAATACAGAGGCATAACAGAAAAGTCAGTCGCGAAAATACACGATTTGGACAGAAATGGTAAGGTTAAATAGATTGGTGGGAAAGATAAATAAGAAGGTTAAAATATGCGAAGTGGAAGATTCAATTGAAGAAAGCAAAAAAAGGAGTAATAGAAAATGTCATGCGCATAAGAAAGAGAAAGCCAACTTAATAAGAAAAGCGCTATCCGCTTTTAATTTCGATTACACGAGAATACATGGTTGATAGCAAAGTGAAAGCACAGGTAATATTGAATGGAGTGGAGATGTCCCATTATGCTCATAGCAGCGGCAGTACTACTTGAGAGACCATGTATATAACATTGTCAAGAATGTGAAGAGTGCCCAAAAGTTAGGATGAATCCATGCTTGATGCTTAGTACAGTCTTTACGTGCAGACTTTACGTCAAAATTTGTCGATAAACCGCGAATGAAATCGCTGCCTAGGGTACGTGCTGTGTCTACATTCTTTAAAATGAGGGAATTAACCGTATGTCCCAATCCTCCTGGTTGGAATAGCAACTTTACCTTATCTACATTGGAATTTCGGATATTGAAAAATTCGAAAATTTAATATTTTGGAAGAATATAGATTTGGAACATTCCTTATTTCGATAATGAAAAGATCGGATAAATCAATGTAATCGATACCAAAATTTCGGAATTTCAATGCCTGACAAACTGAAATTTAGAAAAAGTAAAGTTCAGAATATATAAAATCGGAAACTCAAATTTTTAATTGTAAAAGTATTAATTAAGATAAAAATTCTTATAAAAATAATCCCTTTCTTCTACTCTAATCTTAATACAGCGAATATTTATTCTTATTGAAAATATAACACTTTTAAATTTATTTTAAATTTGGCACATCGAATGCCTATATGGAAGTAATCACTTGTGCCATATTTGACATTAGAATGTTAATTAATTAAAAAGTTAAAAACGATTTTAAAAAATTGATTTTTTTTAACTGCTATAAATCGAAAACTATCGGATCTGGATAATTTTTTTTAAAATAACCATAAATAATTGTATTTTGAAAATATATATATGCCATAATAAAATATTTATTAATAAAAAAATTATAAACAATTAGAATAAATTTTTGCCATTTTTATTAAAAAGGGCAAATTTTATTTGAAAAACTATTGTGGCAATCGATTTCTTGGACAATTTTGTATAAGAATCCGTAATAAAACGATCATAATTTTTAATAGTTATGATAGTCTTTAATATGGTATGTATACTTTACAAGATCACACTTTTGGTTTACAGTTTCCCATTGTTTACAATTAATAAAATCTTCTTTTTTTTAATTAACTCTCGAATATATTAAAACACTGGCCAATTCAGGATATTTCGAGCATTTATTAAAAAAACAATTTTCACCAGGTCTTTCACATATCATTTTAATAAAATATCTTTTGCTGATTGAGGTAACTCTTTATCATATTTGATCTTCAAATTCTTCATTGTCATTTTACAGCCTTCTAGTAGTAATTTTGGATTTCGGTGGTCAATACAAATGCAAACATTGTGAACACCTTTAGATTCATTAACTAAAATACATTGATCAGGTCGCAATGTACAATAATATGTAAACCGCAGGAGAAACTTGAGTTCAATTTCAGTACAGTGTTTTTTAAACATGCAGTATACTTCCTTTAAGTTGAACATAAGTAAACGTCTTTAAATTTTAATTATCTTTTCATTATCTTTTCGCACCATTTTTGTATCGTTAGCACCTGGACACGGCCGGCTTATATCACCTTGTAAATAAAATGGGAGAACAGTACTTTTTATTTCTTCACTTATTATATAGATTCTGGTTCTTGAGAGTGAATACGATAATATTCCTTACTGTTCGTCAAATTTTTTAGCTGTTTGTACAAAATAAAACTAACAATTAATTTATCTTTATATTTCACAGACACTTATAGACAGTGCAATAGCAGTTAGTATATGTATCTTTTCTGAATTATTTGACAAAGAATCGATTGTGTTTTCTATTAAATCAGATATTTCAATATGTATTAAATTCATTTCTCCGATTTCAAAAAAATCAAGCAAGGGATTTAAGCGATCCAATACTATTTTTCTACGTTCATTTTCGTCGATCGAAAATTCTTCATCACATTGTACGTATCTTCATCTTCATTAGCACTTGAGTCGAAACTGGCCTCATTGTTGTGATTGATAGAATCTTCACAACTACCACTTTCTTCATTTGTACGTCCTAAACGTGTATAACTGTAATCAGAAACTTCCTTTGGATCGAACCATGTTGCACATAATCGATCGTTTTTTTTCACTAAAGGAAACATCTTATCCTGAATTGCTATGGGAACATGAAGCAAAGTTTCTCGACGACGTCCAAGTTTACGCACTTTGAATGGATTCGAACACTCTGGTAATAGCATGATTGTATAATTTTCTTTAAAACTGAATTGAAGTAATTTTACAAAATCTATCGCACAATAAGAAATTTCACTGTGACGTTCACTTTGACCATTGAACTTTAAATAGCCCGACTGAGTGAAAAGATTCCTTATTTATATAATTTTCGAAGCACAACTATTGTCAGAATAGCTAATTTAAAAATAATACTTAACAAACAAAAATATTAGAAAAACCATTCAAAGAAAATAAATATTATTTTATTCCTTAACATAATCATTGTTCGCACTAATTTGTTTAAGGACAGCATATTTTCGTTAATTATTATTGTCATAAATGTTAGTTCTGCGTATCGCTATTTAAATAAAGAAAGTGTAGCTAATAATCGTACTGATTTATAGAACTGGAAAACCTGGAAAAGTTTCGGGTGAGAGTGACGCTTCTATCGGTCCGATCTTCCAGCTGAGCGCCGCAGGTAACGTGTTTTGAAAGGTCATTACCTAGTTTCTATTAAAAATTATGATCGTTTTATTACGGATTTTTAAACAAAATTGTCCAAGGAATCGATTACAACAACAATTTTTCAAATAAAAGTTGTCTTTTTTAATAAAAATGGCAAAAATTTATTCTAATTGTTTATAATTTTTTTATTAACAAATATATTATGGCATATATATATATATATTCTCAAAATGCAATTATTTATGGTTATTTAAAAAAAATTATCTAGATCAGATAAATAGTTTTCGATTTATAGCAGTTAAAAGAAATCAATTTTTAAAAATTTTTTTTAACTTTTTAATTAATTAACATTTTAGTGTCAAACTTGGCACAAGTGATTACTTCCATATAGGCATTCGCTGTGCTAAATATTAAAAAAATCGGAGACCTTGCTCCGATATGCCCTAAAACTAATTTGTTTTGTCATATATATACGCGATAGTCTGTGTTATTTAGCGCACAACCGTTCGATAATCAGCTAAAACCATATTACGGATCTTGTCAACAATTTTATCAGTAGCAGCGTTGTATCGGACGGTATTGCACTCTTCATTGAAAAAGATGTACAGTCATGATTAAATTCATTGAAATAATATCTCACACCTATCATAAATGATGGAGAGTCTCAATAGATAGCATACAACCCTGGTATTATTTTTGCAAATTTTTTACTGGGAAATAATAAAAAGTGAATTATGGATCAATATTACTCTTTTTACACTTTGCCGAAAAATATCCAACAATTTTGTAGAAATATTTGTCAAATTAAAACTAACTTATGAATCGCTTTGAAAAGTTATACGGCATCATTTTAAATGTAGTAGTACATGTTCATAATATTTACTGTTAATATCATTACCATCTATACTTAAAACCGAGTATTGTTGATCCATCCTCGTAAGTTGTAGTCTCTGTCGACAAAAAGTTATCATTAATCTATTAAAGAAATGGAACGCTGGTACCGATAATTCTGCAGTAATTTTCTGTAAATTGGCAAAATTTTGTTAAATTCTGATGACTTATTGTTTGTTTTGTTCATAATTTATGTTCCTAATTTATGAATATAGAATACATTTTCTTCTAGTGAAAGATCTACTGGTTGAAAAAGACGAAAGTCATTAGTTTTCTTCAGATTACACCATCGTTTTTAACGTTCCTTTAATAGTGTTTGAACCAAATTTGAGGTTCATTTAACTCAAATGGGTCATGATCAAGGTTAATTCAAGTTCATATCGAGAATAGTTCCATATTCCATTTGATTTCCAATTGAAAAGTAGCAATAAATATGAAAAGGAATTTCCTTGTTCATAAAATATTTTTTTCATGTTTATGAATACATGTCTCTGATAGAGAAAATAGAATAAGACAAGAAGCTTAAATTTGTCTGTGCTGTAACGTCTATCACTACCAAGCACATGGTTAAAGAAATTAAAATTTTATGGGGCACGTATCATTATCGCCTGTGCCTATTTTCCAATGTCATCTGCTTTCAATGACTGTTTACGATTCCTAAACGTGAGAACCGTTCAAACCAAACCACTTTCCACTTACGAAAAATCTCACGTATAAGCCGCAACCACCGATAAGTTAGTTAGTTTCTCTGAAAAAACAATGACCCGCGTTGACGAAATTTTCCAGATGCGTAAAGTCGTAAAAATAATCTTTTCCGGCCGCGGCCAAAATTATGCAAAGCATATTAATGCAAGACTTCCGCTAAACATCTGCATAAAACAATAATATTGATTATTATTCCCGCTGTTTTTTATTATTAGTTGAAGCTATTTATCAACTGGTTCCTAAATTTGTAATGACCATAATTTGTTTCATAAAATTTACTGACGTAAAGCAAACAATCACGCCTAAACGATATTAATACTTATTGTGACTACAATATTGTTATTACTTGTAATATTAAACCACTAAATGTAAATAATTGAGCATATCTCTATCTACGTCTGATTTTTTTGTTACAACTATTTGACTAACTAATGAATTAGTTAACTTCGATCTACAATTTCATAAATGATAACATGTGTAATCGTTTCCTTTAAGAAATCTCTTAAAAGAAAAATGCACGAATTTTCTGTTCGCCTATGCTAGGTTTCCTCCGATTAGGCTAACGAAGGTAATCTTCTCTTCCTTTATTGGCCTAATCGCAAAAGGATCCGTCTCAAAGGGGGCCGGGAAAACTTTAAGATTACGGCGACAGGGGTCATAAAATGTTACGCCCGTAGAAGTGCACTCAGTTCGAATTCAGCTGTTAAAAATCAACGTTAAGAACCATCTAACAGGTAGAGAGTGATTATCTAACCAAAACGAGTCAGTACAATAAAAAATTCATCTAACTTGGAACTCTACTTTTTTTTTTAACTTCCTCTATCGCTTATAGAAACATTGAGTGAATCCATCGAGAGTTGATTATGTACTTGTCAAACCGAGTACTGTTTACTTTCAAATATTCCTCCTAAAAACCAATCCTGGCTAAGATCTCTCATGCGTGCGCCTTTTATAGAGCAGTACGAGAGAATCGTCTTACTACATTCTTCTTTCCACAACGTATCCCGAGTAGGATATTTTTCTAAAAATAAACTGATTGATTTTCCCGGTTATTAAAGGTAAAAGTCGATGACCAAAAGTAAATTCTAATAATAAATTATGAGTAATATCTGCTGGATATTACAGTATTAATAATGGCGTGATTACTAAGTTTAGCGCAATCCTGTGCCGCTTATCACTCATACACAAGATTACCTATATTTTATTTTTTGTAATTGAAGATTAAACAATTTTGTTTAATCTTGTTGTTTAAAACAATTTAGTTTGTTTAGTTGTGCGGTAAGAAACATTCTAAATTATTGTACTTGCTTCGGTGTTAGTCCATAAAGCAATTTTTATAATTCACGTCTGTGATTTCACGAAACTTTCCTGCTTCTGCGTTTTCGTGTGTACTCTTAAATGAACTCCAAGGTAACTGCAAATTCGACAATTACTAACCACACGGTTATTCAAATTTTATGTCCCTTTCTTTTTCTCTGTTTTTTACTTTCTCTCTCTCTTTTTCTCCCTTTCCCTCTCTCTTTCGTTTTCTCTCTATCATTCTCATCTTTTACCCACTATCTTCTTAACACCCGTATATATATTTCTATAATGAAAACAAAATACCATTTAAAATTACCATTTCTTTCATTAATTATTTTTAAGACACTTAACAATTTTTTTCCCTTATAATTTCTATGTATTTCCGCTTAATTAATTCTTCGATTCACTATTCGCTTAAAAACCACACGACGTTTTCTATAAAAAGGCCGTATAAATGCCATACCTGCTAATGAGGCAGCTTTGGCTCTGCCCACATCGTGGTGTTTGTACATATCATCAGTTGTTAATAAAAAATCTCTCCACATATATTTTTATATATTTGGGTTATAGTCTATGTAATTCAAATTCTCTTAATAACATACGTAAAAAATATTTTATTCTAGATATGTGGGGGCGAATATAAATAAATATATAAAAAAATAATTACCAATAGGGATCTTATTAGTATATTGGTGATAATTATCTTCTTGCAGTAAATGAAAAGTTACATCGCCCATAATCTCTGTGCTTCCATAAAAATTAGCCAGAATTTTTCTATCTCCATTAAATAAATGGAAAAATTCTTGTACTATTGATGATGATAAGGTTTCTCCAGAACAAACCCATAATTTCAAAGTTTTTAAGTTGCTTTTAATTTGCTGATAAACAAAAAAAATTAACAAATAATAATTTTGTTCATAAAACCAAAAAATATTAATAAATTATTCAATTAATAAATAAATTCAATTAATTACCTGATGACGTACGTACATCATGATAGATTTTAGTAAAGAGGGAACCAATACCATTCGTTGTATCTATCATTCAGATAAAAAATATAAAAATTATTATATGTATATTAGATATTATTCAATAAACGATGTACCTTGTACTCTTCTAATACATTAATGAATTTTTCTGGATTTTTAGTAACATGCCTAGGAATAATAACTAGTGTCAGCCCTTGAGTTAATGGTCCCCATATTTCACAAACACTATCTACAAATGTTAGAGCGGTCTTAAAAATACAAAAATCTTCGTCACGTCTATAAGGTAATTCTTTCCACTGCCAAGTAAGTCTATTCATCAAAGCCGAATACTGCAATCGCACACCTAAAATCATAATATAACTAATTCATAAAATTTCTCAATTGTATTTTATATTGGTTCATCCATGTATTTGTCATAAAAGATTTATACTAGACATTATCAAATAGTATAATAAAATCAAGTTTATAAATGAAAAATAGCTTAGATTTTATGGACAAATTATACAATAAAAAATCTAATTAATGAATAAATCAACAAAGCGTAAAACAGAATAAATAGCCGGCCCATCAGCTCCACCTGTTCGTCGAAAAACTTTTTTTTTACACAAAAACAAAAAAAAAGAAACGAAAAAATAGATAGTAGTAAAATAAAAAAGGACGGCATACACAACTACCTCTCCAGAATTTAGTAATCTCTAGACAGCGTCTCTGCTATCACGCGTTCGAGGAGGCAGATATAATTTCAGTTTTAAAAAGTGGGGCATCACCATCTGCATGCAGTTATTGATTGATGACTGATTGGCTTAATCGAAAAAGGCTCTACATCAAACGGGATACGTAAAAACTGAGATAGAGAGAGAGAGAGAGAGAGAGAGATCGCCTATGAACAATTAAGAGCAATAAACGCCATTTAACGTCAAACTACATTCTTTTATTCCATGTTTTCCTATCGCTTATAGAAAATATTCTTAATAAATCTATCGGCCATTGACTAGGTATTTGTTAAACCGAGTAATGTCTACTCTCAAGTATTCTTTTTAAAATCAATCCTAGATAAGGTGTCTGACGTGCGCCTTCTTATAGAGCTATACAAGAAAATCGCCTTATCGCTCCCTTCTTTTCGCAATCCATTCTGGGTAGAATAGCGTAAAAACAAATTGATTGATTTTTTGGTTACTAGAGATAAAACTCTACGGCAAAACACACTCTTTAGTAAGTTAACCGTGTAATATCTGCTGGATGTTGCATAGTAAATTTTTAGGAACCCCTCCGGGATGATATAAAAGTAAATCAGTCAGTTTGTTTCACCATTCTTAGAACGCTATGTCTTCTCTATAACTACTACTATCATTCCATTTCACCGCTATTTTGCTTTATATTCAAACTCAAATACCTTCGTATTTTTTTTGATTTACAAGAAATATAATCTGATCTCAATAACATTTCTGAAAATTTACTAAAGGTTAATTCATTCAACGAATGTGATTTTTAGTCTACTATCGGAAGAGAAAAATGACCTTAAATTTAATATGGTTCATACTGAAGAAGAATGTGAAAAAGGTCCTCGGGTTAAATAGTACGTAGCATTACTTCTTATCCTCTACCCAGTTTTTGTTTGAACTGAATATACCATTAGAATCTGAAATTTATGAATACAAAATAATAGAGAAAACAACGAATGAAACTTTTGAAACTCATACCAATAATACTAAACTCGACCAGTTGATTCATACGGAACACTTAAGTGACATTGAGAAAGAACATATCTTAAAACTTGTGAATGATTATAAAATAGCTTTCCACCTTCTCCAAAATCGATTTAAAATTGCTGTCTCTAACTTGAACATTTTCGCTTATGTAAATTTCAAATTCGTATACGTCGAAAAGCACATCTGTTCACAAATGAAAGCTCTGTATCGTAACGTAGTCTTTCAACGATGTAAATAAGAAGCCCTAAAAAATTCGCTTACTATAGCCACGCAAGCTCCGGATGAGTTTGAGTATAATATCATGAAAGGTCCCGGTTATGTCAGTGATAGCAAGTGAAGTTGAAAATATTATTAAATGCATTCCGATATAGAAGTAGTAGTCTAACATGGGAAACAGCATTACGCAAAACTTGCGGTGTCCAAGCTCAACAAAAACCTATTTCATGATTATGCCACCACCTGTGAAAGCTTATACACTCATCAAACTAAAGCCTTTGCTTTGGTTATGCCTTTGGTTATACCTACATGAAATGACATAAGTCCATAAGAGCTAGCCACCAGTGGCATTTATACAGAGAAGAATTTAGCTCAACTACAGGATAGAATTATATTTCCGGTCGAGCGTTCTTTGATCCTTAATGACGTAGTTAGAGAAATCACTGACTAAATAGTAACTGATGCCGATGGTACAATTTTAAAGTTACTTAAGCTTAAATGCATGATATTTTATTTTGAAATAGAAAAATCATTTACCATAGGAATGCAATCATAAATAATGTAAAAAATCTAGTTAATAATAATAAGTATTTATTTTGAAAAAAATTGAATGTAGACATTGGGCAACACTATGCGTTATGTAGTAAATTTAAACAATGGGCTATATGTGTAAATTATTTATTGAAAAAGAACATACAAACTATTTTGTATGAAACACAGCAAAACAATTGCAATTCTTGGTGTGACACAAAGCAACCATGCATTTAGTATAAATGCAAATGCTCTTTTCCCGAAAAACCGTTACAACCTGGAAGTTTGCATCTGTTTTTAGAGCCACGCCTGTTTTTTCATCATGACCTATACCATCGGTCCGCATGTCTTTTGGCGGTACGGGCTTTATGGGGCCCCGGCACTTTTCTAAAGTCACGATATGTAAGATTTGGGTTGTTTTTTTATAAAGTATTCATGAATTCATCACAATTATATCAATCATGTGATAAAATAATCTAATATACCACTTGCGACTTTTAATTCTGACTCTATACCTATTCAAAAAGCTGTCCATGAGGTCCACTCTTTCACTACTTTTGGATAGACTATAGAGATTTGTTTCTTCTGTTTTTTATCGTATCTACTAACGGTTTCGACTGGTTCAGAGCCGATATAATTTGACGCTAACGTGACAAGCTTGTTGTCTTTCCAGCAAGTCACTGAAATATCAACACCTTCATAGTACGCTACTTATTCTTCATAAGTTCCTCACACAACAGAGTTCTTTGTAAAATCTTTTGCAGCTGGAATTTTGCAATTCTTCCCAAGGCCATTTCTCTGAATGGTACCCCACTCATATATTCCCTAAGTCCATCAGTAATACAGTAGAAGAATAGGCGTATAAAAATTATCAAAATAAAGTATATGGTTCATCCTTCGTGGAATTGAATGGCACAATCTAATAATAATATTATCAATTACGCCTAGATCAGGTTCTTCAGGCAACTTATCAATATCCTGCTTACTTGAATATATTTCAAAATTGTAATCATATCCAGATAATGAACATAGAATAAATAGGTTGAAACCCCATTTATGTAGTTTATTGGGTACATATTATTTCATGAAATGTGCTATCTTAGTAAAAGACATCTGTTTATCTAACGAGAGCCTCTGATCAAATGGTGACACACTCAAAAACAACTTATTCAAGTGTTCCAGTACAGGTCTTATTTTATGATGACAATCGTGGTTTGAGTGCCCAACAGGTTTGTGCTGTGCATTGTCATTGAAGTGAATTACGAATCTCAGTTTCTCAAATTTGTTTACTATCATTGTTTGCATAATGAGATTGAAACAATATTTACCTCAGTAGATTCTAACATTTGGGTAATGGTACACAGACATAAATATAATAATTCCCGGAAACCTGAAAAATTTCAGTGGCACTTGCAGGAGGACAATTGGAGACGTTTGTTTTGCGTGATATACAAATTTGTTTATCCTCCAATGATAGATAGTATATCATTTATAAATTTTGAAAAAAATTGAAATGGAGTTCTAAGAATGACTAATTGTGGAGAAAGGTCAGAATTATTTAAGAAACGCATGATCTCACTGTATTCGAAATTACGTTTTATTCATGTAAGTTTCCTACTTCTTTGCCTCCAAGTTGCGGCTCCGCAAATATCTGACAAAGACGAAGGACCTGGAACCGAATTACTGGGCTGATCATCAACCGACAAACGTTCTTCTTCGACAGCTAAGAGGAGCTCTTCTTTGCTTTGTTATTCTTTATTACCGTGATCGTTTTCTAATTCTTGTCTTAGAGACTGTACATTTATGTAGTAATCTATTTCATTTTCGTCGCCTATATTCTCTTCGTCTTCAGATATAGCTCCGTTTTCAAGTGCTACGAGTAAATACTCTTTTTCCTAGAACTGCTTAGACATCCTAAAAAGCAAAACAAAATAAGCTGAAAACCACGAGGATCAAATACAATCGCGTATTATTATTTATGCTTCAAACACATAATGTAGACATTTGGCAATACACAGTATTTCTCAAAATTTTGTCAAATACCTAATAAAATTTATAAAACTAACATAAAAAAATCAATAACTTACCTTTCAATAGTGGAAAAATTAATTATTTTTTAACTAAATAAATTACTGCCACATAAAAAAAACGAAAATAAAAAGAGTCGATTTTAGTAACACATAGAACTTTGCTAATCGCTACATTCAAGTCTCAAAAAATTTAATTTTACCCGACAAATGTTATCCAAGTATTATTATTATCCGCGTGATTTATCGTCTATGGTCAAGAAAGTGCGTTTGGAAACACACACCCCGATGTTCCAAATAAAGTTAGCCGAAAGCGGAACGTATATAATTGGCAACAATATGCATTTAAGGGTTAATAAAGATACAATAAATCGAATTACTCAAACCGCTTGGAGCGCTAAGGTTATGGTCCAAATTCATCACCTTTGAAACCTTCAGAATTATTTCCCAACGTCATCTGCTTTCCATAGCTGTTTACCATTTCCAAACGTGAGAAAAATCCCAACCGAACCAGTTCACTTAGAAAAGTCTCACAGATAAGTCATACCCATAGTAATTCATAATACGGATCCTCTTGACGATACTCTATGGCCTGGCTTTAACGAAATTTTCGAGATGCGTAAGGTCGTAAAAATGATCTTTTTCAGCCGCAGCCAAGAACACGCGACGCATTTTAATTCAAAACCCATTGCAATATCAATATTGTTAAAAACCTGTAATTTCAAGTCATCAAATGTAAAAATTAAGCATCTTTCTCTCTATATCTGACTCATTTATTACAATTATTTGACTGATTAATTAATTAGTTAACTTTGATCAACAATTTCATAAAATGATAACATGTGTGACATCTCTTAAAGGAAAAATGCACAAATGTTCTATCCGTCCATACTCGTTTTCTTTCAATTACACTAACGAAATCTTCTCTACCCTGATTGGCTTAATCAGAAAAAGGCCCGCCACAAACGGAACACGGAAAAACTAAAGAGTATGGAGCCACGATCGAAATTATGAATTGACACATACGAAATAGTAAGTTCAGTTTGAATCCAGCCTTTAAAAATAAACTTAAAAACTATCTAATCAAGAGATAGAGAGAGAGAGGACGCCAAAGAACAAGTAAGTGCAATAAATGTAATCTAACGTCAAACTCCATTCTTTTATTCCATTTTCTCTTATCGCTTGTAGAAAATATACTTAATAAATCCATCGGCCATTAACTAGGTATTTGTTAAACCGAGTACTGTCTACCCTCAAATATTCCTTTTAACATTAACCCTAGATCAGATTTATCTAGCATGCGTCTTTTTATAGAGCTGTACGAAAGAATCGTCTTATCATTTCTATTTCTTCACAATTCATCATTGTGAAATAACTTAAAATAAATTTATTGATTTTCCAATTATTAGATGTTAAACTATAAGACCAAAAAGGCACTCTTGAATAAATTAACCGTGTAATATCTGTCGGATGTTATAAAAAAATTCTCATTTTCTTTCAATTGTTTATAACTTTTCACTTTATAAATATTCTAGTTTAAAATTTGATTAAAGTGATGACCTTCTTATAAATATTTGATGCACGGAATATAAGAAAAGTCTGAGAACTTGCTTCAATTTTACTAAATACTAATTGGTTTTCTGTCATATAATATTAAATGTTTTATTTTCTAATAAATTCAAATGAACATAATAAGGTATGAATAAATTCAAAGATAACATAATAATAACATTTTTAATAAATTTATAAATTGATCTATTTTATTCACCTTTCGAATAAAAAACCTGTACAAAAAGTACATCCGCTAGAAATAACATGTACTTGCTGTTTTAGGGGAACTATCTAAACAGAACGCGTACAGTAAGATGTGAATTCTACTAGTCGTGCGGAGAAATTATATGATAAAAACGAATTTTTGCCCAAACAACTGGATTTTCAAATAATAATTAATAAAATAATGTGACGATTATAAAAGTAACGGTTTGTCGGATTAATATTTTGTTGATACCTGATCTAAGTTATAGGTTAAAGGAATTCAACGTAATATCTATTAAACATTTATTTCTCGCTTACCTTTTGGTACTCCTGTACTTCCAGATGTATATAAAACCAGTGCAACGTTAGACATGTCCTCATCTATTTTGATTTGTCCCAATTTTTTCTCAGACTCCATGAATAAATCAATATCACATACAGTGAGTATATTGTTGTAATACGTAGGATCAACTAAAAAGATCATAAATCATTAATTTATTGATCACAAAAATGTGTATATTATGTTGATATATATAAATCGTACACATTTGAGTGGACGTAAGAGAGAGAAAGAGAAAGAAAGAGAGAGAGAGACAATAGAGAAAGGGCTTACCCTCTTTGAAAGAATGAGCAAGGGAGAATGAACTCACGCAACTACAAGTATGTGAGGGTATGCACGTTTTCGAATTATAAACTTTCAATGTACAAAAAATGTTCATTTTATTCAATATTAACGAGTTTTGCATTAACTTATAATTGTGATCTTTCAATAAAAAGTGTATAAGGAATAAATATTAATTTTTATGTTGTAACAATTGATTGGGAAAAAAAAACATTCTATTTTCTACATCACGGTTTATTCTAGTGATCATCATGTTACGATTCAACTTACCGATTTACGTATATAAATCGCATGTAAAATAACGTATTGAGCAATTTATGAGTGAAGAGGAATATAGTTAAAAGAAACCCTTTATATATTATCTTCCAAGCATTATTCTTTCATATATTATCCTCCATCGTGTTATACTTCCCTTTACAATTAAGTAATTATATATACATAAATAATTATAAAACACTTAGAAAATAGTAATAAAGTCAATATAGTTTTGCAATTCCTGTTCCACCTTTATTTTTATTGTTTTTATTGTTCTATCTGTCTCTCTCTCTCTCTCTCTCTCTCTCTCTCTCTAGACAATCAAGAAATAATTATTTTTCTATGCCTTCTCTGAGTTTCCTGATCATTTTATCATGGTCAGTCGCCATTATTGATTTCTCTCTGTCATATCATCATTTAAAGGGATTCCAAAAAATCCTTAGTACCTCAATGACGCATGTACTTAATAGGTGTTATCTTCGTGGAACAAAATATTAGAGATGTACATCTTTGTATTTTCATCGTTTTCGGTACAATACGACCTCTTTCCGTTTCTATTCTTCATAATAAGAGAATGTGTTTTTATTTTTCATTCTTCGCTATTTTATCTTAAATTTTCCCCATCTCTTTCTAACTTTTTTAGCCCTGTATTTCCGCCTTATGTATCTTTCCTATTACTCTAATCTTTTCTGTCTTGCGTCTCTTCTAGCGTGCGCTAAACGGATTTCCTGTTCGACTACGCTTTAAGGGTAACCTCGATAGGCGCGGTTCATCCTAGCGAGTGATGTCGGAATATCTGCAAAAAGTGTACACTCCTGTGAAGACGGGGCAAGTAACTTCTGGATGGATCAGAGAGAAGCAAACCGAAGTAAATTAAAATCTCGGTCTAAGTCCAATACGAAGGAGAGCAAGCGAGTGTAAGAGAGAAATGGAGGAACGAGTGTTGACGCGGAAACACTAAAATAGGCGAACACACGTACATACACTCTCATGCACACAATTACACCGAAGTACGCACAACGCATCGCGACAAATACGAAATTGGGCAAATGCCGTAACGCAAAGCGAACGTCCGAATGTAAGCGGAAGTAGCAAAAATTAAAGACTTGTTATGGTCTGTGTAAGTACAGATCGGTACCTAGGAGTTGCGCCTCCACGTGGCTCCCTGTGGGTACATTCGGTCGAGAGGAAGCATGATTGCCCACGCCCAGATGTAATGAAAGCCACTTCCCTGCCGTAGTCCCAATTCATGCGAGCAATCGCATGGGATGGGTCTACCACGTCCAGCAGGCATTTAATTTTTCCAAGCCTGCTCCCGCGATATTGATGAGCGGGGATAGATAGGTAAGACATGGCGTAAGTTCCTCGTGATCGATGTAACCACAGCCGGATATTCTATATATCTAGTGTTTATCTACCATTTCCTACATCTTCTTGTTTTCGATTACCGTACTCTCTTGCTTTTTTATACCATGTCTCATTCAAGTCAGCAATATACATATATATCGAATAGTATTGGACTAATTGGGTGGCCTTCCTGCACTTCTGCATATATTGCGCCATTCGATAAAAGTATTTCTGCAAATACTTTGTTAATTGCAGTCGGAAATTTGGATGAGCAAGCCGATCTGGTCACAGAGGACGTGCGTGTATATGTATGCGAAAGTCTATACGTAGAGGTACACTCATGCTTGAAGCAAGCGCTATCACGAATGTATTTAGTTGGCACTGCAATTAAATAGAAAATACAAAGATCATGTACTTTCATTACCTCATACTGTCAGTTAAGTTAATTTTAATTATTTCATGCTTAATTATTCTTTTACTAGGATAAGTAATTTACTTTGTGTTTTATTTATTTTTAGATTAGGACTCCTCACTAATAAACTTTTATATGGCTTATGAATCTGATGTTGCTCAAAGATGGAAAGCATTAGAAAAGTACATTAAACGTTATCAAGATTCATTTATTGCAATAAAAAAGGTATGTATCATAAAATATTAGATTTTACTCGTATAAATTACCAATTTAAGACTAAGATTCATCTGTGATTATACTTATGTGTGCTAAACCCGTAATAGCAGTTGTTCATGGAGCTTGCATAGGAGGAGCTGTAGATATCATTTATACAATTTTTGCTCGCCAGTTGGCTCATGCTTGAAGTTGGATCTATCGTGATCGTTTTGAGTTGGTAATGCAGTTAGATAATCGTTGGAAACAAAAAGAAATGTTGATGGATTGCATTTAAAACCAATATGTATCAGATCAGCATATAAGGATCATGCAGCTTTACATCCTGAATTTAATGTATTAACATCAACATCAGCATTAACATTGCAGGATAAACCACCAATATTTTCAAAACTGTGATAAAATCCTCAAGATCAAATTTTTGTCTTATATGTTAATAATTGTATTTATTTATTAATAAAATTACTTTTTCACACTTTTGTGAGGGGTACATTGTTCTGTAGATAACTTTACTATTTTTAATAAAAAAACTTTCATTTTTATAAAAAGTCTTCAAATTTTTTTTTACAAACACCTAACTACTTTTCGAATTCGTAACAAAACCAACTTGTAAAGCTTCTGGTGCTAATATTTTTTTACCAGTGTAAGCAAGTTCTCTAACTAGACTATGAGAACCAATAATTTTTGGTAATCTTTGCAAAGATCCCACATCAGCAGTCATGCCCATATAAACTTCTTTTATTTGAAACCAAGCATTCGTTGAACAAATCATATCTGCAGCTTCTCCTATGCAAGCTCCATGAACAGCTGCTATCACGGGTTTAGCACACTTAAGTATAACCATTAATGAATCTTAGTCTTAAATTGGTAATTTATACTACTAAAATTTAATATTTTATTATATATACCTTTTCTATTGCAATAAATAAATCTTGATAACGTTTAATATACTTTTCTAATGCTTTGCATCTTTGAGCAACATCAGCTTCATCAGCCATATAAAAATTTCATAGCATCCATTTAATCGATTTCTACATACAAATTTATAGAATAAAATAAAATAGATTGTTATACTAAATTATAAACTTATCATGAATTACCTGCACAACAAATTTTACCTTGCTTTTAACTTGCAACTTGTACATACAAAATCGTCTGAGTATAAATAAACTATTCGTAATAAGTTTATTAGTCAGGAGCCCTGATCTAAAAATAAATAAAACACAAAGTAAATGACTTATAGTAAAAGAATAGTTGAGCAAAAAATAATTGAAATTAACTTATCTGACAGTATGAGGTGATGAAGGTGCATGATCCTTGTATTTTCTATTTAATTGCATTGCCAACTAAATACATTCGTGACAGCGCTTGCTTCAAGCATTAACCACACAACTTGCGAGAAAGAAACTTGTATCTAA
The DNA here is from genome assembly GCA_030064505.1 of Chouioia cunea. Taxonomy (NCBI): domain Eukaryota; kingdom Metazoa; phylum Arthropoda; class Insecta; order Hymenoptera; family Eulophidae; genus Chouioia; species Chouioia cunea. The sequence continues at coordinate 1,289,837 of JAOPFQ010000006.1, read as the reverse complement.
GCTCGATTCGTGACAGTGATGCTCAATCGACGGAAATGAAACGCCATTTTGTTCCGTTGAGTGTATCGTAGCGTGCCGACGCCGGCATCATGTATATGAAACTATGGTGTGATTATGCCGGTTCATTGTATAATGAATGACATGCGCTACGCAATAAATCTATAACGATAAACGTGCGTCTCTTTTCTTTATTTATACACACTCGCCTATCGTGAAATCCATCGTTACATGCGCCCAGGGGAGGGACGTTTGCTCCTCGACTTGACAATGAATTAATAAAATAAATAGCACATTCAACGAGTCGACCATGAAGATAAGGCTGTAGTATTACAAGACAAAAATTCGGACATTTGTTGTTAATATCACCAAAAATTTAAGGCGAAAGCTCTCAAGTACACCAGACTACGTAATTTTACAAAGAATATAAAGGATAATCAATAAAACGACATCTAATTATCCAATTGAAAGTAGTTATCTCGTAATAACAGATAAAAAATTTAAAAAAAAAACTATTTTCTCATTGATTATGGTTATGCATTGTTTTATTTTTATCGCCATTTATTCTGTGAATGATCTACAAGAACTACATTTGACTTTACTCCCACTAATAACAGCACAATTATAATGTACGGTCTTCTTATTTTAGAACAAGATTTCATATTAAATATACTTTTCTCTAGAGATTTATGGTTGTTGATATTAGCGTGTCTTTATTTGGTTCATATTTCACACTCACTATAATCTATTATTCGATTGTCACAGTAAATTATTATTAGTTCAAACTAAGGGAATTTTTGAAAGTATTTTTCATAGCAGTGTTATTACGATAAGTAATTTGTTTGATATATTAGCTGTATTTCCGAATCCTACTCATCTATCTTGTTTTCTAAGAGAAATCAACCATTCAACTGTGCATCATATTTTAACTCTAGCACCTTCACTCTGTTGTCGTGATTGTTGATTGGCTCCTGATGAGTTATAGAATACAAAACAAGTATTTCATGAAATTATTCAAACTGCTGTTATTCTTTTAAATATGCATGATTGAGTCAATTGCATTTAGCTCCCAAAGAAAAAAATAGTTAGAGATTATGTGAAGATTATTAAGTATTTAAAGCTGGGAAACTTCTTGTCCAATATCTAATGTGTGATATCTACAATATTACAAAATCTTTAGATGGTTGTGCGTGTTGTACTTTACACTATACATTTAATAAAGGCATACAATCAGATTTCTATAAATCTTGATACATAATGAGTATACTCAGCCGTTTGTGATCATTACGGCTTTTTGATTTTCTATTCATAACATTTTATCAATCTACTGATAAATTCATTCGTTATTTAGACTTTTATTTTTTGTGTATTAATGATATTATTCTTTTGTTTTAGTTCACTTGAATAACATTTTTTCACATGTATCAAAATTGATAACACTATGATATAGAGCATTAATTAAGAGTATAAAAATCATTTGAAATATGCTGTGACGTCATGAAACTTTTCCACTTTAAAAAGTTCTTAAAAACTCAATAAAAATGTACCTAATCGATAATGAATCGAGTAAGGAAATTATAACGTCATGAAATGTTCCACTAAAAATTCATGAACTATCAGTAAAAGAATTCAATAATTATGTGCTTAATCTATGAGTTGAGTTACAGCAATGTAGATCAATTATATTACATGGAATAATTTAAGCTCAAATTCACTGGATAAGTAGTTGGAATTCAAAATACCGTTTAGCGCTAATTCGGCAATTAGTTATCCAAATTTAATTAATTCTGTACTTATATTATTTATAATCATGACTATGAATTCAATTTATATTCAAGTTTTTTTACGTTAAAATGAAAATTAAATTATATTGTGTAAAATTCAGAATTGACGGTTTATTTAATTCTAATTAAGAGGATACTCCTATAAATTCTACACAGAATTCAAGATAAGAATATATATATATATATGTCTACATCGAGCATATCCACTAGATTTGTATTGGAACGCCCTGAATATTAGTTTACTACTGATGCTTAGGAAATAACATTGTTAATCTATTGGCACATTCTCACTATCGACTAGGTTTTGGTTTTTTTCCAAAAGCTCACGCTTCTGAAAAACTCAAGTATAGAATATACTTGATCTGCTTATTACCGTAAACTCCAGGCAGTTTATCAGTATATTCAAGATTTTCATGATTTTCTTGATGGACATGCATTTGCAATACCTACGAATCATAAATCTTCGGTTTATTCAAACAACGTCAAGAAAAACTACCTCCTCTTTCATTTATTTCGAAGTTTACTTTGGATATTAAACAGATTAAAAGCTTAGATAATGCCCCTACTGACATTTTGTCTAAAAAGTATTTAATGTCTTTTAATCAACAGAAACTAGCTATTACTAAAAAAATCAAGAGGAGTTAAAAAAGTATTTCCTTGAAGATTTAATTCTTACGATTAAGAATTTTCCAAATCTTGACTTAACAGTAAATAAAAAGTTTTTCATCGCAATATTTTCAAGCAACAGATTGAGTGATCCTGATATCAAAGTTACATTGTTGATTATTAGTTAAAAATTTGTTTGATTCTCTATATAAAGAGATTATCGTGAATGGACTCGTTGTTGTTTACAATGTTAACGTTCGAAAATTTCTAGATATGTGAAAACTCCCTGGGAGGCCTTCTTTATGACGGAGTTCTCAGCCGTTGTCCAGTCTGTCTACCTCCCCATTGTTCCAGAAACGTCGCTCAATATCTGTGCATTGATTTGACATATTTCTTTTTCATTTGATGTGCTGAAAGACCCGAGATTAAGGTTGTCATTACAATAATCCTCCCTATCCTTGTACGCTTTTTTGTCTACGACTTTTATCTGGCTAACAAGGACGTGTACTAGATGCTTAATAAAGAATGTTCTTTTGATTGGACTCTTCCGTTTGAGGAACTCTAATACTATATAGATACCTTATGTCACTGACGTTAATGCAGTAACGGTGACTATCCCACCTCCACTGAATAATTTATTTTTAGCAGCAAAGGGATTATAACTAAGCGTTAACATAAACTGATTCCAAAGAGCAGCTCAGGTAACCCGGAATTGGAAATAGTGAGAGCATAGATGCGCAATCTAATGAGGAAATTCTTTTAATTAGTAACTTTAATTTTATTTTACGTTTTTTACTTGCACTTGTATGTTCCCTTTTGTCTCTACACTTAATTTCTTGGGGTTTCCTTGCACTTCACATGGAAATACACTTCCGGAAATAACCACGTTTCTCGCGAGAGGAGGCTTTTTACATTTTTCAAAAGGTAATCTCCCATCTAAAGGCCCTGAAATAGGATTATGATTTTCCTGAGACCTAATTGGTCATCTGGTCTTTCCAAACTTCCACAAGTCTGGAAAACACGCGCTTAGTTTGTGAAAATATTGGGAGGCCTAGCATCGGTATGCCTTTATCGGGAATCGTTTCCCTTTCCGGTACCCCGTGTAAAGCAATTACAAAAATATTTTAAATTAAATTTTTATATTTTGTCGCCGAAAAACTTTCATTTTTTTTTAAATTAAAAAGTAATAAAAAAAGATAAACGTAATTTATCAACAAACATATGTTCAAAAGTTAGTTTTTCTTGTTTCACTTTATTTTCTATTTTTATCTTGAATGTTAGCCCTGTACTGCGACCTTCCTTTATCTGAATATTATTATGAGTTTCCCATGAGACCATTCTTTTGATCTTTAGATCTAAAAATCAATCTGGCCTTAGGTCGTGATTCTATAGATCTTTTCAATGGTGAGAATTTTTGGTTACATTTTTCAGAATATTCTCTTTTTTGAGAAAAATAATGCGAATTAAAAATACAATACGAACACTCAGCCTCTTCCTCATTTTTAGAAAACAAAAATGATCGTTCTCTATACGTCTGCGGCCTCCTAAAAATATAAGAAAAAATCCGTCGCTCCTACGTATATATGACAGAATACAAATGATTTAGTGCAAATCAAAGCAAGGATTTTTAATAGGGGATAGGTAATGATTTTCTGAAAAAGCGCTACCTACGGTGCTTAACAGGAAGATCAAAGTGATAAAAGCGTCCTACTGCCCTGAAACTCTCCAGGTAGTTTAGTTCTATAAGTCAGTACTATGAGCTACATATTATGTAATCAGAATGGTATCAGTAAAAACAATACCTTATTTATTTAATATAAACAATTTAATCGCAACTAGATGGAGTGTAATATCTTATATTATTTCAGAAAATATTCGTGGTTTACAAGAAATCTAATTTTCAAGTTAGAAGTTATATTACTCAATAGATATCAGGAAAATAAAAATATATATATAATAATATTTCATAATGTTACGATCATTAAAATTATTTGACTATAAAAATGTTATAGTATTATGTTATTATATGTTATAATATGTTATTTTATAGATGTACTAAATAATTAAAATTATTTTAATTAGAAAAGTTTAATACAAAGGTTAAACAAATAATAGTTTACACAAAAATATTTATGTACATTTATTTTGTAGTCTTTTAATACTGTAATCTATAGAATAGAAAATTCTTTTCACTATCAATTCCTTGCTGTTTCCATTTAGAGAAACGAATGCGTGATGACTTAAGATACCGTCAATACATAATGCAGTTTTTAATACTGATGTTCAATTCTTTTCAATTTCGTAAACTGGCGTTCCGGGCTAGTCTCTTGACTGTTCCACTAAGTACATCACATGCACTTTTTCTATGCCAAAAAGTATCATTTAGCTTCAATTCCGAAAAAGTGTATCATAATGAGAAAGAAGAGTTACAAAATTTTATTTATTTTTATATAGGCTTGCAGCTCCATCAGAAACATAAATAACTTTTTTAACCTTATTCTTGTATCTATATTTTATTTGATTAGTTTATTTCACGAAATTCACTTTATTCGATTTTCGTTAAAATTCACGAGGCTGGCTGTCTTTAATAGTTATCAAATACAAATTAAATAACATTCTTCCTTCATGTCCAGCACATCATGATAAAATGTTTAATCATCTCATTGACGTGGAAGAAATCTTGTAGAATTAAATTTGTTCGCATCTTGTAACTAAAAATCAGAGATGAATATCTTTTTTATTTCCATAAAAAATTCAATTTCTCTACGAATAAGCATTATCAATCATGCTTATTATATTTTTGTATATTTTTATTTTACTACAATTAATAATTAAGACTTTTCCTAACATTAGTATTGATTATTAGTTTTACTCAATTAATATGATAGAACTGCTCACAAACTCCGCTAATCTGTTTTAGAAGAATACCTGTACAAAAACCACAGCTTTTCATGAATCAAACCTTCGTTACAACTAATGAAGATATCCCTGTAGATGAGAAAATAGATTGAGAAAAGCTTTGTAGAGGCGAAAAAAGGACATCGGTAATACTGGTGAACCAATTTTAAATACTCAGGAAACCTATCAGCCTGGTCTTTGTAATGTACGCCGGTAGACAATACATGACTAAAGAAATTTAATCGTTTACGAGAACATGCACTACTCACATGTGCCTATTTCCCAATGTCGTCAGTTTTCGATAGCTATTTATGATTTCTAAATGTTATAAAGATTCAAAACTAGACTTATCCACTTCTAAAAGCCTCATGGGTAGTTTTTTGTCTCGTCTCTAGTCTTCTCTGAAAAGTCATAAAACGGTCTGTCTTGGCGATGCTCTATGGCCTCGTGTTAAGAAAATTGTCCAGATGCGTAAGGTTGTACAAATTATTTTTTCCGGGCGTAGCAAAGATAAAGCAAAGCAAAGAAAAGCAAAGATCTTTATATAATAACTCGACTAGCAATATTAGTTGTTGAAGCCATCGTTGTTTATTCATCTCCTATTGTTTAATCCAAACTGTATATACACTAGTTCCTAATTCATTATAGCCACAGCTTATTATATAAATAAAACAGATAATTCCACCTAAACAATGTTAAAAAGAAAAGTAGATACTAGAGAGGCGTGACCGAGGTTCTAAGTTAGCATACATAAAGTATTATTTCATATACACTTGAGTTACATATGACCATTATGATCTGGTCATTATCGTAATTGTATATTTATGATTTACTATTGTGGTTTTATATAGTTTTAAATTATTCATACGTAACTTAAAATTACGTAAATATTATCTCAATTCTAATTTCATAGAATATTGCTACAGTTTGTATTTTACTAAATCTGTACTACTATATTGTTCTCAAATTAATCTCAGTTATATTAGTTACTTGGAAATAAATTATTATTTTAACGATAGTTAAATAATTGGTACGAATACTGTGATGGCATGTATCTTTGTGAAGACACACGACAATTAAGTGAGAGCTGTATTACCAATGCATGTGTGGTCACATGGAATAGTCGTGTACACGCTATCTCACTGAGAATATTCCGTGATCTTCTTTTATGTGAAGTCTATGAGTAAAACCATTATACTTACTGTAATCGAGACATTTTTTACTAAACACCTACTATCTTTGATATCTGCTTATATATTTCATCGGAGATTTTACATAATCATTCATAAATTTTTATTGTATTCTGTTATACTGACGGAGACTTTAATTTTTTCATGAGTATATTCTTTTCATTTATTAATTTTATTAATTTGTCACTAATTCCTATTTGCGCACTGTAACATTTAGCAGATATTACAAAACTAAGTAAATTAAGAGTATATTTTGGTCGTAAAATTTCACCTCTAATAACCGGGAAATCAATCTGTTTATTTTTAAGATTTATCCTATTCAGGATAGATCGTGGATAGAAGGAAATGGTAGAGCGATTCTATCATACTGTACTATAATAGGCGCACGACATAGAGACCTTAATCAGGATTTGATTTAAAGGAATTATTTTGAATGTAAATAGTACTCGATTCGACAAGCACTCGATCTACATTTGATTGAAAGTCTAAATATGATACTACGAAAACGATAGAGAAAAGAGACTAAGTTCAAATTAGAATATTTATTGTTTAACTTACTACTTCAGATGATCTCTCTCCCTTTTAAAAGTCAGAGTTGGATTTTTATTTTGGAGCTGGATTCGAACTGTCTGTACAACTGCACACGGGCCATTTTATAACCCTCGTCGCGCTTCCCTACTGTTAGAGTTTTCCAGGCCCTCTTTGAGGCGGGCTCTTTTCCGATTAGACCAATGAGAGAAGAGAAAATTTCCTTCGTTAGCCTAATTGGAGGAACATTAGCATGCGCGGATAGAAAAATGGGACATTTTTCTTTTAAGAGATGTCACACGTAGTATTGTTTTGAGAAAACAAATTAAAATCAATTGTTTTACTAATTAATCGAATAGTTCTAGCGGGTAAAGTCGACAGGAGAGAGAGAGATATCTATTATTTTACATTTTGGCGACTTAATATTATAAAAATATTATCAGCGCTACGATAAATATTAATTTGTTTAGGCGTTATTACTTGTTTGTGTCTATATATTCTAAGAAAAAGTTGTGGCTGTTAAAAATTTAAAAAATAGCTTACAATTAACATTGATAAACAATAAACAACGGCCGTTACAAGTATTAATATTGTTGCTTTATATAAATATTTAGCGGATATCTTGCATTAACATGCGTTGCATGATTTTGGTCGCAGTCAGAAGAGATAATTTTTACGACTTTACGCATCTGGAAAATTTCGTCAACGCAGGCCATTGCGTATAATTAAGAAGATCATTTTATGACTTTTCGCAGAAGACTAACTCACTTATCGGTGGGTACGGTTTATTCGTGAGATTTTTCGTAAGTGAAAAGTGGTTCGGTTTGAATTGTTCTCACGTTTGGGAATCGTAAACAGTTATCGAAAGCAGATGACGTCAGAAAGTAGGCATAAGCGATAGTGATTCGTGACCTCATAAATTCTAAACTTTATTTGGACCACGTGTTTAATAGCAGCGGACGTTACACACACGTTTATTGAAAACACTTAGTAAATTATATTTTTAGGGAAAATCAGTACATTTCTTTTGGCAATTTAAGACTTTTATTGATTATAATGTTGATGCTTTACCAGACAGTGGTGAGGAGTAAAATATGATAAAAGAATTGGGTAAGAGAAAATATGAACATTTTACATTTACCTTTTTCCGTACAAAACTAGAGTAAAATTTTTCAAACAATTTACCTGACTTTTCAATGATGCATAATGAAGGCTGTGCATCTTCTATTATATATTTAATTCTATCACTGGGAAAATCAGTATCAATGGGCAAATATGCCATTCCTGCCTTCAATATTGCTAGTAAAATAACTGGAAGTCGTTCTGATGGCTTCATAGAGACAGCAACTATACAATTTTTTGACAATTCAAGATTACAATAAGACTTTAAAACTTCTGCTATTTGGTTAGACATAACATCCAAACATTCATATGAAATCAGATTTTTACTTTTCCATTCATCTGAAAAAATATATTTATCTGATTAAAATACATAATTAATTTTATTGTCATCATTTATTATTATAGTTATAATATTTATAAAAATATTGAAAGATTTTATTTATTCTAATTCTAGAAATTAATTAAAATATCACCTTTTTTTCTACGGGAGTCAAATCAGGTGCTATTTTTAGCTAATTTTTAGCTCTTATATTCATATGTAATTTCAAGGTAGTTTCAAGTTCAAGTAAGGGCTTTTTCGCTATTTGTGCGCTATTTGTGTTTCGAGAAGTTTAAAGAATATTTTATAAGTTTTGTGACGGAGCTCCTAGCCCTTGATTGGAGCTCGTCGCCTATCTCCTACGGTAATCAGCCGTACGTTGATGAGAAGTCGATGACCTCGGATAGTTCGTAGTGCGAATTAAATGGAGAGGAGAGAAAGAGGCTCAGTCGAATTTTGAAAAGTGAATGAGAAAGGTGTTTTGCGTTTGTCGTGTTGTTGTTTTTGGAGTCGAGTTACTGTCAATGCCTAGTTTAGTTTTTTGTTCGTTAGATTGGTCGTTTCTTAATCGGTGAGTACCTTATTTTCTTTCTCACTTACCCTACGTGCATTATTTTATTTTTATTTTGTTTGATTGTTGTTATTTATGCCTTACTCTGTCCTCCAGACTGTACATTCAGAGCATTGTGACTGCCATTATGTAACCGTTGCCGCGCGTTCAAATTTTATTTATTTTTTTTATTCATCGCTTTAATTATTTTCTTTTCTTTTCATTACGTTTTTTGGGATTTCTTTTTCTTTTATTATGATTTTCTCTAATTTTTTTTGGGATTTCTTTTTCTTTTATTATGATTTTCTCTAATTTTTTTTGGGTTTTCTTATTATTAATAAATCGTTCTTTCTTTTGTTGTCCCAGTATATCTTTCGCCGTCTTGTCCTTCCCTTTATAATTTTTATTTTAAAAATTCAATGCGGCGAGCATAGCTTTGCTCTTCATCAAAAAGGTAAGTGTGTTCCCCTGCACTTGGGTTGCAGTTTTGTTAGATTTATGACAGAACCTGTAACTGTTGGTCAGAGCGTGTATATATCTTTGTCGCTGCCGTAATTTTTCTCGGCAGAGAACAGTTGTTCCTTTGTATATTTGATATTGTGCGAACATGAGGCAAAAATAGACTTACTCAATCAAGTTGAAGTGACAGTGACAGGAAAAGAGAAAGAGGGGATTTCAGTGTTGTGTCAGAAAGACATGTCAAGACAAGTTATGAGGGTAGTCGTAGAAGTACCCCACCTGACATATAAATGGTAGAAAGTACCAAGTTAACTATAATTAAAATTTAAAGTTTCGATGCATTACGTTGTTTAGTATCTGTTTGGCAGCCATCAATAGTGAATACTTTTAGAGAATTCGTCACAAAAAAAAAATTGGTCATTGTTATAGAATACAATACTTTCTTTTGAAAGGTTTCAGTACAATCAATATCAAAGAGGGTTAGATTTCACTTTGGGTAAGTCTGCTTCTTTTTTTTACGAATATTTTATTTGTATTATTAAAAATGAGAATAATTTCACGAAATAGTAATGAATGACCATCGACTAAGAGTGTATAAGCTAGTAGACATGGTAGCACGTGAAATAGCCGTGCACAAAATAGATACCACAATTATTCATAATGGAAAAACAGCATCATGAAAATATTTAAGTCAAATGTTTGACAAAATGTCACAGCAGTAAAGCAGAGTTATTACATCGATTTATAACCGTGAATGAAATAATTCTTTGAAAACGATCGTATCGCGACTTGCGTGCGTTTGTGTGTGTATGTGTGTGTGTGTTGCGTGTGCGCTTGTGAAAACGTACATTACATCCGTTGCTCGCCACGACCAGCGACGTCTTGGAGCTGAGCTAAGGACAAGAATGCCTGCTACCTTAGCAGAGGAAGCGCCGCGTCCTCTGGGGGTTCTTCTACCTTTTCTCTTTGGATCACCGCAGCTAGGGACATTAGCGAGGGCTGTCCCCGTTTGAGCTACCACCTACCCATCGGTGGTATCTTACGTGCGTCCAGCTGGTAAGCGAGCAACTTCATTCATCTATCCATTCATTCTGTCCCACCGAAAACCTAGATTTGTACAGGTTAAGCAGACCTAATCGACCTCACCGTGTTGCGCTGTAACTGTTTATCTGGCTTCGCGTGTTGCGATTAATGTACTGTCTTTTATACTCATTTACTCTGTAATACATTGTATTCAGAAGGCTTATTCCCCACTTAGGTCTGGGGTTTTTTATGCCGGATGAATAGCATATGCAATAAATACTTATCTTTTAACTAATTTTGTGTTCTTCTTTGTACTGTACCACACCCTACTCACTCATATCGTATTATCTTTAAACGAACTCTAACGCTTAAGTTGAGACTTATTTCCATCATCAAATTCTCTTATACTCATAACCTTAGCAACAAGCTAAACAACATCATAATAAGAGGTCCCTTCTGACGGAACTCTTAACTCTTGGCCAGAATCCGTCTGCTATCTTGTTAGTCAATTAGTCGCTCGTAGACGCGAGGTCGATGAGCTCAGAAAATTCGTTGAAAATTTTCGACACAGAGGGGAGAGAGAGGAAAGGTCGTTCACCGACTCAACAAGCAATACAATTTTGGGAGTCGTACATAGAGGACTTGGTTTATTTATTTTGGTGCGAGTTAATGAGTTGTGGAAAGAATTTTCTAGTAATATCTTTCTTTTGGAACAATTAATTTCTGAGCCAGTGAGTATCTCATCTCTCTCTACATTACCTTCCATACGATTGTTATTTAGTTATTTTATTTGTTTTATTTTTGGGCATTTCGGGTCTTACTCCAGGTTATACGAGGGTCATTTGACAAGTACCTAGCCTCACCGCCATATGGTGCCACTATCACGGCAGAAATACACCACAGTGCGGTATCTTCCTGTACACCGTTACAGACGAAATTTCAGCTGGATCGGAGTTGTAGTTTATTTTTGAGAGCATGTGAAAGCAAGTGTATCTGTAGATTTTTGAAAAATGGAGAAAGAACAATATCGGTCGGTGATTCGATTTTTGTTTTTGGAAGGAAAATCGCGCACTGAAATTAAAGAACGCTTGGATGCAGTTTATGGGGCTGCTTCTCCTTCAATGGCGACCGTTAAAAATTGGTATAATGAGTTTCAACGTGGTCGAACGTTGGTTTTTGATGATCCACGCCCAGGTGCTCCGAAAACAGTCACTACGGAGGAAAAAGTGACAAAAGTACACGATATCGTTTTGTCAGACCGCCAATTAAAGGTGCACGAGATAGCTACGACAGTAGGCATCTCAGAAGAACGCGTATGGCATATCCTACATGAGATTTTGGGCATGAGGAAACTGTCAGCAAGGTGGGTGCCGCGTTTATTGACTGCAGACAACAAGCGCATCCATGTGACCAGTCCAGAGCAGTGTTTGGAGCTGTTTAATCACAACCCAAAAGAGTTCTTGCGTCGTTATGTGACCGTTGACGAAACACAGATTCACTGGTACACTCCAGACACCAAGGAGCAGTCAAAACGGTGGACCTTACCCGGTGAGCCTGCTCCAAAGAAGGCGAAGACGGTCCCGTCTGCCGGAAAGGTGATGACCACTGTTTTCTGGGATTCTCAAGGTGTGATTTTTATCGACTACCTGGAGACGGGCAAAATGGTCACAAGACAGTACTAGGCCGGACTATTAAACCGATTTGACGCCGTATTAAAAGAAAAACGGCCCCATTTGTCTAAAAAGAAAGTGCTTTGCCACCACGATAATGCACCACGATAATTTTTCTACATAATAATGCCGTTCTCGAGCATTCTCGACAAACAATTAGTTTTAAAATGTCCGATAAGTAGAAATATGTAAATGTCAAACCTTGTGAACACGGAGATCAGTTAAGTGGGGCTCATCATCCAATTCGCATTTCATTACGATTATTATCTGGAAATTAACGTATTTCGTATTATTCAAGTGGGGTGCTGCATTATTTTGCTGCAACTACATTGTTCAACGTGTTTCCAAATCGTTTTCCAGCATGAATTTTGGTAAAGAACCTCGAAGTAATGCCAAATAGTCATTTCTATTGGCGTTTTTCTCAAAAAAATAAAGACCAACCAAAAAAGTACTAAAGTGACCATTAATGTTGCCACACTACACCATCAGATTTCATCAATTTTGATGGTTAACAGTCCTATGTCAGCGGGAATTTTCATTACTCATTAATAGCAATTGCGCCTGATAAGTTGACCATCATTAGTTCGAGTTTCATTAGAAAACATCACAAATCTGACGAATTCAGAATTATTTTGTATCATTTGTAAAGGCTATTGGAAAAATTTAATACGCATTTGAAAGTGATGTGACCTTAATACCTAAACAAAAATTATTTAAGTATTCTATTTTCATTTGTGGATTCTGAATGTCTGCCAGTGAGCCAATATATTCTTCTCATTTGTAATCCTAGCTATTTTACACGATTGCTTTGCGAAATAATTATATTATTTAATATAAGAGGATGGTAGTAGTCTCTTCTAAAAGTGAACATAGTATGGATAGTTTTATTTTCATTGATTCTAATTCTCCATAAAATCAACCATTTTTGTATTGTGGTCTAGTAGGTCCATAGGTTTTTAGATGAAATGTTTGCTTCTGGAAGAGTTCGTGGCAGTGCGTTCGCCCTCGGTCGGAAACTTCTAACTCTAATACCAATAAAGAGGGTAGCGCCACAAGCGCCTTAATCGCTGTAACGTCAACCAGGCTCTTTCTTCTGGGGACCACGACTACTAGGTACATTATGTAAGGCTCTCCCCGGCAACTTAGTTTAAGTTTATTTATTTGCGGTCACATTGTACAGTAAACCCAAAAGTTTATCTTTATTCCTGCGCATCCTAGAAATTCCATAAATTATTAGGACAGTTGTGTCATGTGCCTTTATTACTGTGATGATATTTAGCAATATTACCAAATCTGCTATGTATAAAAGATATCTTCACTAGAATCTTTGTTTTGAGCAGTTTATAGTTGTGCATTTGGAAGCCTTTGCTTACTTTATACAACAATCTATCGTGCCACACTTTGTGAAAGGCCTGATTAACATACAAAAACGCGTGCAATATTGTTTCTTTTGAAGGAATTTCCTCACATCAAATACCATTTTCTTCACTTGTTCTATAATAGAGTGGTTACATCTAATTCCAAACTGATCTACCTCGATCAAACTGAGATAAGTTTTCTATTAATTATTATTGAATGGATTCTAGTTAGAATGAACTTCTGAAAGTACACACAGAAGACTGATGAATTTATATGTTGTTACAAGTTCAGCTTCTTTACTCGGTTTAGGTATTAAAATAATCTCTACTACTTTCCACTGTGTAGGGTAGTAGCCCAGTCGTAAGCAACCATTAAAAACAGTTGTTACAAATATTATTACTGAAATATGTAATTTTTCTAGCGTTTTCTGTATAATGTTATCGAATCCTGGAATTTTGTTAATATTTATATTTTTAATTATCTGTAATAATTTCTTTATGTAAACCAGTTTAATGTTTATATTATCATAGGTGTCAGTATTTTTAAGTAGAAAATCTTGTTGGGTAATTTTTCTTGGATGAGATTCAAAAACTTTACATAGATGGTTTGCAAATATAATAGCTATTTCTGTGTCGCTGCTGATTCATATTCCACAAGGTTTATTAATTAATGTAATAGATTTAATTGAATTTTTTAACCTCCTTCTGATTTCCATAGTAAATAAACCGTGGTCTCGTGGTTAAGGTCACTTCTCTAAGCTACATCTGTATTTGATTGTTTTCTTCTTCATGCAATATTTTCTTTAAGTCTTTTATTGCTTTATTTAATCTGGATTTCATTGAAGATATATTGTTCGTCTTTATCTTCAATATCTGAAGTAAAGCAGTTTTTTATAGTTTCAGTTAGAAGTAAGTTAAGGTTTTTAATACTGATTCAATATCAGTAGTCAATTTAAGGGGTATGTTACATGTTAGGCGTTCTTTCAGGTACATCTTATATTTTTTCCAGTATATAGTTTTGTAAATATTTTCTTTTCTGATAACTTAAGAGCATAGTGTAATTAAAACTGGTGAATGGTTCGATGTTAATTATAAATAGGATGATACTTGAAACTACATCCTATTTATATCCTTTAGTATTGTAAAATATATAAAATCTGACAATTTGTTTACATCTAACGGCTAGTATATTGGTTTTGCGGATCAATATTGGTATGCAGTTATTTTTCTGCTCAACTTCGTAATGTATTCTGTCTCAATAGGTTCGAATGAATGATTTTGATCCCCGCCATAAGTATATTTTTGTTTTTATTATGATTACAGTGCCACAGTATGGTTTATTGTGTGAAAAATTAGTATTATGTACTTTGATATATATAGAAAGTTGTTGCTTGTGAAGTATGTTTCAGTTAGAAGTATAATATCTATGTTTAACTGATTCAATAATGCTCTTAGCTTGAGATATTTCTATATGAAACCAATTTTTATTCCAATTCCTAATTTTTAAACAATTTATTTTTCATAATACTTATGAGTATGGTTAGTAATTTTAACATTGTATCCATTTTTTATATTAATTTTTCCATCATGTCTACAAGTCTGTTATTGAAGTTTTCGTGGTTACTATGAGTTGGTTTGGTTCGGATTGTGAATTAAGTGTATGTATTTTTGTTGAAAATATTCGTTTTTCATCATTTTTTTCCGTTATTTGGATGTATGAAAAATTTAATATAACTCTACTGCAGATTATATTTATGTTTGTATTAGTATTTAATTTTTTTAGTGGTCTTTAGTTTTTCAAGTTAGTGTTATCTCTTAATGCTGGAAATACTTTTTGAGCAACTGCTTATGAATCGGACATTCTTTTTAACTTTCTGTATGGTTACCTTGTCAGTTTACACATATTAAATTTTTTATTTTTTCTTCAATAGGGCCATCATTAGTTAAATAGTTTTTGGCTCATTTGATGCATACCAAATTTTTAAAACAGTAATTTTTCGTATACCCGTATTCCTGACTGTTTTAGCACTGCGGTATCTCTCTTTTAATATTTGTAGGTTCGAATTTAATCACTGGATTTTGTAGTTGGTTTATGTTGTAAATATCTTAATTATTTTGTTTATTTTATATTTGAACTGTAAATAAAGACAACGGTATTTTTATGCGGCAGCGTATGTTATTTATACTTATAACTTTATATCCGTGCTCTTTTTAATTCATTAAAGTCAACTAAGGGATGTATCCTTTGTAGAAAACTGTTAACTTAAAAACCGCTATCTTCTATTTGTTGATACGCATAGCATTATTTTTTTCCCTTTTATGCGTTAACAATAAGAAAATAATTTTTGGAGTTTAGCGATTGTATTTTTAGCTTGTTTTGTCTAGTACTTTAATTGTATAAATGACATCAGCTATTTTGTGTAGGTTTTCTAGCTGACGAATGTTTTTGACATTTTTAATAAAAATCAGAGATTTTATTTTTAGCATGTTTACTTCATTGCTGTACACTTGAATTACGGTGTCGATGTAATTATCATTCAGAGATTGTAGAGATATTTATTTGTAATCCAAATGTTTTATTTTTATTGCAAAACTATGGCTGTTTTGGATTAAACAAAATTTTTTCTCAAAATTAATTCAACTTAGGGCAAACGTTTGGTGAAACCTCAGATTTGAAAAATAGACGGTAGTTTACGAGATATAAATTGTTTGATATTATCCAATAGAAATAAGTTTTTTGCTATTACTCAGTAACTGATGGATGCTATATTCTTTTAACGAATTCCTAACGCGTATATCACATGGGATTTTTTGTTATATTGCTCACTAGGATTTCTGGCATAATTGTGCTGAGATCCCAGAAGTCTATACAAACCGGGTGAATCTCTGACCACAAACAATCGCGAGATTAATTTTTTATGTTTATTTTTCTTTTGTATTCATCGTATCTTTTATTTCAAACGCCTATCATACGTGCGATTTCTTTGCCGTTCGCAAAAGATCAATCGGTAGATCACCGTCATTCTAGATGAGCAGCGCCATAACTTCATTATAAGTTCTAATGAAGCAATGTTATTGATCTCGTTAATAGCTGCATGAGCTTTTTCAAAGCTGGGCCAATGACTGTTCTAGCAAATTTGGTTATTTAAGTGACTACTTTAATTACTTTTCTCAATTTAGTTGATTTATTATAACATATTTTAATTGTTTTGACAACAGTGGTACTTCTAGAAATAATAATATTCGAGAAAAAATCGTTCAATTACTTAATCGATACAGGCATTACCATCTCTGTATTAAAAATCAGATAAAACCCAATGAATACATTTGCAGATCAGAACGATATTTATAAAATAAGAAGAATATGTGAAGATTAACTCTAGGAAACAATATAAATGTATATATTTGTGTGTATACAAAGCTACTATTTTAACCTGGCCATGCGTTTTTTTAATATTTAAAAATTTTAACAGAGGAAGAGGTTAAATACAAATATAAAAAAAAGAAAAAAAATAGAATATATACGTAACAATATAAAGCTTATTAATAGACTTGTACATAGGGATGAGACAGCTTGGTGATCAAAGGTAAAACACCTGTTTATCGTGTTGAGATTAGAAATCTCGGTTAGACACATGTAGAGTGATGATCCCCATTAGAGTAGGATGAACTAAAAATTAATTTAATCAAGATAAGCTTTCTGTGGTCTCTTTCGGATTTATTGTTCGAAGCATGTGTTTTAACTGAGTGACTTCCTCAATATAAAATTAGATAATAAATTAGTCATAAATTGAATGTAAGAAAACCATACGATAAGTTTTCCTCATGATGAAATGGCTTCACGAAATAGAAAAACTTATTGGAACAAAGAAGAATGCACCGAAATTATTTTCCGCCGAATTTTGCTCGTGATCAGTTTTTAATCTCGGTTCGTGGACTATAAAAAGGCAACGAAGTAGCCTTAGCAATAGTACAAAATTTTAAATAGAATCCAAATAAATACTCCTTAATTCGCAACCTAGCCGTCACCACTTTCCTAATTACACGCTACTGATTCTACCCTTGTGCGTTAGTTTCAGTTATCCTTAGCTTGAAAATTAAAAACTTTCCCACGAGTGTTGGGAAAGAAGTATAATATTGTACTGAAAATGTATTTACTTAAAATGGTATCAAAGCGAAAAATCTGATAAAAAATAAATGGAAACGTCACATCATCTAATAATCATGCAACTTCATCGTTTTGTTGCTTGATAATAACTATGAGTGAACATTTATCCGATATGTTGTATAGGCACATAAATTATTAGTCAAAAGTTCTATTTAATAAAAAATAAACGGATACAATTTTCGATCATCTTTGAAATATTCTATTATCGTCCATCTCACCGTTTTTTATCTTAATAAAATTTAGTTAAGGCATGGTGCTTTAGTTGATTACTCATTAAGCATAATTTTTCGCAATTTTGGTAACTAAGTCATAAAAAATATCATTTTTAATCACAATTCAAGTCCAAAGAACAGTCAATACATGCATTTATAAGATAAAATAAAAGCATGCGTTAATATTTGAGAAAATTAATTGAGTTTTAATAATTAACATCGATTTGACATTTACAGATTTCCATTTTTTTTATTAAGTCTCATTTTCATTACATTTTTAAATATATTAGTAAACGTGGCCAATTATACTTAATTTTAAATTCATAACAAACGACACATGCTATAGTTAAAAATAAAGAAATCACTCAAAAAATAAAAACTGTATTATGATATAAAAGAATTTGAAAAAGAAATTTGTCTTTGGTTTTACTTAAATAATTGTCCAATACGTCAAGGAACAAAAAATACCGAGGAATGCATCTATATCACCGATTAATGCCGTGAAACGAAATCTATACTAAACGTAAACAATTCACTTTAAAGTTAAGACAATTTTACTGACCGTTGGAAAGTAATTAAAAAATAATTAATATATATAAAATATTACAGACCAGATAATAAAAAATGTATGATAGTCCCATATACCGATAACAACTAACAGAGCCTAATTGAACACACAAACAATGACTAACTCTTGATATCGTAATGTAACATAACAATTCTTGAAATTGTTTATGGATAAGGCAAAATCATTGCATTTTCACTGTTGTATATTGCATTGTTCAAAGTTACGTACATTGAAGGGTTGTTTATAACAATAAAAAATGGTGATCTTGTGACGGAGTTGCTGACCCTCGGTTGGAGCGCGTCAACCATCTTATCAGCAGATTAGACGCTCGCACGTGTGAATTTAATGACCTCAGAAAATTCACAATGAGTTTTCGGCAAGCGAAGGATAAAGAGAGGTCAGGCGCGCTCGCTGGTTCAGTATTAGCTTTGATGTCGATTACAGAAGACTGAGTTTTTTTTGGATGTTCAAGTGATTATTGGTGATTTCTTTTTGTATTTGGTCGTGCTTATATCTGCCCCTGAGCCGGTACCTGCCTTTGGTCTCTCTTTCTCTCCCTCACCCTCCGTGCGTTATATTTTTTCTTTTATTTTATATTTTGTTGCCCCCCCCCCTCCTCTGTTCTCCAGGCTGTACAGCCGGACCATCGTGATGGTCATTGTGTAATCGTTGCTTTTCAAATTCTGTTCGTCATCTGATTTTCTTTTCTTTTCTTTTCCTTAATTTTATTTTACATTCTTAATTTTCGTTAGTTGATTGTCAGGTGTTCCTAGTATTTTTTCTTTTGTTTTTTTTTGTAATAAATCTAGTTTGCCTCTTTAACAGCTGTCTCTTTATTTAAACGCCATGCCAATTTACCTCCTTGTGACCTCTCAAGTTCACAAATCCCCAGCATGCGAGCGAAGCCTTTCTCTTTAGAACTAAGATAAGTGCGGCTTTATAAAACTCGTTGAAAATCTATAGTTTTATCACAAAAGAAATTTCGCTATAATACTCGCACCTCTGTTAGAAGAATTTCAAAAGATGACTATAAAAAAACTCATTACTTTGCAACTAGTTATCAAAGATTTAAATACTTCAACAAATTATACATCATTATTCACTTTGACTGCTAGACTCTCAGAAAACATCCAACAGTTTTACAAAATATCGTCTTAGACAACTGTAACTTTTTTCTGTTATCAGAGACATCATTGGTACATCAAATTTCAATTTTATTGTTACATTTTCACGTGTAATAGGGCAGTGCACCAATCTTCAAGTACGGCGACGATCTATTATTCATTCATGGGTGGCATAGAATAATACTTATTCTATCATTTATTCTATTATAAGAGTTACGATTATATATAGGCTAAATAAATGTGACGACGAAGATAATCAACATATTGAAACTTTATTTTACTGACAATAAACAAATTGTTATGCGAAACCGTCTCGTATCGCGAGTTTGACCGATCCTGGTAGTTTAATAACATGAAAAATCTTACTGGCTGACGAGCAGCCTCCACGTGTATAATTTCACTAAACAAACTGTCGACAGCGATGAAGAAGTTGGCTCCGATTTCTAGGAAGATCTGAGAGCGCATGAACTAATACCAAAATAACCTGGGCACGAGGAGATTAACAGAAGAGAGAAATAGCTGAATAAGCTACATAATGCTGCAATCTCGGCACTTGCTTGTATTGATGCTCTTTCGATCACAAATAATTCTCTCTTTATCTTGCAATCCATTAGGGATCCATTACGATGCAATTTTCCTTGTTACTTTCTATGACTTCCATACCTGTTCATCATAACTGTACAAAATAATTTTAAAGGAACTCCAATATTAGCTCGTCACACAAATTCGGACGATATTCTGTTCAATCAAAATCAAAATCCATACTCTTCTTGTCAAAGTCAATATTTATGCTAACACCATTACTTATTTAAATAGTTCAGTTTATTTACCTTTTCTCTCACTTACTTCCCTGCGCGCGCTTTTACTAAGTGCGTCATACAATCTTTTGCGTCCAAACTTACTAGCATGCATTGCCTCATCGCTACTTTCCGCCGAGTAATACCGCTGGACAAAAGACATAATCAAAGGGCTTTGAACAATCACTAAAAACTCCGTACAGAAAAAATAACGTACCATCATGTGTATATCAGCTAACTTAAAATCACATATTTTTCAAGGTCGGCGTCTCAAATAATTTTTAATATTGTTTAATCGGAATCATTTTATCTACTATCAGAAAGTGATTAAACATCGTTATCACGAGTTATTGGACTTAGTTTACATTCAAGTTTTGGTGTTTATAAATTAATATTAGTTTTGGCTAACACAGTTTGTGAATGAATTATGGTAGTTTTCAACAGAAAATATTATTGAATTATTTACGATAATGAGTACGAATGTATAACATTTACATGTGTTGTGTGATCTCGGTTGCATCCAAAAAAGATAATTTTTGTGATTCCACGCATCTGTAAAATTTCGTTATCATAAAATAAAAAAACGTCACCAAAAGATTTCCTTTTATGGGGTTTTGGAGAAAATCAACTTTTCGAAGGGCGCATGGCTAATCTGTAAGAATTAGAAGTAAATTCGAACTTTTTCCATGTTTGAGAACAGATACTTATTAAAATAAATTCAAAAGATAGCGGCTTATGTATTTTATAAATCAAACCTTTTAAACAAAATTTAGTATATAATTAGTCACTGCGTAAAATGCACCTAGATATAAATACAAGTATGACAGATACCAAATATTACAATTTTCCAGTAAATAGAAAGTCTTCCCATTTCATTAAAATTTTATTGAATATTAAAATACTTTCTAATTCATTACAAAATTGATTATCATCACGTAAAATTTACTTATCACCATTTGAAATAATTTAATATTACCTATGTAAATTACTGCAGTTTTTGATGGATTTTTCATTACAGCTGCTTTAAAAAGCGAAAAAAAAGCTACATTTTCATAGCCAGAAATTTTCCCTCTTAGAACTGATACTTCTGCTGATACATCCATCTGCAATAAATTTAATATTATGAATTCATTATAAATAAAAAAATTAATTTTCATCACTTAATCTTCGAGTACATGACTACCATATGAAGACGGAAAATAGGATAGACGGGTATATAAATAAACTAGCGAGATGTGTATTAGTTGGATTACCTTTATTAGATATGTCACTCATTGCATATCATACAAAGGACCGGCGTAAATACGCTACGGTCTCTATACACAACATGCCGGCGTAAGCACGCCGCGGTACCTCCATGCTTTACAACTATCACACACACGCAGGGCACGCACGCACGCGCACACACACACACACACACACTCATGTACATTACCTATAATGGATACGGATCAACGTCAACGTTGTGGTTTGGGATATTCGCTCACCGAGTGACTCATAATCTTGTCACAAATATGTATAAGTGCTTCAGAGTGAAAGATTTTACTTAGCTAGAAGTATGCTCTTAATAGCATCTTCAATTCATGTAATAAAATGCTTTATCATTGGAACGCTATGAAGAAATAACGGAGTGCTGAAGTACATAATCCCAACCAAATAGTAGATATTAGAAATACGAGAAAACTGTTACTTTTGCACATAATAGTATCAGGTTTGGATGTAAAAAATACAATATATTATTGTAGACTCCATTATTAACAAGAATATTATACTTAGAAGTAATTTCTGATGAAGAAATAGATGAGACTTTTTCGACAAATGATGACCATGTTGAACATGCCTTGATAGGAAAGGGATCCATTGGTACTAATAGTGGAGATGTAGGAAGAGAAGAGTAAGATTAGGACCAAAACTGAAATCAAAGACAATCAGGGACAATCCATACTATTAACTCAGGAGAAGTTCATACCATCAAGGCAGAAAAAATCCAAGATTGAATCAATCTATCCGATCATAATTAATTTAATGATCTTATTAGAAAAATTAGACTTACAAAAGATTCCGTCAACGTTTTTGTCGGAGATTTAAAGGATCAAAGACAGAGTTTAGAACAAAATCATTTCTTTATAGAGACATAGAGGTAAATTTGATAGAGTTAATTGAAAAGAATGACGATAATTCATTAGTACACTGCACAGATGTCTCGATTTGATGAACGCATTTAAACCTAAAGCTTATAAACCGGACGAAATTAATGAAAGAGGATGTAGATACAGGTAAAAAAGAATCTTATTCAGTAGATCAAATTACATGAAAAAACTATCTTTCAAATAAAAAATTTGTCTTAAACCAAGGTTACTATCAAGATAGTAACCACAAAAATGGTGGAAAACTCATATTAATTTCTGAAAATTAAAGAAAAAGCGGTTAATGGATCAAAATTTGGTTTAAATAACAATTTGGCATAACTTTAAGTTGGGGGGTCCTGAATATCCACTTATATCCATATGGTCAGTGTTAATATTAGGATCACGGTAGTTGCCATTTTATCGTATCAGGCAGGTTTACATGTTTCGTATTCTAACCCTTTAGTTCTACGATTCTATATATATGGTTGTTGTTTGGTTATCATTGTCATTTTCGATGATATGGTTATGGTTGAGGTAATGATCATAGTGATATTTATATTCGAGATTATAGTTTAAGTCGTGTTGAGAGTAATCTCAAAATACAGCAGAACATTGCCATTTTTCTGAACCCACTGTAAGAAAATCTAGGTATTTTCAGCGTAAAGCCGAGCAGAAATATAATAAGATACGGTACGTGTAAACGCGAAAGTACATTACGGCTATTATTCGGGAGAGTTACCAGGAAGAAGTAAGAGAAGAACAAGAAGCTAGGTCGCTTTCAGTTCAGCAATATTGGCAATATTAGCCAGTTTTACCAGCAACTACCTACGCAAACAGCCACATATCTTAGCTGAGCATTAGTAACAGGGATAAAAAAAGGGATCGATAAAGCCGATTTATAGATTTCAAGCAAAATTGACGGTGGAATTTCTATCAGAAGGCGTTGAAAAGTATATCCTAATGAGAAGGGGAGGTTCACATACAAAGGAGAGGAAAATTTCTATTAAGGGAAATAAGGCCATTACACGAGAGGGAGAAAATAATAAGAAAGGCTACTAATTTTACCTGATTAGTAGATATATTATTAACAAACTTCACGTAGACACACCAATAAATTATTGTTTATAATCGAAGTAATATTAATCCATTAACGACCAAAAGGCCTAATTTTTTTGTTGATTTTCGACGAGATTTTTTCCATAGTTATAGGCCTTAGAAAAATTTTGCAAGCACATATTTCGACATAAAATTAAATTCCCTTTTAGAATCTGGGCTCAAAATTATTGTGATTGACTGTGTAATAAAAAAGTTATAGCCAATTAAACAAAAGAAATGTGAAAATTTTTGCAAAAAATCAAATTTGCGATTTTTTTTAACAATGTTACCCTGAAAGAATCATAATATAAATATGATCAGGGGTGATCACGACTACCTAACTATCTCAGGGAATTTTGGTGGAACTTTTGAACTACTACTTCCAACAAAATGCGTTAAAATGTGTTCTCTTCAGTTTAGTAGGCTATCAAGGTGGATTTCCAGGCATTTTATATAATTACATTGCGAATTCGTCTTTTCTTTTAATGTGACTGGTGGACGGCCATTCTGAGTGTGAAAATTACATTTACTTTTGTCCTTCATAATGTTAGCCAATACTGAATAACTTTTAAGTATTTCTTCAAATTATGTGTATGTTGTAAGTAGTACCGTGTCATCTGTATATGTACCTGTAGTAATGTATCCAAGGTTAGTATATCAACTGTAAATAGTATCTATAGTATCAATCCCAGAACACTTCATTGTGGCACCCCTGCCTTGATGGGATAGTTTTCAGATATTGCAATGTTCACTTTAATTTTAAAAATTTGTTAAGTACGTAATAATTTTTTCCATTGGTTTTATTGTCCTCTTTTTCAATAGAAGATATTTCTAGTTATAGCATATTTCGTACTGAACCGCTTTTACAACCTACTCAATGGTTCCTTGAACAGTTGACACATTTCATTTTTTCAATTTTTGTCTTTCCAGATGCAGTCACTTATTCTATGATGTTCAGCGTATTTGATGCATACTAGAGTTTTATTACAGTAATTTTATGTGTGTCAAAATTTCTAGAAGTTTCAAAATTGTGGTATTTCACGCTTTTTTGGTAGTGGTTCAACTTTCAGTACCAAGTTTAAGAGTCTGTTAATATTAAATATGTTTTTGTTATTTGAACCTAGAGCTATTTTTGATATAAAAAAGGCATTGACAATTAAATTTGTTGTTATATATGTTAGATATGTTGACAGCTTTACAGTTCTACTTTCGTTTTTATAAAATAAGGAATCAATTCCTCGCAACACAAATTCGGATCCCTTATCATGTTTCGGTTGATATGTATAGAATTGTGTTTTTTTGAGTCTCTCAACTATCGGTATGAATGTCTCTGATACTTTTAGTTTTATTTTAACTTCGTCATACTTCAAACTTTTAGTTTATAATATTATGACAGTAAAAGAGGCTAAATATAAATAAATAAAAAGAACAAAAAATACATAAGATACTAAGCCTTGTAGATAAGAATGACAATCATATATAGAACACATGTCTAACGTATTGTAATTAAAAATCTCGGTTAGACACATGTAGTGTGATAACTCTCATGAGAATGTAATGAAGTGACATATAACCTAATCATGATAAGCCTCTGACGTTCACTTTTAGGATTTGTTGTGCGAGTCATGTGTATTAAAATTATTCAATCAATAAAATATTACCTTTTTTGAAGTACTACGCCATACTTATAGATATATTAATACAATTAAATATAAAGATAAATTTTTAATTTTAGGAATTAGAAAAGACATAATAAATATTTAACTTATATCTATACTAATTGAATTATAAAGATTTCTATGATATTTTGAATAAATTTCACAAATTTTTTTAATATTATGTTAAGATAATTTAAACATTATAAACAATTTCAAGTATCAATGGAAATCTGTTTAAATTCTATTGACGATTTTTAACGTTCATTATGATGTTTTTATGTAATTAGTTTTAAGAAGTGTGTTTTTGTTGTTATACATTTTTTTAACAATCAACTTTACCATATATGATAAAGCCGATTACTGATATGTATAAAATTGTGAAACCAAATCTAATGTAACTAACAAATGAGTAATGAGCGAATGTGTAAAACTTGAAAATCTATTAAATTTGTTTATAAAAAGTTTATTACGTAATAGAAATAAAATGGGATTTTAATCAATTTTTTATGAATACGATAATTATGTGTTTAACCTTGTAAATATATTTCAGTTTACGTAAATAGTTCTTGAGATATTCAATTTATAACATTCAACTGTTTATATCAAAGCAAAGAAGATAGTATAACATGTGATATAGGAAAGCTCTTTTTTATAAGTAAACATTCTTAAAAATCTATTACAAGAACGACAATAGGATCAATCAGGGTATTTAGTCAAATAGTATCCGATTTTGGGTATAAATAGGACAATAACAATTTTTGGTATAACTAACACTATTTTTTTCCGTGAAAATCGGACGATAAAAAGTCGTAATGTAGAGAGGGTCTCTATAAGTTTAAATAAAATATCACTTATTCGAATTGAATATGACTATTTTGACTTAAACGTACTCTTCCGAAGATCATCGAAATATTTTTATGTGCAGCTGGCGAGCCTGATTCCTCTTGAGCAAAAAACAACTTATAATATTTTTATTTACATCCTTACTATCCATCATTGATACTACCATTTAATAAATTTTGGAAAATTCCAGTTAACCCTTGAAAGCAAAATACTCGTGTATATAACTATACTTAAATTAATTTAGTCCTACTGTATCCTAACATTGGTATCGACTTCAAAATCTAACATAGACTTTTTTGAGAAGTTTCAGACCAAAGTTCTAAGAAAGTTACAGTGAACGAGCTTTGGTTCATGCTTCATTACCTCACAAATACAGATTTAAACATAGCAACAATTAAAGAAAAAATCACAACATTTTAGATGACATATAAAACTAAACTACAAAACTACCTTAACCAATTAGCAAAAAATATTCTACACAAATACATTAAAAGACTTAAAACTAAAGAGACAAATAATTATAATGACGTACTCATCTTTTGGAAAATTTTCTTTTTTGTCTTATTTTTTTCTTTACTGTTTCTTTCCTATTTTGTTCTATCTTTAAGATAATTGTATAAATTATTTATTAAATGTATAAATTATACAGACCATAAATAAAAATATCAGTAAAGAACATTTTTCTTAATTACGTATTTGACTAATACTGGACTTAATTTCATACGTTAGAAACATGTGTAAGACATCCAATATTTAACAGAATATTTGACGGTACTACTCAACAGTGAAAGTTAATAAATTTTCTATTCATTCTGTACAACCTTTGAATTTGTTTGGTGAACGAAGATTTCTTTTTTCAGATTTTCATGAATGAATAAGCATATAATAGCACAGTTTGATGGAGAATATCAGATCAAAATGAAACCCGGTAGCATAAACATTATAATTCAGTTATTTACCTATTTTTTGTTTTTAATTACCAATATATAATTATGAATAAAATTATTATTATATATTTTGTTGAGCTATTATATTTAAGTATATATCGAAAGGCGAATTAATCCTTTGCGGAACAGTGGTATCTCTTAGAGACCACCTATTTTCGTATAGTTTTTTGTAATTTCAGAGTAGTTTTTTTGGATATAGCTTACGTTTTTTTATAATTTCTTGATCACAGAATGATAATTGAAAATTGAAATGTATGCTTAAAGGTTGTAAAATTTTTAATTATTTGTTAATATTTATAAATAAAGTCTAAAAAAGAGCTTGTTTTGTAAAAAAAAATTTATTTATGACGGAACTTTATGAAGATGGTTATACAAGGATTTTTGGGTCACTGCTCGAGAATCTGAACTCAGATTTTGAAAATTCAAAACGGCGGCTCCAAAATAGGAGCGAAAATAACAAATTTTTTAAATTTGTTTTTGAAAATTGGTATACAGGGGTATTTAGGGTCGTTGATTACGAATTTAAACTCAAATTTCGATAATTCAAAATGGCGGCTCCAAGATTGCGGCCAAAATTTAAAATTTCTATGAATATGTTTCTGAAAATGGGTATTCGTGAAATTTTTTCATCTATTTACTTTGCTTCTATATCTTTCATGAATGATACTTTAAGAAGTAATTTTTACCTAATTGTAAACATAATGGTGCATTGCATGTGTGGCATGACCATTTAGTTCGTATTGGATTATTTTTTGTACTGCAAAGTGCGCATGGTCTACTACTATCAATGGACATTGGCATATGAATAGACTGAGAGCGTCTCTTTTTAACAAGCACATTTAGTTTGTGAGGATTGACAAGGAAATCTTGACGCTTTCTCCCTTCCTTCGTTGGAATTTTATGAGAAATTAATTAATCCACTAAAAGTAGTCTAAACTTGTTCAATGTTTAGGAATTATTAATGTTTATTTCTGAAAATATAAAAAATGAATTCGTAATAGTTTCTGAAAATATAAAAAATGAATTCGTAATAGTCAAATCAATAAAATGCCAAAATAGTCTGTGTCACCATTTTTTGGATTTTCAATTTTGTTATATGTAGATAACAAACGATCAGCATTATCGACAAAGTCCATGTATTTGTGTAATCAGAGCACATAACTGGACAATATATTTGCACCGGTGTGCCATCTTTCTGTCTCGGAATTGCTGTTGTCACTTCGGATGGATCATCGTAATTTGATAGGAAGCAAACACCCTTTTTATCCATCCATTTGATCCAACTAATACCAGTATCAGATGTTTAAAAATCGTATTGTCCATGTTTTATTTATTCGTCAAGCGTTATAGATTCAGGTAACCCAGTACAATTAGAACGTACAGTTCCACAAGCAAATATTTTGTCTTCTTTTAGTGAAATTAATAGATCGACGCCGGTGAAAAAGTTATAAAAATATACTGATGATTTTTACCAACAAGTTTACGTTTTAAATCCTTGACAACTCGTGTTCCCAACTATTTCTCAGGACGTTCAATTTTACCGGTATGAACTTGAAATTCACATACGTAACTCGGTTCATCTGCGTTTTATCGGTTTAGCTAGCAAGTATTGCTTCAAGTTACTTCGACCTTTAAATTTTATCATGAATTCATCGATAGATTGATATTTGCCTGTATTCCAGTAGACTCCGAAAGTTTCTTGAAGTATATCTAATAAAGGTCTCAACTTATACAATTTCTCGTAATTTGGCTCACTTTTTATAGGTTCTGTGCTGTTATCGGAGGTATATAAATTACCTAATGTAATCCAAAATGTACAACAGGCATCAATGAACTTATGAATGGATCTTTCAATTTTATATCACTCGACTAATAATCACAATAGGAAGGCAATATTTTATGTTTATCAAAATATTAATTTCTACAAAAATCAGTAGCTCCTCTCTTGTCATCAATTACTATTTGGCCCAAAATCAGCGGAGAATGGATTATCATCTCTTTGTTTTTCTTTTTTCTTCCATACTTCACGGCCAGAACATTCTCCTTCATCTTCATCTGAATCATTATCACTTTCATTCTCTTCAAATTCACCTTCTAATTCCATATTCATGTTGTCCTCGTCTTGATCTGAATCAGCAAGTCCATCGACAAACTCCGTATCGCTAGGAATAACAGCGATTTCCATTTCGCGTAACACAGGTAATAATAATTTATAAATATTGACAAAATTCTCTGTTCTATGAATTTTTTATTACAGGCCTCACGTTCATTCCCTGTATTTTTTTATATTTCAATATTCGAAATATTTGCCATATGGAAATCAGATTCAAGATCAGCGAGCCTAAAAACCCCTGCATACCAATCTTCAGAAATATATTCAAAGAAATTTAAGATTTTGGTCGCCATCTTGGAGTCGCCATTTTTGAATTTTCAAAATCTGAATTCAGTATCGTGATCAGATCCTAAAAACTCTTGTATACCAATTTTCAAAAACAAATTTAAAAAATTGTGAATTTTCGCCGCCATTTTGAATTGTCAGAATCAGAATTCGTGATCAGACCCTAAATACCCCTGTATGCCAATTATCATGAAAATTCATTCCTCTGAAAAATGTAGACAATAAAGTAAATTTATTAACCTTCAATGCCAAGCCATACTGAATTAATCTATTTACTTAACATGATGCTATTAGAAATGTTATTTTTTAATACGATTTACTAATACATTATTAATACATATTCATTTTATCAACGTTTATTTCGTAGTTTAGTCATATAAATGTCGTTTATTATCAAATATAATTGCGTAAAATTTAGAAAACATAAAATCAATAAACATTACACTGATCGCTAATGAGTATTCCTACTGTAAGAACCGACGTTTAAATAAAAGAATTTCTGCCATTCTGGAAAAAACATATCTAAAATTACTATTATTTTCATCAGAGCAGCTTGTAGTTATGATGAGGCAAAATATTAATATTTCATTCAGTTTAGTTACTGGAATTATAGGTACTAAATATCAATTTCCATAACAAGAGAATCTCAAAATCAAAAGAAATATAATATCGATTGAATCAGAATTAGATTGCAAATAGAAAACATATAACAGAGAATGATTTGTTTATACATTTGTATTAAAAGCTAAAATATTAATTTTAAGTAAGATTGCATAATACCATTGTTGATAATATATTAATTAGTTCATAACTGGTCATAAATACGTAGTTTCATCACGAATCATTACCTTAGAAGGGTGAAATTTTATTAATTCCAATCCTTCTACTATAAAGCGAACGTACAATAGCCGAATATAGTGTCCAAGAAAGCAGTATCCCTTTAGATATTTTAAATAAGGGATTTTATAGTAGATTGGATGTATAAAAAAATATTTGTGTTGATAAACTTTGGGATATTAATATTCAACAGTATGACAATTATGCAGCATTTAACATCAAATAAATGTATCTTAAGGTGGATTATTAAAAAATATGTATCTAAGCGTTATTCTTACGCTACAATTTTTTACCATTACAGTAATAATTTCATGTTAAATATTTATTTTGGACTATATTTGTTTTGTATTTGTAACAAAAGTTCAAAAATAAAGAGAATTACTCAGCGTAAATTAGAAATCATTATGAGATGTCGTACATCGGAATATTAAAGCAGACTTTACCCAGTTATGATTGATAGTTAAACATTAGATTTTCCGGTAAAAAATTTAGAAAATACTGGAATCTTACATAATATTTTTCATAGAAATATTAGTATTTGGGAAGATATAAAAAAAGTTATATCATGTATGCAACCATAACACGAATAAGAAAAAAACGTTAATAAAAGAAATTACACATTGCAAAATCTCTTTTTAAAAAAATTATATGACTAGAAATGTTACAAATAATAATGTCGGTTTTGTTAGTGACATATTACAGCATACCATATTTTTAATTAGCTATAGGGAATATTGACCATTTTGAGCTAAATATTTTTTATTATTATTAAATATTTAGTTATAATTCTTATTTTAATTTGAGAAATAATAAAAGGAATTAATTCCAAATAGTAGTTTGATAATTTAATGTAAGAATTTATTATGAAAATGAAGAAATATATCAATGGTTATAGAAATTTCATGCAAGTTTATACCTATTTTAAACAAATTACATCTGATAAATATGCCTTTGCAACTTAATATATTTATTTTAATATTCAACTATTAATAAATTAGTTATTCTTTATTTTCTCTTTCAATTCCTACTTATAAATTATACATTGAAAAAATCAGATATTAACTTTCTATATTTATTTTACATGATGCTAATTACAAAAATAGGGTCTATGTGATTTCCTTGTTTCTTACCGTATCACATTATATGATGATTTTTCAAATTGATTAGGAGAAAATAAACAGTCATGATTTAAAACTTAAATTCAAGAATGAAATGACATGTTATTAAGTATGGGTAAGTATGATTTCCGATTTGCGCTTTTTATTGATATCGACATTATAAACACTATAAAAGAAATTATTATATACAATCATATTTATTACTTATTTGAAGTTGATTTTTCCGGCTACAATTTCGTAAACTATAATTCACTTTTCACATTTCGTGATTATGGAAATTCGTAAAGTTTGTCAAGTACATTCGCAATAACTTATCTAATCTATGTTTATATTATACTTGTTAGGATATCATATGTTTTATATATAATTGTTGTGAGTTTAAAAGTCTCCCACCTGTAGATAAAATATTTTTTAGGCGTGTTTCTTTTTATTAAAAAAATTAAGTAATAATTTTTTAACATATGGAGTGAAAAATTTATTGAAAAATAGTTACGTTTTTTCTACGGCAGCGAAAGAATTAAGGAACGCTTGAAAATCAACAGAACGCTTATTTCCTTTTTACATCGTGAAGCATGTATAATAGAAACGGGATAGAATAAAAATATGACAATTTAGATGTCGAAGATCGAGAATTTTTTTGATAAATAAAACGAAGATTTCTTACATTCGAGAAGTGACAAAATAAATTAACTTAAATGTTGTTTTCCTGATTTAAGTATTGAAATAGACAAGGAAAAATTAGTGATCGTAGTTCAAAACTACTTATTACTAATATCAATCGCCAAAAAAAGAAAAAGGTATTAAATCATTATATTGCGGTCTTCAAAATACTTGCTCGGGCAGCACCTGCGGCCCTGCAATTGTTGAAAATATTGAGTTTAATCAGATCTGCTGAAAATTAAAATAAAAAGAATTAGTTTAATAAGGAAATCCAGGCTGTTAATTATTGAAGATAAATATTCATAAATTTAAACCCAGGAAAATTCTATTTATTACGTGTAATACAGAAGTATAAATAAACTAATAAATAAAATTATCGCAAAAGAGTAGTTCGTCGATATTTTCCGAATGTACATAATACTAGTCTAAAGAAGCCAATGTTCATTTCATCAGATATATTTTTTCATTTTGTATACTATTTTATGGATAAAAAATCCATTTGAAATAGATATAAGTCAATGCAGTATGTTAATATCTGTGAAAACCATGTATTTTTCCTTATTAGAGAAATTTAATTAATTAACGCGTTATCTGCAGCACTTCAATTTGTAAACTCACATGGAAAAATGAATCTCTACGTTTTTTATGATTAAGTTATATAATTTTCAAATTATTTGTGTTCTTAAAGAAATCCAACAATATTAGCACTATCCGATGCATACCGTGTGGTTGTTGCTACTTCTATCGGAGCAACAATTTGAATAAATTGAATTTTGGTAAGATGACACTTATGTTACACTGGTTTCAACAATGCAATCGCGTGCAACAAAGCTGAGACTAACCTTTTGTTATTGTAATAAGAATCTAATGGCGTAAAATTAGAAAACTTTCCTTTCTCTAAGAACTATACATCTATTACAAACGCTTGAAGAGTTTAAAATATATTTAAACTATATCCTAAACACTTGTAAGGGCTGAGTTATGTATACTTAAAACATTGATTCGAACACTTGCAGAATCATCAGTTAAGAAAATTAAGAATGGAGATAGAAAGATTTTTGTGTATGATGATAAGAGTTGAAATTAAAAATATTTAGTAGAACATTGGTTTACATATATTTAGCTGATATTTAAGTTTATGAACATACTTAAAAATTGTGATTCAACTTTCGAATATTAATGGATACTCTAAATTTTTAAGGAGTCTCTTTTGAAAAATGATAAATGATCTTTTGTAAGGCAGGTGATAACGATAGTACCACTTTTAACCATATATGGTATTTTTATAGATAACAGGAGAAATATCTACTGCACAACCTAGGAGTTCATTGGGGGCAATTAGGAAAAATGTATAATTGTTTAATCAATTCCCTCTAAAACTCCCAATTTATTCGACCGACGTCAAATATTGATTTCTAATTAGCTGGGAGACAGTTATTTTATTATAGAATTACTAGGATTTCATCTATAGAAATAGTCGGGCGAACAATATACTATATTTCGAAATTATTAATAAAATTGTTATTTTTGCGAAAGTTGTTACTATTATATAATTGAATGCTATCCGATAAATAGAATTCTAATTTTATATTTTAATAACTGAAATCAATAAAATGAAAACGTAAGAGTATGCCAAATGCTCTATAAATTCTCGATTTTATTTAAACTATATTTGGGAACAACGGATAAATATCGATTATTGTAGCTTTGTTGGGTATTCTATATTTTGACGTTAATGGCGTATATAAAGTTAAAGACATGTTTTGGCGCTTCTCAAGACACGTAAACGCTAGTATCATTCGTTTACCTTTATCTGATTATTTATTCCTTTTAAGGGCCACATACTCATAAAATGACCGAAGAGAAAATAAAAACATTAAAATGGAAGTAAACTCTGATTAACACTTCGTCATACCATTTTAAGTAAGAAATTAAAATACCCTGTTTTAAAATCTATACTTTTCGATTAGAATACACTTTACAATATAAAATTACTATTCAATACAAATTCTTCCAAATGAGTTTTCGGGATTTGAATATTGATATTTATTAAATATACACAAATAAATTCAAAATGGTATAATTTTATGAGAAAAAATTATAGACCTGTTTTTTTAAGTTTCTTTGTAAAGATGTACTTTATGATAGTATATGTACCATATTTGAACTACCGGGGCATGAAGATACGGGATCGACTTGATCCATTTTACAAGGATTTTTTCTCAAAATACAGAAAATTAGAAAATATCAACCTGATACCATGAAAATTTACGTCTAATGAATCAATAAGTTGTTCATTCAAATAATGATATTTCAACAAACAATTCTTTTGCGTTAATTTAATTTCATATAGTGTAACAACAGTTTCAATATCTAAAAAATGCACACGAGTATAATAATCACTATAATGTTCTCACTCTCGTTACATGTCGTTTGATTTCGGGCTTAGAATTTCTAATTAAATTCGATTACAGAATTTCTATATAAGAAATCGAATAGAAATTCATTATATCTAAGAAAACAAAATACTTAGTTTTCAATCAAAATCGATAAAAAAATAAAATAGTACGGCGCAGTATTATCATGTAAGAAATATATATTATAGAGCATGGTGTCAATTAAACTTGTTGTTGCAAATGCACATAAAACTACCGGGTTCGAAATAAAGTATATTATTTATTTAATCTAATAAAATATGTTATTTTTACTATTTTAGATTACGAAATAATTATAGAATTATGAAGAATTGAACTATCAAAAAAAAGTAACAACCCAATATGAGAAAAATTAGATAAGTCATACTGCAAATGATATTAGATATACATATTGTACATATAAAATATGCGTGTCATTATTAATATATATTTGTCGAAATTAATTATGACATTATTTATAATAGTCATTATTAATGATGAAGATTTTGAAAATTCTAATTCATTAAATAAAAATATGTTGTAAGATATAAATTATAGAAAACACTCAAAATAATGTTTAACTGTACAATTATATCATTTTACAGAAAACGTTTTCAAATTGGTTGAAAAACAAAAACAACGTAAAAAATGTAAATAGCTATATACTATCAAATGCACATATAATATAAAATATAATATTCGTTAGCAACTAAATGTATGTAAATAAGAAATTACCAACCATGAAATTACAAATAGTTGCGCAATATTTATGTCTAATTTTGTCCTTGAAAAAACTTCAAAATATTGGTAATTTTAGAATAAAAATTTTTAGTTACAACTTCCATGTGCTATCCTGTTTACTGAATGACTGTCGTTATGTTTCTTACACTCTCCCTTTATTATTCAATGCCCACCAGCGTGGTCACTTTTAAGAGCACTCTCACTGTCGTAGCCAACGATTATATGAAAAAAAAACATGCTACGTAAATCTTTCTTCGTTGTAGAAGTGAATTGTGGTAAATATTATTTTTCAGCAAAATAAATAAACGTTTGACTTGGATACTAGTCAACTTATAACAACACTCTAACATAGAATGAATGCAACATGATATTATGATGTGCATTATTTCAAGTTGGCTATGAATTGTTATATTGACCAGCAATTACATCATATTAATAAGTAAATCATTCGGTAAAATAGCGTAGAAATTTTCTTTTAAAAATTTTAACAATACTCTACTTCGTAACAATGTACTTTAATAATGTACTTTAACAATGTAACAATGTGGAAACAATATACTGTAACAATGTAACAATGTGGAAACAATATACCGTAACAAGTAAAAATAAGATCAGATTTGGGTTTTTATAATATTATGAATATTACGCGGTAAAAAGATTGGTTATAAATTGAATCTATTGGAAAAAACTTATTGGTGGTCGCAACTATAATATATTATTATTGGGATTTGTATAAATGTATTATTTTAAAGTTTTAGAGAAACGACCATATATTTTCTAAAATACTAGAATATTATGACTAAGAATAAATAAATATATTAATTGCATCATGTTCATTCTATGTAAATAAGTAAGCACGTTACAGAAATTTAATAAAAATAGTCATTTATACATAAACTAATTAAATAATATATTTCAGGCAATAATATACGTTGAAAGAAATTGGAGGATTGATCGTTACAAATGTCTTAGAAATGTAAAAAAGTTCTAATCAAATTTAGCAATTTTCATTAACATAAAATCAGAATTTTCGTGAAATCTTTTCCGTTAGAAAGGAGGTGACAAATATATTAATGAAATTCCATCTAATTTACTTTGACAAAGTTAAATGAGATAAATATATTATTTCGATTTCCATATCTATTTTAAAATCGACCCATTAACAGATAGTAAATCTTCAGAAGTTTAAATTTAAGCAGAAGTGAATTTAAGAAAAAATTTAATAAAAAGGCTTAACTGATACTGTTTCAAATAATATTTTTTTATATATTCTGTACATTTATATTTCAAATTAAAGTTGCAGTTCGAATAAAAATCAATTCCAGATATCTAGCTATTTATCGGCTAGTATTTCATAAATATACAGGATGTTTGAGAAACTTATTTCTTCATGTAGGTATATTTTCGCTAGGCCTGTCGACATAAATAACAATATTTCATTTTACACAAGGCATAGATGATAAAAAACAAATTAATTTTAAGTAAAAGTAAGAACTTCCATGTAAAAAAATCACCTTAAAAATTGGCCCCAATATCAAAACCAAAATAACGAAAAGATAGCCACTATTCTCTTAAACAACTTTTATCCAAACAATTTTTTGTATATAACTACTTTCGCATTTTTTGAAGTGGATTGATTAAAATGGTCCAGCCTACATACGTATGATAAAATAAATAGGCTTTAGGTAAAATCGGAGCAAGGTCTCCGATATTTTATATTTGGCACATCGAATGTTCATGTAAAGTTCATTACATATATCAAGTTTTACGCAAAAGTATTAGTAATTAAAAATTTATAAACAATTGGAAAAAAAACTATTATATGAATCTCCATGATGTTTTTCAAAAATACGTGGAAACGATTGTATCCTTTGGAAAATTGTGTATAATAAACATTATTAAAGCTTTTTTTTTAAGCTTGGTAATGTGTATGCAAAAAAAGCGGTCCCTATAGTGCTCAGCCAGATGTCACAATTGATAGAAAAGTCGACTTCACCCCGAAATGTTTGCACGTAGTTTGGTTTAGTAATTCAGTATATTTATGGACTAATTTTTTTCAACTTTTCCTTTAAATGAATCTACCTGGGAATAGTCTTTTCTTTATGAAAAGAATTTTTGTACACTCAAACAAACTGATCAGAGTAAAAGATTTTTTCATACGGCTACAAATATTCAAAATTTGTTTATTTCCCTCAATAATAAATTTATTAAATCGTATATTACAGTGTATCTTTCATGCATCATAAACCAATGAAATAATGATCAAAACATTTACCATTTACAATGTGATGAAAAATCTCCGATCGGAAAAAAGGAACGTAAAAAATAGAATTGAATTATTTAAATCTATGGTTTGATTTATATTAGATCGAAGAAGTAAATTCAATAAATATTGAAATATATCATGTAGTTGACAAAAATTTGATTCATTATCTAATAATTTGAAAAATGTACTTGTGAGAAATTATCGCAGTGCAAAAAGTAAATAATTTGATTTGAAAAAGTGGATTTTATAAAGAAATGAATCAAGTATATGGAAATCAATGACAATTCAGAGAGAATACATATATTAACTCCGAAACTGCTAACTATCAGTGCCTATTAAGTAGAAAGAGTAATTAGATGTTTGTTCCCATTGATACAAACAGCTAAAAAACTTCATGAACAAGAAGAAATATTGTCATACCCACTCCCAAAGACCATGAATTGTATTATATGTGAAACAATAGAAAATCCTACTGTTAGTTTTCATACAAGATAATATAAGCCGACTACGTCTAGGTACTAAGATAATGAGAATAGATCATGAAAAGTAAGTAAACTCCAAAGACGTTTACTTATCTCTAATTGGAATGAATAAATTGTACTTCAATTTCGACATAGTTTTTTTTTATATGTTTTTTCAATTAAAGAAAACCTTTACTAAATAATTACTATATAGCAGAAAATAAATTAGTTTAAGGACAAATCGGAGCAAGGTCTTCGATTCTTTCTATATATGGCATATCGAATGCCTATATGGAGGTTATAACTTGTGTCAAGTTTGACCCTAAAATGTTAATTAATTAAAAAGTTATAATCAATTGAATAAAAATGGATTTTTTTTCAACCGTTATAAATCGAAAAATATTTATCGGATCTAGGTAATTTTTTTTTAAATACTTGGAAATGATTGTATTTTCAGAATATATATGTCAAAATATATTTTTTAATAAAAAAATTATACGCAATTAAAATAAATTTTTGCCATTGTTATTAAAAAATCATCGTTGGTGTTCTCTGATATATCAATTTCGTACTTTTTATGAGAGGGAGTGGAACGTCTCTTACGTTTTTGCGACATTGTAATATAAAATAATAAAAATACGTAATGAAAATAATAACTATGGTTATCAATGCCTCTTATCGACTGATCGCATGAAATATCTCGACTTCAGACAATGAAAACAGTCACTTTGATTCGACCGTAATTATATGGTCACAAAATAACACGAGACTAGGAAGTAATAAAAATGAGCTTATATAAAATGTTCTAAATTGACTTTTTTATATATATATATTATTATTATACGCTGTACAAATTGTACTTGTATACACTGAAAAAAAGGCCAAATATTACCATACTATTGTTAGCAGCTCTATTCTGTGTGAAAAATATTACATATTTCTGTGATCATGCCATAAAACATTTTTTTCTCGAAAAATATTGAGCTTAGAGAAAAAGTTTATAGAACAGAAATGTCTTAGAATTGATTATAGAGCTCCTCAATTTTTTTCAGAATTTTTGGAGATGATTTTAGAAAATTGTATTTTCCAAGTTTTCCAAAAACTCAAAAATTTTCTCCAAAAATTCTGAAAAAATTTGAGGATATACTATGATCTATTTTAAAACATTTTCATTCCATAAACTTTTTCTCTAAACTCAATAGTTTTCAAGAAAAAAAATGAGTTTGTTTTTTACGATCTTTTGTCGATTTGGCCGCCATTTTGTTGGAAGTAGTGGTTCAAAAGTTCCACCAAAATTCCCTGAGATAGTTAAATAGTCGTGATCACCCCTGATCATATTTATATTATGATTCCTTTAGGGTAACATTGTTAAAAAAAATCACAAATTTGATTTTTTGCAAAAATTTTCACATTTTTTTTGTTTAATTGGCTATAACTTTTTTATTACAAACTCAATCACAATAATTTTGAGCCCAGATTCTGAATGGGAATTAAATTTTATGTTGAAACACGTGTTTGCAAAATTTTTCTAAGGTCTATAACTACGGAAAAAATCGCGTTGAAAATCAACAAAAAAATCAGGCCTGGTGGTCGTTAATGGATTAAGGAGTTCAAAAATATTTACTTTTTTTATCGTTTTTTCTAATATATTGAATAGTAAAGTAGGATTTTAAAGTTAGGCAATTGAATTCAGTTTTAAAGAAAATTATATAATTATGCCATTACCAGAGTGTTCCAATCCATTTGAAGTGCGTAAACATGGACGTCATCGAGAATATTTGTTTCACGCTCCCACAGAAATTCAGGATAAATGGTTTCCTTTACTGAAAGAAAAAGATCGATTATGTGCAACATGTTTGAGATACTGCTATGTCAAAGATTCAAAGGAAGTTTATGACTACAGTGACACACGTTTAGGACGTACAAAAGAAGAAAATGATAGTTGTGAAGATTTTATTAATCAGAACAATGAGGCTAGTTTTGACTCAAGTGCTAATGAAGGTCAAGATACCTGCTACGTAATTTGATAAGTTTACTTGTGAGTAAATTTAGCTACGAAGACAGTAATTGAGATGAATTTATAAAAATCTGAAAGCAATGTATGAAAAAGCAACTATCAATTCAGAAAAGATACATATATTAACTGCAATTTTACTGTCTATAAGTGTCTGTGAGATAGAAAGAGAAATTAATGGTTCGTTTTGTTTTACACAAACAGCTAAAAAACTTCATAAACAGGAAGGAATGTTATCGTATCCACTCTTAAGAACCAGAACACATAATAAGAGAAGAAATAAAAAGTGCTGCTGTCTCATTTTATTTACAAAATGATACAAGCCGGCCGTGTCCAGGTGCTAACGATACAAAAATAGTGCGAAAGGATAATGAAAAGAAAGTTAAACTTCAAAGGCGTTTACTTATGTTCAATTTAAAAGAAGTCTACAGCATGTTTGAGAAACACTGTGATGAAATTGAACTCAAGTTACGCCTGAGGATTATTAGATTAAACTAATAACTTTATATATTTTTGTACATGGCGACCTGATTAGTGTATTTTAGTTAATGAAATCAAAAGTATTCATTGATTGGATTTGTATCCGCCACTAAAATCTAAAATTACTAGTAGAAGGCTGTAAAATGACAACGAAGAAATTGAAGATCAAGTATAATGAAGAGTTACCTCAAATAGCAAAATATCATGGTAAAGATAATTTTTTTAATAAATGCTCGAAATGTCTTGGACTGGCAAATGTTTTAGACACGATCAAGAATTATTTAAAAAAAATGACAATACTGTTTCTAATGGAAAAATGTAAATCAAAAGTGTATTCTTGTAAAGCATACATACAATATTAAAGACTATCTTAACCATCTGGAGGTACAGTTTAAATATAAAATATTAGAACGTGACTTTATTGTCAAAAGACAAAATAATATAAAATTTGCAGGCATAATTTGACTGAGTCTGAAATCATAGTCATAGGAAATTTCGCTCAGAATTATACAACTATGTATAAAAACCAGGTACAAGCCAATTATTGAAACGGTAAACAGGTAAATTCATCCATTTGCAATTTACATAAAAGAAAAGGAAAAAACTGAAGAAGACAGCTTCAGTCATTTCGAAAAGTACGAAACATGACGCGAATGCTGTGATATTTTTTCGCCAAAAATTAATAAACTATATAAAAAATAGATACGCGAACAAGGTTAAAAAAGTGATTTATGTATCTGATGCATCTGAATAGCACTTTTTCGCAAGTTGTCATGGGAAAAGTGCACGAAACAATTGTAAGGTAAGCATTTTTTCAGCAACACGTTTATAAGATATACACTCATTAAAATAATTTTTACATTTGTACCATTGTGAAGTTTTATTATATGTTTATTAAAAGATTGAGTATCTTAATTACATTTTCTTTATAGCTCTCGAGTAATTCAACATGCTGTAATTAGACTATTTATTTCTAACTACACGTGGAAAATATATTTTTTGTAAACTACGAATATTTTCTAAAATAATATGAAATATTACATTCCACTTAATTGTGATTAAATCTTTTATATTTAAGTAAATAAGATATTTTTTGTACTGATACCATTCCGATTACATAATATGTATCCCGTAGACTTACATAATTGAATTACCTGAACAAATTTCAGAAGATTAGAACACTTCTACCGGTCGGATCTTTCAGCTATGCAGTGCAAGTAGCGCTTTTTTGGGAGCTCATGACCTACCCTATTAAAAATACTTTCTTATACAACAATGTCCAAAGAATTGATTGCAACAAAAATTTTTCAAATAAATGATGCTCTTTTAAACAAAAATGGC
Organism: Chouioia cunea; assembly: GCA_030064505.1. Classification (NCBI taxonomy): domain Eukaryota; kingdom Metazoa; phylum Arthropoda; class Insecta; order Hymenoptera; family Eulophidae; genus Chouioia; species Chouioia cunea. The sequence goes on along the minus strand of JAOPFQ010000006.1, from coordinate 1,248,062 downwards.
ACAAATTTATTTTAATTGGTTATAATTTTTAAATTCATTAATATTTTAGCATCAAACTAATTTGTTTTGTCATATATATTACACAAGCACATGATGAAAAAGAGCACCAATATGAAGGAGGACGTATAATGAGTAAGGAAAAACCCCAAAAGGAAATGTGTAATCTACAATCGTGTCATAATTACTAAATTAGCAAATTTACAAATATTTTAAATGATGATCGTTTTGAACGTTGGACAATAAATGCAGAAGGAAAAGTCGTACAGTAGTGATACTAATATACTTAATGTATTTTTAAAGAGAAGTGAAGGGGTTGAGTGGTGAAAATATACGTGTAAGTAACCGTGGAAGTTTTACAATCACATATGTTAATCCTATATCAGGTTAACGACCCTTCCATATTACTCATCAAATGTATCAATTTTATGATTTAACTATGGGTCAATTTATTTTTTAACAATTTTTAAATATTAACAAAATGTATGTCCAGGTTAAAATAGTCATGTATATATTAAAACCAAGCCACGCCAAATATATTGTTTAACAGAGTTCATTGACAAAGTGTATTCGTTTGGGTATTAATAGAAATAGAACGGAAGAAAGAGTGATGGTAAAATTCGAAAAAAATTGAGCAGATGTTGCTGTAAGAGAAACTCGCTTGGGAAAATGAAAAGAAAAGAGGTAGACAATATATATGAAGGGAAATAAGCAGATGATACTAAACGACAAAGATATTTAAAGTATGTATGTAAAAAGTAAATGACAAATTCAAATTATAATTTTTTAGTTATTTAATAACAATTAACTTGACTATTTGTATATAGATAACCTTACTAGTTTAAAAATGGGGCAGGAGCGACTACAGCGATAAATCTAGAGAGCTATACCTCAAAATGGCCATGTGAGTAAGTGCAACCTGCAGATAGAACAGCTATTGGCTACTATTGAATAGGACTAATTGATCAAGTAGGTTGCTTTTAATGTCGTGTGGAGATCTATAAATGGGCAAACCGTGACCATGATATATAAGAGCAACAAAGATGAAGTACTTGCTGTCGTTTTATCCACAACAGAGCTTATGGCAACGTACCTGTCGGAGTTAATCAAACCATTGTGACATCATCATCATAATGATATTACTGATCACTATGATCTCAGATATCGACACAGAGGGTGATTGATAGATATGATTCAAATTCATTACCATCAAGTAATCAACTTACACTATCTTCAGCACTAACTAGTTAATTTGTAGCATCAAGTAGTTCGCCTGATACAACCACCAACCTCATTTCAGCTCCAACAATACAAACACCTACTTACACGGTAGTTATTTTTCCTAATCTTTATTCGGATATCTCTTTGTCGGCTCTAGCAATCGACATATGCATGATATATGTATATTTACTATATGTATATTGAACTAGACGACAAAATTGATGCTGTTTAATACCAATAGTTCATTAAAAAAAAGAGTGTTACATGTAAGATCTGCATCTTGACACATAGAATACCTGTATGAAAGTCATCACTTATACAAAGTTTTATAATACAATACTAAATTAAATTGAAAAGTTATAAAAAATTAAAAATAATATATGAATTTTTTTTAAATTCTCTTCGAAAACTATTAATCGGATTTGCATGATTTTTTTCGTTTAATATGTGACAAAGAAAGTATTTTAGGAATATATAAACAATTAAAATGAATTTTTAAGGTTTTCGTTAAAAAAAAACATGTTATTTAAAAAAATTTTAGTTGAGTGTCCTTGAACAATGTTATGTAATAATTTATAATAAAAATTATTGGATGTTTAATATAAGAAATAATCTTATAATTACAGAAGGAATCGTTAAAAATTATGCAAACTAATCAGTGCAATAATGTTGTCCAATTAAAAATTTTCCAATTTTCTTTCACTGTTTCCCCCATATTACATTATTTATATTTATTAAGTAGCATTTTAGTAGGTTCACTGACATTTACGAAAATTATATAAATAAGGGATTTTTTCACTCAGTTGGATTAGTTAAACTCCAAATGTCAAAGTGAAATTTCCCATCATATGAAAAATAGATTTTATAAAATATCTTCATTTTAGCTTTTACAATTAAAATTGTATAATCATGCCATCATCAGTGTCCTAATCCATTCATATTACGTATACACGAATGACGTCGAGAATCATTGACTTATAGTCTTGTATAAATTAAAAAATAGTAGTTTCTTTTAGTGAAAGAAAATGATCGTTTAAGTGCAACATGCTTGGAATATTACTTTAACAAAGATTAAAAACAGATAACAAATTTTAATATATCTTCCAATATTTTTGTTATTAAAATTTATAGAGGCCGAGATAATAGCTAAAAACGGTTCTAAACCATTTCGTTTTAATTAATTTTAATTAAATATAATATGATTTGACAATAAATTAATTAAAATTTTTAATAATAAATTATACTTGCATTTATTTTTTGCAATTTTAATTATAGTTCAGGACTTTATGTTTCATCTATCCTTCTTCCACACAAATGATGGGAAAGAAGAATAATCACAGTTACTGCTTTCGAGTTCTGAACCATCGAGTTGTTATTATGTGAAGGAAGTAATAAGAAATTGGCATCACAATAGCATTAAAAAAACGATATTTTGTTTGCAATTGTTTATGACTTTTTAATTAATTAATCTTTTATTGTAATACTTTAACAAGTAATGGCCTTCATATAGAGATTCGATGTGCCAAAGATGAATAAAACCAAACATTTGCTTCGTTTTCCCCTAGATTTTTTTTGTCTTTTTTCTGTCGTGTATATATTCATATTAACTTACCCCCGGCCTGTCTTCACCACTTATTATAGTAAATGGTTATTAGTACGTTCCAACTCGTATATTATATTCTGCTCCCCTCCACATGGTATATTGCACCAACAATTACATGATCAATTAAATTAAATCAGCCAATCAGTTTCACTAATACGAAACCTACATCTTTAGTAAGATATCAACAACAAAAATAGTTTTTATAGTAATGTTCTACTAATATGGTTCAAAATATAAAAAATATACCTTCAGAGCTTTTACAGTTGCGCTGATGTTGAATATATTGATAAAGTGTCATTGAAAAGATCGACAGCTATGTACAAAACAGATAATATAGCTTATTAACCACTCTTGACTAGGTTCAGTAAACAGATGAGGCAAACAAATATTGTACAAACTATTGCAGTAGTCACTATACTGCTCGTCTACAATCCTGTTGCGTTGAAAATAGACGATAAACTATCTGCACACAAGCTCATTTTAATTCTCCTAAAATAGAATTAAGTATAATTATATATATTGCACGCGAGTTTTCCTAAACAGGGGAGAAGAGAGAAAACTTACTTTTGATATAAGGGAAGACTGCCTCAGCAGAGCTGAAATTTGCTAACCGCAAATAAAAAGAAACGGAAAGGGGAAGGTAAGAAACGCGATACGGCCTAACGTACGCCAGGTAGATAATGACCTTGAAAGATCAAGGACAGGTGAGTAAGCAGACGTTAAATAAAGATACGCAAGATTACAAAATAAGAGAACGAAACAACCTTTATTATAAAAAAAAAAACAAAGCGCAATGATAAGCAAAAAAATTAAAGGGAGAGAAATGAAAGATCGTCGACAGTTATAAAAATAATAATGGCCATAGCCAAGCTCTGGCTAATTAGTCAGGAGGTCTAAGCGAGGTCCAACGCACGCAAAATAAAAAAAAATAAACAAAAATAAAATTTTATCGAGCACGGAGGGGAAGAGAGAGAGTAAAGTAGTGGCACTCACCGGCTCAGCATTCCCAATCATAAAAAAAATGACAAAATTCAGGCACCCACACACGTCACTTACTTCTCAGCAAATAAAAAAAAATAAAAATTCAAACCATTAACCTATCAGCTCTACGACTCAAGACATACTGAGTCGGCGAACACTATGATCTCCCTCTCCCCTCTTCGTACCAAACATAAGCAACGAATTTTCCGAGGTCAGCGACTTCGGAATAACAGGCCCTAATCTCAGGCTACGACGGGCTCCAACTAACGCCAGGAGCTCCGTCATAAAATATAATATTTCAATTAATTACTATGCAATTTTCACTTTGTAATTTTAGAAACGAATTCAACCTTAACTAACATTCTTTTATCGACGTAAGTTGTCATTACTGACTCGAGCAGCATTCGATGAATGATTGGTGTATTCTGAGCAGAATGGCATATCTCTGTGCACATCATATTCAAACCAAACCATTTCACTTACAGTCTCACGGATAAGCCGTACTCACCGATAAGTGACTTAGTAATTTTCTTCTCAGAAAATTCATTAAATGGAACATCTTAACGATGCGCTATAGCCATGCATTAACGTAATTTTCCAGATGCGTAAGATCGTAAAAATGATCTTTTCCGGCCGTGATCAAAATCACATAACGTGTATGCTAGACATCTGCCAGTCATCTGTAAACAATAATTCAAATAACAATATCAGTTGTTAAAGCCGTCGTTGTTCATTGTTTAATCAATATCACGTGTAAGTTAGTTCCTAATTTGTAATAGTCATAATTTGTTTTATAAAATTTATAAATATACAATAAACAACCACGCTTAAACAATATTAAAACCCATAATGACATCAATATTGTTAAAACCTGTAATATTGCGTCATCAAATGCAAATAATTAAGCATCACTCTCTCATTATATCTGACTCGTAATTTAAACTATCGAACTAACTAATTAATTAGTTAACTTTGATCAACAATTTCATAAAATGATACAATGTGACATCTCTTAAAGGAAAACTGCATCAATTTTCCATCCACCCACACTCAGTTTCCTCCAATTAGGTTAACGGAAAAAAATCTTCTCTTCCATCATTGGCCTAATCGAGAAAGCGTCCGCCTCAAAGAGGACCCGGATAAACGAACAAGTAGGGAACTGTGACCGAGATTATGAGCTGTCACATGAAATAGTTAATTCAGTTCGAATCCAGCTCTTAAAATCAAACATAAAAACAATCTAACATACAACTCTACTCTTTCATTCTATTTTCTCCTATCGCTTATAGAAAATACTTAGTAAATTCATTGAAGGTTGACTAGGTGATTGTTAAACGAAGTACTGTCTACTCTCAAATATTCCTTTTAATACCAATCCTAGATAAGGTCTCTCTGGTGTGCGCCTACTTATAGAGCTGTACGAGAAAATCACTTTATCCTTATCTCAACAATCCATCGTGTGTAAGATGACTTAAAAACAAATTCATTGATTTCCCGGTTATTAGAGGTAAAACTCTACAAACAAAAAGACACTCTTTAAAACATTAATCGTTGGATGTTACACACTAATCGACTTGATTTTTTTCAGTTGAGAGCAATTGCGCTTCAGTTGATCTAGAAAGACCTGTACCCCTCCCAAGGACTCTTCCTTAAGAGTACTCAACCATAAGAGAAGAATGAGATGGTCTCTAATTTGTAGATTAACGATTGAACTGGCGCTGCTGAAGTCAATGTTTGTGAGGTGTACGCAAATACGTGTTCTTTATTTTATACGTTAACCTACGATAGAAATCGAACGAATCCTGTCATTAAGCGAAATCCGTAGAGCTTTTGTATCGCGTACTTACCGTTTATGAAATCCTTTACTATACACCAGTGACCATGCGAGAATAAAAACAGTAGCTTTTTCTAGACGAATCTGATCCGAATAAAACCATAACCATTGGTCGGAAAAGTCACCATTACCCTTTTTGGAAATTCATAGAGAATGGGCTTACTCATCCGGAATATTTGTGATTAAATTGCATGAATGACGCTATGAATTACTGTTCCATCTTTTGTATTCATCTGATTTAGTTTCCAATATAAAAACGCAGCTCTCGAGAAAAAAAAACCAGTTCAAACGAGGGAGTTATCATCAAAGCAGAAGCTTATATTGAAGAGTTTGGTAAATAATATTTTTAGTAAGTTTCTAGAAATTATCAGAATGTTGGGAAAAGTATATTCGCGTAAAATGATACTATGTTACAAAATAAAAAAGATTTTAGAATAACTTGCGTATTAATTGAAAATACGGATACTTTTTGATCCACCTTCGTATAACGTTTTTAGTGTAGTCTATTCTTGCACTATCTTTATGGAATATATTACTTTTTATGAGATCGTTTGCCTAGATTGAAAAATTGTTTTGTACTCGATGATGTCTGGTGTGACATTATAAAAATTTAGTGACACTTTCCAAGCATTAATGTTATATCTTTGAAAATTCCTCATAACTCTTAAATATTGTTTGATTTTATTAAAACGTTTGTCGGTTTCAGTTCAATTTTAACTACCAATATATTTGCGCCATTGCTAATTAAGAAACCAAACAATTTTTGCTTGTATATTGATACTTCAAGATGTATAATTGGGATTGTCCATCAAGTTTAGTAATATAATTTCTCGTAAAATTCTTTTATTTGGTGCAGGTTGTATTGGGATTGTCGGGTTGCACTAATGTTAATCCCTTTTACTGCCTGTTGTAATTTTTCGTTTTGATTTTTCTTTTCTCATAGTCTTGATTGTGTCAATTGATTATTATTACTTCATGCAGTAGAGTTATCATTTGCTATTGTTTGACTAACATTTAGCTGGGCACAAGAATTATTTTGTGTATTATTTATGAGTACCTTGGCCATGGTATTTGTTTATTGAGGTCTCACCCACTCTGGACACTGTTATTGTGCGTCAATTGTTGTATGCTTGTACTTGTTGCAGATCCGTCGTAGTTGTATTTATTCATCAGTGTTAAATACTCATATGTCGTGAATTTTAGGTTCAATAAACTTTACTGTATTTATTGTTTTGATGCATATTGAATTATTCTTCAAGATCTATGACTTTTGAAATTACTTCTTTTAGAATTATTGCTTCCCTCATGCAAGTTATATTATTCAATATAACCCTATAAATATAAAATACTCAATGAGAAAAAAGATAAGATAATCAAGATTTAATTTGAATGTTAATGACTTCGAAAATACAGTCTCGCTTTCAACTAATAGCGGCGAAATTCGAATGTTAAGGATTGGGTAATACGTTTGTAATATATATATATATATATATATATAACTAACAGCATATTTTTTTTCATATATCATTTGGTTGGATATAACGATTAATATTTAAGAAAATGAAAAATACGTATAATATTTTTTAATCATTCTTTTTTTATAACTTACTTTTTGTAGAAAAAAAATAGTAAATAAATTGTAATATTATTATGTTTAATGAGTGATACTACATCATTGTCACAGTTACTATAGTATAATCAATGTAAATTTCATCAATGTAAAATTATGCCTGTAAAACCTATTCGTGAGTGTGCGTTCAACCAGTTATTTGAACGCAACCTAAGAATTGAGATAAAAAGTAAAGTGACCAATCAAATAATATTTCAGATTCAGATTCGTTGTATTTTTTTTCTAAATCATTGATATATTCTTTATGAATTATTTGTTGGTTACACATTTTATAATATTTGTATTTTTTTAGATTTGAAGAAAATAGATTGCTAAGCTACGAAAATGAAAAATGGAATTTTTGCTTTGGTTAACTAAAATCACTGATAAATGGACGTTTTTATTATATTAGACTAAGCCATAATGTACGTTTTTTCGAGTTTTGTATTGAAGTTTATCGGTAGGAGGAAGGTGACACAAGTAAATTCATAGCGAGAGCATCAACGTTCGGCCGGTCGTTGTAGATTTATTATTATAGTAATATTACGGACCAAAGAAAAATTAGCACAGATTTTTTTTACTCTAGTAAAATGATCTAATCATATGTTATTATTACGGAGGTGATTTAAAAAATTGAGAATCGCCAGACTACCCGTGGATTCAACACGCTATATGGATTTCTAATTGTTCCTTTGTTAAAATAATCTAAAAACTAGAATTGTATAATATTCTTGGTAAGTATATCGTTGAAAAAGTGTTGACATATTATCGCGTATGTTGAATATTCGAATAATTTAAAAATATGGTCATGTCCGATTTATCATCAGAGCATTCAGCTCATATTGCGTTTTTTTTCATAAAATATCATTTTTTATTAACATTATTTTCTCATTTTTAAATGTATTGTACTTTTTTTTTAATATGTATGTAAAAAAATATTTAAAAAGAAAATTTTTTTTTTAATATTATTAATTTTATCAGCAGTATCATATATTGCTCGCTATTAACTAGTGAATATAAAATGTCTAATGTATTCGATAAATGAGTTTAAGCCACGTCATCGGCTGTGATTTTATAAAATCTATATAATAAAATAAAATACATAAGTGCGCATGCAACGCTCTCGTTGTTATGACGTCCGCTGAAACTAAGCACGTGGTAGAAATAAAATTTTTTTTTAATATCGTTATATTTGTAATAGCCATAAACTTAGTCTCCTAAAGTCCATAGACAAAACAAGAAATCATGACTAAACAAGCTAACATTTGTCGTAGTCTCGCTACTATTTTTATAATAAACTTAAATCGATAGATTGTAAACAATGGATATCTCTCTCTCCTGCCAAATTCGCCCGCTAGAATTATTCAATTAATTAGTTGAACAATCAAATACAATTAATATTTTCTTAATTGTAACCAAACGATACTTTACGCGACATCTCTTAAAAGAAGAATGTCCCATTTTTCTATCCGCCCACGCCAAGGTTCTTCCAGTTAGGCTAACGAAGGAAATTATCTTTTCCCTCATTGGCCTATTCGGAAAAGGGCCCGCCTCAAAGGGATCCGGAAAACACTAAGAGTAGGGCAGCGCGACGAGGGCTATAAAATGGCCCGCACGCAGTATTACAGACAGTTCGAATCCAGCCTCAAAATTAAATCCAACTCTGACTTGTAAGGGAGAGAGATCATCTAAAAAGTAGTAAGTCAACCAATAAATATCATACTTTGAACTCAGTCTATTTCTTCTCTATCGCTTTGTAGTAACATAATTAGATTTTCCATCGAATGCAGATCGGGTGCTTGTCAAACCGAGTACTATCTACATTCAAAATAATTCCTTCAAATCAAATCCTGGCTAAGGTCTCTCTGGCGTGCGCCTATTATAGTGCAGTACGAGAGAATCGCCTTACCATTTCTTTCATTCCATAACCTATCCCGAGTAGGATAATTCACGTAATTAGACAAATTGATTTCCCGGTTATTAGAGGTAAAACTCTACGATAAAAAATATACTCTTTAATAAAACTAGTTTGTAATATCCATTGGACGTTACGTTGTAAACTAGAGATTATCAAATACCTAGTGAATTCGTTGTATGAGTATAAGGTTGCTAATTGCTGTATAGAAAATGAAGCCTATTAATATCGATATAGTAGATGAAGCCTATTATTGATCATCAGAGGGAAAATGTGATAAAATCTGGTCTCTTTATTAAGAAACGAAAATATCATGTAATGTATTTAGAACCTATCAAATAGGAAACATCGAAAATTAAAATTCTTTTTCAGCATGGTCATCAAATGGACGCATCTGATCTAAAGACCTATTCTTTTCCAAAGGGAAATGATTTATATTCCGTCCCAAAATGTTCTAGTTATACAAAACAATAAAAAAAAGATAAACATCTTCTCATTTTTCCAAGGATGGCTGTGGTAAGAGTAACAAACTCACCCTCTCTATCCATTCCGGAGACAATGAAAAAAGGGAAACAATTTTTGAAAGAATATTAAAAGAAATAAAAAAAAGAAGATGAAAAGAATTAAGAGAAAGATAGAAAAGAAGAAAAAAATTAAGAATATCACGAAAAAAATATTATGTAACTTTATAGTATTGATAAAATCTAATTTTGTAAAAATCGTACGTCCCAATGAGGAGTTATAGTAAATTAAAGAATTTTCGCGTAGCTATTCAATGCAATAGATCGAGAGAATAATAGTCCTCCTTGACTATTCCCGTTAAAATTTTGAAAGAAATAGACGTATTTTAGACTGCGAAAATCAGACGTTCAGAAGTTGTAGCACAATGCAAGTCTCTTATCGCGTCTCGAACAATTTTATTAAAATACAGCCTTAAATTTTTTACTCTGCTATACTTCTGATTCTCACTGAGAATTTTTTACAATTAAACTTGGGACTCCATTTCTCAAAAGCTAAAAGTAACAAGCAATTATTCATTTCTCTAAAAAATCATTCCATTCTAGAGTACGACTCGAAATCCCATTCCTTCCAAGATAAAAAACACATTGAATATTTTCTCTTCCAAGATTCTCTGAAGTTCACCTCTTTAAGCCCATCTCTTCAAGAACTTTTCATAAGTATTTCCTTCGATAATAAAGGCTATATATTTTATACTATTTTCTTTTAGTGGAATTTGGCAAAAGCTACTTATTAAATAAAAACTCGAAAAGCAATTAATTTCGTAGCATTTCTCAATGATCTCTTCTATACGTAACGGAGCTTCATAGTCTTTAACTACTCTTTTTATTTAATTTTTAGACATCTTGTGACGGGGCTCCTGGCCCTTGGCCGAAGCCCATCGGGCATCTTCTCGGCTAAATAGTCGAACGCTGACAAGAGATCGATGACGCCGGGAAATTCGTCGTGTCAGACGAATGGAGAGGAAAGACGGAGATAAGGCACAAAGACCGGTTCGGTCGAATTTGAACTACTGGAGCGATAGTGCCTTATTTTTGTTTAGGTTTTGGTTGTAAGTTTGAGCAATGATTACATTCCGGAGCTAATTCTTTGGTTTTTTTTTGGACTAATCTGTGCCTGAACCTGTGAGCACCTTATTCTTTCTCTCCTTTATCGTTCATGCATTAATATTTGTTTATTTATTGTTGTGAAGGCAATTGCACGCAACCGTCGCCACGCGATTTAAATTAAATTAATTATTTTCTTTTCTTCCTCTAGTGCGTTATGTCATTTTATTTTATTCTTTATTTTTTATTTTTATTCACTTATGATATAAAATAATAAATATCGTTTTCCGTTAGCCGTGATTTTATTCTTTTATCACCTTGCCGACTCACTTTCCCGTGACCTTTCAAGGTTATTAGATCCCTTTAGCGTTGCGTGATATCGAATTTTCCACCTCTTACCCTGCAATTATTTTATTTCAACGGGCAAGTGGAGCCTCCCCCATCATCAACGACGACAGGTAAGTGCGTTCTCTTGCACGCTCCGTTACATATATATCAACTATATTTTCTATCAGCTAACCAACTCAGTGTAAAGGTGAGCCTGCACCGAGGCCAATTTAAAGGTTTGACGACAGCGTATAATGCTCTATGCATTTACGACAGTATGTAGAACGGTGTCTACTGAAGCTATGCAGGTATTGCTTGGCTCGCTGCTATGGGACTTGGAATGTGTTCGGCTGGCGAATCGATACAAGACACTGTAGGTCCTTACCGATGAGTCAAATTGATTTGGTTGCCAACCAGGAGAAGGAAGGACTGGACGTGTGAACAAAATATGCAGTCATCGATGGACGGGCACGGGATATATGGCAGAGGATTGGGGATGTCGGATTTATGGATTGAAAAAAGAGTATTGACACTGGGCTGTAGGTGACTATATTTTTACAGATCATAGTAGTTTAAATAAGTTCCTCTATAGAGGATGTCTAAATGAAACACCGGAGTGTATATGTGGTAGAGTCCTAGAGACCTGGTTACATGCACTAGTTGAATGTAACATGTATCACGTCTTCCATGATTTAGACTATATGGGTGTTATTAAAAATGCTGGAGGTGAGTGGGACGTCCGTGAGGTATTGAGAAATAGTGGGACCTTTAGAACCCTTCGTGGATTTGTCGCTCGAGCCTTTGCGATGCGAGCGAGTGTCCTGGCGCGGTCGGATGTTAGATAAGAGTGTGTGTAATGAGTGGATGTGAGTGTGAATGTGGTCAGACTAGTGGCAGTGGTTAAAGTCCACATTGCAGGCTAGCACTGGGGCTTGTTAGGGAGACCCTGATGCAGGATGCCTTGCATTACAGATATGCGAAACCAGTCCCAGTGCGACGTGTGAGTTGCGGAGAGGTGACCTGTGAAGCCATCAGAGACATGGATGGGTCTCGATCCCCACCGAGGATTTTTCGATAATCTTACCACCGTTTTCGAGGAAATCGGTAAACAGGTGAATGTACGTCTATCGTGCTGGCTGAACGTATATCAGCTTGTGGAGCCCTGCAATAAGAGTTCTCGTGTAGTAAAAGCGCAAACAGGTGCCACACGTTAAACAAACAAGGATTATTAATTCTGAGTGCGACAGGATGGTTTACTCATCCCCGCCTGATGAGTTGGGCGTCGGAGGATGCGCGAGGACAAGATGACCAGCGCAGATGGGATCCCAGCTCCTAGGACCGTGTTGGTTATGGCTGGAGGCCCTTTCGCCCCTGGCGATATTGTAGGCAAGGTCCTGGAGTATTACTGGACCTTAGATTAGGAGCAACGGGGGTATTTCCTACTTTGTGTCTCCGGTCAAGCTTCCCATCCTGGAGAATAGGGTGTAGCAGCCTCTGCCTGCGCCATCTGGAGACGGCCTTTTTTACTTTTCTGGTAAGCTAGATCATTCATTCAACTTCTTATTCATTTCCTCCCCAACTTAGATTCATCTTTTGTGATACCAATGCCTATTTGTTGAGCTTGATCTGAAGCCTATTTGTTGAGCTTGAATGAGCGATAAAGTCTCGTTGCTATTTCCAGATATGAATTCATGTTGCATTGTCAAACTGTGATAAACTATATTATTTAAAAGATGTAACTTTCAAAATTTTTCATTTATTTTATAATTTCATTAAAAGTGTGTAATTTAACTTGATACTTTTCATTATCTCATATCCTATAATGCGTTTCTGAATTAATTTTGGAATAATAATAAATACTAATCCTGAAGATAATTTTTTCCAAGTAACGTTTATAAAAATTTGTTTTTTCAAATGAGTTTTTATTTTGAATTTCTTATGCACGTTACGAATTAATACTATATGTATATTTTGTATAATTCTTTAGTAAATTGTAGATTACGTATGTGTAAAGTGATGACTGTAGGTAATTAAGTGATGGGTAGAAAGACTATCTGTGTTTACTTTAACTCTTGAAAAGATGGGCTTTAAGAATTGAACTCCAGAGAATCTTACAAGGAAAAGTAATATATGTATCTATTATCTTGAGAGAAATAGGCTCTTATGATATACTCTAGAATGATTTTTTAGAGGAAATGGCTAACTGTTTGTCACTTTTAGCTTTTGAGGAATGGACTCAAAATTTAGATTTAAAAGTTGGAGACGATTATAGAGAGTTATTCTTTTAGTTCGGGTGGAATGGACTCCCAAGTTGAAGTCTAAAAATTCTTAGCGAAAGTCAAAAGTGTACCAAGTAAAAAATCTAAATCTGTATTCGAATGTGTGTCTATTCAAAACTCCAATCCAAAAGCGGAGGTGCTTTCCAACACCCCCCTCCCCGCCCTCCATGAGCCAACTGCTCCACCTCAACAAGGTGATAGGGCAAACACCGAAAATCGGTGGCTAAAGGTCGGCTCTGGCTTTTTGTGGACTTTTCACAATTTCGAAAGCAATTCGAAAGCGAACTGGGTTTCGCCGAGTTCTCGAATCTCCATTGAGCGAGACTCTGGTACAAGGGGACAACAAGGAAGGGGTAAACGGAACCCCCTCCTTCAGAAGATAACCGTCACCGCTACAAGTTGACGAACCCGAACAATCGAGAAAAGTCCATAACATTGAAATATTTCGATGGAAAAACGGGACGTTGTCCCCTAATAGCGGCAATGCAATGACAATAGTTGAGAGAGCAAAGACCCCTCAACCCAATCCAGACTTAGCCATCCTAAAATATCCTTTCCTTTACATCCTATCCACCCTATACATTTTAGCGGCCAAGGCTAATATCGCAGGACACCGAGGGGCTTTCAGGGATTCAGGGACATCGAGGGACCTTCACAATGAGTGAGTAAATTTGTAGTGGGCTAAGGATTGCATCCGAGGTATCTAGTACTGAGAGCGAGGGCCGCTTGAGTAACCATCCGGGATTTCGGTTGGGGTCGATGCCTATGACACTTTCAAGGAGGCCACTAATATAAGCTCCGCGAATTATTATTACTAACAAACGGATCCGAGGTCAGCCCAATACTCGGATCTTCCCTTTTTTTCCGAGGTAGCACACGGCAGAAGGGAAAGGGGGAAGAGGGGCGGCGTCGAAGGGTAGGGCTGTATCGGATGAGGAGTTGCGAACAGTGTCGTAGCGTAGGTCCCGTACGGGGACTACATGGTCGGAAAACGGGGAAGGAACGAGACATCGAGAGGATGATAGATTAAGATTAGTCATGCGCATAGGAAGGTAGTGCCAAGAACAAACGACTGCGACTAGCTTCTAGTGTCTTTCTGAATTTCCATTTTATGTTCCGTTCCGGAATAGTAGTTTCCGAAACCGCGAGCGAGGGCGAACGCCTTGGGATAAGCCAGGAGAGTACGCAGCCACAAAACTTTCGCGTCCCACTCTAGCGTCGTCTTGGGACGTAACTCTGAGTAAGGACAAGAGGCAAGGCCTGAAGGAGAGATAGGTTTTCGCGTTTCATTCTAGCGCCACTTCGGAAGTATCCCCGTGTACGGCCAAGAAACGAGCCCTATGGAGCAATCAGGTACTAACAATACCGTTCTCCTTCTGACAGGTTGTAAACTTCTCTTTTCATTTTCCGGTTCTACTTTTAAAATTTCAGGTCCATCACTTTCTCTTTTATTACTTAAGTTTCCTTAGGTACCCGTGCAGAGCCAACCCTGTCCCAGGGAAGAGGGGGAACGCTTGAAAGGTAATAGGTAGATATAAGGCATGCCGAAAACCTTTATGATCCAATTCTAACGCGAGCGCGAGGTATAGTCTTCCGTTCTTCAAAAGAGGCGAGCCCTGAGCAGTCCATATTAGAATAAGTTGCGTAAAAACGTCTATCGCTAAAATAGACGATACACCGTAACCGTGCCCGCAAGAGTAAAAACGGGGACCTCGGTTTAGACGCCCGGGTTAAGAGGATGGACACTCTATAAAAACCTTTCCAAGGAAAATGGACGCCCTTTCGGTTATAGATAGCCCAATATACACCACCATGATAAGCACAGCCAATAAAAAATGCTATCGAGACATACATTCGCATTTGCACAATAATTAAATACAAACACATACACACGCGTAAACACAACACCGAAGCAACCACGACGCACTTCGGTAAAATGCGAAATCGGGCGAGGGTTGAAACGAAGAGAGAACAAGTGAATGAGATTGTGAGTAGAAAATAATAAAAATTTTACACATTCAGAGTCAGTGTAGGTACAAGTCGGTACCTAGGAGTTGCGTCTCCACGTGGTTCCCCGCGGGTACATTCAGCTGAGAGAAAGCATGATATCCCTACGGCCGGATGTAGTGAAAGCAACTCTCCTGTGGTAGCCCCAATTCATGCGACCAATCGCATGGGATGGATCTACCATACAGAACAGATACTTAATTTTTCCAAGCCCACTTCCTCGAAAAGTGGGGAGCAAGGGTAGATAGGTAAGTCTCGGTGTATGGTCCTCGTGATCGATGTAACCACGGTCAGACATTCTGTTTACTCAAAACAAAATAATACACTCGCTGTGTGAACACCTCCTGAACGTCAAATTATCGTAGCACGAAACGGGTCTACTTATACCAAGATTGAGGCTAGAACATTCGAGAAGGACTATTTTCCTCTCTTTCTATTACATTGAATAGCTATGTGAAAACTGTATAATTTACAATAACTCCTCATAGGGAATTTAAATTTTTACAATATCACAATTTATCAATAATTTACAGTTATGGTTTGATTATGATATTCTTTATGTATTCCAATAATTCTCAATTGATTGTTTATAAATAAATTCCTTGGTAAAGCTGAATATTTATTGACAATTAGATTTTGAAGATATTGATATAGTTGGATAGATAATTATAAGATATAAGATCAATAATAAATTTATAACGCGAAAACTACAATAATGGGAGAAATAAGGGAGACTTATCTTATTTACAAGGGGAGACTCATTCAATCGCGTTTAAATGTATAAAGAAAAAGGCATTTGCCTCAACAAATTAATTAAAGGAGGAGGTAGAAGACGGAAACGGCCTGACGTGCGTCAGAAACAAATGACCTTGAAAGGTCATGGAAAGGTAAATCGGCAAGGCGTCAAACAACGACATGGCGGTTATAATAGAATCGAAATTTATTATGTGACGTCCGCTGATACTAAGCACGTGGTAGAAATAAAATTTAGTTTTTATGAGGTCATCGACCTCTATAGTTTATATCTATTTTCCGGCGTCACATGTTTACTGTGACTGTTTATAATTTCTGAGCGTGAGAAAGGACTAAATAGAACCACTTGCTTATGAAAAGTCTCACGGAAAAACCATACCCTCCGATAAGCAAGTTAGTTTTCTCCGAAAACTAATAAAACGGACCCTCTTGATGATACGCCATGGTCCCGAGCTAACGAAATTTCCCAGACGCCTAGAGTCGTAAAAATTATCTATCCAGCTGCGACTAAAATCACGCAACGCATATTGATGCCACATCCGCTAGACATTTGTATAAACTAATAATATTAATAATAGTCACTACTGTTTATCAACATTGTAAACCATCGTTATATTTGTAATAGCCATAAACTAAATCTCCTAAAGTCCATAGACAAAACAAGAAATTACGACTAAACAAGCCAACATTTGTTATAGTCTCGCTACTATTTTTATAATAAACTTAAGCCAATAAATTGTAAACAATGGATATCTCTCTCTCCTGTCAAATTCGCCCGTTAAACTATTAATATTTTCTCCAAACGATACTGTACGCGACATCTCTCAAAAGAAGAATGTACCGTTTTTCTATCCACCCACGCAAGGTTCTTCCAATTAGACTAACGAAGGAAATTATCTTTTCCCTCATTGGCCTATTCGGAAAAGGGCCCGCCTCAAAGGGATCCGGAAAACACTAAGAGTAGGGCAGCGCGACGAGGGCTATAAAATGGCCCGCACGCAGTATTACAGACAGTTCGAATCCAGCCTCAAAATTAAATCCAACTCTGACTTGTAAGGGAGAGAGATCATCTAAAAAGTTGTAAGTCAACCAATAAATATCATACTTTGAACTCAGTCTATTTCTTCTCTATCGCTTTGTAGTAACATAATTAGATTTTCCATCGAATGCAGATCGGGTGCTTGTCAAACCGAGTACTATCTACATTCAAAATAATTCCTTCAAATCAAATCCTGGCTAAGGTCTCTCTGGCGTGCGCCTATTATAGTGCAGTACGAGAGAATCGCCTTACCATTTCTTTCATTCCATAACCTATCCCGAGTAGGATAAATTACGTAACTAGACAAATTGATTTCCCGGTTATTAGAGGTAAAACTCTACGACCAAAAATACACTCTTTAATAAATCTAGTCTGTAATATCCATTGGACGTTACATACTAAATTTTTGGGGGCCCCTCCGGGATGAAAGAGTGAATCAATTAGTCTAATTACAATTTTTTAGAACGCTGTATCTTTTCTCTTCACTATTCTTCTCTCTCAATATTCGAACTCATCTCAACATCTCAAGTCACTAATTTAAAAAAAAAAATAAACATCTTTAAAGTCGATTATTCCAACTCTTGCACATAAAAAAAAATATATAATATATTTATGCGTCTTTCAAAAATAATTCTCCAATTTACACATATACCAACAAGAGTATATGTCATTTTATTCATACATATATCAAAAAGAATATATGATTCCTAATTCATACATATACCAAAAAGGAGTATATATCATTTTATTCATACATATATCAAAAAGAATATATGTTTTCTAATTTATACATATACAGAAAAAGAGTATATCATTTTATTCATACATATATCAATAGGAATATATGTCTTTTAATTCATACTAACAAACAAAACAAAAAAAACGTATCTCTAATATTTAAGTTAGAACGATCAGAAGAGTCTCTTTCTTTCTGTAAAAAAAAAAGAATTCTCAATCTATGGGACAATTTGTTAATTTCGTTTCGCTTCGCTTTTTGTGTGTCAGTGGAAAGCAACAGTGTTCGTCCCCATCGGAGAAACCGATTCACTAAGGCTCAACGGATCCGACGAAAGGCTCTTAAGGCAAGCCAGAAAGGTACCGGAAGCGGCCAAAGAGATAATAATCACGGAACCTTATATCCCTGAACTTGTTGATTCTCAGAACACGAAAGACTTTCCACATTATACTCCAACGCCATCGCCGCAGTTCACAGATCTATCCTTAGACCAAAAGATTGAAATCGTGTCCGAACAGATCTGTGAACACGCGAAGTGGAAAGGGAGTTGTTAAAAGTGCCTCTCCGTATTTTTTAATAACCATTGAATCAAAATCACGCGCGAAAAATAACCATAAAAATTGTAAATTCGCACACCAAATTAAGTACAAATAAAAGGAAAAGGAAAAAGGAACGACTACTTCTCCCTTTTTTTGCTAAATAATAAACCATTTTTACGTTCCAACCCCTTTATACTCTCTAAAAATTTAGCGAGTCTTAATAAAAAGCCCTCGCCAAGAAAAAAAAGAAAGATTTTTCATGAGTCAGGACAAACGTATAACCAGAAAACAGACTGACCACGATCCGGAATTAAGAAAAGAATTGGAAGAAACACTATCCCTCAGTAAACGAATTGGCATACGCACTCGAATCAGTACTCCGCTCCAATCGGACAGTGAATCCGAAGATCATACCTTCGCCTCGTTAAGAGACGATACCAACGATCCTAACCTTCCATCAACCAGCGAAGTAACGATCCAAGAAGCTCAAGGACACCCGTTTTGAAAAGAACGAAAACTTCTGTTAATAAGAACGACAGGAAAACTTATTATTACCATGGCGACACCAGGCCAAATGGTTACTCTAAAAGATGCTTTACGCATCGTACCAGGATTCAATGGGTCCAATATACCATCGACTCAGTTCTTAGATGCTTGCGACGAAGCACTCGTCATGATTCCTGCAGAATCGGAAGGAAACCTAGCCAAGCTATTGCGTGCAAAGATCTCAGGCGAAGCCCGAGAGGCTATCACGGGTAAAAATGCTGAGACTATTGAGGAATTGAAAAATTTCCTTAAACATTTATATTCGCAAACTAAAACCATTCACCAATTATTGGGCGACTTAGCCAATGAGTACCAACGAGATAACGAGAGTGTATTGGCTTACGCCAACAGAATACGCAACATGTCTAGAAGAGTCCTAGAATCTCATAAACTAAAAAACAATAACAGAGTAGAAGAAACTTTCAAAACTACTCTACAAGTAACCTTGAAAGAATCCTTTAAGAACGGACTTAAAGCTGAGATCGAGCAGAGATTAACGGACGGCGAAGATATAAACGACGTCGTATTGAATGCAATAAAAATAGAGAAACAACTAGCAGCTCGTCGTGCCCTAAGAAAGGAGCTTAGCGATGTCAAAATGCTAAGTCCTGGAACAAAAAAAATCAATATATGCCAATTTTGCAACAAACCCGGTCACGAACAAAAAGATAGCCGTTCACAGACGAAAAACTTTTGCAAAGGCTGTCAAAGGCCAGGCCACGATACCTCTCAATGCAGAAGGTTATTAAAGTGTCAGATTTGTTCGAGAATCGGTCACACAGCCAAAACATGTAGATCGCTGCCTTCAAATCAAAACCTAGTTTCGTGCCAAGTGTGCAATAAGCTCGGTCATACTGCAAACAATTGTTTCAAGCTCAACCCTCGACAAGGACGTAATGCTCAAGTCCACGTTTGCCAATTGTGCAACTTACCTGGTCATTTAGCAAATACGTGCCGTACCCAAAATTCAAAAAGCCTCAATCGTGATGAAATAATTTGTCATTATTGCAAGAAAAGCGGACATACTTTTGAACAATGTAGAAAACGTGAATATTACGATGCAAAAAAAGCTCAGGCTTTTCAGGGAGCGAGCGCAGCCCAGGAGAGCCAAAAGAGTCCAGAGCGCTCATCAAACGAAGCAAGAATGAAATTCTTGAACGTATTGATAGACTTTCTTGTTGTTCACAATAATTTCCCAATACCATACGACGGTATCCTAGGATCACAATTTCTCTCCCAAAGTAAAGCAAAAATAGATTACGGAAATAAGCTTCTAACTATCCGTGAATATAAAATTAATCTCCACTTTGACCCCGATCCAACTCCAATAATCGCAAACGCGCTTTTAACTAATATAGAATCACATTTGCCTACAATAACTATAAATCATCCGAATTTGAAAAACTCCACTGAGCTCCTGGTAGATTCTGGCGCAGAGGGCTGTTTAATTAAAAAATCAGCTTTATTCCCAGAATGTATTATAAACCGAAACAACAAGAGAATTATTAGAGGAATCAGCGGACAACCTATCACAACCCCCGGCAATGTCGAATTACGAATAATGGGACAACAGGCAAATCTCCACGTGCTTCCCGATGACTTCGAAATTACTTTTGAAGGAATTCTGGGATCCGATTATTTCTATCACAGCAATTGCTTGATCAATAAGAAACGTTATCTATGCACATTAATGAACAAACAATTCTTTTCATCCTCACTAAAATTCCTGTACAACTAGAAAAAGCTCCACCGGAAATTAATGAAATTGACAACATTTCCGAAGCTTCGCTCATAGTAAATCTATCAAATATAAATAACCTTTGTGGTCCTAAGACAGAAGAAAAGGACGACATAGAGCTTAACTTTATTGACAGTGAAGCCGATTTTGAAAATTACAAAAAAACCAATGAGCTTGACAACCCGTACTATTATATTATATCGTCCACTTTGTTTTCTTCTGACTTAGACATGCTCATAGACTCAGAAATTTACCTAATAGAAGAAAATATAAATCGTCCTGAAATTCATTTCCACACTACTAAACTTGACCAGTTGATCCATACGGACCATCTCGACGACTCAGAGAAAGAACATGTGATAAATCTCGTCAA